>JAVJGG010000008.1:11291629-11304747 GCA_035590195.1 Aviceda cuculoides | reverse complement strand
TAGATCATTCCTACCAGATAGATTTTTTTTTTTTTCTTTTTTCCCCACAAACGATATTTTGTCCTTTCTGAGTCATTAGTCTTCAACTGTCTAGAGCCATGTATCGCAATGGGAGTTTGGTCTGTCTGCTTTCAAGGACTAGAAACAGAATGAAAAGAACTTTCAGCTGCTTTAGGAAAAGATTGTCTTAATAAATCTAATGGTGAGATCTAAATAAGTTGCCTTGGAAACCATTACAGTGAGCTCTCTATTGAGTTCAGTGTGACATAGATTTGATTGAAGAAGCTGCAAGGGTGTATCTTGAGATGGGAGGGTTGGGTTTTTTTGGATGTTTTGCAGGAATTTGGGGATCGGGTCAGGGCAGAAAGGGAAATTGAGATTCAAAATTCCTTCTCTGTGCATGCCGAGTCATCATACCAAGGGCGTATTGTCTGCTTGTCAATGTGCAAGTGGTTATCTTATCATGCTCTGTGCTTGCCTTATCGTAAGGTTGATTCTCTCCCCCTTGCATTTCCAACAGGAAGATGTCCAACTTTGGCTTTCACATGTTGCATTTTGCAAACAGTGGGTGAGTTTTCAAAATGCTAATCTTATCTTATTTGAGATACTGGATTGGTGTTTAATCAGGCATCTGGAACTTGAATTACAAGACAGGGGTACAAACTACTGCCACATGCTGTAATACTGAAGTGATTTTGATAGTAGTATTGGAGCTGCCTGGGCTTTTCACTGATGTGTGTAAGTGTAGAATTTGACTCAGAATTAATTAGTGTGAAATTTGATGCTTGCAGGTGGTAAAGGTGAGGCTGATTGCCTTGAATCTAGAGTACCATTTGGTTTGGGAGAATTGTAATATTGGTTATACCTTCTCTGGAATGAATGGATCACCTGTCTGTGAATTGTGATTTTGTTCCAAACGTTTCTTTACAGTGGCTATGCTGAAAAATATAATTCTGGCAATTCTCTACTTTGTAAACTTACCTGTCCAAATCTTCGCATTTGTGGTATGTTGACCCTGGCTGGATGCTAGGTGCCCACCAAAGCCACTCAGTCACTCCCCTGCCTCAACTGGACAGGGGAGAGAAAATATATCAAAAGGCTCGGAGCTTGAGATAAGGACAGGGAGAGATCACTCAACCAATTACCATTACGTGCAAACCAGACTCGGCTTAGGGAAAATTGACTTAATTTATTGCCAGTCAAACCAGGGTAGGGTAATGAGAAATAAAACCAAATCTTAAAACACCTTCCCCCCCCACCCCCGACTTCTTCCCGGGCACAGTTTCATTCCCAATTCTCTCTACCTCCTCCCCTTAGTGGCACAGGGGGATGGGAAACGGGGGTCACAATCAGTTCATTACACGTTGTCTCTACCACTCCATCCTCTTCGGGAACAGGACTCCTCACACTCTTCCCCTGCTCCAGCTCGGGGTCCCTCCCATGGGAGACAGTCCTCCATGAATTTCAACGTGGGTCTTTCCCATGGGCTGCAGTTCTTCGTGAACAGCTCCAGTATGGGTCTCTTCCATGGCATGCAGTCCTTCAGGATCACACTGCTCCAGTGTGGGTCCCCCATGGGGTCACAAGTTCTGCCAGCAAACCTGCTCCAGCATGGGCTTCCCACGGGGTCACAGTCTCCTTCAGGCATCCACCTGCTCTGGTGTGGGGTCCTCCCCGGGCTGCAGGTGGAGATCTGCTCCACTGTGGACCTCCCTGGGCTGCAGGGGGACAGCCTGCCTCACCATGGCCTTCCCATGTGAACACAATACATTAGCTCAGAGGTTCTTAAGGCTCCTCAGAGGATTTTAAACATATCTTCTGGCTACATCTCTTCTGAGATTTTCCTTCTTATTCCAACACTAGACAAGTTTAATTATAAAACAAATATAAGATGCATTCAAAAAGATTAATTCAGGCTTTTCTTTGTTCATCAGGAGAAATTGTAAGCTGACTGTTACCCTGTCACCATTTTACAGTAAAATCAAGGCTTATGTAATCAGATATCCTAATTCTTGAGTGAAAATGAAATTCTTTGAAGCTTATTTTCATTCAGTAACATTGAGAAAACTCTCAGATATAAATGGAAACCAGACATAAGTCCAACTCTGAAAGACAGTACTATGAAGATGGAATGTTGTTTTGCTGACATCTTGACAGGAAGAGCCAAAAATGTTGTATTAGTTTAAGAAAAAAAAAAAAAAAAAGAAACAAAAGGACAGTGTTGCAAACAAAATTTGTGTGCCTGTAGTCCAGGACAACTTTGTAAATCCTGTAACAGAATCAGAAAAAGATCATAGAAGCCTACACACTAAATTAAGCATCTGAATTCAACATTCAGGTACCACTGACATTCACCAAACTTCTAAAAGCTGGACTCCATTTTGGCGGGAAAGTGCTTACCTGTGTTTCTACAGATGTATTAATACAGTTGCCTGAATTTATCCACAAAACTATTGAAGCCTGTCAAAACTACAGAACTAATGCTTGATGCTTAAATTCCTCATGCATTCAGAAACTGGGTAATTTCTCATTTACATTTGGAGCTTTCCCTGATAGACACATGTGCTGGTTTTGGCTGGGATAGAGTTAATTTTCTTCATAGTAGCTAGTATGAGGCTATGTTCTGGATTTGTGCTGAAAACAGTGTTGATAACACAGGGATGTTTTAGTTATGGCTGAGCAGTGCGTACACAGAGTCAATGCCTTCTCTATTTCCCTCTCAGCCCCCTCAGCGAGCAGGCTGGGGGGGGGCACAAGGAGTTGGGAGTGGACATGGCTGGGACAGCTGACCCCAACTGACCAAAGGGATAGTCCAGACCATATGATGTCATGCTCAGCATATAAGACTGGGGGAAGATGGAGGAAGGGGAGACATTCAAAGTTATGGTGTTTGTCTTTCCAAGTAACCGGAGATGGCTGAACACCTGCCTGCTGATGGGAAGTGGTGAATTAATTCCCTGTTTTGCTTTGCCTGTGTACACAGCTTTTGCTTTACCTATTAAACTGTCTTTATCTCAACCCACAAGTTTTCTCACTTTTACCCTTCCAATTCTCTCATCCATCCCACTGCCAGGGGAGTGAGTGAGCAGCTCTGTGGGGCTTAGCAGTTAAACCACAACATGTCTAGAGACTACTACTATGTAAAACACAGAGTAAATTTAGTGGTCTTGTTCTTACTGAATAGGCTAATTTTCTTCCTGTTTTCAAGTGGTAATTTGTACTATGAAAACTGTAACAAGTGTATTATGGGAAAGGAAGAAGACAAGAAAGTGCCACTATTTTGATTGAATTTTTTTGTTTGATTGTTATGTATTAACATACATAAGTCTTATTAAGTCTTTCTTGTACTCAGGAGTCCAGACCTGAACACAGCACTCCTGATTTTGTCTCAAACACTCAATGTAATGTTTCTCAACCTATAATGATGTTCTAGGATGTTTCAATAAGCAGTGGATACACATACACATTGTGGACAACCAAATGGAGCCCTTCATCTCCTTTGGTAGGCTTTTGATTTGAACAGGTCTGCCCTGAAAGTACTTGTTTCCTCCACCAACTACAATGAAGGACTAGGATGACTAGCCCAGCTGAAGACACCTGTTAGCAACAGTGAGTGGAGAAAGTCACGAAGGTAAGTTATTCTGCATTGGCATCTTTGTAATTTTGGGTGTAGTTTTCCACCTTAGCTTTTCAGAGAAATTACAAGTGAACAAACTTGTAGAAATTTAAATCAGGTAAAAATAATTGATGGAATCAGTGTAGGTAATATTTAGTGAATATTATGTATCTTTATGTATCTCTACTACAAACAGCACAATCTGGGTAACAGGCTTTATACTTCTGATTTACCCAAAAGGCCATATCTTTCATCAAATCAAGAGCTAATCTTATCTATCATGATATGAAATTAAATTACCATGGGCAACCATGATATATTCAAACTCATACTGGAGGACACAGAGATTGATCAAGTCTGTTAAATATCCAGTCACATTGGTGTGGGTTGAGATCAGTAGGCAAAGTCCATTGTGTCCCTAGATTTATGCACCAGGGAGCAGACTAAATAACTGTGAAATCTCTCATCTAAGTCCATATATCTATAATGCTGCCTTAAAATACAACACAACTGCACTGTTGAACTTGTGACTGAGTTCAGGCTGACTACATCAGGCTTTGTAGATAATGCCCATAAATTAGGTAGAAGCTTTTAGGAAGGGCTCTATAACTGACATTAATGTGTGATATCACCACATATAGATACATGTGTATAGATACACATATAGACACATAGATAGTGCTAGTTAGGCTTATTCATGCTGTAACTATACCTAACTATTAAAATCATGGTAAGAAGTAAAGTAGGCCCAAATTTTTCTGCTGTCTTACCCCAAAACTCAACTAACATATATGCCTGAGACAGGGGTTTTGTCAAGATTGGAAGCTACCTGAACTTCAAGATGTTCCTGAGCCCCTTCTTAAAATATAACATGGACATATGTTTTTGGTATAAATACTGGACACATGTTTCTGGTATAAATACTGAAGGAGGTTTGTCTTTAGAGTTTTACATGTTCAGCAAATGTGACTCCTCAGTTCTCTGAGCGCCTTTTGACCTGCACAGCTGAGGTAAGGTCATCTTATTCCAAAGCCATTGGCTGCAAACTGTACTGGAGATTGACCCACTCAGATCCTTTGCGCTCATCAGCAAACACAAACTGAATAAAGAAAAGCTGCAAATATCTTCTTAGATAAAAGAGCTTCTGACAGACAGAACAGGCAAGGCACAAACCTACATTATTGGCCTCACAAGAGGAAACCACTTGTTGGTGGAAGGAAGTTAATATTTTACCCAGTCCTGTTAGCCTCACCTTGCTGATGTACATTATGTATGCAACACTGCATTAAGGGAAGAATTTATAGGAACTTCTACATATACTTTTTTCTTTTAAACACTCTTGCCATACCATTGGTATTTC
The DNA here is from genome assembly GCA_035590195.1 of Aviceda cuculoides. Classification (NCBI taxonomy): domain Eukaryota; kingdom Metazoa; phylum Chordata; class Aves; order Accipitriformes; family Accipitridae; genus Aviceda; species Aviceda cuculoides. The sequence continues at coordinate 11,299,771 of JAVJGG010000008.1, read as the reverse complement.
TTTTTTTTTTCAGGATTTTTGTTTTTATTTTTGATGTAGTCTTCAAGTAGTTTTATTAAGATTTAATTGTATTTCAATTTTACTTCTGTTCTATTTTGACTCAAATGTTTAAAGAAATAAAACCTATCTCTAGTGAACAGTTACAGTTTAAAAGAGAACAAACCAAAACAGTTTAACATAGTGTAGTACTTTTATTCATTTCCACTGAGCTTACCGGCATTTTAGCACTAGAGGAGGGGGGTCTAATGGTTATTTAAATTGAAAGGTTAGGCTGAAAAGCACTTGCATTAAGAAACTGTATATGTTCAGATTTGCTGAGATACATCTTTTTTTTTTTTTTTTTAATTTCATTTGTATTACTTGAAATTGATTTTGGTTAGAGTTGCGAATACTCAAAAGTAAGTCCAGTCTGAATTTGTACTAGAATGGCCCTAGTTACAAGGTAAACTATAAACTGATTTCTTGTTTTTTTAATACTTGACTTTGCCAGCTAAATAACAGACTTACCTACATACATACATGAATACACCTGCATAGATATACTCATACATTTATATATATATATGTGTGTGTGCACTTCTGTATATCCCCTTGAAATATAATGGGCTTCCTTGTATAACTGAAAGCTCCTAGGTTCAAGCTGAATGCTGCTAATGGGAGAAGGAACATAGACATTTGTCTGAAAGTCAGTGAGAGAGGAAGATTTGATTCCTCTATATCACCACTTAAAATCCAGCATACAGTATTTAAACTGTTGTCCATCAGCCCTCCTTATGCAGGTAATTCTGCTGAAATCAGTGTACTTAATCTAATGAGGAATGACTATTCATGACAGAAATAAGAGCTGCAGATTAACTCTAAGGAATAAAAATGTTTGGGATTTTTTTACATCTCAAAGACTCATACAGTCTGTGATAGATTAATTATACAATACCAAAGTGAAATAGCTGTAGCAGGATAGTATTATGAGAACCTCTGCTGCCAAAAAGTCACTGTGTTCTTCTGGCTATGCCAGATTGGACAAAAAAATGTTTTTCTTGCATGTCAGCTAGCTATTTCTTTATGCAATATCCTCTTCTGAGAATATTGCCTCTTACTGTAGAGAAGAAGTACAGCAGAAATAAAAAGTAATTATTAATGCTAAAGGAATAATTTCATGATCCAACATCTAAATCTCTCTGTTCTCAGAAAGACAGCTGAGAAGAGACTGCTCATGGTATTACACTTGTGGTAAAATGGTTTGCAATGCATTTCATTCAGCTCAGAAAAATTCCTCCCTGAAAAACAATATTAAAAAAAAAAAATCACATTTTTAGTAAATTTAGTCAGACATTACTAGTACCATCCTCTTCTCTCCAGAGAACTCTAAAGCGAAGAAATCTGTCAGATTGAGATAAGCATCAACCTTTGTATGGAATGTAATCTCCGCTTAATAAATATAAAAGATAAAACCAAAATAATATTTGTCTAGGATTTGCCCAGTATGACATGATCATGAAATCCATTAAGAGACTCTCTAAGCCCTTTCAAAACACCATAGATACAAAAAGCCTGGATATAAAGTAATTTAAGTTGCACACTGAACAAATATCTCTAGGAATACTAAGCATGAATGATTATTATGGTAATTCTGGGGAACTGTAAAAAAGGAGTGCCAGCAATGACAGGAATGGCAGCATGAGGGCATCACAAGATCATACATATATAGTCAGCTGTCATTAAAGCCACTTGCAAGCTTATGTTCACATACTCATATAAAAATAGCATCCTTTTATTGCATAATAGCTACCAAAGAGACTGTTAAGAACACCGTCTTTGTAAAAAAATATTACCGATCCATTCTTCCACAAAGTAATTTACAGACAATCTGATCTAACAACACATAAGCAGCGGAGAGCATATAATTTTGTTTACTAGTACCTTATAACTGTTTTTTACATCTCTAGTGTAAATTTGTTCCTGAGTTGTTTCAGAAAATGCATTTCCATTCATAAGGCCTTTAAATCCTTAAGTAATGTAAAGTTACTTTTTTCCTATAAAATCTCAAAGTATTATCCTTATTAGAGATCAGTATCTAAGGCAGGAACATCTTGACTGTAGCATAGATTATTAAATATATTAAAAAAAAAAAGGTGTATAAATATAATTTTGTTATTTTTATTTGAAATAAGTTATTTTCAGTTTCTGTCTGGAAGAGGAAATTAAAAATACTATCTGAATAACCTAAGAATAAACCCATCTGTCATAATATCCCATTCCTAATAGTAGCTGGTAATGGATACTTGGAAAAGAAAACAGGACTTTAAAGACAAGAACAGCATATGAACATATTTCTCCAAATAATCCTCTGACTTCCAACTGTGGAATAAGTACTTTCTAAGCTAGAAGCAACATGTTTGTCTCTGACCACTTGGATAGATTTTCTTTCCACTGCTTGCTGAATACATGAGACTTCTTATCATCCAGGTGACAAGTTCCACAGCTTTAATAACATGTTATATGAAGCTTTTATGAGCTTTCCACCATGGCTAATTTATAAACTGAGAAAATTACAGGACTGTGGCCTGATCTACCACTTTAGTACAAGTCTTGCTAAAGAATATTCTGTGACCAAATGACTAGATCAGGTTTCTCTTGTTCTTAATTTATAGTACAAGAATGAGCTCCAACTGCAAAGGCAGTGCTAGTGTTATATTTTTCTTTTTTTTTTTCTTTCTATTAATTGTTTGAATAAACAATTATACCTGCTGCTTTGTTTTTTATGTAAACACTTCATGTTAAAAATCTAATATTTTATGTTAAAAAAACAGCAAAAAAAAGCAACCAACCCAAAAATGGCTCAGAACTCCCTATATGCAGTTTTGAGATGACCATGCTCTTTTTAATTTTTTTAATTTTTTTTTTTAAGAGACACATTATTCTGTGCTGTTGTATATCCTTTTGTGTGTGGGTAGGGAAGGCAGCCTTCCCATCCATCTCCCTCATTTACCTCCTATTGCTATTACCATATTGATTTCCTTCTTTCTGTGTTTTTTTTCCAAAGTCTTTCTTTCTGCAGTGTTTTCTTAGGTAATTTGCAGATATTTCCTCTGCTAGATATACTACTTAGATATAAATGTGTATTACATACATCTCTGAGAGGCACTTTCCTCCCATCAGTCTTGGCCTACTGCCGTAGACCTCATCCTCTCTAATACTGCCTGCATGCTTCAGAGAGTTTCTGTCTTTTTCTTACCACGATACTCAGCCTGCTGTACCTGTCATGTAGTTCTTGACATCTCCATATATTTCTATTCCTTGCCTAGCTGACAAAATGGCAAAGGAATTGCGTCATCTGTTAGGACAGACTTGTTCCTTTTCTGTTAAAAGGGATATGAGATTAGTATCTGGACAGCCTCACTTCCACTTGCAAAATGTAAGTGGATACCGCAGCCTTCTTATAGAAAGATTCTGCTGCTTTCAGTACTATGATTGTAATGGGTGATGATAACCATTTGGATAGATACAAAAATTATTTAATTGAAGATTAAAGGGACAAAATCAGAAATTACTATGGTTTCTTTAAATCAAGCAAAGAATATTATTAATTTCAGAATAAGATCTCAAATGGTGGCTATGCTGCTACCATCTGTCATTCTTTCCTTACTCCTCTCACATATCATTAGTCTCCCATTCCCCTTATTCACACCACATATCTTCAAACAGATTTCTTTCACTTTTTTTCCACCGCTCTGACATAACCAACAACTGCCTACACTTTCCTCCATAATTCCACATCTCTCTTGTATTCTGTGGCACATAACACTTAATAATGTTCTCCTACTCACTCCTTTGCTGTATGCATCAGAAATAAAGCAAGCAAAATATCTTTCCACTAATAAGAGGATTCTCTAAGGAACACAGGAAAAATTGCTAAATTTATTCCTGTTAGTCTCACTGGGAGTCAGGGTGAATAGCATCGACTCCTAATTTCTCAGGAATTTCCAGCTTGATGACTGTCTATATAAAAGTGAGCTGGACAGTCAGTGCAGTTCCTTGTATCTCTGAGGACAAATGAAACAAGGTACTCTCTGCCCTGGTGCTATCAATTTTCCTCTTCATGATTTCATGGCTTGAGGATATTACATTCCTTTTATCCAGACTTAATATTCAGGCTTCCACTTCATAACTAGCATCCTTTGCATGAAACATTGCATGTATTTTAGGGGCCTGTTACTATATTAGAAAATTTCATAAAAGAAGCCTAGTAATATTTAGTATATTTGTATCTCTACAGCAGTCCATGAAGTAGGAAAATGCAACTTCAGAACCACAGAACCAAGGAAACTATCTCTGAAAGTTCAAGCTAAGCCCCAAGACCTTGGAGCAGGAAACTTAAATAATGTTATTTAAATCCCAGGAATGTTCTTTAACCCCTCCTAATGTTTGCAAAAATTCTATTAGTGGAAGGAATTTCCTGACAACAAGAAAGAAATCCTCCCAAAAATCAAAACCTGGCCTTTTCATTCTAAGAATCAGTTGAACCAAATAACTGTAATATTATGGTTCTAGCATCACTCACTAAAAAAGATACAGTAACTTAAAACTGAACTTATGCAAGAAACAGAAATAAAACAGTGTGCCATTTAGCAGGAACCTTTGGTTCTATCACTGGTTGGCATAATCTAGAAATGCAGATTTTACCATGTTCCAGCAGACTCCCTACCCCAGCCTCCACTAAGGAATTAAGATACATTGATGCATTCAGTATTTTCAAAAAGACTCTTTCATGCCTGTAGATTCCAGGTAGTAGATCCAAGATGGTTTTTATTGCTAGTATTTCATAGTTTATAGATACATAAATATTTAATTTCAGATTTTTTTTAACTGAAAACTGAACAAAGACATCAATCATTAATTCAAGACCTACAAAGCGCACGTTCTTTAAAAGAAATAGATAAGTCCTGGGCAATGGCTAGTAGATACCGTAGGGACATAGTAGAGAGTCAACAGGAATGAAGTAGGGGATTTATCTTTCCTACATGAAGGCACTTTTTAATACAGTTTCTTTCATTGTTTTATTGATTTTCCAATTTCAAATCTGCTTTGAAAATGTATTTTTTTTCATTATCTGTAGCCGTTGATTAGAGTGTACTTCTGGTATTATTGTTTTATATTTTAACTTGTAACTGTGAGTCAAAGCATAGGCTTGGCTCTTACTATGGTACAGGTAAATGTACAGTTGTAAAAAATGGTGCAATAAACAGACATGCAACTGGGAATGCAAAAATAGGCATTTGAAAATAAAATGAAAAAGAAGGTGAAGTAGACTGTTATTGAATTAATTGTTATCATAATATCTGTGGCAATCTTTAAGCATTGCCCTTTAACAAACATAAGCACGCTTTCATACGTACACATATGCAGACACACCTATATAAATTTGATTTATTAATACATGGTTCATTCTGCTGCATTAAAATTTTTACAAAATGAAGAAAAGAGAAAATGTATGGGCATGTTTATTTCAAAGTAAAACCCTTCTGTATCACTCAGGATTAACATGTTATAGTGACAGGAACTCTGCAAACAGAAGGTAAAAGACATTTTATGGAGAGCTCTAGTTGAAAGCTACTCCAGTCAAAGGACCGTCTCAGACCGACTGGACTAGGATTGAAAAATCATGTTACTGAGTATTGCCAACAACATACATAGATGAAGTATGTCATCATCCACATAAATCTCCCTTCATTTGTACAGCAATGTCAATAGGACAAAAGTTTGTAAAAAGCCTTAATATCTTTATTAATTCTGTACAGACTGAGGTGAAGAACGTGTTAGAGGGTGTTCTCAGAAGAGGTGTTTTGAGTAGGCTTAAAGACACCAAAGAAAAAGTACAGTAGTAGTAAAAGAAAAACAAAACAAAACAAAACACAACAAAGCAAAAAAAACCCCAGGATAGTACAGGTAAAGAGGTTTCAAACCTGAGGAAGTGCAATATCATATGTGGCATTTTGTGGAAACTATTAATAGCTGAAATTACCGATGTTATACTACAACATAAAGTTTGTGAATACAGAAGGATAATACTGGTAGTTGACAGTCTTATATTCAAATTCTGCAGTCACTTGCTCTAAAAAAAAATCAGGCAAAGGTTTGGGGAATTCTGTAATGGACAACTACTGTGGGAATAAAGATTTCTGTATTATTAGTTTTTCCTTCCCCTCAGCGGTATGCCATTTTTTCATAAGGTGAACTGTGAGACTCTATTTTGACTCTTATTTAACATCAGGTAAGGAATCCATAACAATTTTGGAGTTCATCTATCAAATATGAGGGTTGATTTTGATCATAACTTCACTGGTTATGTGCCTGTTACTCTGCAGAAACCAGAGTCTCTGTTGATTTATACATGCGTGAGTAAAGCTGGATTCATTCCCTTTATTGTGAGATGGGGAAGGGACAGTTCCTCTCTAACTGCCACAGTGATACAAAACTTCTTACAGGCAGTTCAGTACCTATTCACCTTCTTACCAGAGTGAAGGAAATGGTGTGAGTGAAGGAAGGGAAAACATAAGAAAAGTAGAATAAGTTTTACAGCATTCAGTGGAGTTATAATGAGAAAAATGTCAAAACCCCACATATGTATGGCTTGAATAAGTGAAAATAAAGGAAGAATATGTGCTGCTGTTCTGCTGGGTTGTAACTGTCAAAAAAAAATACAGATTCAGTTATTAGGGATCACTAATAAACAGTGATGTGAACCCCAAAAGCTGGTCAATTTAACTTAAGCTGTTGTAATGCTTAGTTAATCTGTCCAATTTGCAAAACGTGATTTGAGCAGCCGTAGTTCCCTTAAATAAATACAATAGAAAGATAAACAGTGTAATACAGATTGACTATTTCTCTATCAAACTCCATCAATATTCAATTTCATGACATCTTCCTCTTCTGAGTTACTGATAAAACAACTATTAGAGCATCTGATAACTTCTCATGTCCTATTAGACCTCCTTAGTTCACCATTTGGATTTCCCAGGCTCCATTGCTCTGTCACCTGTCTTGATGAATAGAAAGGCATCAACAAACTGTCCTCCACCTTTTTAACTACTTGGTTGTGCTAGCTGCTAAGTCATGCTAACTGCTAATACTCTACCTACACATTCTTTCTGTCTGTTGATCTTGCCTCAGTAGCTACTCCAGCAAGCCACTCCTAGCACTGCTTGCTTTGATAGCGATCTACCTGGATGCTCAAGCTAGTTGCTCTTGTCTTTAGTGGTGTCTGTGCTTTTGCACATCCTCATGCCTTATAATTTGTCTCAGAAACAAGGTCCTTACTGACCAAAGGAAACTTCTGAAGAAGACTCTTCAACTCATAGGATCATAGAATGATAGAATGGTTTGGGTTGTAAGGAACCTTTAAAGATCATCTAGTCCAACCTCCCTGCCATAAGCAGGGACATCTTTCACTAGATCAGGTTGTTTAAAGCCTCACATTGAACACTTCTAGGGATGTGGCATCCACAGCTTCTCTGGGCAACCTGTTCCAATACCTCACCACCCTAAGAGTAAAAAATTCTTCATTAAAAACCATTGCCCCTTGTCCTATCACTACATGCCATGCAAAAAGTCTTTCTCCATCTTTCTTATAAGCCCCCTTTGTATATTGAAAGGTCTCCCTGGAGCCTCCTCTTCTCCAGGTTGAACAACCGCAACTCTCTCAACCTTTCTTCATAGGAGAGGTGTACCAGCCCTCTGATAATTTGCATGGGGCCACTCCTCAAGCCATTCCAGATCTCTCTGCACGGCATCCCTTCCCTCTAGCATATCAACTTCACCGCTCAGCATGGTGTCATCCATGAATTTGCTGAGGGTGCACTCAATCTATGCCATTGATAAAGATACTGAACAGTACTGGTCCCAGTACAGATCCCTGATGGACAGTACTTGTTACTGATCTCCCTTTGGACATTGACTGCAACTCTTTTGATGCAGTTATCTGGCCAATTCTTTATCCATCGAATAGTCAATCCATCAAACCACTATCTCTCCAATTTAGCAACAAGGATTTTGAGGGGGACCATGTCAAAGGCGTTATAGAAGTCAAGATAGATGACATCAGTTCTTTGTCCACAGATGCAGTCATTCCATTGTCGAAGGCCA
>JAVJGG010000008.1:11249906-11264225 GCA_035590195.1 Aviceda cuculoides | reverse complement strand
GAGGGGACACAGCCAGGGCAGCTGACCCAAACTGGCCAATGGGGTATTCCATACCATGTGATGTCATGCCCAGTATAAAAACTGGGGGTAGTTGGCCTAGGTGGGGGATAGCTGCTTGGGAACTAACTGGGCATTGGTCTGCAAGTGGTGAGCAATTGCACTGTGCATCACTTGTTTTGTATATTCCAATCCTTTTACTATTAGTATTGTTATTTTATTATTGTTGTTATTATCATTACTAGTTTCTTCCTTTCTGTTCAATTAAACTGTTCTTATGTCAACCCAGGAGTTTTATCTTTTTCCTTCCAATTCTCTCCCCCATCCCACTGGGGGGAGGGGAGGTGACTAATTGGTTGCATGGTGCTTGGTTGCTGGTAGACAGTGTCAAACACTGGAACAGGTTGCCCAGATGGGTTGTGAATCTGTTCTTGGAGACATTAAAAACTCAAAGGGACAAAACCATGGGCAGCCTTATCTAATTAGACCTCCTTTAGCAGGAGATTGGATTAGATAACCTCCAGAGGTTTCTTCTAAAGTTTTCTATGATTTTGTATTTGAAATTTACCTGCTTTGTTCCCAGCCATTTTCTTTCTTTCTTTCTGGTAGAAAGAGGTCTCAATTAATATTTTGCTGTTTTTTTAATCTCACTTGGAAAACACAGTTAGTTTGCTCTTTCTATCCTGAAAACTGTGGATTTTAGAAACAGCAGTCTCCAGATATCTCTATACTTATTCCTAAAAAGTTAGTCTTTACAAGTAAAACTCAATATTTTTTTACAAATTAATTTCTTAAATTTCCCTACACAGTTAAATATTTTGCAAACACTTTTTGCAAAAATTCTTGTAATGTTTTACTAGAATTCTGACTTAGGCGCCTAAACATAGATACACCAGAGTGAAGATTCAGAACAATAGGGGTCTTTAATCATGTTCTGAAATAAAACTTTTTCAAAGTTCTACTTTGAAAAAAAATCATATTAACATACAATTTGTATTTTTTGTAAGATTAGAAATGCTTTCTATTGAATACCCCATGTTCTAAATACAGAGCCTGCTTTAAAAAAAAATTAAAAAAATTACTTAGACACATTCTCATGTGCATTGCTAGGCAAGAAAAATGCTTGAAGTGAGATTGATTTGAAATAGCTTAAATCCTTTAGGCCTAAAGTAATCTGTGTTGTTGTTTGTTTTTTTTTTTTCTCTCAACAGGGGTGCTCCTCTGATTGGGGCTGTGAATTTGAATGAGAGTACAGTCAATAATTCAATCTGAATAAGAGTCTCTAACCCATTCTAGAAATGTATGTGATGTAGGAAATCAGTGGTGCTTCATTAATTTATACAAGATGAGTATCTGGTCCTTATGTATTGACCTCCACAGTCTTAAAAGTTTAGCTTTGTTTTAAATGTATCTACATGCATTATTATGGAGTTAACTTGTTATTATTGTTGTATAGCTGCCTCTGAAAAAAATAAAATACAACCTTCCATCATGAATATATCCAATTTAAAGCATATCTGATGACACAGACTTTCACATGTAGATAAAAACACATGCATGAACATTTTATAATATAAGAAAAACTTTTCTCTGTCATGTTAGAGTGGATGACTCATTTAGTTTTCTTTCCTAAAAAGTACTCTGAAGTGTTTCTATTTCCCCATTAACTATATAGGAGATCTGCTAAGAATGCAGTTCTGAGTTAAAGATCTAAACATAATACAACAAAGTGAAGATGCAGACCAATAGTGGGGATTTAAGCATGTTTTGAGATAAGTTTCTTCTGGAGGACTTGTGGGGATTTTTGTTTATTGCATTTTTTTCCTTAGGAAAGATGTTTACTACTTCACAGAAATAGTACGATTGTTTTCTTGTAGAAAGAAAAGCAGTACATTAAGAACTTTGAATCCTTATTGTCTTGACTTTCTAAACAGTTCTTTTGAATTTTTCATGTACTGTGATTTCTTCTGCAATTATAACAACATTAAAAAAGCTATTTTGTCTGAATTAGAACCAGATTCCTTTTCAAACACTAGAAGATCCAAGCTATTTTAATGTGTAAACAAGAGTCTGAAACACACTGAATTACTTTCCAACTGTATCTAACAAGGTTTTCATAGTGATAATCTTCTTGGTGACCTTTTCTTTTCCTATAAAAAAAAATCTTCAGGCAAAACTGACAATATAATAAGCACTTCAAAGCTCAAAAAGCTATTGTAAGTATGGTTAGCTGTACTGATATTACCTTTATATTAAAAGAACAACATTAAGTTACTTTAACCATTCAGCTCAAGGAATACTTTAAACTATGTAAGCATTCCTAACATTTTTTTTGGTAGGGTCCATTCTACCTACGTCCCAGTCCTCCTGTTTTCCAGCACAGCATAATTCTGTAAACACTGGTGGAAGCTGTCCTACCTAGACCTGCATTCTAGTTCTGCTGCTTGCAAGAGACTGAATTCGCTTGCCTCTCATTTGAAGAGGGTGACTTAATCACCAAGCAGTGGTGCATTCTGATTGTCATTGCCCATCACCTTTTCATTTGAGGCTGAGCCACTGTGAACATGCAAGTAGGAGTCTTTGCATTAAATCACAGAAAAAGGAACCTTGATTCTAGTTTAGTGATTAGGGCAATTGAAATTGAAGCTCATTCATTTAAAGCAGGTGTCCAAATGACACTTATCTCCCACTGTAGGTGGCTATTTTTAACAGTAATTCATTTGCCCAAGGACGTTTTGTTCTTCCATTCACATAATGGAAAACATTATAAATGTCTAGGCATCCAATCAGAATAGTCCAGCTTCATGGTAGTCTCATGGCATTGCCATGTCAAAACATTAAAAATGCTTATACACATGCCTTCCTTGCTTCTTCACAGAGTTTATCCTTTCATTGTAACTGTAGCTATTCCATCTACAAAAAGACCCTGGAAACCACTAGTTTTTCCTAAAAAACAAGACTGGCACAAGATGCATAAGGGCACTCTGCATGAGAAAAGACAGCAGTCTCCAGCAGCCTGCTGAAACACAAGCTTATATTTCTATCTAAAAAAATATCCTCTAATACAGCAAGCCCAGGTCACTTATCCTGTCTCCAGTGTCAGTTCCTACTTACAGTGAGCATCAGATAAAGCAGTCAGTCCTGAGAAGAAAAGGCAACCATAAAACATCCCATACTTTCGCACTCCCTGAACTACACTCAGTCTTCACTGGTTCCTTGGAAACACAGAAGTTTCTCATGTTGCTTGGCTGGACATTTCTTTCTCAAAGGTCCTTTCCCCATCACAGGCAGTATTATAAATATTGGACATGGTGTGGCTGGACGGCACAAATATATATAACATGGGTTCATTAGTCTGGTAAGAGTCTAGTATCTAATAATAATAAGATGTCTTTGTAGAATGAAAGCAGCAGCTGCGGATAGGCTGACTAGGGGATAACTCACAGGACTGTAAGAGACTGAATTCTTATCTTGAACCATTCTGTCTCAAAGATTGTTAGGTGTGAGGGCTGTGAACTGCTTATCTCAAGCCCTTTGTCTCTGGGATGTCCCCTTTAAGCAGGACACTCCTCTGTCCATAAGGGCAATTAGCAGGCCATGGAGGAAATGGGGCTGTAGGTAATAAGATACTGGTGTCTGGTATGGATCGCGGGAAGATCGTGTGATAGACAAAACCTGCAGCACATGATATCATCGGAATATGCCCCATAAAAACCTGCCATGGGACTGCGGGCTTCTGCTTCTGCTTCCTTTTCCACCACTGAAGTATTGAAGACCAAGGACCAATGGGATGCCGCTGGACCCATCATGGTGATCGTCCTTGCAACTCCCACCACCGACTGCCTGAGGACCAACGGGACGCCACTGGATCCGTGGTTGTGACTATCCTGGCAATCCTATCCCGACTGCCTGCTTAACTTCTACCTTTTCTTCCATTCTATCCTATTGCCGCCACTTTCTACTTTTGACACTTTTGATAATAAAAAGCTGGTTTGGGTATATGGCATTTGACCTCGTTTGCGTCTTTATCTTGCTCTTGGGATCGTATTGAAACCTTCCCCGACATTGGATCGGACAAGGACTCACACAGTATCAGGCAGAGACTAATGGATTTAAGCAAGCAGCATGTGTGCGTACCCTTTTTCATAGCTCCTGGCCAAAATTACAGGGTATAACGCTAGGGAAGGAAACAAGTAGCAGGAGTGAGTCCTAATACAAAGGCAGCACTTCTGTTGGGAAATGTGAGAGTTGCAAACATCCTGACTGGACTGAGCTTTCAAAAGGGGAAAATATTACAAGAAGGGCAACTGTGGGAAGATGACATGGGGGTATTAACTAATATCATCGACTCTGAAAAAACAAAAGAGAATAGGCTTTATCAGGATGCTGAGGGTACACGTAGTAGCAAAAGGTGTGTATGGGGCAGCCTGAACACAGAAAGAACATTCTGCATGTCCTCCCCAACCCTAGAGCACCATGCTTTATCCACAGTCCATAATGTTTGCTACTATATCTTACACACATTCCTTAATAAAGTGCTTCTGATGTTCTCCAGTCTACACCACCTTCTGCCCACTCAGCTAACCTCCCTTGTTAGCCTAGATTTAGGTGCTCTCAGACCCCACACTTACGTCCCCTTAAGCTGCCCACACTTTCCATAGCTGTGTCCCTACACTGTCTCCAGTTTCTCCACATCTTTAATACAATCTACCTTCAGTCCCTATATTTACATTTGCTCCACAGTTATCTAGTCTATGATGCTCTCACAGACTCTACTACCTCCTTCATTCTGTTTCTGATCATACTGGTGCTGACTGCAGACCCAGGCAGAAAATTAATGATTAAATGATTTAATGATTTAAAAATTAAGAAATTAATTTTGTGTTTTAAACTGGGAAAGAATGAAAATGAGGATTTTGACTTTACAGTTCACTCAAGGAGTGCTACTCTCATCAGGGGAAAGGAACATGCTCTTCTGTGCTGATAAATGCTGTAAAATTTTGTTTAATGGATTTTAAATATGAAAGAATGAAAAAAAATTGAAAACCTTTCATTTTCTTGATTAATAACCTCACTAGAGTACTAGTGGAAATGTGGACTGTTCTCTGTCTCTTTTACTGTTACACACGAGCACATTTTAAACAGGCTGTGGAGTATTGCCAACAGTTTGGCTGAAATCCTTTAAACTGTGGACAACATTGAGCAGGTTTTCCCACCTGTCAGAAAAAGAGATTAACCACCAGACTGTGCAGCCAAGAAAATACGATGTTTCTACTGATCACAAGAAGCCACTGCCTTTTGAATAACTTAACAACTCAGGCTTCAGGGCTTGTCAGGGATTTTCTTCACTGATTGTGGATCTTTTCAAGCTGTGACTGCAAAAATTGCTACAGGTCAGGAAAGGGTCATGAGGGCTATGTCCTTCAGATGAACACTGACTCTGCAATCTTATTTCCTATAACTTAGCAATGGCTTATTTTGCTTCCACTTAATCCTGATTCTGCAGTGGAAGGGCTTAACTGTATGTGATAATGGTCTAATAAAATTAGTAGATAAGCGACTAACTAACCTGTGAGTGAATGAGGAAAGAAAGAGTGACCAAACAGACTTTATAGCAACATAAAAGAAAAATCTTTAGTAGACCTAAGACTGAGGAGGAAGAAACCACTGACTTCACCATCAAATTCCTCCCAGTGGAGAGTCCTAGATGCGAATGACTGAATGTGAATCTTCCCACTAAGTGAAGACTGATCCCACTAGCCTTTAGAGAGGGATGTGGAAATGGTAAACATAATATAGGGGAAAAGTTTAGGTACTATACAGTCTACGTATAACAATTTTAACTGCATCATGCATGGAAATCAGTAGTAAGTGGATAATTGGACTGCATATATCAGGATCATTGTAACTGAATTAATATCATTATCGTATTGTGAACAGATTGTCAAGACATGAATAAGAGTCATATTTTCACGAGTTCCCTTACTCCCCTTTTCACACATAGTTTTTTGAGAATAACAGATTTTTATAAAAGATAAATTAAAGTAAATAGCTGTAGCAGCTATGTTCTAGGCTGAAGCAAATGCTGTCGATATGTGATAACCATCATCTGAACATTTGTGCTGGTCTGCACAGGGCTAAGATATAATGATAATAAATTCAAAATAGCTGGAAGGATGAAGTAGGCACAAGTTGCACAGGTTTTGGAGGGGTAAGAACCAAGAAAAAGGATTGCAGAAAGTAGCCAAGCTCACATACTTTCCCAAACTCATCTCACTGGTTGCAGTGTCAGGAACAGAATACTGGGCTAGGTGGACAGAGGTCCATCCCACTGGTCAGACCCCCAAACATTCCTAATGTCCTTCTGCAGAAGTCTCAGTCTTTCAAAGTTTTTTTGAGTTTGGGTTTGGGGGTTTTGTTGGTTGATTTTGTTTTGGGTTTTGTGTGAATGCCATTCCTAGAATGACACTCAAAGTCCTAATTTATGAACTGGAGCCCTAGTCCCTGGGTCATATATGATTCTTAGTCAGTAACAGTCCAACACACGCTTAGTCCGATGAGATTGGTTTTTAATGTCATCTTTGTCTTACTATAACTGAAGATGTGGTTCATTTGATCAGAAGTACATATTCAGGGATGTTTTGAAAGGCAGTACCAATCTAATGTATGGTAACACACACCATGTCTGCAATCAAAGCTTCTTTTGCCTGACAAAATTTATCTTTAGGGTTCAGATGCACCTTACACAACTTGCTTGATAGTTACTTCTAGATTTATCAGGATGATAAATATACATAATGGGCATTTCAGGCTTATCTCTATGATCTCAACAGGAACTATAAAATCTCTCTCCCCAAGAAAAGGCAAAAAAATACTGCCCAGATTAATTTGTGTGTTGATATTTAAGGCTAAATTCACTCTTAAGAAGGTTAATTTCACTCAAAGCCTTAAAATATGTAAAAAGGTAACAACAGAAGTAGTCCACTGCGCAAAATATGAACTGTTAGGCATTCCTACCCTATTAGGTCAAGTTCTGCTGTCAGTATAGTCAGAGAAATAAATTTATGAATCTTGATGAAACCTGTGTGCCAAATTCTCAGCAGTGTGAAGACTACATTACTACTTTAGATAACACTAAAAGAATCTTTGAGCAGAAGCTGTGGTGCAGAAATACAGAGCTGAGGCAGGGTATACATGTGTGTCTCAGTTTGAGGTTTAGATATTCACCTTCTTTGACAGCATACCACTCAGTTTTCAGAATTACAAAAGAGTGTACAAATTACAAAGCTGTGGAAAATGAACAATCGGTCTTTTAACTAAAAAATACCACTAATGCAGCAAATATAGATTAAGAATTCAAATTCTGCTTAATAGCCATGACTAGAAGTGATTGGCACAGTTTTAGAATGATATACTTATGTTTAACATAGATAATAGTAATTACTTATTTTGAGTAAATAAATGCATGTTAATGGTGTAACCATAGTAAATGTAGTTATAACAGCATTTTCTTTAACTGACTTCAACAACGACATTTATATTTATTGATTTAATGAAATTTAGATGCAGGTTAACACCTGTTATCTGATGAATAAATTATTAGGAAGGATGAATATTTAGAAATTTAAGGATATTAATAATATTTATCACAGTAAAATATATTTTGCTACTGAAATTTGATAAAAAGTAAATTTGTTCATGACCTCCCTAGCTGTGACAAAATCAAACCTTTTCTTGAGACATTTCTACAATTTCATAATAGTTTCTTGTCAGATACTTATGTGCAATGATCACAAGCAACATCTCAGAGGTTCTTTTTCACTTACTTTTGAAGTTCCAGTCTGTCACAGTATTTTAACTTTAACAACACTGCTGTCAAGGGCTTTATTGTATTTTTTTCATTAATCATTTAATTTTCCTGATGTGCAGCTGAGAATTAACCCAATTTGTCATGTCAGATACTTGACTGTTGATTAGAATGCTGATTAGGTATTTGACTGGTGATTCAGATACTTTCATTATTTTCATGCATTAAAAAAGTTTACACGTAAAAAGAAAGGTCTGACAAAGCTGTTAGAATACATGCATATTCTAATAGATTTTTAATAATTGCAGTCATTCAGTGACAAACTGATTACACGACTTCATAAAGAATGAAGGCATTGTTAGTTTCTCCTAAATCTATTCAGCACCTGCCTGAAAATATACTTTTTTTTCCCTAGTTTCATTTTTTTCTAGTGTAAACTTCTGGTAGCATAAATTCAGGAATTAATGTATTTGCTGGGGGAAAAAAAAAATATTTTCTGTGCTATTTTTTCCCCTCTAAGGTTTCCAGGAGATGTCTTGCATAAAGCATACATTATTTCTGTGGTCATTCAGAAAATTTCACACAATCCCAGCACAGAATGCCCCACTGCAAGTATTGTGTAACCTCGTTAAGATCGATAACACTATGAAACAAATAGCAGTTAATGAAGCAAAGACATTTCAAACCCAACTTCTAGCTGCTTAGATCCCGAAGCATAATGTTAAGACTATTATAACTGTACAAAACTGACCCTTAGGCATTTTGAAAAATCTGTGTAGCACCAACTATTGAGAACTCAGTTCTTCATCCTATACAAAATTTTCAGCTCTTCTGTGAGCTGTTTATTTTGTTTGTTTTAGGGAGTTTTATTAGCTGTTGTCAGGTTGGGGTTTTTTTTGCTTAGTTATATTTTTGTTCCATTTTTTTTCTTCAGCAAGTGGAGATCTATATGCAACATACACAGATATTGCACATACTGATCAAATACTCCCCAGATAAGATCTTGCAAATAAATATTGTTTAGGCTATGTCTACCACTTCCTGCAAAAACAAAATACTGCTTCTTCTTCAAACCTTCAGGAAGACATGCATTTGTATCTGGTAGCTCACTATTTATACATGACAAAACTAGTCTCTGGGGAAATGGTGTTGGAAAACATCTGTATCTCTCCATGGATAGGACTAAAACCAGTTGATGTTTGGTATTTACAAAGTGCAGTCATAATCTTTTGAGCATGTGCCATACTAGAATTTAGGCATTTTAAAAACAATGGTCAGCTGCTGTCCATGAAAGCAGTCTGGAGTACCTTGGAGAGGAAAAAGGATAATACTGGCATATCTTTATGTATAGAAGTGACATCATTTTGTTATACATTTTTACACACTCAGAAAGCCTAATACACTGGAACATTAATAATAACAGTTTATTTTAGAATAAATACAAAGAATCAGGATGCAGTTAGTTTTATGTTATTTTCCTTGGAAATCATTGAAAGGGAACTTACTCTTGATGGTGTTTATAGTGATCTGAAAAATGTCAGAAAAGAGCCCTTAGTACATTAATACCTCTGCTCTGATCTTCTCAGGCTAATTACAGAGGTAATTCCTCTTGTATATGGTAGAAACTGCAGAAGAAGTAAAAGCATTCATAGCCTTGTTTGTTATTAAGGGAACTGGGAGGAACAAGGTTAACACTATGACCAGAAACAGCAGGATCATAATAATGGCATGCAAAAAAGACTTAGTGATGCAAAGCTTGGTTTATCAGCAAAATAATCTGTATCTTTTAAATATGTATGAAGATTTAAACAGACAATTTTCTGTAATTTATCTACCTACTGCATATTATCATTATATCTTCCTGGATAAAGAGAGGAGCATGAATTATGGAGATTCTTGATTGTGTTATCAAGCACTCTTGTACCTTGATAATAGCTGCTTGAAGGTTTGCTCTTTGGAAGTAATGCCAGACAAATTTTGCCACAAAACTTAAAATTTGTTAAAAGAATAAACAGAAAGTGTTTTTTGCAAATATAAAAGTGCTTATTAAAAAAAAAGTATAAAAGTATAGTTCTTGTATATTAAAGATTTTTAAAAAAATTACATTTAGTAAAAATAGTTTTCTCAACGTTGCAGCTAATAGTTTGAAATTCTTTTGACAATAATCAAGATTTGTGCCATGGTCTTGGCATTCAAAAGCCATCAGTCACTTACTGTGAGCAATAAACACTACTTTACAGCTTTCTCAATGTCTGAGGAATGCTGAACCTCTTACCTTAGCTAAAGTCCCCAGAATCAAACTATATTTCTGATGCTATAGGACTATGAAACACATTGGCCTCAAGCACTCTTTCTACCCCAAAAGTGAAAAATAAGAGTACAGAAGTAGTTTGACTGATAGCTATCAAGAACACAAAGTGGATTCTTAATTGGATTTTGTCTTGAGGGGAAAATAAATTAAATATAGTGTTTAAGACACTAGTTATTTCCACCAAACTGTCTCTTACTAGGATTCTAAAACTGCAAAGCCCTTTGCTGCAGAAATTCATGTTTCCTTTGCCTGTTGTCTGTCAAAGCCAGTTCTTTTCATTAAGGTGTTTGTTGCCATTATTCTTATCATTAATATCAACAAGCATTTTGCTAATTTACAGTCACTGAAAATGGACAAGAGACAGAGAGAGAGAGAAGGAGCATGGAAAATATGTAATGTACAAGGAGGAAAAAAAAAAAAAAATTGGCTGAACGTGTCTCTGCTTGTCTAGAGAAATTCTATAGCCTAGGGGTAAAGAACGTCAGTTCAAAGAAAGAAGTCACAGGTTTTAATCCTGGATCCCAATGTCATTTATACATTTAGTCATTAATTCGTAAAGTGAAAAAGCTAACAAACAAACAAAAACAATAAAACTGTTTCTGGTATAGCCTGGTTTATTCTTTGATGTCAGTCCAACATTTCTTTACCTGGATGCTACTTATTCCTCAAGAGACAAGAAATGCCGGTTTCAGAGTAGCAAAGAATTTCAACACTTATACAACCTTAGTAATCTTACCTAGACCTTATCCATCTTGTTCAGAAATCAGTAATAGCTATGCATTTTTCTGTACATTCTAAATGGAGATGGTCAAGGACCTGCATGTGTAAACTATGTAATACATACTTACCTCTAACTTTTGCTAGCAGATTTGTAAAAGATACATATATACAGTTGTGTTAGCTTTTTTTGCAGTTTCAAAACAAAATATAATAAATATGTAGTTATTCATTCTTCCAAAATAAGGATTTAACTGATAAGAAACACAGAAAAAAAAAAAAAAGGCAATTCCTATATTCTACATAAGATTCGTCACAAAATAATAGTTCAGAAGTGTAACTTTAGCATGCATATAGGGTTACAACACAGAGTAGCATAAAATTGCCTATGTCTGAGTCGCTTACTTTTTCTACGAAGGAGGTAATAGCAGATTTCTGGAACACCAGCCTTTAGATGATGATGATGAGAATAATGGCAATCCAACACCCTGAAGACTACTGGGAATAGGCCCTAGGCTTTTTCTCGATATAGTACTCTTTAACATAAAGCTTCCTAACAACCCCGAAATTGTGATAGGACTTCCTCAGGAAACATAGTTCAAGTGATCAATCTATCGATATATCGATCTATCTATCTATTTCATTTCTGTTAAGAAAATAGTGCAAATAATATCAGTATATTAACAGCATTTTAAGAAGAGATAGTTATAAATGTTCTAAGCATCTTTGGCAAATCTGATGGCATTTTAATAGACTGGAAGCTTTTATTTTACTCTGTTATTTATCTAACTGCTTTTGCTGATAGCTACATGAGACACAGTATGCATAAGTACTTCTGATGGCTTTGGTATTACACAGGACTTAAAAACAACCTACAGGCATTAATTACAAAAAAAGCTATTTGAAATAAATTGTCCAAATGGAGCTTGTGTTTGATTATAGTGGTGTGTGGTGTTTGATTATGGGGGAGGGGGGGTGTCTTTATATGTGTATGTGTGTGTATATGAATTCTAATTAATTGTAAGTAGTTCCTAACAGATGTATAACAAAAAGTCATCATGCTGAAAAGTTTAAGATTAAATAAGGTAAATAAAATGAATGTTTCTTCATAAAGGAAGCTGTTTAAGGACTTCAAGAACTTTGAAGATATGAACAGCCTGTTAATGTAAACAGAATTAATCCAGTGAAAAGCTAAACAAGTCCTTTGAAATTAATGGTAAAATGCTTAATTTGCATAAATTTTAGATACTTCTAAGACCTGCTTGGAAAAAAAGCTGATGCTGCTTCAGAAAATGAAAGGATCTACAAAACTGATATCTATTGAATATTGAATCTCAAAATAGAGATACAGGAACCAACTCTTAGCTAGTCTAAAAGTAAAAACATTTGTGGCTGACACAAAATACGCATATTGTGTAGCACCGACACTTTTTCTTTGAAGATATAATAAAGTTTTGACCTGAATGAATCTTTCACAGGAGATTTAAATGATACCAGAATTAAAAGAAAATATAGTTAGTGAATGAGAGCTAAGCACAGTAGTTAAACTAGGTGGCCGTGTTAGTCATTTAATGTTTGTCTCTGCAGGCTACTACTGTAAATATTTTTTATCAGCACAGCTGTGTGGTGGAGTCAATATCAAAAGACAGCTCAAAGAGACAATACACTTACTTCAAAGATCTTCTCAAAGCTCTAACAAAACTCAGCAGGTGGCGTGACAGATAAATACTTTGTATACATCAAGGAAGCCAGTTTAAGATTTCATCCACAGCAATGGGAAATTAAGAAATCAAAAATCTGAGGAATATGCATGCAGATAGACCAGAAAATGAAGAGTGGAAGACATTATCATGCAATATCATGGACATGGATCATCATTATGTTTCTTGGACTGAGAAACTTAATCTGTGTTTAATAAAAGACACTAGACGATTGTGACATTTGAACAGTGTAGTTGTTAACTCTTGGAAGCACTGAATCTTGCATTCGTATGCACCAGTAAGTGACTGCAAAACCAGGAAGTTATTGTGAAAAGAAGACTTGGTTTATTATCCAGTCTTCTAACCATTTCCCAAAGGCAATTTTGTTCTCTTTAACTGCTAAATACTAGAACCAATGCAAATATCTTTACTGCCTGTTCTCTTACTGTTCTGATCAAATTTCAAATATAGTCAATTTCTCAGTGGCTTCAATCTCTGCTAAATGAAAAATTCAAAAAGAGAAAAATTTCCAAGAACACCCACTTAGTTGCTTTTGGGATACATTCCATTCTGATTTTGTGCTATTGTTTGTGAGATGCTTTAGCCTCTTTGATACGAAAATTTCATACAACTTCAAATGCACACTGTAACTACAGCTTAAGGTACAAGACTGCTTGTACTCCATGTAATTGTCCATTTAAGTCTGAAAAAGCCATTTATAGAATTTATAAGGATTATACTTTAGACACTTGTAACAGACCTTGAAGTTGGTACGAACCAAATATGAACGTAAACGTGTGTGTGTGTAAGTACCAGAAGGAACAGCATAACAAGGGTTAAAAACATGGTCTTTCCTGATAAAGAAGAACACCATTCCAACATTTAAAAAGTTGATGTCAAGAGAAGGTGGCCTGCACTGCCATATGACAGCAAATGACTCTCCATTCTAAAACCAGGAGGTCACCAACAAGGCAGTAGCTTATCAGTTATGCCCTTTGGTTTTGTGTTAACCCATCAGGAAAACAGATACATTTCTATTGTAGAAAAACAGGTAATGCAACCTTGCTCAAAGTTTATGGAGATGGAAATAAGCAAGACACCGAATGAAAGAACCAGCCAATAACAACTGATAACTCCTAAAAGGTATAAAATAACTGTCCAAAACCTAGTTTATCATTGCCACTCAAGAAGAACCTGAGGTGTGATAAAGACTTAATAGCTGGTGTCCCTTGTCCTCAGTGGCACACATATGGTCCTGTCTGGATCACTCAGGCATATACATCTCAGATCCTGTGAGTATGAGTTTATGAGAATATGAGTGAATTAAGTCTATGAGAGAATGAATGCAAATGGGTAACATCAACTCACAGATTTCATAAAGAAATACAATTTTCCTTTCCAATAAGATCTCCCTCTGAATTTTATTATGTAAAATTCTTACAGTACTGCTTTTTTAAAATAATGTAGGAGCTGTATCATGCTGATGTGTAACAAACCAATAAACTAATCAAACTACTTATGAAATTGTCGTGGTTTAACCCCAGTGTGAAGGACTGTGCTGAATTCCTGACTCACATTGCTGCTGCCTCAGTGTCCTGCTGTATGAGGGACTGTGCTGAACTGCTGACTCATATGAGGGACTGTGCTGAATTGCTGACTCATACTGCTGCTGCCTCAGTGTCCTGCTGTGTGAGGGAGTACGCACTAGACGTCCCTGAAGAAACCACCACACCCGCGCCTGCCAAGCTGTGCTTGCCCGATAGGGTAATGAGTTCTGTGGAAATGGG
>JAVJGG010000008.1:11235457-11249806 GCA_035590195.1 Aviceda cuculoides | reverse complement strand
TCGCATACTGACCTCAAAACACAGCACTGTACCAGCTACTAGGAAGACAATTAACTCTATCCCAGCTGAAACCAGGATAGAAATTTATATAAATTAATTTCAACTGAAACTAAATTTACAGTTCAACATAAGTGTCTGAATGTCACACTGGCAGGAGACAGCTTTTATCCTAATGTGTTGTTGGAAGGCAGCTGGGGCATAATCCTGGTGATACGGGCCAGGAAGTGATTTTGAATCTTGGGAGGAAATTAGCCTCTGTGTCTGTGGACTTAGTCCGTGTACTCAGCTAAGATGAAGAACACTTGGTGGTCTTTCTTCTTGGGTTGCTGGACTAGGATTTGCTGTATTTATGTCCTGTCCTTCCATCACTTCATTCCATTTCTCCTGATATAAGGTAGAATTCAATAACTTCAGTAGCTGTTTCCCTCTTCTGGAGGTGTGGCGGGGTAAAGGGAAACCTGTTTGGGGGTAAATGTCCAACTAGCAAAATTTGGTCTATTGACAAAGCATGCTAGGATAAGGTGCAGGCTATATAATCATATCTAGTATTGCTGGGTATTTAATAGTGGATCTTAAAATTGCTTCCAAAAATCTAAGTAATCAAGAAAAGAAGTATTACAAAACAAAACAAAACAAGGAAAATATTACCATGCACAGTTCTGTAATTTTTCATTTAAATTTGCCCAGCTGAAAAAAAAACACAAGAAAAATGGTTTAATGGAACACTAAGTCTTTATAAAATTGTTTTTTTCCTCCATGAACTTGCTGCTAAAGTCGCATATTAAGTTTTTATTGCATATGTATATCTATGAAACTTTTAACCCTATGTTTGGTAGTTCATCTCAAATTCCAGCAGTTTGGGGAAAAGATGTTAAGAGCATGTCCACTGATATTTTCTAGCATCATAAATGGATTCAAGTTCTGATTGTTTGAGGAGATTTTCCCAAGGCCTGATTTGTCTGAAATAAAATAAAATAAAAATAAAATACACCAACTGAGGATCTCTCAGGAGTTAATTCATAATTACACATTAAACTGACAGCTTGCACACTGCTTTATCTGGGTAAGAGGGAAGAAAATTCATTGGAGAATTCTGTTTAATCAAAAATTGAAATGCTTCAGAATTTTTTTGTCCAGCAGTATTTCATACTGATGAAAAGAGGACGTTTTGGGTGGCTCAAAGCATCAGACTGACATTTTGGGGATTAAACATGTCTATGTTTTCATTTAAATTATTTAAATAATTTTTCTGTGTTATTTTGAACCATGCTCCACTTAAACATGTCAGTCATAATAGAAGATAGCTTTCATCAGTATTCTAGAACAAATATTTTACATGGATTTTTATTAAAGCTTCTGGTTTCTTTTTTTAAAAAAAAGAACAATAGCAGTCTTGAGATCTTTCAAAAATTAATTTCCATTTTCTGTATTGTAGGTATATAACACATTTATACGCACAATACAGTTTTACTGGAGCCAAGTTAATTGCTCACTGAAGGTAGCGGAAATGGAAAGGAAATTTTCTCACAGAACTGCAAAAATCTAGAAATAATTCATTCTACATGTAGAAATTTGAGTTAACTCTAAAAGCAAATATTAAGGAAATAACTATTCCTCTACAGGAATAATTATTTCCTTATTCATAAAAGTTTGGGGTTTTGTTTGTTTGTTTGAAAACCACTGTTTAGTATTACTCTGTTAAAAATTAATGTTACTGAAAATTAACGATGAGTTGTTTTCTTTGCTTTAGCTGTA
Organism: Aviceda cuculoides; assembly: GCA_035590195.1. NCBI lineage: Eukaryota > Metazoa > Chordata > Aves > Accipitriformes > Accipitridae > Aviceda > Aviceda cuculoides. Next base: position 11,248,051 of record JAVJGG010000008.1, on the reverse strand, counting down.
AATTAGCCAGTTACATTTTCACTTTTGCTCTGTTTCTTTTCTTTCCTCTTTGTCTCCAAAAGTAATAAGTTTTGAAGAAGGGGTTTGTGTGTGTTCTCTCATACTGAATGTTCTCAATCATTCTAATGTATTCCTTTTAATTGCTGTTGTGTCTCTTCAGTCCATCTGGTATAAACAGAAAGGAAATCCCAAATCTGTAGTGAAACAAAAATTTTTGTTCCTTTTTTTGCCTCTAAGAAAACCTTGGTATGTAGCTAGGAGTGTATAAGTTCCATTGAACCTGCAGAGGTGGGGAATCACATGAACACTATTTTCAGAAAGAAGATAGGTGAAATGAACTCTAAAAGATTATGACAAAATAACAGAAAAATAACATAAACACCAATTTTCTCATAAATGTTTTCATACATAATTAAAACTGAACATCAAATAGACTACAGTCATGTCTACAAGACCATGATATAGAGGTAACCAACCTTTCTGCCTAATTCTGCTATTAGAAATCATTCATGACCCTAAGCAGAACATGGTTTATTTTTTAGGTATAGAAACAGAGGAATGGAAAGAAATGTATAATAAAATAAGAAGGGAACTTAAATAATTTATTATCATAATTAATTGATTTTCCTCAGGAAGTGTGACAATTATGTGTAATTTTGTGTGTACCAAATTTTGGGACCATTTCAATGTCTCCTAATCTAGGTTTCAGAAATTCTGTAGCTAACTGTCCAAAATTGGATGTTATAAGCGTGCAAAAATTGATGCATTTAAAATCACAAACCTTCAGGAAACCTTCTTCCTGAGCTCTTCACATTTAACAGTTTCTTACCTAAAACAAAGAGTCAACAACTTTTTGTCTAGTGAAGAAAAAAGAAATAAAAATGGAAGAAGCAGTACTAAAAGCTAAGTAATTCAGGGCTTGATTCAGAAAAGGACATAGATGCTCTAGGCTTCTCTCTCCACAAATAAGATTAAAACTTAACTCTTTGGCACCTATCTGATGGTGGAAATGACTTAACTTTACAAAGACACCCTTTTATGCTTTGACATTCCCTAGTTACCTGTAACTGTATTATGCATACGTCCCAAACTCCCCTGGTGCTGGTCAATTTGCTCGTCTCAGGATGTGATCCAGCGGGATGGTGGTACTCAGGACACACAGCAGCACAGGAGTAAAAGGAGTTCTGGCTGCTGCCCCAGGATTAATGCTGTCAATTCATTCCATGCTGCCTTTATGCATTGCAATGTGCAATTTCTAGTGTTTAAATCCACTACTAATAATAAATATTAGACTGGATATTTTCCGCCCTGGTTTAGGTGTCTGTAAATTCAACATCTAGTCTAGCTATGTTGACTCTTTGTATAGTCAGTGACAAAAAAAATTCTGTACTATTAGTTTTTACTTTAAATATTATGAGCTACCATCTGATGAATTTTTCCTGTTTTGGTCCCTTTTATGTCTTGCAAAACCATGTAAGCAACAATTTCAGAAAGGGCAGAAAACAGTGCAACTACTTAGTGATTAAAGGTATACAAGGCTTTGAAAACCTATGCTCTCACTGCAGTCTTGCTAAAGTGATGATAGGACAGCTTTGATTATCATTTAGAACAAATATAGCATTGTTAAATATGTTTAATAAGTTCACATATGCAAATCAGCTTTCTGAGCTCTCATCCATGTTCCAGCTATTTTCAAAAAGATAACTTGAGGAAAGACAACAGGAATAATTCATTGTAAGTTAAACTTGGAAACTTCTTTGATAATTCACCCAAACCAATAAACAGTCAAACAAGTATATCTGATCCAGACCTATAAATGAGATATTCTAAAAAATTATGAAAACATAAGACAAATACTTAAATATTTGAGGACCATAAAATGGAGTATAACTTCTACCAGTGTTCAGTTTCTATTATTAATTTTAGCAACCTCTTCCACAGCCATGTTTCACCTACAGCTTCTTTTACATAACTAAACTTGGATTTGTCCTTTCTGTGTACCTGAAGTTAGCTGAACTGGACTCAAGTTTACATTTGTCATACAGATAAAACAGTGAGATGGAAATGGCCCATATTGATTTGTCGTCATGCACACTGTTTTTTCTGAGATTTAGTGCAAAACCCAGTAATTTCTGCTAAAAGGTGGTTTTCTGAGGCACAGCAGCTTAGCAAATATACTAATAAATCTAACTTACCTGATACTATGCTCCTGCTGAATAGCCTATGCTGTTGTTATTACTCCTCTTACCCTTTATAACAAGGGTTACACAACATGCTGTTTATCAGGAATAATGCTTGGTCTTTGGTATTACGACCAGGCTTGGTTAGGCAGAGTGCTAGCTGGTGTGGGCCAAAGTGGTTCCAGAGACAGTTTTAAGAGCTTAGCAGGGTAGGCAAGGGAGTTTCAGTGCCCAAGGATGTTCTGTGGCACAATTTAATTTGCAAGTTCAACCACAGAAAATGAAGTTGTGCAAATTTATGTAGCAACAACACAACACTAATTTTTGGAGACTCAAAACCTGTTATATAAACCAGTATTGATTCATTCTATACATACAACAGAAAATTTGGTACAGAAAAAGTAAATCCCCAAATGGAAAAATTCTATCATCTCACTTGCTAGGAGAGATTATCTGAGGCACTTTCTACCTTGCCAACAAACAGTTTATAAGTAAAATTTTATACTTAAAAAACAAGCTTTCAGACAGGAAGAAGCCTGATGAACTATTTTTATATCTCCATAGCTAAAAATTCAGTGACATTAACTCCAAGTTTTGAAGCTAATATTCATCTTAGAATGTTATTCAGGTAAATGAAAAATAAAGTTATTACACAGCAATTCTAAAGAGATTATTTTTTAGAGTTAGAAAAAAGTTTGTCAATAATTATTGTGCTAAGGACTAAAAAAAAACTTTTTAAAAAGAAAAAAAAGAATTTTCTTTTAGTTCAGAAGTACAGTCCTCTGCACTAAAATAATACCCTGTATTTCTCAAGAGCTGTAGTGCCTAAGTTTACTTAAGTGAGAAAAATTAAGCTTAGATATGATTTTATTTATAAACAAGATCTCTAAACTGATGGATCTGTTTCTAAGGTTTTTGACAGTACATTATAGGAGTTATGCATTACAATTTTCATCATTATTTCATTTTTTTCAAATTTACATTGCACAGCCATTGGGATTAAGCTGGAGATTGAGGATTCTCAGGGGCAGAAGTGCTGCAGTAACAAAATACATGAATTGACAGATGACTGAGCTACTTTTATATGAAATGACATGCTTTTAGTGGGTGCTATTTTCTCAAGTGAATTATTTTCATATTGAGGCTTTGTCACATCATATGCTTATCAAGTTTTATTCTGTTTTCTGACTACATGCAGTTGTTTTGTTAAGTAGTTTAGCTCTGAATCACTCATAAGAAAGTGAATGAGGAAATGAGATTTTTTTTTCAGATAAGTCACTGACAGTTATATTCTACTTAAATAAAATAGGCAATTTATGCTGCAAAGGCAGCATAAATGAAATGAGGTGATGTATATGATATACGCAATAGGTCAACAGAATAGTATTTCCAGGAAATACAGATGGAGGTAAAGCCACATTAAAAATTCCTTCTTTAAATAGGATCTTCACACACATATACTTTGGACCAATAATAACAAAAGGTAAGAAATAGTCTTTGGGTTTTTTAATGAATAAAATACAGCAGTTTCTTTGGAACCAACCGTATCACCAGTCAGGATAATACCTTTCCTTACTTTGTTAGAAACTGGAGTATGTTGTTGCTGGTTTTATAATTTAGTTATTGACAAATCTATCCATCCATCCTACTATCAATCATAACTGTATATCTTTTAACAACAACACAGATTTTGTAACACTGTTACAGATATTACCAACAAAATAATCCAACTTAGATTTTTTCTCTTATCATCTGATGATATTTTTGTATATTTTTGTATTTACTTTTTGTATTATACAAGCACCTAGTAATCCATAGTAGAAACAGACCCTATTAGGCTACACACTGCACAAACATGTAGTTTTACATTGCAGCTGATTCAAGATACTCACAAACTAATTTAAGGTCTAAGAACACACCTTAAGTATACATTACAAAGAATAGACGGTTAGAGGAACATTTTGCATGGGGCTTCACAGATTATTTATGTGACCTATCATGCAACCTACCATGATAATCCTCCATAATTGCCACTGGAATAAATCAAGTGGCTAGAAGGACAAAAGGTTAGTATGTTCTGTCAGCATGGAAGCTGCAATCTTCAGAGTACTGCAAACGGATATACATTTTACTCACCAGCATCAGCCTCATTTCAACTATTCTTGGAACCATTCTTTTAGTTTTTAGAATTTTTCTTCCTTTTATATCCCCACAATTCAAAGAAATGGGTAGTCTAAGAGGAAAATTCTTTAGTCATTAAGCTACCTCCATTCAGAAGCTCTCAAAATGCCTCTCATTAAGTTTCGTGCTTTACAAATGTGGAAAAAAAAAATCGTCTATCCACCAACTGCATTAAAATACTCTCCAGCATCTGAATAGGTTGATTTGTAGCTGTGACTGTAGTTCAGTGACATAAAGCAACTGAATGGGCTGTGCAGAACAGTCACCTAGCATCACTGGTTAGCTAGAATTGAAACATACAGTGTGGGTTTTATCTCAACTGTAAGTCCCCATGAGTCAGATAGCTACATTATAATCAGTGGAGATAGAGCCAGCGGAGTTTAGAGGACAGTTCACTGTCCAAATTTATATGTGTCATGTGATTCATTTAGTACCCCAACCCACATTTCCCCATTCTAGAAAGGTAAAGATCTTATATTAACCAGCTCCATGAAGTTGTTTTAGATATTGAATGAAATACCAGATGTAAGTAGTTGCCTTTGTGCAGGCAACTGAATCAAGCCCAGAGAGCTCAAGAGATCATATTTACTGAAACAAGATCTTCACTGATGATAACAGTCACTTTGGCAGCTCATAAATAGACTAATATCTAAATCAGTTTGACAGGTTACTCCCTAAGTGAAGGACATCTCTCTTAAATTCCTCAGATCTAAGAGAGTACTGAACTAATAATCTCTCTGCAAAAAATCACATCTTACCACAACCTCTCTGTCTCCATCCGCCCTTACAATATTAACATCAATTGGCACAGAAATACAGCATAACAGTAGTCTGAAAATAAATAAATATATATATGCATTATATTGCAGTATTAGGTGTTCTTAAAAATCAAAGACCATGTCTCCACTCTGCCTTCATGTTATTCCTTCCACTTATCAAAGTTTTCAATTGTTAATGTACCTTTCCTTTGTTATTGTGATAGTTGCTTTGCAGAAAAAAAAGGTTAATTCTGCCTCAGCAGAAAGAATCATTGACAGTTTTTCCTGATTATAAGGATTGCAAAGACATCCAGTAATAAATAAAAAATAGCTGTACCTCAGTGATTTATTGTACTTTAGAGACTACAAAAACAATGAGAGCAGGTGAAATTGCCAGCCTGTAGTAGTCTGACCTAAGAATCAGACTTAACCTGGTACTGAGTAATCCACCTTGGTGAAAAAAAGTTCTTTGTGAACATGTTTCTTTTAGTTTTGACCTTGAGAACTCATTTTCAATTTCATTTAAAGACTAATGTGTATTCCAAAAGCTATTATACTTAACAGATAGTATAATTTTATCAGGCTGTGTATGTTTTGGGACTTGGTATGATTTCAAACCAGGATCATTCACTTGATTTGTAAAGAGAGACTCACTGTATTCATAAGAAAATATGACTTTGATGCTCTTTAGTTGATTTTTAATACTAGTTCAACTCAGGAAAGTACAGAACACATTTTTTTTCCACGACTTATTCCATTTTTGTATTGGATCCTCCTTGGGACTTCTCCTGCTCTCTATATAAATATATATGTGAATATTTAAAATTTCATTTTTTAATTTTGTTATTCAGAAGACAGTTTTTTGGATACATTTCTATTTTTTGTTGTTGAAGAATCACAAGATGCACCAGTCTGAATTTTCTACAAGGATACTTTATTTTCAAAGCATTGTCAAAAGAAGACACAGGGAGTGCACATTTCGGAGAAAGTTTTCAACCAGTATAACAGCCAAGCAGCATGTTTTCTAAGTGTTATGATCCTGTCAGCACAAACGTGGGCTGTTTCTTCATTGCTGAAGGTGTAGTGTAAACAGGCAGGAGGAATCACATCAGTGGATTGAAAGAGTATTTCTATGTGCTGGGTTAGACATGGCCAGCAGCAGACTTCCACCCAGCTTCTCACTCACTTTCCATCCTCAGTGGCACAGGGGGAGAAAATATGATGAAAAAGCTTGGGGATTGAGATAAAGACTGGGAAATTGCCCATCAGTTCATGTTTTGGACCAAACAGACTTGACTTGGGGGAAAAATAATTTAATTTATTGCCAGATAAAATAGATTTGTAAGACAGACATTAAAACACCTTTCCTTGCCCCTTTCCCTTGCCCAGTTTCATCCCCTCGCTCCTGACTCTTTTACTCCGTTACTCCCTTTGAGTAATGGGGAGGGGTGGGAGGGTTACAGTCATGTATGCTGCTCCTTCCTTCTCACATTTTTCCTCTGCTTGGGGATGAGCTTTCCCACAGGCTTCAGTCCTTCAGGAAGAAAAGGTCCTCACCAGTGCACAGCCATGGAATCTGCTCCCACATCATCTCTCCCTGGGCTGCAGGGAGGTCTCTGCTCCGGCGCCTGGAGCACCTCCTCCTTCTCTCACCTTGGTGCTTCGTGGGTTGTTTCTCACTCTCTCCTTCTTTCCCCCACCACTCTTTTTCCTCTGTCCATGAAGCACTTTTCCCTTTCTTAAACCCATGGCTGAGGACCTCAGCTGTTCCCTGCAGTGGGTCCATTGGAGCTGGCTGGAGATGGCTGTGTCCACTATGGGGCAGACCCAGCTTCTCCTCACAGAAGACATCCCTGCAGCTCCCACTGCCAACACCTTGACTCTGACACCCAGCACATTCTATTTTGAGAGCTCTTTGTTCTTCAAAAGCTATTCCAGGCATCATATAAGTTATATGGAAATTATTACTCTTGATTGTTATGATCAGAAGCTGTAGTCTCTTGATAAATTTCTAATTGTTACTTATATTTCTTGGATAATCAGGCACTTTTTCCTTACACAACACATCTCTTTTCAATTTAGGATGGATTTTACTGATAGAAATAAACATTATTCTCAAGTACAACTTTCACACGCCACGACCTCTCACATGAAAGACTGGAAAGCAGCAGTAGATCCATAGTCTACATTCACTAGTGACATTACTGATAGAATAGAGAATACACTTATTAAATCTGCAGGTGGCATGGAGTTGAGAGAGATTGTAACTATGCTTGAAGGAAAGGATTTAAATTCCAAGTGACCATGAAAGACCATTAAACTGCTAAAAAATGGGAAGAAATTCAACAAGGACAAGTCGATTGACACCCCGTTAGTCCCCAAGTGGTGATCTCCACTCCCACCAGTTTATATACTAGACGTGACGTCACATGGTATGGAATACCCCGTTGGCCAGTTTGGGTCAGCTGCCCTGGCTGTGTCCTGTGCCAACGTCTTGTGCCTCTCCATTTTTCTTGCTGGCTGGGCTTGAGAAGCCAAAAAATCCTTGACTTAGTGTAAACACTACTTAGCAACAACTGAAAACATCAGGGTGTTATCAACATTCTTCTCATACTGAATTCAAAACATAACGCTATACCAGCTACTAGGAAGACAATTAACTCTATCCCAGCTGAAACCAGAACAAAAGGGCAGGTAAAATCAACTGTGTACAGTATGGAAAAAACTGATTAGATAACAGTTTTTCAGAAAAGAATACATGGGTTATAATGAGTGACAAGCTGCACATGACAGAGCAATGTGCAAATTGTTGACAAAAAAACACCCAACGAAACAAAAAAACGACACCCAAGAAACTAAAATTAATACTTCTCATTGTACATAACAGAAGGATAATAGGAGGGAGCTTATACTCCTGGCTTATTCTAGCATAGGTGGCCTGAGGTGGGACATTTATCTATTTTGGGTTATGAGCCTTGAGAATCTGGGATGCAATGAACAGAATCCAGAAAAGAGAAAGTGGAATAGTGCGATATCTGTTACACTGTGACCAATACCAAACATTTGAAAGAACTGAGTAGTTTGTCCTAGGTAAAAAAGGTTGGACTTCATGCAGAGAGAAAGACTTCAAACAGGAAAAAAAAAAAAAAGAAGTTCTGCTGTATGCATACACGCTGCTTAGAACAAGAAGTAATGAGCTTATGTTACAGCAAAAAAGATTTTGTTAGGAATGCCTCTGTAACAGAGACGAAGCAGCAGTGAAATAGAATCTCCTTCATAGGAAGTCTTTAAAGAACAACTTAATAAGCTTTCCTAAGGAATGGCAGAGTTATAACTGATCCTGTACGTGACATGGAGGCGGACTCTATGTTTTGAATTGCTCTATGTTTTTTCTAATGCAATACCATATAGGAAATGATAGAACCAATGTTATTAGTGTGCTATCCTTCTTTCAGCCTGTTTGTTCTACTAGAAACCTGATACTGAATGTTTGGAGTTTTTACCAGTTTTCCACAGGACAAAGAGCATTTTTGCTCCTTTACATAAAAACTCAGGATGCTTCCCTCAATAATCAGATGCAGGGGACAGTAGTTTTCTATAAATGGGATTAATTTGCTTTCATATAAGTGTTGAAAAGGCAGCCACTTAAATTTAAGCTAGTCACTTCCACTTGCTTTTGTAGATACTGAAAGCAAAATCTGCATCTGCACAGGGCAATTCACCCCATCTTAAGACAGACAGCTAAAGCAAGCATTATTTAAACATTTGTAATGGCACAACATGAGGTGTGAGCAGCAGGCAGGAATCAGTATTTAGAAATTAAGCAGGGAGAGATGGAGTTATTGACAATATATCAGGTTAAGCAGGACTCTCAATATCCAGACTCGGCCTTAAAGTTCTCAGGACTCTTGGCATCAACAGAGCTGTTTCTTCACTGAAAGATGAACTACAAAAATACTATGAATTTTCAAAAGTCACTTCCTTCTGATCACTGTTGAAAGAAATCTGAGATTGACAGCCAGATCTTCATCTAGAATCAATGAAATTCCATGGAAGTTAATGTTTGTTTATTCACAATAGCAGAGGAAGGGGTTCCCCAGGACTGTTTTTTCCATATTGCAGTACTGATTCAGTTTAAATAATATAATAATTTACATATATATGTATTTATACAGTCTTCAGAAATTAACGTCTTAATGGTCTTTGTTAATAAAAAAGAATATTACAGTATCAGATGTGGGTAGTTGTACTGGAGTTATCCTGAAATCATTCAAAACTTCATCATATGACACTTATTTTATAGACAATTGTTTAAGAATAATATGCATTTACATCTTCACTTTTGACACATAGATACCAATGTAGAGAGTAACAGGAAAGAAATGTTCTTGAAATATTCTTAGTCAATACTAGTTAGCTCCCCTTTCTCTGAAATATTAGTAGTAGGATGTCATTCCATTCCTACACAGTTTATTTCATGAGCATTTTCAAAAGGCTTATAGTCTTAAAAGAAAATTATTACACAATACAATATCCTAAAGAATCGTGGAAGCTAGCCAAGAAAAGCTCCATTGCATCAGCTAGTTAATCTCCGAGGCAATACAAGTTTACGTCCTGCTGATTATTTGCTATCAGTACACATTAAAAGAAAGATATTCTTTTAGGTTCTACAAAGGTATGATTCCTCAGCTCTTTGCCTTGTTTTTGTTTGGTTTTCCTTATACATCTTTTCGGTGCACTAGTATTCACAAAGCAGCAACGGAGCAGTATGTTATGATGAAAATTTACAACACTGTTAACTCTTTTCCATGGATACTCAAGCAAAAATAATTTGTGATAGATGTTGGCAGTTGTCACTACAGCAAGATGCACATATCTGAGTCTTCTAATCTTAACAATAGATTTTCTTCATTACTCCTGTTTGATTTTTTCCTTCTCTTTCAAGTACTTTATTTTTTATTTAAGATTGAATTTTTAATTTTATTTCTGATATAGCACATTACTGAACTTTGAACATAATGTTGAAATTGTAATTCTAAGATAACCACTTGGAGAAAATATTCTGTTCTGTCCAAAACACAGTGACTTGATATACACACACTCAAGCTGCAGTGGTATTTTCTTTTTTTTGTTTGTTTTTCCTTCAGCTACCTAGTCTATAGATATATCTGCTCTGTTTCTTTATTGTTTTTGATTCTTTTGGAAATTTTCTATATATTTAAGGGAGACACAGATTTTGTCGACCTTCTTTTGAATGAAAACAATGCATTTGGGGACACACACCATTTGCTTTACTGCAATATTGACGTATTTAGATTGACAGTATTTAGACTGAAGAGACTTGAACCATTAAAACCCATTAGATCATCTTCTAAAATCTGATATGTGAGATAAACAATTGTATTTCATGTGGTTATTCCCACACTGTGCCTAAGTCCCTAAGAGGAGGAAATTCCAGGATCTCAGAAAATGAAGATTCTAGAAGTATAGTGATAACTACATATTATTTAATTCCACTGTGAAATATTTCTGCCACACTTCACCTCTGAGTATATCTAGGTTTAGCCTTCTGTCAATAACTCATGATGCAGCCTCTTCTCTAGATCAAAGATCCTAGTAGAAGTTGGTATTTTTCCCCCAAAAGCACATACTATGTCTATTCGATCTGCTCAGTTTTTATGGTCAAGCCTTTTATTAACCCTTTCTAACCCTAAATCACAGTGGGAGCTCAGAATAAATTAAGTATCTGCTATAAACACTGAATACTTTTCAAGGATATGGCCCCACTTTCCATTATTGTTTCCTGCTTGCTTTATTCTAAGTCCTGTAACTGCATTCCGCTGTTCCCAAGCAGCTTGTTTAAAAGATCACAGAAGATGGTGAACTCATTAGATCACTGTATATGATTAAAATTCTTGTTAAAGATAATTTCACCTATCTTTGTATCATACATTTTATCAATAGCAACTTAAAATTTATATCTAGATCATTCCTGGAGGAAAGGTTGTATATCATAGGACTTAGTAGTGATTTCTATTCAACCCTGCCAAAAATATACCCTTCAATCAAGATCTCACTAATAGTATTTGAGATGTTAATTATGCATCTAGAGCACATTTTGTTCATATTGTGCTATGCCAATTTTGTGTGTGTATGTGTACAGGTGGTTTTAATCAGAGATTTGCAGGAAGAATTCAAATACTCAAAAAAAGCCTTACATTTATGAGCTGAATTTATAATCTCATGAAAAGAAAATCAAACTTTTTCACAAGACTTATATTTCTATTACACAGTTTTGGCTGGCATTAAGCATATTACTCTCCGTTAATTCTTAGCCAAAAGATTCACAATCACTTTTTGTGTTATGTTCTCCAGGACCAGTGTCAGATTAGCTAGTATAGAGTTACATGATCTCACTTGCTTTTTTGAATCATGGCACAGTATTAATACTCTTCCATCAGCAGTATAGCTTGAGTGAACTGAGAACTCCATGAAAGCATGTTAGAGGATTTGCCAGCAGTACTCCTTACCTTTTGAACTCAACTTGCTCCCCATAAAATGTTTAGTGCCTCGGAAGCCTTTAGCACAGGCTGCTTTTCCCACTGATTGCAATAGGTCTCACAGAGGAGCACAGATAGCTATCATTTTCTGCTGTGCTGTGTTTCACTTCAAAGGACAAACTATTTTTTAATAGATGACTATGTACTGTCAGGTTGGACAAAATCTATTCTTAAATTTCAGTGTGTCGTGTAATCATGTTCTCTTAGCCTGGCTGCATAAGAGCTGCTGAGTTGAGCTAATATGACATTTTCTTTTATTCCTGAATACATTCTATGTTAAGTCATTATTTAAAATGTAAGAATTAAAGCTTTGCTGTGCTGTCAACACAAAATATATACAAAAATATCTGTATAAATCTACTATGCTCTTAATTAACTAGCAGCCTTGGTTCGTGTAAGGATTCCATAGCTGTTTTAAGCAGTAGTCATTCACAAAATTAGAAGACCCAGATGTAGCATTTAGCAGCTCTTGTAATCTAAATAAATAAGATTATTTAAGGGAGTGTCTCAGGTGAGGTTTCTCATCTATTATGGAGATGATTTGCAAATAATGATTCCAGGTGCTGGCATAGAACAAGGGCTGCACTGCAGCTGAAGTAAACAGATTCCCTATTGGTGATTTTAGGATACCAGTTATTAAAAAATCACTTTCCTGACATTTGCCTGGTAAACTCAGATCTTACTCTGATGCTAAATATATCTTATGGGTTTGCCTTCTAGGTCAAACATCAGGGATGCATCAAAATTAAATGATGGGGTTTGGGTTCTATTGTTGTTGTTTTGTTTATTTTTTTTTTTTCTTCTAAAAGTTGTAAAGCTCTTCAAACATAGAACTAATCAAAAATATAATTATGGGTTGGTTTCAATGCAGAGTAATGAAATAAATGGATACAATTTTTTTTTTCTTTGTTGGAC
>JAVJGG010000008.1:11199132-11217065 GCA_035590195.1 Aviceda cuculoides | reverse complement strand
TCCAGGTAGCCAATAGCACTAAGTTTATGATGTAAGCAGACGGAAACGACGTTGTAAACCAAAGCTATATAACACTGTGTTATCTACCAATAAACTCCATTTGCCGTCCACCACATTGGTGTCTATGAGCTGATGGTTGCCATGCCGTTCCTGAACCAGGTCGCCATGCCTTCAAAGGCAACACATACCAAAACAGATTTAAAAAATCATATACAATACAGAAAGGTAAGAATCAGAAGACAGTAGATTTTTGATACTAGAAAACAAAGATAAAGAGTTACAGTAATGACAAAAAATTATGCATGAAAGAATGGACAAAAGATTAAGATCTAGTGAAATCTTAAATTTTCACTTTCATCATAGAATTTCTATACAAATAATCAGATTATTAAAACTAACATGGTTTTCAAGTACAGTTTTTCAAAATGTATTTTAAAGGAAAAGGAAACAAAGTAAGAATATCTTTTTCTTGATATTAGACATTTAAATTCCATGGGAAGTTAAGGCAGGTTATGTAGCCCTTGTAAAGTTACTTGTGGGTTTCTGTAGTCTTGACTAGATTACATGTGGGATTTCAGCTCTAAGTAAAACACATCTTTCATTTCAAATTCTAAATAAATATTTACAGAAAAAAGTTCATGCATATGAAATAAAATATATATATATATATAAACCCACCAAAAACTAACAGAAAGCTGTATCTTTTCATGTGTAAAAAAGTGTGGTCAGGCATATCAATCAGCCAGGAGACTGCAGAGGAAAAAAACAAATTAACTAAATATTATAAACACCACAGTTCACATAGTACTAACTGGAGACTGTTTGTGTTACCTGAATTTTACAATCAAAATCATTCAATTGATATGTATGCTATTCTAGAAAGGAAAAATACAAGCAAACAAAAAAACCCTAGGCAAATACAACAAAACTGCTAGAAGTATGAGACTGGTAGATATATAAAAGAAACAGAAAATACACACAGAATAAAGAATTTACTGGAAAAAGAAAATACAGCAGATAAAAATAATCATTAACTAGATTTGTATTTTTAATAGTTTTGTTTCTAAATTGGAACAGAAAGGAGTAGAAAGTTTTGCACTATCTGATACTCAAGATAGCAGATTTTCCCTGCATCCTAAATTGAAATCAAAGTCTAACAAAACTTCCAAAAGCTAACAATACACAAAAAAATCTGGAATCATAATTATACGTGTATATTGATTCCCTTGATAAAATAAATTAACAAATAGTACCATATTATTACCAGTTGTTTTCTGTTCTCTAGTGGCTACAATGTTACAAGCTTTTCTAATGTTTTATTTTGATTATTTAATACTGAAAACACCCAAAACAACAGTACAGTAAACATACAAATCCTTACAAGTAGCGTAAATCATCTTGCTGAGTACAGACTGAAATAAAAATGGACAGAAGTGTTTTCTTCTGCGAGGAAGAAAAGCTAAATGTGTGTGTTCAGTTGTGTATAGATACATTTGGTCACATGTTTAAAACAGGTATGAATAATTTGCTTACTTACCATTCTAAGTGATTTAACCTGAAACCATTATCCCTGAAAAGCTTTTTAAAAGACCAGGAATATGTAAAAGACTCTCTAACATTCTTCAAGGTCAAAACTACTTTAAAAATGGATTCCTAAATTGTTCACATCAACAAACCCCAGGTGCATATATTAGCAGAAAAAATAATTTTCCGGAGATTAATTACAACCTGTTGTATGTTAAACCAATTTTAGCATGTATTGACATCTTCATATATTGCAAGCCTAAACTTCTGATACTGTATACTGTGCAACACTATACCTGATGCATTGCCTTGACTTGTCAAAAAAATTCAGTAGACAATATGTAACAACTTAGCTAAAATTCCTTCATTAAGATGTAAGGACAAATAGAATGCACACAATTATTTGAAGTATATCCCTACAAAGCATGTTAAGCCAGCTATTGGATGATAAATTATAACAAAATAGCTCCTAAGTATAAGTTTGCTTGATGAAGGTCTGTCACTTGCTGAGTTCAGGGACTGACAATGTAATCGATTGAATTGACAACACATTGATTGATTTTGAATAATCTTAGCTTCTTCTTTGTTGGAATTATCCACCTTAATTAGATTTAAAGGGTCATCTTTTGTTAAAAGTAGCATAGACAGTAGATTACACTACTAGACTAGCAGTTATGTGGTCTGCTCCTTACATTTCCAATTGTTCATGTCCTAACTGGGTCATCAGTTAGCTTTCCATTGTATTTACTACTTGTCACCACTCCACCCCTCTCTTTTCCTGTGAGAGCCTGGGAGTTTTGGAACAGGCTTTAAAACATCAGTGCTAGGGCTTATTTAGAATGATATTTTAAAACAAACTAAACCCATTTGTTCTAGTAATAAACTAAGGATAAAACACATATTCTCTGATATGAGACAAAGCCATTTCATTTTATACTTTATTCCATAGCACCTTTCAGCCAAGGCACTTTCACTCACATTTTATGCCTTGCAGAATATAGGCTATACAGTCTCCAGCCCTTAAGGTAAACAACTGTGGTCCATTTTAAATTGCCTCATAGTCTCTATTAAGGCAGTTTGACATAGTTTAGAAATCATCCCCATATTATCGACAAATCCAATAAAAAAATAATTTTTACTGTGAGAAAGTATTATTGCATTTGGACCTTTGGTTTCTACAGAATATTCTATTTAGCACCTTGAACAGATAATATGATAATTTGTTAATACCTTAACATACTGCACTTGGGAAGTATCAAATATTGCATACTGAATACTGGGAAAAAAAGTAACTTTCTGGAGGTTAGTAATACTTATCACATTTTACCTGTGCATGCCATTTGGGAAGCCAAACACTGTGTTAACTTTTAAAAGTGTCAAAAATTCTGTCAAAGGAGATAAACTATCTTTAAATCAGAAAATTGATTTTTTTCTTTTCATCTTATCGAACAGCATTGCACATTTCTA
Source organism: Aviceda cuculoides (assembly GCA_035590195.1). Taxonomy (NCBI): domain Eukaryota; kingdom Metazoa; phylum Chordata; class Aves; order Accipitriformes; family Accipitridae; genus Aviceda; species Aviceda cuculoides. Next base: position 11,214,074 of record JAVJGG010000008.1, on the reverse strand, counting down.
CAAAATTTATGCTTGCTTCTGTACTACTTGTGGGAATTGGGGAAAAAAATACCGTAGACATACCTATTTCTGTTGAGAAGACAGAGTGAACAAGAGAAATAGATCAAGTCCTAGTTTGCAGCTAGATGAATGAAAATGAAAATGAAGACAAAAGCCCTTCAATTTAGACAGAAAAAGAAGTGTTGACATAGTGAATCTAGGTAAATTTATCCTTTGAATGTCCATTAGCCTTCTGAGAACAGTGTGACATTCAAATATAAATAATTCAAAAGTAATAGGAAAATGAAAAGAAAGCATCCATAACAGCTTAATGACTCTGACAATCAGCGGTTTTTCAGCTTTTTTTTTTTTTTTTTGACTCCCATCTCCCATCTATGGCCACTTCACTGACTCCTGGATTGTAAGGAAACATTTTTATTCTAAATAGTATTCTGTGTAATATTAGTGACTGGAGGAGTAGCACCTTCCCTATAAATTCGAGGCAAGGTAGATTCTCAGAAGAATGGCACCAAGTAAAGGGCAAACTGGCAGCTTCATTCAATCGATCTCATTTATGGAGGTGAAAGATGGAGTCTCAAGAAAAGTGACAACTACCTTGCCTAGAAATCTGACTAAATTTGACTAAATTGGTCCTGAATGTGACTAAAGAAAAATACAAAACTTACTGAGCAAATGCTAAGCTAAGTGCCAGAAGATTGAAACTGAGCTTCCCCCTTCCCCCCAAAAACAGTGACTTTCATCTACCCAGTTTTCCAACCTAGTGCTGAAGTCTGCAGCTAGGCTATACCATTTCTATATAGCCTATAGGTCCTTAGTTAAACTACACTTTAGTTTTGGCACCTTCAGGGATGTCCATTTCTCCAATTCTCTTATAATTTCCTCAGCTTGATTCTTGAACACAGCTGCCTTCTCACTTCAGGGATCTTAGAGAAATGATCACAGTTGTAAGAGCTCAATTGCCGCCAAACAGCCCAGGTTTCAGTGGACTTTTCCAGTATTTGAGTGTAGAAACAGAGTAGATGGAATGTGATTGGATTATGTGGGGTTAGGGAGGTGGGAGTGGTGGTGTTTTGTTGTGTCTACTGTTTTTTTTTTTCTTTTCACTAGTGATTCACTTTAGATCAAGAAAGCATATTTGGAGTGAATCATCTAATTGACTATCTGGCTTTGGTTCTCATTATGGCAGTCTTTGACCACATGAAAAAGATTCCCTTTGGGTGGGATGCTTTAGATGTGCACTAGATGCATTCCACACTGCAGTGGATATTCAGCCTACAGCAGCAGAATGGAGGCTGGTGTGAAGCTTATAGTGGAGATACCGTAATAAAGTAGATATAAAAAATCAACTTTTCACCCCACAGAATGACTCCTATTGCCCTGCCCTACATGCTTATATAAATAAGTTGTAAGACATAAGAACTCCTTGGCAGAGCATAAGTCTGTAACACACTTGAAACATTTCTGATCTTCTGTGACACTGAGTACATTTACATTGCCAAGGGGAATGAGCTCAAACACAGTACCTCTGATTGTTCACAAACTTTAGCTGTTAATTTACGTCCTACTTCTGGTTTTGGTGAATACAAGTAGGACCACAGAAACAGCTCTGCTGTGGAGGCAATCAGCCTTATGCAGTGTGGCTGTGAGCCAATTGCTGCAAAATAGCCTCAAGGCAAGGACTCGGTCCCTGGTATTCTTTTATTTAGCAGAATAGCAAGAGTTATAGAGATCTTTTGTAAAAACTGAGCTTCATGGCTAGCCCACAAATGGTTCTGCTGCTCCCTCATGTTGTTGAATCTATTTATAGGCTTTTGCACAGAAAATTCTGGAGTTTTTCTCACCTTTGCATATTTTTTATGAAAAAGAAGACATTAGGCTATGAGTTTATAGACCTACGAGAGGCAAAGAACAGCAAGAAAAACTTCTCTGGCTGCAACTCTTAAAAGGAGCACCCACATTTACAGGGTTTCTCAGATTTTTTCCTGTCTGCAAAACACATTCTGTCTTTCCCAGTATGGCTCACTTTGAACCCTTCCAGTTCCACCCTTACATCCCACATATATTGGCATTTAGCAACCTCTTCTGCAGGGAGCAGCCTAGGACAATCAGTACTCTGGAAAGTACACACCCCCAACTCTTTATTACAAGAAAGCTTTTTATGCTGTACCCAACCTCTCTTGATTATTTTTCCATGCAGCAGGTGCTTTTACTGATTGCATAGTAAAGTTTTCTCTCTGGCCTGTTCTGCTGGAGATAGAAAAGGAGAAGGAATGAAGATGCAACCTAAGTTATTCTCTCACTGAAGTTAATTGTGGAAGATGGAAAGGAGAGGCACAACAAACACCACTAAAAAACCTGAACGGTGGACAGACTGTTGTTAGCCAAAGCTAAATTTCTGTTTTCAACATGAGGGTGGTGTCAAGTGTTTCCCCAAGCACCTCAGCTGGCTCATTACAGAACACCCATGAATTCATACCAAACTTTCTGAGAAGCTTACTTCATGGAGAATGCTCTCTATATGCCAGTCTTTTCTAGACCAGAAAAAAGACAATGGTCCTGATCTGCAGAAAAAGAAATTCTGTTTAGGCAAAAGAAAAGAAAAAAATACAGTAAGACTGGTGAAGTCCTGGAACTGGTTGCCCAGAGAGGCTGTGGAGTTTTTTAAAACTTAACTGGGCAAGTTCCTAAGCAATCTAATCCAACTTTGAATGTAGCCCTGCTTTGAGCAGTAGGCTGGAATAGCTGACCTTCAGAAGTCTCTTCCAATCCATATTTCATATGACTTTATAAACCTAATATGAAATTTGCAAAGACTGAGGTATACAGGAGAAACTGGCATGTGATGCTAGCAAGTGTACAGTGGGTATCAATGGACTTTCTGGGACAGAACATTTAAGGGGCAAGTGGCACAATCTGCCGCACATAGTGAATATTCTGCACCTGAATAAACACTACTTGTAAGGATTTTCTTGGACACTGGGCCAGTATGTTCTAACAAGCTGGCTGAGAGAGGGCTGGCACTCCTGTAAAACTCATCAGTCAGCATCTGTTCCATGTTTGTAGAAAGGAGATGAGGAGAAGGAGGTGTTATCTATAGACAAGTGCTAGCAGATGCATATAGTCCTTGCTGCATGGAGACACATGCTGTAACTGGGTAAATATGAAATGAGATTTTAGCCGCAGAGCAACCTGCTTTTAGAGCATAAATGGGGACAGTCAGACAATTGCCTTTGCTTTTTACTCAGTCAAAAGCTGAGGAGGCGATAGGGCTGTAAACCTACTGGTCTACCTATGTGGTCTTTGGTTATGGTAATGGCCATGAGACAAGCTCTGACTTCCTGCCTGTGGGCATATATGGTCTTTCCATGCTAAGGATGCTTCATAGGATTTTCCTCTAAAACCATTTTTTTTTTTTTCTTGGAGATACACTGGTGCTACATGTGACCTGTTAAAAAAGGTGGTGGTGGACTCTTGATGTGAGTGCACCCCACTGCTAATACGGACACCTCAGGGCTTGAATAAATTCAGTTTCTCCCCTCACAGAAATGTGTGGGAAGCTGTGATGGCAGTCTTCAAAGTACCATTATCTAATTTTACTACTTTAATTGGAATTGAAGTCTGTTGAAACGTTGACCAATGGGCTATATTCCTAGTGAAGACAAGTGCATATTGGAAGTTACTGGAAGAGAAAGAATTACCTTTTCTACATCTTTTTTTTTGCCTCACTGGAGACTAATTCCTTTACTTTGTGTCTATCAAGTAGGGGAGAAACGGGAGAAAAACCTGTCTTCTTCCGCATTTGTTTTCACATACCTAGCTCATGGAGAGTTGTGAAAAACAGCAAAGAGAGGGTTATCCATGTCTGGAGGCACCTCACAAAGAGGCGGGGGGTGGGGCGGGCGGAGCAAACAGGAGAGAGAGATAACCCCTGTTTCTTAATCCCTGCTGGAGCCAGTTCTCCTCAGCCTCCTGGAGAAAGTGCAGAAGCAAATGAAATAGGAGCTAATGTCTCTGTTCTGTGTGGTTATGAGTTAGTAGTAGCTGGGATAGTTTATAGGCAATAGTTAACATAAAACAGCAGTTCAAGGAAACTTGCAACACATAAATATGTGTCCGCTCTCTTTTTATGTTAATAATGTTTCCATCTGTAGACTGGGCTAGCATTAGATATTTAGACTTGCTGCAAATACAACTCCCCATCCCTAAAATTCTATAAGCATTAAAATACATACATAACAATCAGGATATATTTCTTCTTTATGAAGCATCAGTAAACAGCCACATGAAAATTAAGAATTTACATTTGTCTTTAGTAACATAGATTTTAATGGCATTTCTGTAATGCAGAATGCTAAATACCAACAAAAATTCTTATTTTTATGTGTCTTAGGAGGGTGATTAAAATATCAGTCTCACTTTCAGGGAATAATCAAAGAGAAAAATAGACCAATACATGGTGGAAAATGTACAATAACTTCATTTTTTGTCTCTAATTAGAACATGATATATAAATCTAGTATGATCAGTTTTTAAGAAATCAATTTATTTTGGATCCCAGTCATAAATACACACCTGATTCAAGGTCTCAGGATCAATAGTTCTCTATGAGATTGTTTTTTGCAATTCCAGCTATTCCTGGCAATATAGGAAGTGGTCTGGCTTATTTTAGAAGTTAGATTTTTCTTTTAGAAAGCTAAGTAGTCTCACTTAGCAAATTCTCACCAGGTTGGTGGTACAGATGGAGTCAGTTTGATTTTTCTTGTACAAAACAATAGAACAGTTCTAGCGCACTCAGATATTCTGACCATCTAGAGGCAGTATTAGAATACTGGTTAAAGAGAAAGTTAGGTAACAAACCACCTTTAATTATAAAAGGTGAACTGAGAAACATATCTGCATATTTTATAAGAATCTTTAGGGACTTGCTCATCAAAGTTCAAACTGTGGGAAAACAGCTTGCCTTAGCTACCTTCTACATTCACGCACATATTTAACACCTACTCACATATGGTTTATTGAGTTTTACTTTAAGGAACCATTTATATGGGTTATGTCTCAGGAATAATATTGCTTTAATTACCATTCAAAAACCCATCCCTATTAACTGAATTGTTCTAGATAGCCAATCTTGAATAACTGATGGTTATAAATTGTGAAGTGGGCTCCTTAACAGAATTAATTAAAAAGAAATAATCTCACTCTCTTGTTTCATTACTCTCAAACAGCTCAATCTGCTCATACTATAAAACTCAGAGGAAAGAGGATGTTCTTTACTTGCAGTGAGATATCTAATTTATTGGTCATTCAGGATCTTAGAGCGTAGTTAAATTAATAATATGAATAACATAGCAGCTTTAAGAGCTTTCAAAACATATAGGCAATACCCCCTTCCCATTTTTATGGCCTACATGTTTCTTGGTCTACATCACTTTCTGTACATCGGCTTTTCTTTAATAGGATAAAACCCAACAGGTTTTTTTTACTTTTGATCCCAAGCATCTTTATCAGTTGTTATCTGGCCTTCTCACTAGATGTAGGAGACACACTAGGCTGTCACCAAGACTCACTGATCACACTGTAATTCTTTTATTTGGTTGTGCACACCGTGTGGGTTACACTGTAGTCCTGCTATGGCATATGTGCCAGATGGTTCCTCCTCTGGGTATTCAAAAGTCTGTCACATTCCTGGTCTTGTCCTTGTGGACAGTATGGACATAGTCATTGTGTATGTGCCACTGAGGCTTGAAGAACTCATAGTCAACAAGCAACATAAGATACTACCATTTCTCAGCTTTTAATTTCAGCCTTGTGAAACACCCTTCCTCTCTCACTCCTATAAATACCCGGAGAAGCACATAGCTGGGGGACCACACTTTCAGATCTATAACAATGGTTGTTGCCTTTTGCTCTGTTAGCAAAATAGTAGGAGGAAAGAATGTCAGAGAAAAATAAACCAAAATAAAATCTTTGATCTTTGGGCAGTGATGGGAAGAAGGTGTCATTTGTAGTAACTTCCAGCATTACATAATCTAAAGCTGTGAATGAGGGAAGGCACAAAGGAAGGAAATGGGAGGTAAAAAGGTAAGGCAGAGAATAAAGATATCAGAAGAAAAGATAGAATAAAAATAGCAGAAAAAAATCCATAACCAAAGAATAGACTATTATTATTCCACCTCTTCTTCAGAGTTAATTACTAAATGTTATTCAAATAGATAACACAAGGAAAAGAAAAATCCTTGCAGATAAACTGGAATGCTGGCACTTTATTTTCTTCCTGTAATGGACTTCTCCTTTTAACAGTGTTTCTACCTCATTTTCTAGTGTTATGAAAAACATTATGTTAGTCAAACTATTCAACGAAGGAATCTGATTCTGTCTAAAACTGATTTTAATAGCCTTTTTGAGCACTGTTGGCATAAATGGCTTACAGATTGCTTCCACTTTGATTCTCATTTATACATGAACTTTGGAAACTGATTTCACCTGACTGTTTTGTTAATAACACAACACACAAATAGGTGTGAAAAAATCTGCATTTCTTAAAAATACACTCAAAGCACATTACTAGAACATCAAACACAGTGGATTATACATTTGGGTTTTTTTCCCTGTAATGTTTTCTGAAATTCAATCTGAAATGCTCTAACAGAAGGAAACTGCATTTTAGTAAAGTATCTTCCTTCACCTTGCCAAAAAATTGTATAGTATCAGAGATACTTCCATAAGAGATCTTAGATGTGAGTCAATGGGCAGCATAGCAGGACAATGAGGAAAAGGATAAGCATTAAACTTGCATGATTTAGTTGTCTTGCAGCTGTATATCAAGTGGCTATCATTAAAAGTGAATTAACAGAAATATTCTGTGAATTTTAATCACAACAGTCAAACTGGTTTTAATGGCTAATATTAACTAGCAAATATAAAAAGACTGGTTATATGGTGAAAATTCTAGTTAAATGTTTAAATTAATCCTAACTGAGCTTACTTGAAAGCACCCAAGAGAAAAATTAGACAGCTGATTCTTGTGGCTACAGCTCCTTCAACAGTTACATGTTTCTAATATATTTATTGGGAAATTTGCTCAATTCTTATTTTTAATAGACTTATTGGGGGTGGAGGCAAGCTGTGAATTTCTCAACTTAATACTATTTTGTAAATGTAGTATTTACATTACATTTTTAGGATTTACAGTGTCTCCTTGGAAGATAATTATAAGGGCTTTATAACAGTTTTACTGTTAAATTAATGTTAGTCCTCAATTGTTATTCTGTCTTAATGTAGTTTTTGCCTTAAAATTATCAGGAAACACTGTTAGGCAATGTAACAGAAACCTGTTTCAATTGAAGCTAATATGGAAAAATCACGTAAAAAAGGCATTTACTGTTTTATTTAAAGAAACCATAATTTCAAGTCCTGCCTGTTGATATGGACATAGGAACAGTAAGAACCACTCTGAGCTATTTTCAATGAAAAAAATAGGGTCATATCTTTTTCTTTCAATGCGTAGTGAGCCCCATAAACACTGCTTTGAAACAAACTCCTATGCAGTGACTAATTGCTATTAAAATTCTTGGTTATATCCAGGCCCCCATGATTATTTCATTGTTACCTAACTAATAATAAAAAGCAAACTGTAGTACTGAATACCTGTTATTTGGGTAGTTTGGAATAATTATGTAGAAGTAATTTAAAAAATAATACTTCTGTAAGTTGGTTGGGTTGTGTGTACCTATTTATAAGTGCTGTCTCATTTGCTGATGCATTTTTAATGTTAATGGTTGAACTGTAGAAGCTAGCTGGAAGCTGAATCCTATCAAGCCAGAACCTACTGCATTTTGACAGATGATGTAATGGTTATATAGAAATGTGATCTGAGGGACTGGCCTACAGGGCTGCTTTACAGCTTTGACCCATATAAATAAAATATTGCTGTGTTAACTTTAACTTAGCTGTAGAGGTACTTTTTACTGTTAAGTAAATGATGAAAGGATGTTAACATATAGGCTATTAGCATATACAGCACATCTAGATGTACAAGTTCTATGGTGAACAACATAAAACCTGGCATCAGCTAGAATCAAAATTAAGAAAAACAATCATGGCTCTGTCTGTGTGAATAGTATTGAACTGTAAGATTATTTAAGCTACACTAAAATCTGAGATTCATACTTGGAAAAAAAAATAACCCAAGAACAAACTTCATCTATCCTACTGTAGGTGTCTACAGTTGGATCTCCTAGTTTCAGTTTCCTTTACATTCAATAGAAAAAAAAGAAGTATCTCTAGTGGCTTTTTCTTTCATCCTAAAGAATCTTGTAAACTAAGATGAATTGGTCCTTAGACTTGTTTTTTTCTTCCTTTCCTTTGGATGTGGAGCTCAGACTTATACTGCTAATTTTTAAATATTTTAAATAAGGTGAGTTGAATTATACCTTTATAGATCTGTTTCTCTACCAGAAACAGAGGAATTATAAGTAAAAATTACTGGATTAACCCACTATATACAGTTATTTAACATCCCTTTTTTAGAGGGCTGGATTAAATTAAGAACTTGGAGCTCTCTGTATGATAACTGGATAGAGGTAAGCACCTCTGAAAGATAATTCAAATCTTAAAGAGTTAATCATCTTGTTTCTCTGCAAACTATACAGAGAGTCTAGAATAATTACGCTTTCAAATTTAGTACACTGAAATAGGTAGAATAATTCTCCAATACTTATATATATATATATGTGTATATATATATACACACATATGGGGTGTGTGTGTCTACCTTTTCTGATCCTTTCTACTCATTTGGAAGATGACCATCTCTGTATCTCTCAAGTGGGTAGAAAGATCAGGAGAGGTAGATATACATGGACTGGCTTCTGCTCCCTCATCACCCTGAAGATTGGATAATCTAGACTACATGACATATCACGGAGTTTATGATATGGTAGATAGTGACATGCTGTCCTGGTTTCAGCTGGGATAGAGTTAATTCTCTTCCTAGCAGCTGGTACAGTGCTATGTTTTTGAGCTAGGCATGAGAAGAATGTTGATAACGCTGATGTTTTCAGTTGTTGCTAAGTAGTGTTTAGTCTAAAATCAAGGATTTTCCAGCTTCTCAAGCCCAGCCAGCAAGAAGGCTGGAGGGGCACAAGAAGTTGTGAGGGGACATAACCAGGAGAGCTGACCCAAACTGGCCAACGGGCTATTCCATACCATGGGATGTCACATCTAGTATACAATCTGGGGCGAGTGGGGGTGGGAGGGGTCACAGCTCGGGGAGTTACTGGGTGTTGATCAGTGGGTGGTGAGCAATTGCACTGTGCATTGTTTGTATATTCCAATCCTTTTATCATTACTGCTGTCACTTTATTAGTGTTATCATTATCATTACTAGTTTCTTCTTTTTATATTTTATTAAACCGTTCTCATCTCAACCCACAAGTTTTACTTCTTTTCCTGATTTTCTCCCCCAACCCACTGGGTGGGGGGAAGTGAGTGAGTGACTGCGTGGTGCTTAGTTGCTGGCTGGGGTTAAACCATGACACATGCCATCACAAATACAAACCTGCCAATTCCAGCTAGGGAACTTGAAGGTCTTTAAGACCAGATTTCCAATTGGTGGCAAAAAGGAGAAATACTTTGGAGACATCATTCCTGCATACACTGGCTACTAAAAAACACTCATGAACTAGTGTTTTTAACAAAAAGAAGATATTACTAAGTTAAAACAAGATAATGCAAAGTATTTAACAGCTCCGTTGATACTGATAGTATATGTAAAAGTCATGGAAACCTTCACTGAATTTCTGTGTGTGGGGAAAAATTAGTACTATGTCCTATATTGGATATATTTCAGTTTAGGATAATAAACCTTTAAAGCATGTTTAACTTATGTGAATGGAAAAATAAAACAAAACAAAACTAAGCAAAAAAATGCCAAAACACTGAATTGTGGCTACGCAGCTTTTGCCTCCTGCTGTTGCCAGCAGTTACTGTAGTATCTAAGGCTTATTTGGAGAGTTACCTATATCTAAGTAAGGATATTACCTGTTCTAGGTAGTACAAGACTATGATTAATCAGTGCATATTTTGTTTCTCCCAGTGCATACATGAAACCTTTTTTCTAGTACTGTGTCTTAGGGACACTGAATACAAAGTAAGTAAAACTTTTCCAACCAAACTGTAAAAAATAATAAACCAAAACAAAAATACATGCTGAAAAAATAATGGAAAACTATATTGTTCACCAAAGCATTCAAGCTTCTGGTTTAGAAAATGAAAAGTACATAAAGATTTATATATGATATTTCATATTTTTTCTGACTTTGACATAATTTTTCAGTGCTGTGCTTGGAGGATTTTGGTGAGTTAAATGAAAAGGCTGTCTTTCCAATCCGTACACTGACAGTACTTCTCAAAGAAATTTTAAGTTTGATTGAAACTGAGGGCCTCATAAGTCTTAGTCAAAACTGAGACTTACTCCTTACTGTTTGTTTTCTTCTTACAGTGTATTTTGCTTTTTTCCAGGATTTTCTGTAGCATTCAGATTCTTGCCTTGCTCTTTTCTCTTTTTCTCAGTTAGAAACTGAAGAAGCTCCCTTAATCCTCAGTAAAGAATGTATCATGGGTATGTATGACAGGGGCATTCATTCAGCCTAACTTTTGGCATCTTGTCTAACCAGATTAGAAAGACAAAATAACTTATTTCCTAAGGATCACTTTCTGAAGAAATCTACCTCTCTCCATTTATCAGACTGAAAAACTAGTTTCCCAGCTTAATCATGTAGTCTGTATGCTAAAAGCTAGTGTGAAAAGTTATCTAGTGTGAATACGCCTACCTCTTAGATTATCTCTTTGTAATAGTTATAATTCTTAGGTGGAATGTCAATTTAACAGAAAGGAGCAGATTGTTACTCTCTAGTCCTAAAGACTGAACTAAACTCATTTTGACAGTTCATTCCAGGCCTCTATTTATTTACATGCTCAAAATCTTTGACTTAGTGCTTTGTTTCCTCCAGATAAGAGAAGTCTCTGTGTAAAAGGAAGTTCTATGACAGTAAGCATATAGAGGAAGCCAACTGCCTGATTTTCATACAAACTTTCAGATTTGCTTTTGTGGGAGCTGAGTAAGATGACTGTGATTTCATTTATCCTTTCTCCTCATGGACTGTACCTGCCAAAGTCAACTTTCTTATTGAAAGCATGTGAAAAATATTAACATTTTACTTAGCTGAAATACTTATTATATCTTATAGCACTGGCATGGCAGTGTCCAGCTGCTACACATTTAAAGCAATCTTCAAATTATCCTTATTAATCAAGGAAGTGAGAATGAAATGCAAACACAATAGAAATAACAATGTAATTGAGTAATATCACTAGATGCTCTTTTCTTTTCACACTTCTAGACAGAAACATACTACTTTTTAAAATAGACCTTAGCTTATCTTCTTTTAATTTTGTGTGAAATCATGGATATCTTGAACTTATAGAATCACTGATCACATTCAGAAGCTCTAAAAAAGCACTAATAGAGGGGTTTTTTTTATTTTTTAAGCTGAAAAAGTGGCAAAACTATATCCAAGGATTTTTTTTAGAAGGACTTAGAGTTGCTTGATTTAAAAAAAAGATTAATAAGAAGAATGACTAATCAAGTGTTATAGTAAAAATAAATATTCTTTTTGAACCAATACCATTAGCAATTCCTCTATTTAAGAATATTTTAATTTTTCTAATATTTAGAATAATTGTTAATTAATGGGATTTCTCTTGCAGGATTTCAAAATTGCATCTGGATGAGGGGACTGAGTACACCCTCAGTAAATTTGCAAACACCAAGTTGGGTGGGAATGTTGATCTGCTTGAGGATAAGAAGGCTCTACAGAGGGACTTGGACAGCCTGGATTGATGGGCTGAAGCCAAGTGTATGAGGTTCAACAAGGCTCCTGTCTGCTTGTCTATAAGGATTTAATGAGAGACAATGTCAAAGGCCTTACTGAAGTCCAGGTAGACAATATCCACTGATCTCCCTTCAACTACCAGGCCAGTCACTTCATCGTAGAGGTTTAGTCAAGCATGACTTCCCCTTGGTGAAGCCTTGCTGACTACTCCTGATGATTTTCTCATTTTTTATGTACCTGGTAATGGTCTCCAGGATTATCTATCCCATTCTACACACCTGCACATTCTACAGAAGGTGTAAGAATATGAACATGAAAATAAAATAAAAATTCATTTCACGTACTCTGAAAACTATGTGCCCTGTAGAACCATTCAAGAAAATTGGCCTTGCTTTTCCCAAGCCACAAGTTGTCTCACTACCTTGCCTCTAAAAGTCATTCACTTAACACTTTTTCATTTACACCAAGATCTACTTGAGTATATAATGCTATGTAAAGTAGGAATATCTATGCCAGACTTAGACACTAACATAAGAAATCTGGGCACTGCAAGTGGCTGACGATCTTTATAATCCAAAATAGAATATAGAAATGACACCTTGTATAGTTTTTGAAAAATAGCAGAATACTCATACACAAAATTGATGTTTCTTCATGGCTCCTTAGACTTTTAAAAAAGAAAGAGGAAATAGTGTGTCACACTTCTGTAGATGTTTATCTGTTATCTGACAAAGTTTTCATGTTGTGCTTTACTGAAAGTGACCATTTTCAGTATTGCTATCAGACTATGTAGAACAAAATGACTTTACAAAGAACTTGAGAATAGTTACTAGGTATTATTAGCTTCACTTTACTAATGAGGAAGTACAGACATGCTCCTTTTGCTAAAAATCACACACTAAGTGGTTGTTGCCGTTATCCTAGTGTTGTTCATTTATCCAATTACAATAAAACATTTCCCTCAAAAAACTGCAAAAAATGTATCTGTAAGAGGGAAAGTACACTCACACCTGCATTCCTTGTCTTCATGCAATAATTAAGTATTTGGAAGTGCTCAAGCCTGTCTCTTAGCTGTGCAGGCAAATACTTGTTTTTTATGTCCAGCTGCCGTATTGCATTTACTAGAAAAGCAGTTATGTTTTAAGGACGTCTTTTTGGCACAATTGACTGGTCTATTTGACAAGTAACAATTAATATATATTTTATATATATTAAATATATTTTAACCAAAACAATGATGTGGATTTTACTAGAATCAGTTCTTTTAATCTAACTGAAACTGTACAGAACACATTAGCTTCCAGTGGAGTTTAATTAAAGCGGCAAACTTTACTAAAGAGTAATAAAATTATACCACAATAGTGTGAGCCACATTTACATGTGCAACTGCGTAGGACTACTCAGATCATTTCATATCATTCTCCAGCATACGTTTTGTATAGTTCTTAATATAGCATTTTAAACAATCATGCAATCAGATGGCAGAATTAATTTTTACAGGGAAATACCAGGTCCTACTTTTTATTTTACTTCAGCAATAATCTGTGAAAAATCTTTATCATCAGTCACTCAGTGCATACAGGCTAGTAGCTCTTAAACCCATAATTTACTAGAGGGAAATGGAGACATGGTGGACCTAGTGTCAGTGTGTGGCTGTGCTCAGCTTGATTGCAGATGTTTAATTTAGGTGGAAACCAGATAGATCATTTATTAACATGATGTGTTAATGTAATTCATTGCTGTTTCCTAACATCCAGTGTAAATGTGTTGGCATACAGCAGTATCTCAGGATGAAACAACCAGAATATTCTTTCACTGATATTCACTGGAAGTCAATTAATCTAGTCTTTATTTTCTTTTGAAATGGACATAGCTTTAACTAAAACAACTTACTGTATTTCCAAAGCCATTAGTACCTAGTGAATGTCAGAAAATACACAATCTAAATGTTTATTTGTTGGTTTCAGAGTAGAAAAATAGACACTTCCTTAAATGTTTATTTATATTTTCTCAACCTTACTAGTATTAAAATGGAGTCAAATTATTGCTACATAATAGAAGTTAGCAAGAACTTTCTTAAATTTCATAGGAATATTAAATGGACAAGACTCTTATTTTTAGACAAGTAGCAGTAACAGGATCACAGCTGATAAAGTACAAAGGAAAAGGTGAAAATGCCCTTCATAAAGTCTTAGTCACCCAAATATGATGAAAGACAGTGCAAGAACAAGAAAATAAGTAGTCTGTACACAACAAAGTAAAGAACTTTTGACTAAAGCATTAATTGGTGAAAAAAAAGTCAGTGACATGGACATCAGTTATGTGTGTTCTTCTTAACACAATTCTACTTTGATCTTTTAGCATTTTTTTTTTAATTTTACAGTCTTTTTTCTCTGAATTTTAAGCAAACAATGTCTAGGTTAAAACAATATATATATTGTTTCTCTTGGTCTTTTATTCTTCAGGTTTTAAGGAAAAGGAAAAATCTTTGAGGGCAATAGGAATAAAGATGTTGAAATCCAGTAAATTAGATTAGAATTATGGATAATAGACACACCATGAAAAAAACTCTAGTCATAACTTGAAATTTCAGTTTGACTCTGAGTATTTTGACTGAATGATATTAAACAAAGAGATCAAATTAATCTATCTTTAAAATACTCGGGTTTCAGCTGCCTACTTTTTTCTGGGTTTAGTTTTACTCTGCTAAGTGTCCAACTCAGTTACCCCTTCCTGGAACAAGGAATTTCCTCTGCAGTCAAGTGCAAAATGTTGTATAATATAGGCAGTGATCTCTGTTCCAAGATTTCTTTCTCTTCCTAAGTATAAGGCCAATTCCATACTTCCCTTTCAAGGAAGACACTTTTACATTAAAAAAATCAAGGGAATAAATGGCCCAGGTAAGAACAGCTATGTTCGCATTTCTCTAAGCCCTAATGTAAACATAACTGAAATAAAATTAAGTAAGTGGATTGTTGGGGAATGGCTAGAGGACTGTGGACACGGTTCTCTAGAGAACCTGGTTATGCAGTCAAAGTGGTAGCTAAA
>JAVJGG010000008.1:11160350-11172428 GCA_035590195.1 Aviceda cuculoides | reverse complement strand
TGAACTCAAAACACAGCACTGTACCAGCTACTAGGAAGACAATTAACTCTATCCCAGCTGAAACCAGGACAGTAACTCAGGCAGCCAAATTCCCACATCCACTATACAAATCAGCGATGAACTGAAACGTGTTTCAATTAGGTAATTGAAAATAACTTTCTACACATTCAATCAGCATTTTTATAGAACTCTTAAATGCCTATCCAAATTCAGTAACAAGTTAATAAAGAAATGAACACATTATGCAGAAAATAAGATCAAATAGAAAGAGATGTAAAAATATTATATAAAACTCAATTGCTTGAATTAATTTTACCTAAACATACAACTAATAATGATTTTAATTATATATTAGATGTTTTAAAATATATTTATAGTGTAAGAAACCCTAAGTAGGAGTTTCTGGCTTTTACTTCACAGTGCAGTCTGAAATATTTTCTACATGATCAAAAGATCTAGAGGAAACAAAAAATGGATATTTATTCTGAGAAAAATGATATACAACTAAGCAATAGCAGTCTTATACAAACAGATAAACATTGTAAAGAATTGCTACTTATTCATGTATCGTTAAATAATCCAAAGACTGTGCATCATTAGCCTTAATCAACCTACTTAGTGAGAGTTAGGCAGGATTCTAGTTCTAGGATGTTAATAAAATAGTTATAGTTTCTTAACAGTGTTTTTGTCTTTGTTCTTGAAATTCAGAAAAAGAACCAGCATATATTTGTGAACAAACACTTTGAAAAATTTGGAGCTGAAGAAGCCCCAGAAGATTACAAGCCTAGAACAAGTCAGGAGTACCATGCTAGACTGAAAAAGGTATAGTCCATTAAAAATAGTATAAGTAGAAACTCTGTAATGATTCTTTAAGAAATTAACATACTATTCTATTGTCTTAGAAAGATACACAGTTTTTGAGGACAGGTGATTTAAGACAGAAGCTAAGAACTGTGTCAGTAGAAACCAAACTGTTATGAATATATTTTAAAAGTCTTAAATAATATACTTTTAGAAAACAAAGACACAGTGTAGACTGACTCCTCAGAGATGCAGTCAACCCATGATGTATTGCAGGATCTTCCATACTACTTGCTGAATAAATAAAGGTAGTTAATGAACTCGTCAACATCTACTATGTAAATATAATTAAGGCCCATGTACAAAATATTACCAAATTAAGTAGTTAAGTTTAGCTGGCTGTCTTAAATAAATATCTTAATTACCCTGGAATGTGAGTCTCCCAGAAAATTGTTGTGTTTTGTAAATATAAACAGGAATGTTTTCAATAAAGAAGCCACAGATTACCATTGTAACACTAGCAATATTGGTTATTTCAGTAATATGTTTTGCAAATAGGCCTCAGATATGTAAGGCATTTTTCCGGTTCCAAAAGATTCATATTTCCAGTGCTTCCCTTTTATTTAACACCATAACAGCGAAAGTAAGGACACAAGGCATTTCTAAGACTGGGCAGCATCCAAGTATATTTTATGAAAATCTACATTTGAGTCTGTGTTTTTCACTTCCTGTTTGGATCTGGCACTCACTCATTTGTCCAAGGCACTGCTGGAAGTCTGTGGCAGAGCCATCATGTAAATTTACCAACTTCCACAAATTTTCCCAGTTCCAGCCTGGTCACAAGCATGTTGTTTTGTTTTGTTTTGTTTTGTTTTGTTTTGTTTTATTATGCTGTAATTTTCTGCCTGGCTGATAGCAGAGGGAGGCACAAACTTTGTTTTTATAAAAGGCATATCTGTTTCTACTCATTTCTACTAGTTCTGATATGATTGCAGTATGTAGGGATTATAGCTACACTACAATCTAATGCAAACAGTGATGTTTCTGTAGACACATGAAACTTTGTCATGGTGGCTATTTTGATGCCTATGTATGTAAGGCATCATACTTAATGCCTCTGAATGATGGCATTAACTAGTCCTTATTAAAGTATTCCCTGTTATCTAATTAAAATACAGCTAGTTTTACCCTCAGGAGCATACTAGCCAACAATAAACAGCCATAGAAAAGTAAAGTACAAACAACTTTTTCACTTTTGGGTATGGGTTTCTCATGGGCAAAATACTTGCTTAATGTGTGTTGCCTTGAAGAATGTGTCTTTCTAACAAACTTCTTTTTTTTCATTGCTAGTTAATAAACAATAGAATATACTGAGTAAATAATCACGGGAAAGGAAAAGATCTCAACAAAACAACAAACTGGTCATGTTTAATTTAAAGAAGTGACCAATCAAATGAAATGTGAAAAATACACACTAAATAATGTTATTGAGAAAGCCAGTCAGAAATGTTCAATTTCTTTCCATAACAGGACAAGAAGAAAGGATCATCCAGAGTGATGGACAGGAAAGCTGATAAAAGAAAGTAAAATCTTTTTTTTTTTCGTATAATTTATTACCCTCATTATAGCTCATTGTATATATGTTCGGGATTAAAAATGCTTTATAGGGACTGCAGAAATGTTTGGTATGGAATAAAATATACTGCAATTAAATTAAAAAAAACAACCAACAATTAAATTTCAAAAGCCCTTTTTCAAATCAGATATTAGTGTACATACTGAAGTTAGAAAGACTGTGACGTGGACTACAGGCACCCAAAGCATAGTGGTAGTTAATAAGAACTCTCTCTGACACTTCTTCCATTAGAACAGGTGGATCTGAAAATTTTTATTCTACCTTGAATATGTCAGCCTGGAAACTCTAAGCAGTGTGGTAGCTGTCATGAATTGTTACCAGCTTTGTAGCAAATCATTTCAACCTTACATTAAGGAGAATCAAGGATGAACTGAGTCTCAGGGGGCTGACTTTCTTGATTTACTTGCTCCAGACTCTGTCCAAAGGAAAAAATCTATGTCTTATTATTACTGTCCCTAGTAATGCTTAGTACAACACATTTTAGTCTGTGGTGTGATGCATTGTCATAAGTTGTCAGAGAACAGTGACAGCTGCTCAGGATATAACAAACTACCTTATACTAGTAGTGAAAAAAAAAAAAAAAAGGTAACGTCTTTTAAAATATCAGAAGGAAAAAAACCCTTTCATCATTTTCAAATAAGGATGGGATTATCTGTAGTATAACTTCAAAAATAATTTTGACCTACTATACCAACATGAAATTGAATTTTCACTGATTTGCCACTTTTATGGGCACAAACTCGTTATTCATATCTGTTTGTAGCATACCTTCCATGATAAAATTTCACTGCTTCTTGGGACTTCTGATTTAATAATAAAAATAAATATTATTCATTACCATAATGTCCTTTTTTAAATTTTGTGCTAGGATTAAGTACTCCAGAAGTCCTCTTCTGGACCATCTTTTAGGTACGCAACCACTGTTAGGTGTTCTCATCTCATTGTAAATTGATTTGTCATCCCATTAGCAACAAGTGCTTTGCCCTAAAATGGGAAAAGAAAAATCATAAGTACGTATTTTTGAAATTTAGTATTACTGGTATTATTTTTTATTTATTGTTAGCAGAATACTAAGAAATAAAAGATAAGTTTAGTACTTCCATGTAAATCCCTATTTGAAGTGCTTCTTGGTAAAAAGGCCAAGTATCTTTAAACATTCTATGTTAAGACTTAGAAAAGTGTCATGTCAGGAGCTGCTGTGAGAATCTCCCTTTGACTGCTGTTGACCATAATTAGTAAATGTATAATAAAAAAAAAGAATAAGAAAAGGTATAATAAACTTACTGCTATGTGCCATCTTTAAAAAGTTTTTCAAAGCAATCTGACATGTCATAAAACATAATAGGCAGAGAACAATTACCGGGCCAAGGTCAGACTGACAGGCCTCTAGTTCCCCAGGTCCTCCTTCCAGCCCTTCTTGTAGATAGGCAAGATACATGAGGCAACTTAAAGAATCAGAATTGGTACTGCATGTTACTGAAACCTGCTGACTCCTGTTCTAGTTAGTTTGGGCAAGTGTATACCTTTAATCAGAGCATGGCTTTAAGTGTGAATTTCTATAAGAAATTTTTAGCCACTAGGCTACCGGTCATTATTGGAGATTGGCCTATACTTTTTTTTAATCACCCCACCTTTGTAATTGCAAAGAGCTCAAAATCCCTGGTAAAAGGTGTTTCTCCATTCTGGTAACTCTATTTCCCTTGTGTTCTTGTCTTGATTAACTTCGGTAGCTAGCCTCACTGCAAAAGTGCCTGTCTTAGATAATTCTGTCTTATCATACATACAGCTTGCATGCTTAGCTGTGAACTCACATGGTATTTAAAAGGTAAGTATTACAACATCTACTTGTGAGAATTTTTATCAGTATCTTCTTAGAGATATCTTTTGGCCCAGCCTTAAGTGGTGGAACAAAGTAATTCCCCTGTACTAGCCTCACACTCTACCACCTGGTATTTAGGGCTCTCTTCTGGAAGACAAGATATGGGAATTGGACTCCCTGAGATGGTAACTCACATCTTATTTTGTCTGACTGTTTTAAATGTTCTTCTAATCACTGATAGAAATCATACCTTAAAACAATGAACTGGACACTGCTCAGTTCTTTCAAAGTACTAGACTTTCAGAGGTCTAGCTTTTGGAGCAGAACAAAAGGGCTTGCATCTCACTGCTGCACTAGATTGGGTTTCAGACATTCCATGACCACTTACTCTGAACTGGCTGAACTGCATCCCACTTAGTGTAGGCTCTGTAGTCTGTGGAACATGTGGATCAGGCACCAGGTGTCCATGGGCTTTTTTTATTCATCCTGTCTTTACATGTCTGTATTTTCTAATTTGTTACAGCTCTTCTGGGGCTGGAAGGCTTGTAAAAATATTTTCCCCTTGTGGTACAGTGTACAACTTGTTTCAAGCCGAGACAGAAATACAAGGAGAAAATTGCTTCTAGCAATATGTTGCCACTTCAGAACCCCCAAGTGTGGTTTGGTTTAGGTTCATCTCTACTAAAATGCAGAAAACTTTAAGAAGGTAGTTTTAGCCTTTTTTATTTTTTTTTTTTTTTTTCCTGCTTGAAGCAGATTTAATTTACTCTAGCAGTTCAGGTGAAGGTGCAGATGGAAACAGAAGTGCTTTAAGATAATAGTTTAACAACTGTGTAGATGATAAGCAAAATTCTGAAATTGTCTTGTCTAGGATCTGGATTCATTGGAATAAGATTAAGCAGCTGTAACTT
This sequence comes from Aviceda cuculoides, assembly GCA_035590195.1. Lineage (NCBI taxonomy): Eukaryota > Metazoa > Chordata > Aves > Accipitriformes > Accipitridae > Aviceda > Aviceda cuculoides. Next base: position 11,167,261 of record JAVJGG010000008.1, on the reverse strand, counting down.
TAAATAAAGAGTTGATGAATATTTAAAAGATTTGTTACATTTCCAATCAATAATTTATTTTTTTTTAAATAAAGCTAACTAATTAAATGAGGAACTTATTTTCCTGTTTCCCCTCATGTGCTGAATATCTGTGTTTTCCCATTCTGCCAACACTTTGCCAATTAAGAGATTTACACAGCAGTACTCATATCTAGCGGCAAAGCAAGTTACAGAACATTAACCAGGGAAGGCTAGAGAACTTGACCCAGTGTACATCATTTTCGAAAGAAAAGTCTAAATATTTGCAGCTGAGTTGCCAAATACTTTTAGCTGAGCCATTTAAAGTTCTTTGGAGCTGTTATTCCACAACTAATTAGTTTCTGCAGTGAAAAGAACATGGTTTTCTTCTGCCAAACGTAGTGTTCCTGCAGCATCTTATGGTATTGACATTACCAATTACTTATCATTCTAACACACTTGTAATTCACCCATATGTCCAGTAGGCCTCTGTTCTACTTGCCTAAATCAATAATTAATCAAGACTGTGTCATTTTCAATAAAGTTCTCTTGCTTTTTCAATCACAAAGCAGTAAAGTTATGTCAAAGTTTATTCTACAGTGTATTCTTTGAAATGACACACAAAAATGTTCAGTTTCTTTTGACAGAAGCGTTTTCTCTCTGTTTTTAACACTCTATGGCCACTGTTTTCTACTAGGTCCAGAGTTAAAGATTCCTGTGTAGAGCAGACTATGATTTGACATTTATAGTGATCTAATCAATCTGTACCTTATCAAATAACAAGTGATTGTGTAATAATGGTTCCTGAGAAAGTTATTGTTAAGGCATTCTAACAAATAATTCAGTTTTTTTGATCCTGAGTACTCAGCTCTGGTTACGTTTCAGCTGGAACAGGTTGCCCAGTTTGTAGATACACCACTTGTGGAGATTTTTGGACTTCAACTAGGCCTGGCTCTAAGCAGAGTGGTTGAACTTTGAAGTTAGTCCAGCTTTGAGCAGGATAATTGTATTATTCTATTCTATTTTTCTAAGATTTTATGATTCTAACATCTTATAAATCTGATTAAAATCACATTATTATATTAGAGCTCACAAAGTAACCTTCATTCTTAATATTAACTTTTCAAGATAATATTTGAAGAAAATTCACTTTTTTCCCCCAGACTTTATCCAAACAAAGCACATCCAAGGCCTGCCTGCTTATGATAGAGTTCAAATACTAGACACAGAAACTTATTCATGTTTGAAAAGAGGGTTAATCTCTAATCTAAACATAAAATTCTGATCCTCCCAACCACTGTAATATAAAGAGACAAACCAGTGTACTTGACAGTTTTTGCTTAAAATCTGAATGCAGGTTCTGTACCTGATCCTTTTTTTTGGTAAACAAATATATGTTAAAATATTTTTGCTTTAACTGGAACCTTAAATATGTAAGAGTGGAGGTAAAAAAAAGATTAAGTCCTATGAATAATTAAAAAAATAGTGAAAGTTTTTTTACCTCCATTCTCTATTATTATCAACATAGTAGTGACTTCATTTAAAGTTGTGGTCAATTAAACTTGGCTCACTGAATTTGTTGAGATAAAGTAGCAATTCCACACTTCAACTCAAACCTTTTCTACTAAACATAAAAATTCCATCAGCATCACTTTCTGTAGGATAGTCTGCATTCCAGAATGATTCCCTGAAATCCATCAGTTTTGCTTCGTCATCCGAGGATGTTGCATTTGTTAATGACTGTGTGCAGCTGTCTACATTTAAGAAAGATCAGAACTTCAAACTTTAGCATTTCATTTTGTTATGCTATATGACAATTGAGAATTTGACTGTAGGAATAACATTCTATATTGATAGCTGTGAAATTTTTATCAGGTGCCAGAGACAGCTAAATCAATAAGTAAAATTAGAATGAAATTTTGAGACTCAAGTTAATGCGTAGCTATAAACTGGATGTGTCTATATATAAAATGTCATCAGTCAGTTTAATAGGGTAAGGCAATATTCAGAACAGTTATAATTCTATAAAGCTTTGCATTGTAAAAGAGGTTGCATAATTTTAAAGCTGGCATAGAGACGTTCAGATTTCTGAGTTGAAGTGACTGCCTTGTAGGAGCAAGCACAGCCTAGAATTTTTCAATACCTCTATCCCAGCTTCTCGGATCTCTGTGGTGGATTAAAACTTCTAACACTGAACAAGTGTCCCTATATAATTTTCCCAGTCAGTTTCCATGCAAGGTTTCTGTTAGCAGAACATTAGTTAACATTTCTGAAACCATAAATTTAGAATGTAAACTTAGGTGGATAAGGTGTCCCTCTGTAAATTTTCAAAGGCATATATTTAGTTTTATAAACCACAACACAAGAGGTATTTTCTATTGAGAAAGAGATTCACCTGTCTTAATGTTAGATACGTAAGCATAAGCTAATCACCCTGACTTCCTGTTATATCACTTTACTACGGACTTCTATTTAGAAAGGTGGTAGCAAACTTCAGCTACCTCTATCATCTATGATATGAAATACCTACTTCTAGAGGGAAATTTATCTTAAAGACTGATTTCAAGATTTTTCTCTCTGGAGGTACCTATCTCTTGCCATAGATTATGAAAGGAGCTTATGGCTCTCTGTGCTTGTACTGGCTTTGACTGAGATAAACTTTTTCATAGTACCTGGTATAGTGCTATGTTTTGGATTTGTGATCAAAACAGCGTTGATAACATGGGAGTGTTTTAGTTATTGCTGAGCAGGGCTTACACAGCATCAGGGACTTTTCTACTCCTCAGACTGACCTGTCAGTGAGCAGGCTGGGGGTGCACAAGAAGTTGGGAGGAGACACAGCTGGGACAGCTGACCCCCACTGACCAAGGGGATATCCCAGACCATATGACAGTATACTCAGAGATAAAAGCTGGGGGGTGGAGGTCGGTGGGGGCTGTCATTGCTTGGGTACAGACTGGGCATTGTTTGATTCATGGTAAGCATCACTTGTTTTTCCTGGGTTTTATTTTCCTGTCTCTTTGATAGTTTTCTATTTCTTACCTTTTTTTTTTTTTTTTAATTATTAAACTGTCTTTATCTCTACCCATGAGTTTTCTCACTTTTACCATTCCAATTCTCTCCCAATTCCACTGTGGGGGGGAGTGAACAAGTGGCTGTGTGATGCTTGGTTGCCAGCTGGGGTTAAACCATGACAATACTGTATGTGCAAAGTGAAGACATTAATTACTCCATAGATTCGTAAAATTTAGCTTAAAGGGTGGATGCCTGAGTTAGAATAGGGGAAGTTAGATATAAGAGTTTATGTTGAAATGGTGAACTCAAAGACTTTTGAGCAATGATAAAGTTGTGTTTGGGTGATGAAAGCAGATTATTCTATCTGTAACTAGCATTTGAGAGTCTCCCCAGAAACATATTACTTGCATTCTTTCAGCACCATAAATAAATTATTTTCTTTCAATTTCTTGAACAGTTCAAAACTATGTAGCATGCGTCTGTCTTTTTTAGTCTTTGAACTTTTTTGAAAGCTATTTTAAACTGTCATTTTCTTTCCCTGTCAAAAGTGTCAAGTTGCATCAAAAATTAAAGAACACATTTCCTTAGAAGCATGGTATTAATTGTTATGAAAAGGGAACAACTTGACCTTACTATGGGTCAGCAAAAGCATTATCTGAGTGTTTTCAGGTATGAAAATGTACAGAATATTTGTCACTACATTTTCAGACATCAAGCTCATACTATTGATTGAGATCACAAATCAAGAAATCCAGAAATTCAATAAAAGTAATAAAAGAATCATGTTTGTAGCTGAAGCTTTGAAAGAAAGCAAATCGCTTAACCAGCTGAGGTCACCAGCTATGTATCTGTATTTGATGAAATGCTAAATTACCCTGTGGCACTGAGCCACCTGAACAAATATTTTTTTTCTTTTTCAGTTACTTCACTATTGAAGTTCCCCTACATTATTAGTGGAAAGAAAAGACATGATTAAGAGCTTAAAGGAGGAAATTTTATCTTCCTTTTCCAGTCTATAGCTAAAAACAACATGGAAAGGACATAGAGCTATGCGTATTAAAATGTTATAAAATGTGTTTTAACAGACAAATGAAGAGCATGTCTCTATATTGCTGTGCCTTTTCAGGCAGTGGAGTTTGCATTTCTTGACAGGTATCAAAAATGCAAAATTTGTAACTGAAACATAGTTTTTTGTTCTATTTTAGACTAATGGAGAGACAAGTAATTTCTCATATAAGCAATTACTTTCCAATCTTTTTGTCTCAGCAATAAACAGTTAGTGACTTGGGCTGGTCTTTCAAAATAGAACAGAGACATACAAAGTATTTTGGATATGGTGTATATTAAAGAAGGTATTATTATATGCATATATACACACACATATATAATACATTACAGAGTGCTTTACGTATATATATGTACATATACACCTATATGCTATCATGCAGAGCATGGATGCAATGAGTGTAATATGACGAAAAGGAGAAAATATATCATGTTATTAAAAGCTGTAAGGAATTGCTGCTCTGTCTTTCAGTCCAGATATGGAAAACAGAAATGGCAGAGCAGTGCTTTGTTCAGAGCTGTAGCAAAGGTAATGCAACATATCCACCCATATTAGGCACTATTTTGCAAGGTGCAAATGCTCCTGTTGAGGCTAGTATATAACACATGGGGCGTCTGCAGGGGGTGGAGTGGAGCTGTGCTCGTTCAGAATATTGTTACACTGAACAAAGAATCACTCTTTCAAACCTGTTATGTATTCTTTCTGTAAGGTCTCTGACATGCATAACCCTAGGATGATGGATAGTACACTAGCTGTGGTTGACTATATTGACAGGGCAGGAAGTGCCCAGCCAAATCTCAGACGCGAATCCCCAGTCAGTCTCCCGAGTCTTACAAGAATCTCTTCTGAAATGCCAATTAAAAATTAAAATAATTATACATTTGTATATTAAACTTGCCAGCATCCCAGAGAGATAATTCTGGATATGTTGTACATGCTTGTAATCTGTTGATTGCTTTATGATATATTTTCTCTGTGTTATTCTGTCCCAAATACTAAAACCTAAGTATGCTGTAAGCTGGCTAGTCACTGCTTAAGTGTCTTATTTCCCTGAAGGATAGTTTGCGGAGCTGTATGTACTACACTAAGCTCAAACCTAGTGGAGAATTCATTGTAAATTCTCTGAGGACTTCAGCCCCCAAAGCAATTTATTCTCAAGAAGAAAGATTGTGTTTCTCCTCTCTCAAGAAAATAAAAGGTCAAGCTTTGGATCATATACAGTGTATCCCTGAAGAAGTCACAAAGGGCCAGATATGCAATAAATCTCAGAACTGTTGTAGTGGGAACCATAAGTAATCAGCTGAAATCACAAGCATCACTGGAGCCAGTGAATTGTCCCTTTTAAGAATCAAAGTATTCGTAAAATGCGAAACCTGTTTGAGGAATCTTACTTTCTTTTTCTCTTGGATATCCACATCAAAGATATCTTTGTTTTTAACAAATTACAGAAAAAGATTAAAATGTTAAAATGTTAAATGCTGTTGTATTTTGCTTGCAGCAAATGTTCACCCAACTATGGTTTAGTTCAAACGACAATTAAAAAAACTATAAAGATAGTTAACAAAGGAAAAAGTATTCAAAATGTTAATATGGAATGTAACTAATGATTAAATAATTTAATTAATGATTAAAAGTAAAATAATTCAAGTAGTTCACAATGTTCCATTATGTCTCCAGAAAACTCATGTAACATCTACCTACTTCTAAAAAAACAGCACCAACTTTAATGACAGCAGAAGAATATGACTTGTGCAGCTAGCCATATACATGTATTATCAGCTGTGGTAATCAGCTGCAGCTGACCTGGAGACGTATCTTGATTCCTACAGATTAGTTCTCAGAGTTTTCATTGTTTCCATTGTTTTGTGAAAAAAAACCAAACCAAAACAAAACCAACAACAAAACAAAACCAAAAAAACAAACCCAGCTAGAGAAAAATAAACACAAAAGAAACCCATCATAACAATACAACCATCTAGGTATTCTGCAGATTTTTTTTTTTTTTTTTTTTACTGTTTTCTGTGTTTTTCTCTTACAGATCAGCATTTGGTAATCAGACTGAACTATATGTTCATCAGGTGAACTGACCATCAGGTGAGACTGCTTCTTTAGTCACAACTGAAACCAACTTTTCTTATTTTTCTACTTTTTTCACTACAAGATTTGCACCATGTTTTTGATGTAGGTCTTTTTTCCCCTTTCATCCTTTCCTCTTTTTTCATAGTCTTAGTTTAAATATCATTGAAATTATTTTTTATTTTTTAAAAGTAATCTCCATTAAAAAAAAAAAAAAGTGTAATCACAGTGGTTGAGAAAGGCAATATCAAGGGTGATAAAGCATCTTTAGCTAGCCATAACAATTTATTTTCCTGACTTGAAGTCTTGGTTATTTTTCCTTGGTTCTGTCTCTCTGTTGAATCTTCTGCCATTACTGAGGCATCAGCTGTTCTCTTGCTTATTTGCCCTGCAAGTATATAATAACAGCTGTTCAGATAGTGATTACATTACTCTCCTGCAGAACTGCAATGAGGAATCAGTGTCGTCACTGTAGAGTTGACTAAAAGCCAGAAAAAGATATTGTGAAATATTGTATTTTTTTTATTTTTTAAATTTTTTTTTTTAGGTTTGGAGAATACTAATCATCTCAGACTGGAAATAGCAACTACTTGAAACCTGCAAATGGAGCAGCCATTTTAGTGTCCATCATTGTCCTGGTTTCAGCTGGGATAGAGTTAATTGTCTTCCTAGTAGCTGGTACAATACTGAGTTTTGAGTTCACTATGCGAAAAATGTTGGTAACACACTGATGTTTTCAGTTGTTGCTAAGTAGTTT
>JAVJGG010000008.1:11118972-11143561 GCA_035590195.1 Aviceda cuculoides | reverse complement strand
TTGGCCAGCGGCGGGTCCAACTTAGAGCCGGCTGGTATTTGCTCTGTCGAACACAGGGGAAGCTTCCAGCAGCTTCTCACAGAAGCCACCCCTGTAACCCCCGCCGCTACCAAAACCTTGCCACACAAAGCCAATACAATGGGCAACCTCTTTTTCTCTTTGTAATTTCCTGAAAATTGGAAGCTTCCTTTTCAAAATAGAATGTAATAAATTAGCTATTTTTTTCATCTGCCAAAACTTATTCACTTAGTACAACACTGACACTTTTCATGATGTAATGTTATAGTCCTGAAGAAGCTATCTTCAGGCAAAGAGTAATATCAACAAAGATGTTGTGTGAGCAGGCACAGACAGGACGCAGCAACAACCACGAAACCACAGATGAAATGCAAAAAGTAAATTTATTTTCACTACTTTGTGAACCGGGGGACCCCCAAAGCAGCACCCAGGCAGAGGCACATAAGCGGGGATTCAGAACTTGGTCCTTCCTACGGGATCACCAAATCTGCTGGTTTTGCCCATATTTCAGGGATTTGCATAGGCTCATTTACCACTGAGCTTTGATCTTTCCCACAACAGGGCAGGGATCTCCAAGCATGTTCAATAGGGTTCCTCTGAGTCTATCACAGGCCTATGTTATCTGAACACAGATGTTTTACTTGTTAAACACACAAGGGTAGACAACAACTAGAATGATATACGTATTTTTCTACACCTGAGCTGTAAGTCACTTGAGCATGTTTACAATCTTCCTCACTATTCTTCCATTATTTTCCCATAGATGTCAACAGCTGTTCCAAGACAGAGAAAAATATGAAACTTGAAGTCTGCTGGGTTCCATTAAATCTGATATCATTAATATTTTTTTTTATTTTATTTTATACCTTCTTTAAAATATCAGGTTTAAGTGAAAATCATGGATTAGCATAACTATGCTGATCAGCATTATTCCTGGGATTCAGTGATATCTATATCAGAGAAGGAAAGAATTCTCTACCTAACAGACATCTGTAATTTTAAATAATTATATTGAGAATGGTAAGGAAATTTTCCATTTGTGACCATAAGTATCACTGTATTTGGACCTGACTAGAGCTCCCTCTCTCCCAATATTTTTTCTCTCAGGCTAACTAATAATTCTTGCTTTGGAGAAGAGATAAATGTTTAAAAAAAAAAAAAAAAAACAACAAAAAAGAAAATGTGAACACTTGGTGTTAAAGTAATTCCTTTTAAGACTTTTCAACACATCATACAATAATGACTTTAGAAATTTTATCATGCACTATGTGAAATACTGTTTTCTTACCTTTTACTTTTTAGCTTGATAATTTCTTTGTGTGCATCTATGTTTGCATTGAATAAAAAAGAATCATTCCTTATTTACATTCTCTTCAAACTCTTTGCTCTACGGTCTTCTGGTAAACCTCATGAATTATCTTTTTCCAATATAAAACCGTATTTTATATATCTTCAGATGGAAGCAATTCCTTACCTCTGATGCTTTTTAAAACACATAGTAACATTTTCTGGTTTAGTTTAACTTCCTTTCTTAATCTGTGCTTGCATATTTTCTGTCTTATTTTTCAGCAGCGAGCACTGACCTAGGGATTTCAAATAATTCCTCACTGTGATTCCAAGCCCTCTTTCCTGAGCCTTAATGTCTAGTCTAGCACAGCCCTGGGCAACCCATTATGTTTTTCATTCTGCCAGGAATTAGGACCAGTTCTCCTAAAACTTTGTATTGTATTTGTTGTCATTTAACTTCACAAGTAATTTTATTGTCCAGTTGCTCAGTTTTATTACGGCTCTTTTATAACATGCTTGTTTGCTCATTTCCTAGGGCACGTTGGCATTGTATAATACAATTTTGCATATTTATTAAGCTACCTCTGTATCACTTCAGTCAGCCACATTTTTGAACTTTCTGGTTCCAAAGGTAGATTATTTATGTCTGTCTCTGTGTTAGCCTGGTGCTGTGGTGCACTACTAGGTCTAAAACCTAGGTAATTTAAACTAAGCAGTGGAATATGACTGCTTTTCAATGCATTCCTTACAGTGGAATTTCCACCCCCTTTTAATGAATTCCACAATGCAATCTATTGTATCCTAACATAGGTTTTTAGGGCAAACAGGATGAATTTCTCTTTAGTGAAACTTTTCTCTCTTTATTAATTAAAGTAATGCTAGAAAAGTATTCTACATTAGATTAAGATCATAAATGCCTAAAGGGTAATGAATCCCAGCTTTAGTACCAGCTAGTTACTGATACTCCATTTTACCTGAACATGCTCTATGAGGTTTAGAAAAGGTTGTGAGAAAAGTGTCAGAGGCATTTCAGTTTACCCATTATTCCACAAAGAACCATTGGAGACACTAACATCTCTGTCTCAGAAGAGCAATCTTGAAGCTTTTTCCTTCCTCCTGTGCTCCAAAAATTATTGTGTTAGTCTGAAGGAGAGTCGAAATTGCTGATCCCATTATAGTAGTTTCCTAAATCAAGAACCCACTACACTGAGGATGGTCCTTCAAACCAAGCATAATTCAGAATATTAAAAGTCTATAATTGCAGGTTTAATGGTCTTTTTTACAGTTTTTAAAAAAATATTTTAAAAATTGCAAAGCTAGTGATAATTCCTTTTGTGTCAATGCAGTTTCTAGTCTATTAAACCTTGGTCAAACCTCATTGGTCCAAGCTTTTTGAAGCAGTACTTAAAGCCACTTTTAATGACACTGTTTCCTCTAAAGCTTATCAGTGCAGTAGGTGTTCTTACACACAACAGAATTCTGACATTTAGTTATTCTTTCCCACATCTATTCTTCGGTCAATACTCTATCTTTGTCAAAGTAATTTTCATCTCATCAGTCTGCTTTTGTCACCACTTTAACAGTTATTTTTACATTTCCTTTTTAAACCTTATTCTTCATTTTATCTTTTATATATAAAATACAGAATCATATTTGGAATGCATTCAATTTTTTGAGTCTCTGATAAGGTGTGAAGGAGTTGGGCATCTGAATGATGTAAGTAGGCAAAAGGTTAGCTATGCTACAGAATTTATAAATTATGTAGAACTTTACAATTCCTATAGGACCTGTTATAATCCTTTAAGATCTTTTAAGAGTTTACTGAGATAAAAATAAAATACAGAGGTGGGAGTTTGTTTGCTCCCAGCATTCATAGCAATAATATTTATTAATACCTATTTCTGAGGCGGATTTGGAAAAGAAAAAGACAACCACAACTAAACCAAAGGTATTCTCACTTGAGTAATCAGTACCTAGTTCAAAGGATAGACACAACTGACATTTTGAGAGCCCAGTTCTTGTCTTGGAAGAGTTAACAAACATAATTCCCTGCCCTCCAAGAACCACAAAAGAAACACAAATTACATAAAATCTTGCTTTTGTAGTGAAATATTTAACTCTTAATCTTTGTTAGAAGTATTCCAAAGCTTCAGGCTCACAAATCACTTCTGTCTTTCCACTGTCAACAGTTTCTGAAAGGACTACAGTTTATCCCATCTGCACTTCTATGTACAAACATAGTGGTCATGGACATTGTTAACTCTAGCCTTTTACTTGGATTAGGCTTTTCTCTTCTTTTATGGATATCAACTCCTATTGTCTCTTCCTAATTTATAGAAAACTTCAGTTTCCAAGCATAAATATTTTTTAAAGGAACTAACGTGTCTAAACATAGGTGCCTGACACCATTTTGAGATACACGAAGGTATCATAGACATCTGTATTGGGGTGGCAAGTATGACACAGAATTTAATAGATTTTGGAGCAACAATTGCACTCAAGAAGAATATCCCACATTGCCTAAGATGATATAGATGTTTAGGCAACTGAATCTTGTGCATTTTTTTCAATAAAATGAAAACTGTTATGAATTTTTCCATAGCATAATTTAAGTTCTAAGATGTACAGCACACAGCTCTGCCATTCTTTTTTTTTTTTTTTTTTTCTTAAGTTACCTGTATTTCTGAAATAACCACAAATCATAGAATGGCTGAGGTTGGAAGAAACTTCTGGAGATCATCTAGTCCAAGCACTCTGCTGAAGAAGGGTCACTCAGAGCAGATTGCCCAGAGCCATGTCCAGTCAGGGTTTGAAGACCTCCAAGAATGATGACCCCAAACTTTTCTGGGCCACTTGTTCCAGAAGCAGTTCATTTGGCCACTTCTTAAAGTAAAAAAGTATTTTTCTTATGTGGTCCTGTCACCAGATATTTCTAAGAAGAGCCTGGCCCCATCTTCTTTACACCCTCCCTTCAAGTATTTATACACACTAGTAAGATCAACCTCTGAGCCTTCTCTTCTCCAGGCCAAACAATTCCAGCTCTCTCAGTCTTTCCTTTTATGAAAGATGCTCCAGTTTCTTAATCATCTTTGTGATCCTTTGCTGGGCTCACTATAGTAGCTCCATATCACTTTTGTGCTAGGGACCCCAGAAATGGACACAGCATGCTAGATGTGTTTTACCAGTGCTGAGTAGAGAGGATGGAACATCTGCCTTTACCTGCTGGCAACACTCCTCCTAACACAGCCCAGGAGGGTTTTGGCCTTCTTTTCTGCAAGGGCACAGAAGGTGACCCTTCCGAAAAGGTGACCCTTGCTGGTTCATAGTCAGCTTGTTGTCCACCAGGACCCCCAGTTCCTTCTTTGTAGAGCTGCTTCTAGCCAGACAGCCCTCAGCATATACTAGTGCATGGGCTTACTCCTCACCAGGTGCAGAAATTTGCATTTTCCTTTGATGAACTTAGTGAGGTTGTTGGCCAATTTCTCCAACCTGTCGAGGTCCCTCTGAAGGGCAGCATAATAATCTGGTGTATCAGCCACTCTTCCCATCCTTATATCATCCAAAAACTTGCTGAGGGTGAACTCCATACCAGCATTCAGGTCCTTAATGAAGATGTCACTCAGTATTGACTCCAGTATTAACATCTGGGGTACACCACTGGTGAGTAGCCTCCAGCTGGACTTTGTGCTGCTGATCACCGCACTCAAGCCCCAGGACTTCAGGCAGTTTTCAATCCATCTCACTGTCCACTTATCCAGCCTGTACTTCATCAGTTTGTCTTTGAGGATATTGTCAGAAACAATGTCAAAAGCCTTGTGAAAGTAAAAATAACAATATGTACTTCTCTCCCCTTGTCCACAAAGGAGCCACTAATCTCATCATAGAAGGCTATCAGGTTGGTAAAGCAAGATTTCCCTTCATAAATGGATGCTGGCCACTCCAAATTGCCTTCTTGTCTTTGATGTGTTTAGAAAGGTTTTCCAGGATTATCTGCTCCATCACCTTTCCAAATTGAGGTGAGGCTGACCAGCCTGTAGTCCCCTGGCTTCTCCTTGCCCTTCTTGAAGATAGAGATGACATTTGCTTTCTTCCAGTCTGTGGGAAACTCTCCCAATCACCATCTATTAAAGATAATTGAGAGTGGCCTTGCAGTGACATCAGCCAGCTCTTGGCACTTGTCAGTGCATCCTATCAGGTCCCGTGGTCTTGTGCATGTCCAATTTGTTTAAATATGCCCTACCCTGATCCTACTGAGGGGAAGACTTCCTCATAACAGACTTTTCCACTGGTCTCAGGGGCCTGGGATTCCTGAAGTCTGGACCTGTCAAGACCGAGCTGAAGAATGTATTTGAAACCTTGGTCTTTTCATGTCTTTTGTCCCCACATTCCATGCCCCGTTCAGCAGCAGGCCCACATTTTCTCTAGTCTTCCTTCTGCTTCTAATATATCTGTATAAATCCTTCTTGTTGCCCTTCACATTCTTCACCAGATTCAGTACCAACTGGGCTTCAGATTTCCTAAACCCCATCCCTTCATGCTGAGACAGCGGCTTTATATTTCCCTGGGTGATCTCACCTTGGTTCCCCTTTTTTGTTCCTCCTTTTTTAAGTCTGAGGTCTGTCAGGAGCTACTTGTTCTTCCTTTGCTTCATTTTCTGCCTATTGGGATGGACTGTTCTTGAGCTCAGAGGAAGCGATCCTTGAAATTCAACCAGCTCTTATGGACCCTTCTCTCCAGGACCATCTGTACTGGGATTCTTTCAAGAAAGTCCCAGATCTGCTCTCCTGAAGTACAGGATTGTGACCCTGCTTTTTGTCTTGTTCTCTCCCCTCTGGATCCTGAACCACCTCATTGTCACTGCAATCAACCCTTCCCTGACCTTTACATCCACAACCAATTCTTCCTGGTTTGTAAGTATGAGGCCCAGCAGAATGGCCTCCCCTCATTGGCTCCTTGATCATCTGCATTAGGAAGTTATTATAAATGCACTCAAGAAACCTTGATTGCCTGTGCCCTGCTGTGTTTTCCCTCCAACTGATGTTGGGCTGCTTCAAGTACCACATAAAATCAGGGCCTGCAAACATGAGGCTACTTCCTTCTAGTGCTGCTGTGCGGCTCAGGTGGTTCAGATGCTTCATTGGACACAGGTCCCAACCCATCTCCTGCTACCAGGGCACTAAATCTCTTCTGCAGTTGCAAAACTGCAGGTGGAGCAGCTTCTGGTGTTAAGTCATGAGCTTCCAGCCTATAAATATGTCCATTTCCCAACCCCGTTAAGTACAGACTCTGCCACACCTCCTTCAACAGAGGTGAGGATTTAGGCTTCTTTGGTAGACATAGGGTCTTAGAGCAGATCTAGTTGATCTCTTTCTAGTGATCTCTTATGTTGCACAGGCTGCTGAAGTCCTTCTGCAGCTCCATCACTTGGTGACACAGATGATCAACCACTGCTTGCCTCCTGAAAGCAAGAAACCCACCTTCTGCTGTTCTATCCAGACCTTATGGTATATCACCACCGTTGTTGAGCTGTTTTACACTGTCCTCAGCAGAGTTGCTGGCTGCCTTCTGCGCACCCTCCTGTGTAAACTGCTGTGAAAACTACTACATCTGTGAGCTGCTTTGTTAACTGCACTCAAATAAAGACTTGTGGAGGCAATGGTTTCAACTTTTTTAAAAAAGAGAGGTAGTTTGGTACTGATGTGGCATGTCATTCTTAGACTTTTTTCTAAGAAGACTGAGTACTTGCTCTCTGCTTATGAGCTTGGGAAACATTTTCTGGATCATAGATTTGGAAGGGAGGTGAATCTTTTACCTATACTTGCTCTGATCTTATCCTGGTACTCTGGAGTCTCAGATGTATTAATTACAAGGTGAGGAAGAATATTTGCAGGTAGTGGTTCCCACCTAGCTTACTGCTTTCATCCAGTATGTATCTGTGTTGCCCCCAAAAGGGATGACCCTTCCTTCCTTTCTATTTCCAGCTGTTTGTTCTCAATGCCAGTGCTGACATCCCTAGGACTGCAAAATGAATCAGATGATAGAACTCAACTGAATAATAATAAAAAAATAGTCTTTTTTTTTTTTTTTTTTGAGGATTAGTTTTCAGCTGGATGTGTTCTCTGATTAGTGCCAGAACAAGTGAAGTGGGAGCAACTAGAAACATGGGAAAACGAGAGGTGGGTTATGTGGGTCTGAGCATTCTAGCCATGGCCTGAGTTTATGTCATAGAAATAATATAGCTATAGCTCAGGTAAAGTAGATTTTTCGGTTTTTCATGAAAACCATATTTTTCATCTCATGCTGCCTTGAACAGCAAAATGAACATCAGACACAAGTGACAAACTATTGAGAAGTCATTGGGAGTTTGCACAAGAAACTCATTGGCCATTTTAAATTTCTCTATCATGAAAATTTCCCAGTGTGACCTAAGGGGGACTGTGTAATTCAGGGTAAATACTAATGGAATGTTGAATTGCAGTGCACTGGTTTGCTACCAACAGAGCTGGTCTCAGACTCCTATCACAGCACTTTCTTCAGTGCAGAATGGCTTGATTCATGTTATGTCTAGTACACTCATCTGTTCCTAAGAGCTTTCTTTTCATCCCAGTCTTTCTCCCTCCCACATCATGGGAGCCTCAAGCAATGGCAAGAATTGAGACAAACTTTATGGAGTGGGTGATTTCATCTTCATCTTCCATTTCCTCAGCCCCCTAGAAATGTTAAGATGCAAGTATTGATGTCTTCATTTTCTTCTCTTAAAGTTAAGTTTTTAATTATATTCACAGAAGCATCAAGCAGAACCCTATTGCACTCCAGGGGCATAGGTTGGGAAGACATGCTCCAGCACTGTTTGGCTGACATGAAGAAAATAGAGGAAGGTGGAGTGAAATGTTAAATGGCAACCAGATATATCTATACCTAAGCGAATAGTATAAAACAAACAGAGGCCAGTTGGGAACTGGGTGGATGGTGACACTGCAGTATAAAGAGATATGAGGAAATGCAGGGCTGTTTGGAGGACCACTTGAGTTCAATTGCATATGCATAAAAAGGGACTAGGCACAAGTCCATGCAAAAGTAACCACCAAAATTATTTACTCTCTGTGTAGGAGACAGGTGGGATGATGCCAGAATGTTCAGAGTAACTTGAGAAATGTCTACCTTTGTGAAAATGTTTTGGGAGTTGTTTTTAATTCCCACTTAGCCAAGAAACTACTCAAACTGTTCCTTACGGATAAAGGTTTTCTTTTAAGTATAAATTTTGTCTGTCCCCTTGATATTAGATTATTGAAATAAAATCAACAATGGGTAAAGAATCCATTTTAATTCATAGTCTCAAAAAATACATATTGGCTCATTTGCTATCTTTGAACTGAAGTGTAGGCTCCACATGATTTAAGTTAGAGTAAATGCAGTTCAGCCTTGAATGCTTCTGAAATTCTCACTCTTGGAAGACAAGGTACATTTTTAAAGCGTCTATCATAATGGGAGCATATTATACCTGAAACCCATTGATCTGCATTACTAAATAGAATGCATGCTGATTACTTCTGCTAACCAACTCATTCACTATTAACAACTGTCGGGAGCATGCAGTGAAATGTTCCAGACTAACAAAGCCCTTGAACAGCATTTTCCATCCAGTTATCACTGTCTTCCAAAATACAGTTATTTTTTATTCTGCTAGAGTCTCTGAGAATCCAATTCTCCTTTATGGTTGTTAGAGGCTGGAGGCTGCACTTTAGAGGAGGATTGTGAGAGGTGAGGACCGCAATCACAGGACTACATTACTGTCAAGTGGAGTAAACTAAGGGTGGGTGTTGAATGGCACTGGCAGGACAGAAAGAGCAAGGATAAATCACACAATGCTAAGCTCTTGGTAACAGGAAACACCTTAACTTGGAAAAATCCTTGTGTGTTTTTTTTTTCAACTCTGTTTTCTCTGTGCTTCACATTAAATCTCTAAGGATTCAGCTGTCCATGGAGACAAATGATCATTCATTAGGGAAGAAAGACTCGATGCGTGAACTCCTATGAAACACTATTTTTTTTTTTTGCCCTTCTGTTGATCTCTGTGATCTAAACCAAAGGTCACTTCTAATGTGTCTGTTTGTGGTCAGTGTAGAGAAAGATGTAATGCATTTAAAAGAAATATGTGTGCCTGTATTGATTTGTATTTGACTACACTTCATGTCTAGCTCTTAGCACAATTTATAAGCACATTTAAATGAAGTACTTCTGAGTTTTCATTAATATTCAGTGAAAATGGCTATGACATGCATGATTTTGCATTTTCTGCATTGCAGTTGGGTTGTGCAAGGACTGAGCAAATGCTGATGATTCACGTGATGATTCCCCAGACTGTTTTAGGAGGTTTTGAGAAATCAGTTCCTTACAAAGCTAAGCCATAAGTAAGATAATTTGGTTTTGAATGTTTCCCCCACCAGCCCCAAATCACACAAGCGCTTAAAAAGTATTATTTTAGAACTGTGTATTATTGATACATTAAGTTCAAAATTATGGCTGAAAGATACAATATTATGGAAAAGCTCTAGCTTTGTAATTAAGGACAAGTTATTTTTGCAGAAGTTAATTGAAAATTCATACATAATATGACAATTTACTCATTTTCATGCTCTTAGTTGAATAAAAAAGTTTGAGTTAAAGCACTATGCAGTTGAAAATTCTCTAATTCTGGTTAAGTGTCTAATGCAAGTCAAGTAACAGTTACTATTCTTAAATATACAAACATTTTAAAATATATTTACCTTATAATGACAGTTGTAGGTTTATATAAAAAATGTTTTCCCCTTACTATTCTCTTATTCCTCTTTGACGCTTCTTTGACCTTTGTGTCACTTTGAAATATGGATTCCTACATGTTTCATGAAAGTTTACTCCTTTAATCAGTGCAGCGATGAAAGAGGCACTCGAGATGACAATGAGATGGTTTTAAAGCAACAGTAAAAAGACCTCTTTATTGTCTCTTAAAGCATATTTATATGTTACTAAAACAGGAGCGTGTATCTGGCTAAGCTGGGATGTTCGCCAGTCCTCAGAACACTTAAAGATAGACACACACTCCACACGCATACTCGTGACTGTCTTCAGCCACATCTTCCCAGGCACACACCAGGCAGTCCTCCGAACTAACCTTGTAAAACTAGTTCTTCAAAGGCTTGGCAAACATGCAGCGCAACGAGTTCTAATGTTCACTCTTGATTCAAATGCCAGATGTTCTGAGCTGCTGCCACAAATCAGTAGGTCATTAAATATCAGTAAGAAGGTTATTAGTTTCAGCTACTTAGAAAAAGCATTCATATCTGTTTGGAAGATGGAATTGTCAGAAATTAATTTTATTGATTATGAGCCATCTCCTTAAGTTATGAAGTGATGTCACTTGAGAAATATATGGGTATGCAAGAATCCTAAATGTGGCAGACATAACGAAGGACTCATGGGAGATTCGTGACCTTCTGGTGGAGCAGTTGGAGAAAACTTGTGATAATCTAGGCATCCCAAGTGACACGTGATGCCTACATCCACATTATTATGTTCACATCAACTTGTCCAGTATTCACCTTCAGCCTGTTGACATCTAAGTGTAAGAGTCCACATGGAGTCCACATGGTTAGCCAGGTGTTTGAGCTCCTATTATATGGGAGTCAGAGTGCATTCAGCATAGGCTCTCTGTGCAGTAGTTTCTTGCTCTGGAGCAACAGTGCAGGTCTGAAGCAAATCCCTATATTGCTTGCATTTGCTTGTGTTTGTTCAGTTCTTGAGCAGCTTTGATAAAGTCATTCCTCTTGAAGCAAGTTGAAACAGCAACTCTGTTCCAGGACTCCGAAGTCAGTGGAGTCATATTTCTAACCACTTTGTGGACTGCACTACTATGAAATACTTTAGCATGTTCCCGCCATGCCTGTGCCTCCAGGATTCTGAAACTACTCAGAGCCCCCATAATATCTGAAGTGGTTCCTGTGCTACATAAAGAGCACACAATAAGTTTGTTGCAGTTTGTTGCTATTCTTTCCTTTTCTTTCCATGCATCTTTTCTCCTTGTTCCATTGTTGCACAGTGGCAGAAACAGTATTGACATTGCTAACCAGAGGCCATTTGCTTTTTTTTTTTTTTTTTGCAAGTCAAAGCCATTTTCTTTACAAAGCCCCACTCCTTGCCTATTAGACTTCTAATCACCTTGTTATTGAGAACTCACTGGGTGAACATGAGTTCTAAACCACATGTCTCTTGAAATGATATGCAGTTTGAGTGTGGCATAACGGTAAAGGCTTTGAAAGTAGAGAAAGGTTGAAAGCAGAGGCTCCAGAATTGTCAATGACAGTGTATTCATCACTGCTTTGACATCTGGAAAAAAGATCAATTTAAATATAATAAGGAGAAGAAGAAGACATTAAACGAGGAAAAAAAAAACCACCACTTGAGCAATGAGATAAGGCTGAAACCTGGGAAAGTAACACCCTCCAACATTGTGTAGCACGGACTTCAGGAAGTGGAGGGCAAAGGCCAAGGACTGCCTGAAAACTCAAAAGTCTCAGAAAGAGAGAGAAGACTCAGAAAGAGAGAGAAGAAGGGACTGTTACTGTGGGCATGGCTGCAGACTCATTGTGGAATTGTCAGAATTGAGACAAATTGCTGCATGTTCTCCCTGCTCCAAGAGCCAGGGCTCTCCCTGTGGTCCAAGCTCTCCTCTGCCTGTGCCTGTTCAGCCTCTGACTTTTCCAAAACCCTTTGACATGCCAGCTCTTCAGGACTAAGTATAGCAGTATGGCTGCATGTGTGTGTGTTTTCCTCACAAAGTCTGCACATTCTTCTGCTCTAGTGCTCTAGCCCCTCAGTAAGACCTGATTGCATATAAACTCAGTTTGGTTAGTTACTATTCTGGGCAAAATCCTGACTTATTTTTTATTACTATTCTCTTCTCTAAACCCCTTATTATTCTAGTACCCTTACCATTTTATTACTTCTTTTCTACTTCATATTCCTGTTTCTGCAGTTCCAGTAGCAACCTTTTCTAACGCTCAGGAAATTCAAAGGGTAGTAACGTGAAGCCCCAAGGAAATGATACGTCTTATAGATCAATGCTGTGAAAAAAGCCAAGAATTTCTCATGTGGGAGAATAACCCTCTGACAGTATCAGGAGTTTGTTAACCTTATGATTGTTGCTGGGTTGGAAAGACCTACACAGCAATGCTACACAGAGAGACAGTTCTGAAGGTCCACAACCACATATAAAGACAAAGTGACACAGCTATAACTGTTACATGGAGAAAACTTTGGGTGGGAATACAAGCCAGTAGCTCATCTCCATAGCACCAAGGTATGAAGGTTGTCCTTTACCATGTGAAGATCCTGAAGGTGTGCATGCCCTGTGATAATGCTCCAGGGCCCCCATCCCCAGATCCAACAGAACATCACTGTGAAGGCACATCCAAGGACATATTTTTATCCTATCCAAGGACATCTTTTTAGCCTAGAGAAACAGTTCTCAAGAATACAGGCTGGATATATGTTCATCTTTTTATCTGTGTTTTTTTGAAATGAGATGAAAGGGCAGTTATGGTGCCTTCTTGAGGAATACCATCATTTGACTTAAAGTTGTCAAGAAATACTATGCATCACTGGTCTGACTGTGACAGCCACTACACCTTTGAGAGTACATCTCTTGCTATTACATCTGCAGGACAAATCTCCTACATACATACATCACCAAATGGGGTATTGCTCCCAGGCCCAAAGCCCCAAGCTTCACCTCAATCCTGTTCAAGTGATCCATGCATATCGCCTAACATGAGAACACACCAAACCCCTTTCAGTCACTGAAAAGAAGTTATAGATGGATGATGCAGTAATAGTACCACACATGGATGATATGGTAATGGCACCATCATGGTGCACCCCCCTACTGCCTCACAACCAGAAGAATATTAAGTGAATGGTTCAGGTATTTACATTTTTTAGGTTACAAGTGATGACCAGCTGAAGCAGTGGTTGCTGTTCCCTTTCCTATTGGATTGGTAAGAAAATTGTCTCTCCTCAGTAAGCTACCGAAGGTGACTGAAGGCTGTTGCTGAGACTTCCTTTGCTCATCTCATTAAATTTTTGGCAGATGTGCTACAGTATAAGCATAATATAGTGTCCTAAACACACATACACACACACATGCACACACCCCACCCAAAACAAAACAAAACAAACCCCAAACAAACCTGCAAGAACAGGGATATAGATATGTAGTTTATAACCTTTTCCATCTACCTGCAACTTTTCTTTCCTTGTTGCAAGGTTTTACACCATACATTAGATTGGTATTACCTGAGGAAAATAATATAAAATCAGAGCCAAACAGAGAATATTCAGTCTGATACAGACTAGCAGTTACACAAACAAATGCCTGGCCTTCTACTCATGCCAGTTTCAAAACTCCGCAATCCATCTATAAAATTTACCAGCACCTTGAAGGATACATAAAGTAGGAAAGGGTTTGGACGTATATGCTTCAGTAATCATTGAATAAGCAATGAATTTTAACTAGCCTTTAGTTTCTACAAATGCTCCTTTTTATAAGGGGAATCTTTAGACCAATGCCTGCATGACCTTACATGCTTTGGTGGTTGTCTAGGGAAGGTATCTCTCCATCTCAAATCTTTTACACATCCTTTCTCCTAAGTTCGGATCATACTGGGTTTTATTCACCCACTGTGAATAGAACTGTGACAGTCAAAGCAAGAGCACAGAAACTCAGTAAAATAATTTTTAAAAAGCAATTACATTTTCCTCATAGACAAATAAGAAAGTGATGTGTAGATTCACAGGAACAAAACCAAATATCAACAATCAAGACACTATTCATATTCTTCCACTTCCCTGGAGAGGCAGCTTCCTGCCAGGGAATCGTCCTGCCTTGCCTTGTATTCTAGCCTTTCCCTCTGGTAAACAAGAGCTTGTCTCCTTGTAAATGTGTTCTTGGACATGAAAAACAGTAAGACCTCCTGCACTAGACATTTGCATACATATACAAAACTCTTTGTTTCAGGAGAGTCTCAGGAGGGGGAAAAATAAAAGGGAAACAGCTGAAGAAAGCAAGGGGGAAAATAAGGAATATTTTAAAGTCACAAGTTGTAGGCTGATATTCTTTGTCCTCCTAGGGCAAAGTGAGTTCTTGACAAGTGACTGTTCATTCAAAGACATAAATGAAAGTGCTGTCATCTTTTTTTTGTGTGTGCGAGGACTGATTCTAGAATATTGTTATTGTATTGTTAGTTGTTAATTGTAAGTGTAGGATCTTACAGTCATTAAAGTTTCACTGAAGGTTGCATATTTAGAGATACAATTCTTAACCATCATGAATCAGAAAAACAAGCTCTGCTGGATTTCAAAAATAACAAAAAAGTATTCAGTCTATTCCAAATACGCTTACAGATATCAGCAGTCATTTTCAAGTGTATGCGAAAGGTACCAAGGGGTATATGGATAGCCACCAGCTATTGCAAAAAGGTCTCAGAAAAACAGGGAACACTGAAATGTTTTAAAGAGATGATATTCAAAGACATCCAAAGACAATCCAGCTAAGTATGTGATACCTTCTACAAAATTCAAGATTTGCTTGCAGATTATAGACTAAATTTTGGAAGTATACTCTTCTGACTGTATGATTTTCATGAAGTCTGGAAAAAATGAACTTTTTTAAGATCCAGGCTCCAGTACATAGTAACAAAGACAGACTTAAATTGCAATTTTTGATATATACAATAGGATAAAATCTATGAACTTTATCTTAATTAAAAAATTTTAAAAATGAACACCTAATTTACTTAGTAAAAGTAGTCATTATGATATCTCCTTCTGGATCTTAACACACAAAATCTTCTGCTGGCTGATGTTCACATACACATACATATATTGGGAAAAGTATGTTAAATTTATCAATTTTGACAAGCTTGTTTTTATATACTGGATGCATCTGTTAAACCAGATAACAGTTTTATTCACATTTTAAAAACTAACATTTGAACTTAAATTGTATTCCAGCCAATAGCAGATATCAAAGAGAGACAGATAATTATTGGATAGCAATGAAATGGATGTTTGCGTGCCTTTTCTTTTTCTTCTTGTCAGAACAATGCTGTGGGGTTTAAGGTTCTCGAAATGCTTTGACACGATGTTTTTTGATTGATAAACAGTCATGGAAGCCTGTGAAGAAAATTAAAAATGTCTTATCAAGCTGCTTTTAATCATGGCAATGACATTTTACATTTTTTACACCATTTTTCTCTTCTTTTTTTTCCTCCCTCCCTCTCTCCTTCTCCTCTTTCTATTAATGCACGCATGCTTGAAAAACATATGGAAATTATATATAGTTTAAGAAATGAAAGATGTTGGTGTATATAAGTACCTTAATATTACCATGACATATTATATTTGTGCATTTGTATTGATTTTTTTTTCATCTTTCTCTTATTATGTATATTGGTATCTCACAATGTATTGATTCAAATGATAATTCTTTTTGATAAGTCTAACTCATAAATTAAGTATTATATATCCCTGAAGCATTTAGTACCAATTAATTAATTTTACACAGGGGACACTATAAGTAGTCAACAATCAAAAAAGGGCCTTTTAAAAAGCATATATTATAAGGTTTTTCCGCATATGTTTACCAGTATGTCATGTAATGCAGTCTTCAAATGAATACCAATGATTCACTTCAAAGTTGAATATTTAGCTATTAATCTTCAGCAGTTTAAACAAAAATGAACAAATCTAGCAGTCTGAAATCTGTAATGTTGAAAAATGGTTTAAAGCTTTGGATCTTTTCCTTATGTTGGTAGTGGAATGTGACACCATTTATGGCATCTATATTCTAAACAATATATAAGCATAGTAACTAAATGGTTCCTTTCAGCCTTTTTCCTCTGGGCAACATTTAACTCTGAGAATTTTACTGAAAATGGTAAAAGTGGTTGGAAAAATTGTTCTCTAAATTTTAACATAAATCACTTGTGTAATCAATATTTTTATCTTAACCACTGTATTTATTATAACTGAACCCCTCCACACACATATAAAATAATAGTCCTCATAACAAAACAGAAAAACTTTAGAATATTTGAGTTATTAGAAAAAGCACCCCAATGGTTTCCTGTTATTAATTTTCTCTGAGATGAATCATTTGTAAATGCACAAATAGGAAGAAAGTTCACAAAACACTGCTGCATAAAGACACATTTTCTAAAAATATAAACAAGAAGAAGAATACTTATGAAAGCACAGACTTTTCTATTATCACATAAGAATGTTGCTCAGTTGCTGGACTAAAACCGTGAACTTTCCTTTTGAAGAGTATGCTCCTCTGTTGTTATTTAGGATCTAGATATCTTCAAGAATAATTTTTTAAAGCATTTATATAAAACTGTGCCACAGGTTTAAGCACATATTCATTCATTTAAACAAACCTTTACTGAATGTGTGCCACTCAAGTTTTGCCTGTATCTTTACAGGCACTACCATGTAACTTGAGTCAGATTCTCTGCTGATTTTCCTCAGTGGCTGCAAGTCGGTCTCTGAAAGGAGCAAAATCATTTTCAGTTAATGTACTGATGTAACTTATAGAGCTATCAAGATAAATTGTTAAAACCGGACAATTTTTTTGGCCTCAGATTTGAATGTGTTTAATCAGCTGAGGCATCTGTGTCAAAATACAGTCACTCCCTGTAATCAGTTAAGAGAAATAGGTTTACTTGGACAGTTCTACTGTTCCTGAGTGAATTGAATCTCCCACTCAAAGTGTCAGTGTTATGAAAAATATATTGCAAACACCAGGGTTGTTTAGAAAACTAGGTCCCACCAGGGATAAAAAGAATATAATTTGTTGTTTAAACACTATTTGCATTAAAATGTTGGTTTGGCTATTCTGAATAATGCAAATTTATCTCACATTAAAAGTCCAATAAGAAGATATTTGAAAAAGCAGCCACTACTGACAGGCTTTAATAATTACCAAGACTCTCTGTTTTGTGCAGGGCATCAGATTTAACACAGATGTGCCTTGCAAATTCAAATGTCCCAACAGAAGCCTAGTGTTTCAAGCTTAGGAAAGAAAGGGCAGAAGCTTTTCTGTTTTATGAAACCAAATTCACCTGCAATGTATGGTGAATAGACTTACAAGCAGTTCCAATCTTTTCCCAGCTTAAGAAGCACTTTATAAAGTTGCCTGACAGGTCCCAGAAGAACCTGTCCCAAAGAAAGACAGCAGGAGGATTAGTTCAGCTCAAGGGGAAAGGTTGCCAGGCACGTAAGAAATACCTAATGCTTCCATCTGCAGCTGTCAGTGCTAAAATATTTGCTCTCTTGAAACAAAACATGTCTGTGGGAGAATGTGTGCATATGCCTTGCTTCAGGCACCGTTACTGACTTCAGGAGCAGTTTTGCTTCTTTGGGAACTGTAGGATAACAATCCAAATGAAAACAAGAAATAGAGGGCCAGGCAGATCCACCTCTGACTTTGCCTTTGTCACGTGAGTGGTCTACAAGCAGGAGCAGGAGCTGGAGGGAGAGCTGCTGATGAAGTCCAGTGGGAGCACAGGCTACCAAGGAGGCTGTTTAAGGAAAATTCTCAACTCTTCCCAGCAGACCAAGGATTGCCACATGTAAGAAAATGTCACAGGAGGACACAGCCCACAGTGAACTATAGGCTTGTGGAAAACGGAGGTGTAGATGGTGGGCACTACAAGCATTCTTCTTTTGTCCTTTTTCTTTGTTTGGATGGTTGGTCTATCCCAAAGAGTTAAGAGTAAAGGGACTGGAGCATCTGTCATATGAGGAGAGGCTGAGAGACCTGGCACTGTTCAGCTTGGAGAAGAGAAGGCTCAGGGATATCTTATCAAAGGGGAGGGAGATGTAAGCAAGGCAGAACCAAACTCTTCTCAGTGGCTCCCAATGAGGACAAAAGGCAATGGTTGTACTCTGAAATACACAAAATTCAACTTAAACACAAAAAAATACTTAGGTATTGTGAGGGTGTCAACACTGAAACAGGTTGCCCAAGGAGGTAGCAAAGTCTCTGTCCTTAGAGTAGATTTCAAAATGGAACTGGACCTAGCCTTGGGCAATCTAGTCTAACCGATATGTATTAAAAATGGTTGGGAAAAAAGCTACAATCATGGCTATTAATCAATCATATATTAATACCGAATAGACTTTTCAAAAGAAGAGAAACAAAAATTTGATTCAATATTGGGAATATGAAGTAAAATTTGTGTTAGTTTAAATTGGAATAGATCTTGTTCATTAAAGCTGTACCCAGGATACAGAAAATTGTGTTTTCTGTGCCACCAAACAGAACAATAAATGCCTCTGTACAGCACAGTTCTGTTGGTAAAATAACACTTGCAAGACAATTGGAAGACAACACTGGAAACAGTGAATTCTGTTAAATTAACACTAAGATGAAGCTGCAATGTGGCATCTATCACAGTAATAAAACCATATCTCTGAACTGGGGATTATTTCTGTATAATTAATCTTTTGCTTACTCCTAAGCCTTCTTAAGAGTACTTCAAGAATCACTTAAATTTAAATAAATTTTACATTTTCTTTCCTGGGCTCTTTTGAGGAACATAGAACATAATTTTTGTCCCTTGAAGGCTTCAATTTATTTAAAAAAATCATTCCACATAGCAGGCAAAAATTTTTTTATAAAACCAAATATGCCACCCTGATGTAGATATGATTCTTTTAACATTTACAGTCATTTTATCAGACTATTTATTCATTTACTTATTTTTAATATTCATGCAATAAGTCAAAGCTCTTGTATAATTTAGAATTCATAGGCCAAAGTAATAGAGGTATATAAGAGAAGAAATTAACAGGAAGAAGTAGCTAACAAATTATATATAATGTTAACATGTGCTCCAAGTATTAAAGAAGGCAGTTGCAAATGTATGTTGTTGTCATGTGATATTTCCACATTTAAATGTAAACTTTTTCTACTGTTTGCACTGAGTCAGATATGATTTTGTTAGTTGAACTGTGTCTCATTAATAGCCTGGAAGAGCAGATAAACAGTATGTTGATGTAATTTGCACGTGAAACACAAGTGGGATTTTCTGGAATTACATTTAGAAATGAGAAAAAATGAAAAAGAAGGTTGCAAAATTAGAAAAATAGGCAGAATATAGTCAAACAATGTTAAACTAGGAAAAACAAATAATAATGGCAAATAAAAATGGCACCAACAATAGATACAATTCAGGAAAACATTACAACTCACTCAGCCTTGAACCTTATAAAATTTAGGTAAGTACTTAACTGTGCTTGTATAATAGGATTACTCTGATTCTTCACTGAAAGCGCATGAACAAGTACTTTGCTTGATTTTAGTGATTCCAGAGGAGGCAGACTTGTATAAATACCAATTTAAGCAGCAGTTCACAAGTTATGTAGTCAGTCAAGTTACACAAATAAAGCCAGGCTGAGCTGTATAGACAGAAGAGAAGCAGGTTGCCAGTAATAAACCTGCTCTTTCTTCACATCTCATCTTGAGGTAGAGCCCACTCACCCAGACGTGCTTATTCATAGATACCCCATTACAAAATATGTTGGTAACTGGAAGGAATTCAGAAAACAGAAACCTTAATGACTAGAAACCTGATAAGTTGCTCTATAAATGAATAATGAAAAAAAACTTACCTTAAGGTTTAATTGTTTTAACGAACTGAGAACTTTCCACTGATTCCAGCATTTCATAGCTCAAACCTTATGTATATGTCTTGTAGGATGTGATGGGCTTTAAATACTGTAAAAAATGCAAGTTCTGCGTAAGGACAAATCATTTTTAAGAGAAGTACAAAAAATGAAATTACATAAAAAACTTTAAAAATTTAAAATGCTATGAATACATAAAAGCCTTCAACTGTGGAATAACACTATTAGGGAAAAAAGTCAAATAGTTACCTTTCTATAGGTAATACCTTTATTTACAATATGGTCCCTTAGATCTTAATATAATCTGTTAATTACTTTAAAGCATTAATCGTTGTATTGTTTCATTGACTATTAGAAAGACATTAAGGGGCAGGGAGAAAAAAAATTTTAAAAAGTCAAGCTTGTCTGTGGTTATGCTTTCCTTTCTTGGTAGATTTAATATTTTTTATCTGAGAGGAGGAGCCTTCTGTTTCTACACCAGCACAAGTTCTTCAATACATTCATGTTGCTTTTGTGCAAGAGTAATTTTAACAGTTGTAGACATTTGTGAATGCCTTTTGATTTGGGAGAGTGTGGTATTCAAAGACATTGTAAAATTTCTACATTAATCTGCTAATGAACTGGGAAAGATAGAGGGCAGACTCAGATGTTTTAATGCATTTGATAGACCTTGCCACTGCAGCATATACATGTCACTCAAGAGATCATCTTAAAATTGGGATTTTTCAGGAAATTCTCTTTCTTGAAGAATTTGAGATAGAACTCAGAGGACTTTATCAACAGCTATGTAACGTAACTGACATACTTTAGGAAGTACACTGAGCTTCAGAGATTGGTATGTGGTCACGTCCTTGTTCAAAGAAACTCTGAACTTGAACATCCCTCATTCCAAAGTGAAGCAGTTGTCTGCCCTATTTGCCAAAGATAAGCAGGAAAGAGTTTGATGAATCTAGATATTATAACTGTCTAAGGAGAGCTTTCTTAAACAATAGATGGCTTCAATGAACTTCATCCATGTGACATTACATGAGCTCATTAAGGTAGTTGACATGGAAAATTTAGGCAGGTTTTCCCATTATGAATTCATCTGTACTGTGAAACAAAAATCCTTAGAGGATGTTCTCTGGCTCAGAAGCCAACTGGCATTTAATGACATTTTTTCTATGGTTAAGTTCCCTCCTGCCTGCATTGCCAAAGCTATCCCTTTGAAATGTGAGCAAATATTTTTCAAGAGAATATTAGTTAGCAGGAGCAAAAAGCACAACAAGAAAAGTTATAACAATTAAACAACATAGGCAATTGTAAACCAATGCTTGAGATCATGTGCAGGATAATTTTTTACTTTCGACATAGAAGTCACATCTGGCTATATCCATGATGGTAGATTAATTATGAATAGGGTATGAGGTCAGTAGCAAACTCCTAATCATCTCATTTCTTGTTAGCTCACTACCTGACTCTGTTTTTAACCACTCTAGCAAGTTGTCTCCATGAAAATTTGTAATGAGTGACCTAGGTGTAAGAAGCGTGAGTTTGAGACAGTATGATACCTGGCTTCAGACTCAGGATAAATCCCTGGCCTCTGTTACCTAGAGTATATATGTATAATCTAAGTACATTAAATGTATGAGTAAATTAGGTTGCTAGGTTAGGTAAATTAGATCTCATTTCCATCTGTTCTCTCATTCTGCAAACACTCCAAAGGATGAAGTATGTATTCATCATTTCTTATTGTTCAATCCTCTAAATAGCCAAACCACAGTTTTTCCTCAAGAGATGGATTCTTCTCAAAGAATCTAATCTAACACACCCAGTTCTGATTAAGTCCCCAATTAAAATAGCTTGCTGCTTAAATCCTTCATGAGAATGGCTCTTTTAAGCTATCCTGTTAGCAAGAAGAGTTGAAGAAATGTGGGTGCAAGTGCTGGACTGTTTATGCATTGAATAAAATTTCACCAACCAATACTCTTGCCTATTACAGTAATAATGTAAGTGTTATGGGTTGGGTTTATGTGGTGGGGCTTTGGCAGTGGGGCTGGGGGGGTGGGATGAAGGGGTGGCCTCTGAGAGAAGGCGTTGGGGCTGCCCCACGCTGGACGCAGCCGGCTCCAACGGACCCACTGCAGGGCACAGCTAAGCCCATCAGTCAAGCTGGTGGCACCTCAGAAAACATTTAAGAAAGGACAAATTTCTGCACAGCAGCAAAGAGTAAAGAAAAAAAGTGTGAGAAAGAGCCCTGTGAACACCAGGGTCAGAGAAGAGAGGGGGAAGAGGTGCTCAAGGTGCCAGAGCAGAGATTCCCCTGCAGCCCATGGAAGATGACAAAGATGATGATTGTGGAGCAGGTATCCACACTGCAGCCCGTGGAGAGGACCACATCAGAGCAGATAACCACACTGCCGCCCATGCTGGAGAAGGTGGATATACCCTGAAAGACTGCAGTCCATAGAAGGACGCATGCTGGAGCAGGATAAAACTGTGAGGAGGAAGGAGTGGCAGAGACAAACTATTATGGACTAGACACAACCCCCATTACCCAAACCCCTACATCCCTTGGGGTGAGGAAGAGGTAGAAGAGTCAGGAGTGAAGGAGTGAAGTTGAGCCTGGGTTGAAGTGGAGGAAGGTGCTTTACTTTTTGTCTTTGTTTTCCACCATCCAACTCTATTTTTAATTGGCGATAAATTAAATTTATTCTCCCCCAGTCAAGTCTATTCTACCCAGGATGATAAATTATAAGTGATCTCCCTGTTTCTATCTCAACCCATGAGCTTTTTTCATCTTATTTCCTCCCCTTGCCCTGTTGAGGAAGAGCAGCTGGGTGGAGGTCTGGCAGCCAGCCAAGGTCAACTCACCACAATTTTTTTCTGCCAGACTGACTAATCTTTCCAATTTGTGGATGTTAGAAAAGTTTTTGTCTTTTGCCTGGAGATAGACTGATAGTCTTCTCAGAATCCCTATAGTTTTGCATTGTTTCAGTAAAAAATTGAAATGGCATCATGAACTCTACCTGGACAGCGAAAAGATCTCTGGTTACATAAATGTCAGCTACGCAGACGACAGGATCAGAAAATTACTGTGGCACCGTTCATGATTTTTCTGCCCCATATCTTTGCAAATACTTAGAGCTGTCCTTTAGAATTTTACACAATACTTTTGGCAGTGACATCTTAAAAATTTTATTGTAAGTTAAATTTACTAAAGTTAACAAAAAACCTGCCATTTCTCTGAAACTTCACCATCTTTTTTTTCTGCATAAGCCTAGATCTGTTCAAAGTTAATCAAGTCTTTTTCTAGTACAGAAAAAAAAACAATTTGACCTTTTTTTTGACCTACTTTCTGTCTTTCACTGACTGTCTTTGGCTTAGTTTCTTTTAAATAATGTTTTCAAAACATTCTAATTCTGTATGAATACCATTTCTATTGACAGCTATCCCATTTTAGTACAGTGAAAATAAACAAGTCCTATCCTGTATTTAAAGACTGCATGCCTCTCACATTCAGCCTCTTTAAAATACTTTGTCCCTCAAAATAGAAAAGAATTTTTATTACACTTTTTTTGTGTTTCTCAGGAGTATAAGAATATATTATTTCTGGGTTTGTAGGGAAATATTGTCTTCCATAGTCTGAAAGCAAGGTCATGATCATTATGCAACCATATGATTAAAGTTTCTTTGAGATCTCTCTATGTACTGATCTCTCAATACTGAGCTGATAGACAAAATCAAATGTTATAAAAGCTTACCTGCTCAGCAATGATAGCAGTACCAAATGATGGGAGCTGAAAGAGGTAAGAAGAGTTATAAGTAAAGACAACAAAGTTTGGCTTCCAGAGCGGTCTGGAGACAACTCTTCTGGATACTGATGGTGCTGTTTCACTGTTATGTCTGTTTAAGGACATTATCATATACCTCTGATTTTTCTTTTTTTTTTTTATTGAAAGAAAGCTACTCAGGATCTCAAGGAGTATATCTCTGTGTCAGAAATTCCCATCTAAGAGTAAGGGAAGAATAATCTCCAGGGCTAGAACGAAACTATTTACCTGTTAACCAGTTAAATAATTGCCATATACTATGAACAATTCCGAGTGCCCTAACAACTGTTCCCTGGCAAATTATTCCATGCTGCTGCAGTGGGAAACTCATTCCTACACCTCTACAGGGAAAGCCATGGCCCCAGATACTTGGGGGGTGGGGAGTGGGCAGCAGAGGTGGGCCACAATATAGATTTACCTGGGAATATCTGCAGGGATCTGAAACACCCTACTGCTCCTTCCAGCACTAGAAAAAAAGCAATAACCAAGGTCACTCCTTTGCTTTGATCACTCTAGGTGGTGGTGTTTGAACAGTGATCCCATTCATTATGGGGTCATTTCAGAGGAAAAGGAGGGATAGGAACAATGCTTAATAACTTATATATAAAAGCACAAGAAAATAATTGTGTTTTTTTTTCTTTAAGCAACAGTTCCGACATTAAAAAAAAAAAAAACAAAAAACACCACACCAACAAACTACCTAGTTATAAAGTCATGTCTCAAAGTATGGGCATAGGTATGAC
>JAVJGG010000008.1:11099777-11110796 GCA_035590195.1 Aviceda cuculoides | reverse complement strand
CATACTGAACTCAAAACACAGCACTGTATCAGCTACTAGGAAGACAATTAACTCTATCCCAGCTGAAACCAGGACATGGATGTACAACTTTTGCTGAAGTTGTATAAGTAAACAGAAAGAATAGTTTTCCTCTGCCATATATATGAAAATATTTTGTATTTTTCTCATAACAGAAGCTGTTGTTCTATACAGTTATACGCATGAGTATGAAAGAAGAAAGTTAACCCGATAGCCCTTAAGAAGGTCAAAAACATATCAGTGTATAATTCATTAAAATTTTCTAAAATGAAATACTAGCATTTGTTATTTTGCTTAGGCAGTGATTAATATGAGCTTGTCTGAGTATGGGATTTGTCCTGAATTTCTTGTAAAATGCTGATACTATAAGACTATAAGAAACATTTGATCCGATATGGAGCTCAGAAAAAGCTTAGTTTTGCTTTTAAAATGTTAATCTTGACCTAGTTTCAGTACATTTTGTTTGTTTTCTATTTGTTTGTCTGCATGTTTTTGCCTAAAATTGTATTGATCAACTTTTTACCAAAGAAAAGTAATCTATTCTCACTCCAGTAATTAATGGGACAAAGAAAAGTTGGAAGTCTGTGTTGGTTAGTTCTTGTCTTTCTTGTTAACTTTGAAGAAAGAAATTTAAGTAATCATTTTCCTTCTAAGCAAGGATTTATAAAATAATGTTCTTTAATTGGGCTTCCTAAAGAAAACAGTTTCTTTTGAAAAAAAAAATTTAAAATTTCACTTCTCTCTACACTTCTAGGTTTACTAGATCACAGTATCTTTCAGGTTTTGCTTATTTATGGACTAACAAATAAACATACCTTCCACTCTTAAGTAAAAGTTGTGAAGGTTTTTGATAGCTAAATGCAGTTAGTAATTGTAAAAAATACTTCTGTGAGTAGTGAAATGACATGAATGTAACAACATAGAATCCCTGTGTCAAACAGTTTTTATCAAATCAATCACTAGCTCCAACTCAGTGCTGAGAAATGGATAACTTTCCTGAAAACACACTCCCATATATATATATACACACATATATATATATATTTATGTTTTTGATAATCATCACTAGCTATCAATGGGAAATAAATCACTGTAGATGTATGAAAAGCTAAATCAAGTCACAATCAAACCTTATTTTTGAGAAAATCAAAGACAAAGTGCGTGAAGTATGCATTCCTTTGGCAATGACATCTACTTGAGTGTTGAATATAACTTCAAAACCTCCTTTTCTTTAAGTGTTGATCACACAGTACAAATTCTAGAAATATTATAATATCAGATAAATTATATAAATCCCAAAGGACACAAAAAAAGTATTTTATTTTTGATTTATATCTTCCAGTCAGCAAAGACTGGATTATTATTAAACTCTGGTTTTTATTTCACAATGTGAGCAACGGAATCTCTCCTTTCCTTTTTCCTCTCCTTTCCTTTCCTTCCCTTGCCTCACCTTGCCTGTCCCACCCCCAGGATCACTGACATTTCTCATCAGAAGTCAATAAAGACTGTTAATCAACTTTTCTCTGTAGAGAAGTATACCAGAGTGTTATGAGTGGAGTTTCACAGGTTTGGAGTAGAATGGGCGTAGTGGTTCTCTTTCCCTGCAAAAAGGTTGTCCATGACTTAATTGACTAGATGTGAAAGAAGCAACAAATAATAGAATGAAGAATTAATCATACTAATTACACTTACTCCAATCTGTTAAGAATGGAATAAAAATCTTTTGTGAGGAACATCAACCAGTATCTTGGGTTACTGTAGAGACTAAGTATCCTCATACCTTGCCTGTAGATTGGGAGATTAAAAAATTTTTCTAGTATCACTTAATAATGAACATCTACATTTTAAAATAGGTGAAGGGAATTAAAGTTTTAGAAACTTGATATTGGTTATTGTTTATTAACCAGTAAGACATAATAAGCCATCTGACTTTGTCTATATCACTAAATAATAGAGGGACAGGTTCTTAAGCCGGGTGGTTTACATCTGTAATACAGAGTGCTAGATCACCCTGGCACAAACTACCTGTCCACATTACGTGGTTCTTGGGCTTGTTTCTCATCTGGTGGGGGAATCAAGCTTTAACTAACATTTTTCATGTGAATGTTTATTTTTTACAAATATTTTTTTTCCTAAGTTAAAAGTATCTGAAATAATATGAGGGCCCTGTGATAGCATTCAGAGTAGTGTTCTACTGCCTGAAATGGAGGGGATATGTTATATGTTTTGAAGTGTGATATGAGTCTGTGTGAGGACGCTGCCATTTCAAAGTACAGTGATAAGAAGCAAGATAACTGGGCAGGCAGAGAAAGGAAAGACTGGTGCTTGTGTTTACAGCTTTTTGGGGCCAATCCATTAAGTGATTCCTAGAACCATGCCACATCACTATATTAGGCAAAAGCAGTTGGTGTCACTCAAAAGACATTGAAGCAACAGGGGAGAGAAGTTTCAGACAAATCTTAGGATGAGATTCATCTTCAGATGAAAGACTCATGAGTTTAGGTGCGTACCTGCCTAGATGTATAAGCTACCATTAAAGGTAATGAATGTCACGTACTCCATGAAGTTGCCAAATAACAGATGTCTTGCACAGTCTGAGAGGTCCTAGAGAATCTGACATGCTTGTTTAGAAAAAACAACTGCAATAAATCAGGTGTTCCCCAGAAGAAATTTCTTGACTTCAGGAGTTCTCACTGAACTTGAAGGAGTTCTCATGCTTAATTTGAAAATGCATAAAACTAAATGGGAATAGAATTTAAGTCTACTGGCTGAATGGCAGAAAATTAATAATAAAAAAAGACTTCCTTGTCTACATGACTCTGGTTGCCCATAGAATCATCAGTGACCTAGGAGAAATACGGAAGGTCAAATCTGGCATCGGTGCCATTCCCAATCTCTGCTCAGTAACACAAGAACAAAGAAAGCATGTGCAGATTTTTTACCTACATCTCACCATGTTTTGCTTACTGTCCTTCAGGATCACAAGCATCCAGTCTGCTGACTGAGTCTTGGGGCCTTTCTAGGTTAGGTATAATGAAGGGCCAAGAAAAACTTTATGTTATTTTGGCAACTCTCTCCAAAAACTTCACTTCGTCCTTTATTTTTACTTGCATTGGTAGGTGATCCTTCTGCTCACTATCTCTGGGACTCTCATCTTTCTCTGTTTTATGCTAGAGTAATTCTATCAGTTCTAACTGGATGACTTCTAACTTAAACCTGAGTGAAACAAATGTCTCATCTGACACAACTGCCGTCAACAAAGTAGCTACCAAATGCAGAAAGATTTCATTGTAATCTTTATGTACAACAGTCTATGTAGTGCATTACCATCTTTCCAAGGACAACAGTACATAAAGATTCAATGTAAAAATAACCAAAACTTCTGAATGCTGAAAGACTTCAATGCATAAAGGCTCTTTACTATATTTTCTATATTAATTTATCTTAAGAGGCAAATTTTTGTTGCTATATAATCTATTATGGCTGTAGTACTGAGCAATTGCCCCCTGTCCAAACATCTTTCCTTTAATACCAACTAAAGGCAATGGGAAATGAAAATGCTGAAAAGTAAAAAAACAAAACAAAACAAAAAAACCCAACCAAACAACAACAAAAAACAAAACCACACAAACAAACAAACAAACAACACACACAAAAAACCCCAAACCCAAACAATAAAAAACCACAGAGCACCTCAGATGTTGGGATCTGTATAGAGTGGATTGAAGTGAAAATCTTTCAACAACAGATAGTTCATGTAAGAGGTAGTTACCGCCATGCACTATAAAAAGCTACTGGTTGAAACATTCAGCTGTGAATCTCAGACCTGGCTACTTCTAGGATTTAGGCCCATCCAAGTTCCATTCTCATAGATGGCAAGGGCTCAGGTTCTCATCTCTTTCCAAAACAGTATCATCTCAGGAAGTAGTAGTTAGCATAAGATTCTTTCTTCTTTGAGGGAAGGAGTAGAAGAGGATATGTAGGGTAAAGTATTGTGTACCCAAATATATCTCATTTCAAAATTACAATTACCATTGCTAAACACTTAAAAGTTGGGAATGAAATAAACATTCCCAATTCAAGACCATCAAGACTATTACAAATATACATTTACTAGTTCAGTCTTTTAAGTTTTCAAGGTAACATACTGTGCATCTTACTGCAGACATCCTGAAAGTGCCTTTGTGAATTAGGAGCACTAATTTCAATAATTTTCAAATAGTTTTCCCTTTTTGAAAGAGAATGAAATATTAGGAGTATAATTATGCCTAATGCTTGGGATAATTTTATTTAAATTGCATTTTTTTTTACCTTACTCTACCTTCCACATGTATCTGTAACACTTCATACAGTGTTTAGTGATCTTTTATTTCAAATTTTCAATAGAAATTTGAATCTTACTTGCATTTTTGATCACTCACTTATGCAATAGTCCCTTTGAAAGAAACATGAACCTGTTTCACATGAACATGAGGAGGTAGATGATACTGTCTGGACCTTCAGCTTTGCTCTGTATGTGAACAATAAATACATTTGGAAGTATTACCAGAGTCTTCCCTCCTTTGTTAGTCATCACATGTTTTCTTTTGAGGGGTAAGATGTAAGGAAAGAGAAGTTAGCTTTTTCTAATTATCTTCTCAAATACATAGACACTGTAGTCAGCCTGTAACAAACAATTGCATACTGCAGGCAAAACCTGAGTTACATAAAATTTCCATTCAATATGGGAAAAAAAATCTGTAATGAAGTAGAACTATCAAGTAGAATAATGAAGTCTAAACTATACCAAATTGCACGGAAATCATCAGTGAATGTGGAATAAAAAGCAGAAGATTGAAAGGTCATGGGGATATCTCAGTTCTCAGACAGTAGAATTACTGTTTGAATTGATGAAAAATTATGGACGGAGTACAGTGCTGCAAATTATGGCTCAAGTAACCTCTGCTACAGGCAACAGATGATTTTGAAAGGGCATGATTCATATATAAAAGAAAGAAATCCTGTTGTGCTGGTGCACATTTGAGAAAATTAGCATGCAAGCTAAAGATGATGGGAATATGAAACTGAAATTAGTATTTGCCAGTGTGTACAGAATATGAAGGAAGTGTACTCTTTAAGACTTGTAGATCTCTAGTCTTGATTTTACTGGGTTTTATTTTTGTTGCTGCTTCTTTCTCCCTACATCAAAGCAAGCGGGAGAAATCCCACACAATACAGGAGGCACAAAAAATACCTGAGGGAAAAATGCCACTGTATTTGTGGATTCTTCTAGAATTATTTTTGTGGAAGGTATTAATTTTTAATTGCAGGAAACTGCTAAGTTGTTTGGCTTTTGTAAGTATTCAAGGGAAATACAGCACAGGCAAGGACCGAGGGCCAGGGCCTGAGCTTGAAAGCAGCTTCTGAGCACAGAGGCGGAAAGCCCAAATAAAGCTTCTCTCATCTTTTTGTCACCCCTCCAGACTGATCCCAGGGCACACAGCTGCCCCGTGTCAGAGCCACCGTTGGGCACCAGCAGCCAAACCCCTGAGGGTCATGGATGTATCGCTCCCTAGCTGGGGCCAAACGGTATGTACTGTAGCGGGCAATGGACTGCAGTGTTGGCTGAAATACTGCAGGTCAAGCTGCAAAATGTAGCGGCATTTATTAAATTGTGAGATGTACTTCTGTCTCCTCTCTGCCTCCAATAAATGGAGCTTAGAAGATAATGTATAGCAGAGCCATGGGGTGTCTAGCTATCCCTCTCCGGTGTTTCTTGTAGTCCTCCAGGGCATGGCATATGCTGTGAAAAATTTATCATTGCAGTAAAGATTCTAATTGCTGCCATTTGGAAATGCAGAAAGCCTATGTGAAATCCCTCAAGAGAACAAAACCAATGTTGTAGGTAACTTAGGTGAAGAATAGCAGGTAATGAAATAATTAGAAGTGTTTTTATGAAGGATGTGTGTACTGGGAATTCTGTCTGAACCATCCTTGTGAATGAGAAACACATTCATTATTGTTTCAAGAATGACTGAATAGCTGGAAAAGAGACATTATTTACAATATGTATATTTAAGCATTCATTCAATTAACTGCACTAACAAGGTAAGACACTTAATGCTTGCATTTATTCAGATTTGTGATATATATGCAAGTTTATAAAAAGTGATGTAGAAGCAATTATTATAAATAGGGTAAATGTTGTAAAAATGACATAAGAGCACTGAGAAAACATATTTGCTAAGAACATTATGTATTGAATTATACATAAGAATGTAAAAAGAGCTACTCTGGGTCAGTTCAAAGGTCTGGCCAGCCAACCAACCCTCTGTCTGGTAGTTGCAAAAAAAGGTTGGCTAAGGGATTATTCTAAGAAATAAACTAAAAAAATAAAGTTAAAAAAAAAAAAGTATTTTACTCTAGTATATCCTCAGATTTTCCAGCAATTTGCAGGTTAGGGACTTCTGGAACTGCAGGTTTTACTCACACCATTGCACTTATTAACTATTGAGGGATCTACTCTTCATTAATTTATCCTGTTCGTTTTTTTTAAACTATTTGTGCTTCTGGGCTCTACAATATCTGGTGGAAGAGTTCCACAACTAAATATAGTGTGTAAAAAGTGCTTCCTTTTATTTACTTCAAGCAAGATATCTGGTAATTGAATCAGAAGATTTTACATTAAGAGAAATAGTAAATCATAGAGTCATAGAACCATTTAGGTCAGAAAAGACCTTTAAGATTGAGTCCAACCATAACATAATGCAATCCAACCTTCCTATTCATTTTCTCTGTATTCAAAATTTTATGGACCTGTGCCACAACTGACCTTATTTAGCTCTTTTTCAAGCTGAGAGTTTTAGTTTATTCAGTATGTCTTACTCCTTAATAACTAAATTTGAAATCTTTGTTGTAAGTTAGGGTTATATTTTTCACTATTCATTAATTTTTGCTTATCAGCATTTAATTTCATCTTTCATTTTGTTACATGGCCATTCAAAATTTTTACATCCTTCTGTATTTCATTGCATTTTATTTTACTTTTGACTACCCTGAATAATTTTCTATCAACTGCAAATTTTGTCCTTTTTATGTTTGAATACTCTAAATGGCCCAGAAATTTATGTATATCTTTATAGGATTCTATGAATTTCTGTTTCCAATGAGAAACCTGAGCCTTTATTTGCGTAATTTGTTTCCTAGAACCTTACCTTGTCTTTTGTGAGAACTCATTAGGAAACTTTGATACTGCCTCCACTGAATCACCATGATTATCATAGTTACTGAGTCCTTCAAAAGACTCAAGTATTACCTACTTCGACTGTCCTCTAAAAAAAGAAAACAAAAACAGTGGGTCATCTCTACCACAGCATATCTATCATTGTGCCTACTAATTTTATGCTAGTATAATTTAAACAATTTTTTTGTAGTAAATATGAGTTAATTGGCTTGTAGTTTTCTGATCACACTAAACACAAAAACAAAAAAGAGTTCTGTCTCTCACCTTTTTGAGACTGACGCTAATTCAAATGATAAATCAAGTGTGACATCTCAACAATTTAATAATTTAGTTTCTTTGTGTATTGTGTGAATACCAACCATCTCATTATCATGATTTTTACTGTTCTTTTTAACACACACAAAAAAAGCCTTGAGTAATATCATTAAAAAGGGAGAGTTACAAAGCACGTATCTCTATATAAACATGTATACTAGTAGTCCTCATGGAGCTATATTGAAAACTCTTTCTGTTGGATGGTAAATTAAAGGAATGGAAAGTGTCACTTTTAACACCAAAAAAAGGAGAGAAAAGTCAAATGTGATGAAAGCAGTGATATACCTCCTCTTGCATCAGGAATGGGTTTTGTTGTTCTTTTTCCTCAACGTGATGGCATTTCAGAAATGTGGGCATACGTAGTCAAAAGGTCTCTGAACTGAAGTGCCAGATAGAGAGAATAGTATTTCTTTGGCGTGGTGTTACATTTCCTGCTTTGTTCACCATAGGAAAGTGAAAGTTTTACTGCTTCCAGTTATTTGTTGCTGAAGTCTGTTAAAATTATTCTGATTCATCCGAAAGAAATGTTGTTGTTGTGACAAGGGATATCTTGAATGGAGTTAGCTGTCCAGAATTCTTACTTGAGAGAGTGAACAAAGCATTTAACTACTGTCACCTTCAATAGTTTCAAATAGCTTCTGTTTCTTTCTTTCTTGGGCAGGGAAAATATGTATATTAAGCATCCTAGGAGAGATGCTAAAGTCCTGTACCCTAAGAACCAGTAGCAATGGAAAGTACACTATTCAGTAAATAACCAAAATGGCTAAAGTTATCAATTTGATTGATTCATATTGGCAGTACTGACGCTTCAAATGAATGGGGTCTATTGTATATTCCAAGAAATTTATTTGCTTACATAGAAGGTATAGGCTGAATCACTGTCCCCTTAGAAGACCTTTTAAAAATAATTTTGTAGTATGCCTGATAAAATTAATCCTCTTGATGGAAGAAATTGTAGTATAAATAACTAGTTAATGCACATGGAATGCTGGAGATGACACAGAGGAAAAACACATCCTGGAGAACTGTCATATCCATAACCATTTTCCTCCTTCATCCAGTACTTTTATTTCTTCTTCCCTGTGAATTTGAACATAAGCTTTAGAATTCACATAGCTTTTGTTCCTCCCTTAAAGGGAAGGTGACCTGTTCATAAATATAAATGCATAAATTTAGCCCAGAATGAGCAGAATGATTTGGAAATTCAGTTAGCAGATATATCAACCAAAAGAAAACACTGATCTTCACCTGAATTTCTCACATTCTACTCATCTATAACAGTGTCCATTTTTCATGCGATAAGCTATTACAGAGTAAGAGTCTAAAATGCATGAACCTAGAATAATATTTTTTGTCATCTCTAGATAAAAACAACAGTTTTCTCAAAGCTATTTACAATACTCTTCTTGTCACTTTTTTTCTACTCTCATTTATTTACCTTCTCCTAGTGAAGACAGTAGTATCATTATCCCAGGAAGTGGTTCAGAATTAAACCATCTGATCAAAATCACAAACAAATTTAGCAACAAAACCAGTTTTTCTGTCAACTCTTCCAACATGTAAGATGGCGACATAATTCCTGAGCTATTATTTTACAGTATTGATAGTATTAAAAAAAAAAAAAATCACCTAGAAATTTGGTTTAATCTAATTGTCATTGTAAAAGAAGCAACACTCCTCTTTTCAAGGGTTTTAATAAAACAGAGAATGCTAATGTCATAATCACACCCTGTAAAATATGTGATCAGCAGACTTCAGAAATATGCTGTGATATAATATCTCACTCTATCATATTATTAACCTAACTCTGACTTCCATAAGCATTCATTTGGACTAGGAAATTGCAAATATCTCTCTCTTCTCGAAATCCTGAAGTTGATCTGATTGTAACTATCGTCCAATCTTGAATTTGGCAGTGGTTTTAACAAATATATTTTCCACTATACTTACATTTTTTGGATGTATATGTAATACCAGATAACATGGTTGACTGAGCTCATTTAAAATGTATTAAAATTGTTTTTCATAAAGACATAAGCTTTAACTTTTACATGCCACATAAAATTGGCTTTACATCTCCCTGACTCATAGAATGGTTCATTTCACAGAGGTGCTTATATATGCAAAGCTTACATTATTTTAATGGATGAAAAATGTTCTGTGGATTGAAGAGTAAACATGAGAGCAGGAGATGCACTCGCTAGGCTTCTTATGAAGGCAGACAATATGTCAGTTATGAATAATGTACTTGAATGTTAGTCAGACTGTAGAGCTCTGTTAATGGCCTAGGAAATTTTATTACCATGCTTGAACAAAGCATCAGCCCAAACTGCTAAGGTCCCTGTCTTAGTCAAACATCTAAAACTACTTCTCTATCAAATAGGAGATATAAATAAAGCAGCAAGAATAGAGCTCTGACAATTTTTCAGGTACAAAGACCTGAACCAGAATTCAAACCTGTCAAGGAGACACTCTTGCAATCCAGGAAGAAAGTAAAATGGACAACTCTGACTTTTAAATCGAGAAATGAAGAACTGGTGACACAGTGAGGACCACAAAATGGTAACTTAAGCAGCCTGCTTTCCTAGATCCATGTTTTGATTAACTCTTCTTTTCTGATAGAGTCCTGCCGAGCCCCATGGTCTCACAGGACCAAGGAATTTTCTTGGCCAAAAATTCCTTGGCTTGAAATACCCACTGGATGGATGATTTTTATCAGGCCTAGTACAGTTCTGATTTTCTACTCTCCCATTTCCATTCCAGGGACTGGGCAATATACTTTAAGATTTGACCAGAAATCAAGCATTCAGGATTCTGGCTTACCTCTCCACCTTGAAGTAATTTTGTCTTTGCCAAGACCCAAAACCTAGACTTTGGCTCTGGCTTGATGGGCAGGCTCTATCATTTAGACTTTTCTTGTCTCTCCCTGCCAAAATTTCTTAAGAGATAATGTTCTTAGGTGATATTGTGAATGAAAAAAAAGGAGAATATTAGAATAAAGTGGATCATTCTTTCAGGTTCACTGAACCTGATTAAGGCATGTGATCTAATTTTGGTTTCTTTTTTAATTTACTGTGAGAATATTAGCAATAAGAATCCTACCAGGATGTTATGACTTAGTTAATTTTGACAGATCTTTGATAGCCACAGTTCACCATTCACTGATCTTTACATGACACAGACAAGGGTGGTGTGTGGAGGTATAGATGTTTGAAGAGACCTTTCCAAATCCTTAATGAAATCTAGACAAAGAAGTTTAAGATAAAAGTGCTTAAATTTCAGTAATAAGGACAAAAGTATTGAATAACTAATTAAAAATTTTCCTTTTGCTTTCTATGTTTTAAGTTGCTGAACAGGAAATTACCTCAAAATTAGTCCCATTTTGTATGTTACAGATGCACGGACCCTCAAATCCAACAGGAGTTAAAGCTCAGATTTATTCTTCAGTAGAAAAGTTAGTTAGA
>JAVJGG010000008.1:11066220-11093110 GCA_035590195.1 Aviceda cuculoides | reverse complement strand
TCTAACTAACTTTTCTACTGAAGAATAAATCTGAGCTTTAACTCCTGTTGGATTTGAGGGTCCGTGCATCTGTAACACTCTCCTACTAATTTCAATAGCTTTATCTTCTGGAAAATAATGTGATGATTTTAAGATTAAGACAGACTTTTCTTAGATAAAAACTATAACTGATGCACTGGGAATTCATTAGAATACATGTTTACTCTCTGTATCGCTCAGGAAGTAGTTCAGCTCTGCATAGTTTAGGAAAGGTGTTTGGGTGTTTTGTGGGGGTTTTTTGTTTGTTTTGGTTTGTTTTTTTCTTCTTTAATTTATATTATAATAATGTTAGGTCCTAAACAAAGATCGTGATGGTGCCATATGAAGAGACAGCTCTTGCTCTTAAAAGTTGTTAAACAATTTATCATCCTAAGAAGCCTTTCCTTACATTTAGCTGCCAAGGGAAAAGTGTGTTTTGGGCAAGCCATTTCGTGACACATGGTGCCTGGTTAATTGCTATCTAGAATCTTATTACTTCACAGCTTTCTTGGTTTTAACTTTTACATCCTCCATTTCTGCACCTGTTCAGGCAGAAATTAACATATTTGTAATGCTCTGCCTGTACCAAAAAATGGCTGTTAATGAAATGGGAGAGAACTGTACATGGGCAAAATTAATGAAAGAAAAAGAATAAGTTGAACCTTACTATACTATCAGCTCTTATTAGGTATGTCAACTCTATTGCATCTTGCATTGAAAACCTTTCCAACATAAAACGTTCTGACAAGCACATTAATTTAAGAATTGCAAAGGTTTGGCTTCACATAAAATGCTATTAAGCGGTAACTATAATGCAGTAACAAAGTGAGAATACTTAATTCTGCATACTGATCTGGCTGTGTGGGTCTAAATGTCTAGTCCAGTCATCACTGATATTAATGGCAAATGAAAATCCTCCTCCTTGTGAAGGAAGACATAGGTGTCATAGCAAGCACAAGTTTTAACTCAGCTTTCCAGTGTGTTTTATGATCTTCTTAGGATGGGTGTTCTTTTGGTT
The DNA here is from genome assembly GCA_035590195.1 of Aviceda cuculoides. Lineage (NCBI taxonomy): Eukaryota > Metazoa > Chordata > Aves > Accipitriformes > Accipitridae > Aviceda > Aviceda cuculoides. Next base: position 11,092,074 of record JAVJGG010000008.1, on the reverse strand, counting down.
TTGTTTTGTTTGCCTTTTTTTTTTTCCTTCTCTTTTTTTTTTTTTTTCTTTTTTTTGTTTCCCTTTTTTTTCCCCTTGGGAGCATTACCAAAGAGTAAAATAGTATTAAGGGTTTGTGAAGACATTTTAAAGATTAACTTTAAAAATACTTTTCATGTACACATTTAAGCCAGGTTACATCTTATTTCATAGAAGTGTCAAATGTCATTTCCTATGTTTTTACACATAGCCACACATGTCTATCAGCTATGGGTATTTTTTATTAGGATTGCATTCAACATACACACCATAACCTCAAGACCATGAGGTCTGGACTTTTAGTGGTGTAAGCTTGCTCTGTAAAAACAGTGAAATGAAATACAGGTTAAACTTAAACTCTAGCGAGGTTTAATACGTAACTTCTACTTTCTTTTTCCTCACTAATGTTTTTATTATGACACTTCTGTAATTGTCAGAATATAAGCAACCATGATAAAATAGAGTAAAATTAGTCAGCTAGCTTCAGCTATTTCAAAATGTATTCCAAATAGCTGAAATGAGATAGTCCCTCCATCTCCCTTCCATTCCCCCAATTTCTACTGTGCATTTTCACTATTTATCTTGTGCTAGCCCTAGTATTTTTCAGACTTTCTTGTAAAAATCACTAATGCAGTAGAACACAAGCTAAAGGACAAAAGCAAGCAAACAAACAAACAAAAAATAAAGAAAGGAATAGGTTTGCATAATTATGACATGGATCAACTTAGGAGTGTCTGATGAGACCTCCCTTTCCCTATAAAGAAAAGAGATAGGACTGTGTCACTGGAAATAATAGGGAAGGAAGTAATAAGAGGAGGGAAAGCTTAGGGGCATGGGGAAAGAAAGGAGGTTGTAAAACCACCTTCTTATCTCCTGTGCAGCTCCTACATCAGATCATTTGTCTTAGAGACATGGGTTTGGGTATGATATATCATCAAAGTACTTATCCTTTGCTTTGGCTATGAAGGATGCTTAGATGAATTGTCAAAACTAGAGAAAGAACTCTAAAAAGAATTATCTTGGAGAAAGTGGATCTACCTGGAGTCCCCTGTCATCCTCCTGATCTGCTTCTCAGTATGTTCTTTGGGTTTTACCTGCTTGTCATATGCTAGAATTCTTGTGTGCTGTAGTTTAGGTAATAAAAACTATGAAATAGTAACTTTCAAAAGCTTGAGTACCCACTTTATGAGATAAAAATTCCTTGCTTTTACAAGCAGCTGTGTAGCGTTGCTACATATTATGGCGCTGTGACTAGATCACTGGTTGGCCCGGACCAGGGAAGAGGCAGATAGCACACACAGTGTGAGCGTCAACTTCCTCATTTATTGTGCAGTTAACTTCTTTTATACTAGTAAAGGTGGACGGGATTACACATGCGCCACAGAGAGGCGGTGACCAATTTTCTCTCTTTCCATGACATCGCGAGATCTTCCGAACACCGCACCCTACATCTCCCCCTCCCTATGACTAACTGGGTTTTGTGGTTACAAACAGGTAATATTTCCAAACAGGTAATATTTCTATTGCTTTATATTGGGTTTCTTCTGTTAAAGGTATATATGTGAAACATAAGCATATATAAGCATAATTTGCTATATTAGTCTATTTAACAAGTTTCTAATAAACGTTAATACACAAAAATAGGCATACAAATAACAGCTAAAACACATAAAACTTCTTATCAATAGGCTACATAACATTTGGTTATATACCCTAGCTACTTCTTAAACCGCCCCCATTCAGATCTCATAAGCACGACGTGTCTGCCTTGTGCAGTTTCTTCCCCTTTTTTCCTCCCACATTTCCCCCTCCCTAAGCTCATTTAAGCTAAACGGTTTCATTTGAAATAGGTGAATACAATACGTAAGCTTGCATAGTTTGTTTAACTACTCTAACTAACATATTTTTCAAAAGCACTAAGGCACAGGGAATGATCATACAGACAACAGCTAAAATACATAAACCTCCAATTAGGGAAAAACCCCATTTTTTCAACCAGCCAAACCAATCTCCAGAAACATCTGAAAACCCTACTATTTTTATGGCATCTTGGAGTTGTCGAATGATCTCGGCTTGTTGTCTAACGGTTTTCAGCATATCGGTGTTGTTCTTACACATCGGTCTTCTCATCTTGTCCTGCATCCATTGCCAGAAATTCATAGCAGATACTCAAGGTATCACAAGCCAAAAAAGGATGACAGCAATCTGTACCGAGAAGACACTCAAACACTACGAGGTTAGGGCAGGGCGAATCATACGACTAGGAATCCATTTCAGAAGCCCCTCAGGCGTCTGTACACAGGCGTACCCTCGCCCGAGACAGCGCAACTCAAACGGTCCACCCCATTGGCATGTCTGAGGGTCATGCTTGCGGACCAACGGGTATGGGCCTTTCCCTTCCGTACTTATAAAATGTCGCTGCGCTGCCGTCTGTTCCAGGTCCCCCCGTACTGTCTGATTTAATGAAGTTAACGCAGTTAAAAGAAGATGCTGTGTACGGAGAACAGGTGAGATGTCCCATAAACAGGAGGGCTCCTGCTGCTCCTCCTCGGCCGCCCCCGCTCCGGCCACCCCTCCCCCTGCGCCGCTGCTCGAATGGGGAGAACGACCGTCTGAAACTGAACCCCTGAGAGGCAACACTCCCTGGCCACCAAGCGCCAGTCTGTGCCCTTTTGGGCTTCCCCTTCCTGGCCATCCCCGGCCCCCGGCGTGGGAGGCATCAGCGGCACCTCACGCTCCGCATTCTGTATGGCACCCTCGAGCCTCCACAAGAGACCCTGCAGCCTCTGCAAGGCGTCCTGTCTCTCTTCTGTCTGAATCTGAGGCACAGGCTTCGATGGCCTCTGCACTGTACTATTCGCCTCTTCCTCACCAGAACTATCAGAATCTACTTGCGCTGGCACCTCACACCGTCTCTGGAGGGACCCGGATGAAGATTTAACCCACTCCGGCAAAGGCGCAGGGGATGACTCAGCATGCATAGGCTCAGGCAAAGCTTAGGAGGCTCGGCGCGCCCTCCCGGCGGGGGCATCTGACCCTTGCCACCGGAAGGTGTCCTCCCCTCCTCTACAGACTCCAGTCCCTGCCGACTTCCAGCCATTGCCTCCGTGGGAGGCCGCTCCTCCCACTTTTTCAACTGACGGTATAGACCTCCCTTGAGATCCTTGCCCAGAACCCAGTCCAAGAGACACTCACTGCGGGTGCCGCGGGCGCCTCCACCCCTACAGGAAAAACCTCTGCCTCAGCGCCTTCTTCCGTGTCCACGTTTTCAATCAGAGATGGACCACTCTGTGAACCCTGATCCATGGCTGCCCACTCCATCTGGGTCCGACTCACCATCCCCGAGGGGACTGTCTCCCGCTGCTCCCAAGGCAGCGCCTCACCCGCGGACATAGCAAATCGCACCGCCAACCAGCACGCCTCAGCCTCCTGTCCTGCCGTGACCACCTTCTCCAACTTTCCCCAGCTTTGCAGCCGTTCAGCTGCTCCGCACTCACCCGCGAGTGCAGATCAGAGTAACAACTCCCGAATTTCTCCCCAATGTGGGGGGCTCAAAACTTCGCTAGGAGACCCGATGTCTCCCCGGTGTAGCAACCATTGGATGCAGTCACCCATGGGGCCCTTCCTAATCGAACCGTGGGCACCCACCTCATCAGCTAATGCCTTCAGTACCTTAATCACTTGCACAAGCTCCATCGTCGCCTACGCGACCGACCACGTCGGGATCACCACTATGTAGCGTTGCTACATATTATGGCGCTGTGACTAGATCACTGGTCGGCCCAGACCAGGGAAGAGGCAGATAGCACACACAGTGTGAGCGTCAACTTCCTCATTTATTGTGCAGTTAACTCCTTTTATACTAGTAAAGGTGGATGGGATTACACATGTGCCACAGTGAGGAGGTGACCAATTCTCTCTCTTTCCGTGATATCGCAAGATCTTCCGAACACCGCACCCTACACAGCTGCAACTATTGCAAAACCATAAGGGCCCATATAAGTTAAATGAAGGAGTAAGATATACTAAAGTTGTGAATTCATCAGAAGTGTAAGAAGCAACTGGTAAAGACAATGTGGTTTTGTAGTATCAGGCATTTAATGACAGCTTGAAATGAGTGTAATTTACACATTATGAAGAAAATAAAAGTGTGGCAAGAAAACAAACATTTAGAATTTTCAGGTTGGTACTTACATCTATTGTACAGAATTTTCCATAGAAATAAAATTCTATTTTTGGTCATTAATAGTATTTTAATAGTGCCTGGATGTCATGGAGGCTCACACAATCAAATTAAACAGGTGTTAAAGTCAATGAAATTTGTTCTTCAATCAAAATCATTTAGAACTCCAATAACATTAGTAAACCACAGGTTCAATGATGTAATGGGAAATTAATACTACACAACCAACTTAAGAATTCTTAAGCTTCAGAAATGATAACCCAAAATGCACATATCATGCACCTAAAAGACAAGGGTTCTCAACCTGCAGGAGTCACCTTAGGCAGCGTCCTGACCCAAGGGGAGAGTCCCGCACTGCAGACGCACTGCTCCGAGGAGGACTGACTCAATTTGCCCTTGTCGAATCCGATCTGTGGTCAGATAAGATCATGTTAGTCCTCGCTGGCTGAGGGCCAACACTTCCTTATTCCTGACTAGAAGTGCCTACCTGGTGGTCACAACCCGACTTCACTGTGCGGGTGGGGCGGCTCGCCCCCCAAACCCCTGGTTCTAGGTTTTTTTCTCTTTTCCACAGCAGAGAAGTTTCACTGTCTAGCAGGGCAGGTTTACCTGCCACACTGGAGAACACACATCTTTCATTAATTTTAATGAGAGAAATGTGGTAAAATTTCAGACATAGATTTAAAATGCAGATAGCTGCATCCAAAGAGTAGCAGTCAATGGTTCAATATTCAAGTAGAAACAAGTAACAAGTGGTTGAGGGGTCCCTGTTGGGCCCAGTACTGTTCAATTCCAGTAATCTTTCTCTCTCTCGGACTCCCTGATACTCCTCAACCTAGTCACCTCCTCCTGGAGCTCTGTCACTAAGTGGAGGAGTTCCTCTACCTGGGTGCACCTCCCACAGGTCTGCTCATGACTGCCGTCCAGTACTGGTGTAAGAGCAGGGCATGGCCTGCAGACTGGCACCAGGGTGGAAGGGTGTTCCCACCAGAGCTCTGTCTGGGAAACCCCCTGTGCACCATGCTGGAGTGCTCTTCTGTGGATCCTGCCGGCACCGGAGCTGCTTACCTCAGCAGTCAGCTCATTTTTCTGAATAGAGACATTTTGGCTTCTCATAGATGCTGAGCTTCAAAACTAAACTCCAGCAGGAGAAAAGAGAAGAAATACTGAGTAGAATATAAGAATATAGAGCAAGCAGTTATTCTATAACTGATCTAAAACCCCTTTCATTTGCATTATCAACTCAATTGCATTTTAAGCAATATTTTGAGTAGCAAGAAACATGGTTTATGGTAGCAAATGACCTCAAAACACTACAGTATGAAGTAGGGGCAGGTTCTTCACAAAATTCATTAATGACAAATATAATGTATCTCCTTTATTGCTTCAAAGTAATGATTTATCTAACATCTCTCTTCTTACAGAGAAGCAGTTAACATGATGCATACTCTTGTCAACTTTCATTTAATCACTCTGTCCAATCAATATCTCCCATTTTTCAATGGAATTTTAACATTTCATCTTGCAAGAAGCATGATGATAAGGCGTTTCAAAAATAAGGATTTTTTTACTGACCAAATGGCACACAGCAATATTTAATTAAAATACATATTGTTTATTGTATTGATATTGTTCTAATTTTTTAAAAAAATCATCCCAGTGAAGTTCTGTATTTCTCCTTCTGAGTCAGTGATAGCTAGCTTTGTGGTTTTCACGGTATTTGTTTATGATAGAATTATAGCAGAGATCTAGATAGGTACAGTAGACCTGACAAGTCAGTTATGTGTAGCACCAAGCCATTACCCAGTTTTGCTCCCTATTTGCCAATGGATTAAAGGTGACATACTTGATCTGATGCAAGGTAGACTGTTAGGTCCCTACTGAATGGAAGGCTCTCATGTCTCTTTCACAATGAAGAGATTTATCCCACATTATTTTTGTTCCCATACTACATACTCAATAGGTAGTATGCCCTATAAACTGCACTTTACAGTCATTTGTGGTGTCAGCTGTCATTGTGTTTTCATACACAGTTCATTGTTTCTATCAATCTGGAAACCAAGGCCAGATGCATCATTATAAAGATGCCATGGGATGGGATGGGATGGGATGGGATGGGATGGGATGGGATGGGATGGGTGGGATGCAGTGGGAAGTCCTGAAGCAATGGGAAGTGTAAAGAAGGTAGTGGGGAGTTAAGGGATGGAAAGCCACAATCCTCTGAACACTTTTGTGTTAGCAAATCTGTATCTGTAAACTGTAACTCCTTCTGAAGCTAAATTACTCATGCTGATCAAAAAGATTCAGATATCATCTTCATTTTTAAAGGACAAATAGCAATGCAAAAGTATCCTATGTTCATGGTTCACTAATACACCAAATCTGACTTTAGAATTGCTGGCATGAGACTATATAAGCCCAGGCCACATAATGCAACACTCAGGTTTAGTACAAACTCACTCTGCTAATTCAGGTCTGCTCACATTTTGACAAGTTAACTTTGCAAGAGCCCATTTTATTTTGGATCAGGCATTGTCTGTCTGTTCTACTCAGACTGTATGCCAGATCCTGTATTTATGTACTAGGGATAATTTAAGCATTACCAAAACCAAACACACAAATAAAAAATCCCTTGAATTAATTCTGTACAGTGTGCTCTGACCAAGCTGACAGAAATGCACTAAGTTGCCAATATTTGATATGGATCTCATTAGTGTCTTGCAGTATACATATCTGTTATTCACAATAATAGAAATATGTTCTAAATGCCTGTAACAGACTTATTTCTATTAATAAATCTTAAATTACAACCAAATGCTGTCCTAATACAGCTTTTATTTTCTTTATTTCTTGGGAAAATGATTTTAGTTTGTTTAAGACTTCTTACATGATTTATTAATTTTAACAAGAGAAATGTATTTAGTTCATGGCAGATAGGGTGTGTTTTACTATCACCCTCTGGTTGGTAATATTTTGTTATTCTTAGACAAAATTTTATACAACATATATTCCTATAATTAACTCCTTTGGCAACAAAGAATTACTTCAGGATTCTTATACTTTAAGTTTTAAGAAAGTGTTAGCATTGCCTCTTTAGTTTTTAAATAAGGAAATTTACAGGCGTGTATCTGAAATACTGGCATCACCAGTTTGAGGTAAATGGTTAACTGCAATAAATGCAGTTGGGCCACTCAGTATTTGGTAATGCAGCATCTAGCTTGTAGGTGCCACTATGTAGCCTTCCTACCCTGGACATGTAGCAAGTTAGGCTGTTCAGGAGGGAATCTGCAACTGTCAGGACATTTGGTGAGGACCTACCTACACACAGAGTGCAACTGCTTGGAGAGTGCAACGACTTGGAGATAGGCAAAATAATGTAAATTTTATGTAATTGTTCAGTGTTTAATTAAGTCCATTTCATTTCATTCAAGATGCATATCTTCGATTCCTTCAGAGCAATGTGATGTACTCCTTGTTTCTAAAATATTTTACAGAACTTTCTGACATAGAGAGAAAGAGACCCTGACTGAGATGGGAAGTGAACCAGTGGGAGTTTATCTTTCTTCATGTTCCAAATCAACTGCAGGAATACTCAAGTGGGCCCACATCTTTCGCAAAAGGGTTTTATTTAGTTGCCTAGAAGTGGTTATCTAGACCTCTTGACTATAGCAGGATATTCCACCTGATCTCTTGCTTCTCCTCTCATAACTCTCATATATGGATGCCTCAGCTCCTTAGGCATCTCAGATGATACTAATGGTTAAGGTGAGAAACTGAATTAAGTTCCTAATCAGCTCACCTTTAAATACTGTCACACTCAACATCTTGTTGTGAGAAAAATGAAACATACTGTATTTATGGAGCCAAAAATTTCTTTTTAGTCCAGTTGCACTTTTAAAAGTGTAATATTTCAAATAATCTAATTAATACTGAAAAACACAATTAATATTACAGACAGAACTGTTAAGCAGGGATGTCATAACTGTGTACAATTTTTCTTAGGTGTTATGCTTACCCTTTCATTGCACCTTTTATCTAAGGTTGATACTTCTCAGTATTTGTAAAGAAAAAGAGGAGTGGGGAGTTGTGACAACATTAGCAATACAGGGTATTTTCTGTGATGGCTTCTTTCTCCTTAGTCTTAGCTCAAACCAGGGCATTTTCCCTATTACCACAGATTTCTTGCTTCCCAACTGATGTCTGAAATTTGCACAACAGCCTTCTCCAGCCTTATTTGATACAAAGGCCTATTGTTTGTTACACAGTGGCCACATAGTTTTGTCAGACCCTTACCGTGTGTGTGTCACTCACAAAGCTGAAGCTACAATAGGTCAGGCAATAGTCACTTGTCCACTATAGTTGTTAACACAGCCTAAAACTGTCTGAGAATGATACAAGCCCTGAAAAGCCTGAGACCAGTGCTATGTAGTCAGTACAGTGCCTGATGGTTTTTACTAGTAAAGGCAAAATCCTAGTCCCATGGTCAAATTTACCAACAATGATGCCAGAGCGTGGACTAATGAAACTATGAAGTCTCATGCCTATAATTTTGGTAAATTTGTACTTTTGTCATTTTCAACATTGTGAGAATACAGGAGAGGTAAGCATGAGATGATTGTCTTATTTTCATACAAAGAGTTTACAGATTTGTCATTTAAAATGAGCTAGACAGAAAATTTGTAGGAATGGCCTAATGAGAACTAGAAAATTACAAATGAAAAGGTGTGCTGATTTTGGCTGGGATAGAGTTAATTTTCTTCATAGTAGCTGGTATGGGGCTATGTTTTGGATTTGTGCTGAAAACATTGCTGATAACACAGGGATGTTTTCGTTACTGCTGAGCAGGGCTTACCCAGAGCCAAGGGCTTTTTTACTTCTCCCCCCACCCCACCAGCGAGGAGGCTGGGGGGGCACAAGGCGTTGGGAAGGGACACAGCTGGGACAGCTGACCCCAACTGACTCAAGGGATATCACACACCAAATGACATCATGCTCAGCATATAAAGCTAAAGAGAAGAAGAGGGAAGGGGGGCATTCGGAGTGATGGCATTTGTCTTCCCAAGTCCCCGTTAGGCGTGATGTAGCCCGGCTGTCCTGGAGATGGCTGAACACCTGCCTGCCCATGGGAAGTGGTGAATGAATCCCTTGGTTTGCTTTGCTTGTGTGCAAGTTCGTAAAATTGAGATCCAGTCTAAATTGGATTTCTTGGAATTAGCATAATGGAAAAAAAACCATAATGCTAACTCTGGGTTGTTGCTCTACACCTCTTAATAAAGCATAATATTAATCCACAAAAAAAGACAAAAAAAATGTAGAGTTATTGGTTATATATACCTTTAGGTATCAACAGTACAGCTATATATAGTACTTCTCAGGTAGTCTCCTCAAGCCCCCTTTATGTTCAAAGAAGGAAAAAAAAAATTGTTTTGGACACAGCTAATCTGCAAAATGAAAATGTGTACTTTAGAATACATTCTACCTTGGGTGATTGCTCAAAACAAAAATCAGAACAATCAAATTGTATAGAAACTACAAACATAGCCATGAACAGTAATGCATTACACTGTGTTACATTGAAAGCCTTATACTCCAAGATTCTTAAGTATTTCTCAAAGCCTTTCCTTTAACTGTATAAAAAAGAAATCAATGACTTTGTATCTTTCTAGTTAAACTATGCATCATAATTTCTTTAAAGTTCCCAGACATATATAAAATTCTAAAATTTTCTACTGCTCTACAGAAGTCTACTGCATAAACTGCTAGAAAAAGTACTTAAACTTGAGTTTTCTCAGCATTAACATAAATTATGAGAATACCAGACATTGCTACTTGAAGTAAAACTTGGCTGGAGTTTTGTGCAGGAGGAAGAAGGAATCGATTTCATGGAAGAAAACAAGTCATGATCCTATGCTTTGTGTCAGCAAAATGTTTCCTAGCTTCTTAATGAAAATTATAAGTCTATGCTGAAATGATGCACAAACTCCTTAAATTTACCTGAAACATTCTGTTGTACCAAGGTTAGATTTAATCACTTTGTGTAAAACTATTGTGAATGATTAATATTCTACAAAAGAGCGTGTATGCACCCTATGCTTTCAGAAAAAAAAAAAAAATCTCATAGAATCATTTTTTTAAATTAAACATTTATATTCCTTTAAAATCAAGGATGATGACTTACAAGTGGTGAAAAGGCAATAGAAGCCAAATGGAATACTCATTAATATCATATTAAAGGAAAATTAATAGAAATTTAAAATAAGCAGTAAATTTAGGAGCTTTGCTTAGTGAAGAGTAGAAATTTTACTGAAATAATTAGTACTAGGAGAAACATTGCCAGCCCTTTACAGAAATGTGTACCTTCTTTAAACAAAAAGTAACTAATCTTATTTTCCAGGTAATACACAATGTATCTGCTATTTATTTTATTAATGGTACAGGTTGCATTCTACCACTTGAATTAGTTTTTAATTATTTTTATTTTATACTGGTGATTCCTGGTAGAAAAGGAGCAAATGCATGATATATGTGATAAAAGAGATCATGTACCATAAGCAGGAAGTGTCATGCCGTAAAGAAGTACAATTATGTCAGAATCATGGCACAAAAACCTCTCGACACCTGCATAATCCATTATAATATTGGAGATCTGCTGATTCTAGAAATGTTGCTGATGAGGGCATACAGAAATAGCTGGTCTCTCATTAAGGACTCCGCCCCTTCACATATGCTAAATTACATTAAAGCTGTAACTATGCAATATACTTTTGGGAAAGCTATTTTGGATGGAGGCGGTATGAATATGGAAGGTAGCCATTTACAGAAAATAGTGAAAACATTTAAATACAGAGTTCATCATCTCTATTAACACTATGACAAAGGTAGATAATCCCTCGTGAAATAAATACTGTGGAAATAATGGGAGCTTATTAAAACCTTCTGTTGTTCCTATCCTACTGTAACCTAAATGTTATTTTCAGATTTTGATGCAACCAAGCCATGTTTATTAAAAACATTGGAAGTGTTTAGATTTTGTTTAAAACTAGAGTTTAGAGGAGAAGAAGCCATAAACTGGGTAAACTTTTTTACTGCACCTTCATCTCTCAGATAAAATTTTTGAAAGCTCTTAGGTAAAATAGAAAACAAAGTTAAATGAGGTCATAATAATTTCTTCTACTCTAATGCCAAGGACAATTAAATACCAAAATTATCATCTTAGTTTGACCACTGTTCAGAGCTGCTATGAGACATTCACATTTTAGGCAGCAGAGTTCCACAGTGTTCGTATGCACACATATATACCCTCAAAAGGCCAAAATACAAGTGGTTAGATACATAAATTTTACTTAAAATCCTAAACCACTCAAGGTGCTTGATCCATGCTCCTGCATCTAATATAACACTAAGTTGAGCTTAATAGCTGATACCTACCTTTCGCACAGTAAGAAGGTGGTAAGATCACTTGCATAGGTTATAGGACATCCAGATTAAAAATTCCCCAAACTTATTTAGATTGATTAATAACTTGTCTCTACTGCTGGAGAAAAGACCCAACACAAAGATCTAGAAAGGTATGACTCAGGGCCCCTCTCCGTGCTTCCTTGAAAGGCAAAAGGTAGTAGACAGTAAAAGAATGCAATTTTTACAGGACCAAAAGACAGCAATAGCAAGAGGGAACTTTACTGTTTAATTTACTGTTGCAGTCACTCTCCTGAAAAATAAAATTCTCAGATGTGAACCCTGTGCCAGGGCTAAGCTACAATGTTGCTACTGCTTAAAATCAGCTTTTGCAATCTAAGTTCATGGTTAATTACAAAAAATCACCTAGAACTGCCATCCTTACATTTAATTTATTTTATACATTTAATTATACAATACATGTAGAAAAGCCTTAACAGGAGAGAAGAAATTAAGGAACTGCTTCCCTTTTACCTTGTGGTTGAGTCCTATTTTTAAGTAGGACCTGAGTTTGAATCTTCCCTGGGAGATCCCAGATAGAAGCTAAGTTGTGAGCAGCTTAGAAGAGCAGTACTACATAAAAAACTTGTGAATTTTGGTTGCACTAGATAAAACTTACTAGGGATGAAATAAAGCTCAGTGTTTCAGCTCTGACACCTAAGTCGTGTTAAGTAGCTTTCTCATTATTAATCTGCCAGTTAGTAATGCAAAGTTCTATAAAATAGATCAAAAAGATAACTGCACAATTTACATCAGCGTAACCAATATGGGGGGGGTTTAACATTTAACTGTAAAGAGTGAAATGTTTATTCAAGCACTCTCCTAGACACAAACAGAGCAGGGGGCATCATTATAAGTAAACCTCCTAAATACCTATGTTGCTGTTGTTTTGGTATGAGGAAGAGGTATCACTCTGTTCTCTGGTGAAATGCTGTCTTGTTAAAACTGCATATGAGTGATTTGTTAAAAAAAAAAAAAAAAAAGGAAAAACTCTGATTTCTTGTTTAGTAACTTTAATGAATTGTGTGCTACCTGGAATTCAAAACAAAAATTGCTCTGTATGTCCTATTGTCTAACGCAGAATCACAAATGGATTAATAATGAGTTTGACTTTTCCACTGGTTTGCCTAGCTTATTTGTTTGTCTATTCTACTGAAAAGAAATTGATCTGATGACTGAATATTTACATTCAGTCATGCTGTCCTTACAAGATGACTTACATCCCCCTACAGGTCAGGACAGGACAGGACTCATTCAACTAAATTTAGACTTCTATAATGTACATCCTTATATTGGGGCTAGTTCCCCTAGGCTTCTGTTCTCCTGACTGAAAAGAAATAGGCTCTTTTAAAAGAAAATTCATCTCATTCTAAATATAGGTCAGATATATTGAAGTGCCCATTTCCCTTAATTAATTATAAAGGAAGCCTTGGTGATTAATTCAGATGAAGACATTCAGGCCATAGTTATCTGATGGCTGGTTCAGTTACCTAAACATAGGTGTCTGGCAACATTTAAGATGCCTTAGGTTATCCAAGGGCACATGCACAAGACTGGAAAGTATAACACAGGGCTCATGAGACACGCCAGCCCTTCTAAAGTGGGAGCTGGAAGCCAGGCAGAGTTCATTAAGAAATCTCACATGAGCTACTTAAGAAAATTCATCAAGTCCTATGGGTGTTTTCAGTTCCAGATTAGAGGCCTGTATTTGAGTACCTATAGCATATGGGGAACAACCGTTCTGCTAAAACTAATTTAGTTAAGTGTACTTTATCAACTGTACAGTTTTCCAGACTCCACAGACTGTATTAACTATACATACAATAATTGAAGTTAAAAATTCCAATTACTTATGTTTAAACACCTAAATTTACTTGTTGACAATCTGGAAGTAAATCTAACCCCTGAAGTGTGATAAAATCAATCTTACTTCAAGTGTGTGGATTGCAAAAAGATCAAGCCTATTTAAATCCATATATCTACCTTGTACACATTTAAAATTAAACTAAATAAATATTTTCCTAAATACCTCTATAAAATTCCTGTGAGTTTTAAGTAGGTAGTTCATTGTTCACACATTCACATGCTGGAACAGTAGACACAAACTATTAAGATTCCACTTCTATATTAGAATCTCTTTAAGAAAGGTCATCAAGATATGACCCAGTTGAGACATAAACTCTGAAAAATCACCTTTATTATCCAGTGACACTCAGGCAATTAAGAAAGGGCAAATACAGGTGATGAAAAGAAAGTAGGTGACTTGAATGAGCACTGGAAACTATATCAAGAATTATTTAATTAGCTAGGTAAACATACTTAACTAATCAGACTTTTCTTGCACAGTTTAAATCTTCCTACAACCTTCTGCATTCTCTTCAGTCCTTGTTCCAGTTCCTTCTTTGTTTTTGTACATTCATTATCTCCCTTTTTTCACTGTTTCTCCTTACCTTGCTGCTAGAAACTCCCATATACCTCTATATTTAATCTTTCTCCTTGTTTATTTTTGAACTATCTTACATTTCACACTTATTCTCAAATATTCTAAATTTCTTTTTACTCTACCTTCACAATAAGGTCTTCCATTGCTTTTTCTCCATTGCTTCTGGAAACTCCGAAAAATCCTCTTCATCATTTCTTTCAAATGCTTTTCCTTTTATTCCTGCAATCTTTCTAGGTTCATTTCAATCATTCTTTACTAACAACTGGCCTTAATAATCTGATATTAACAGAGGATACTGTTTGATGTGACTAACCAAACCCTTCTCAGAAAAACATAGTGCCTGAGATTCTGGATCCATACTATAACTTTATTATTAAAATACAGTTCTTTCTTTCTTATACTGTTTTTGTCAAACACTATGCATTGGTAAATGATAATAAAGCTATGTATATGTATTGGCTTTGTGTGGCAAGGTTTTGGTAGTGGGGGGGTTTACAGGGATGGCTTCTGTAAGAAGCTGCTGGAAGCTTCCCCTGTGTTCGACAGAGCCAATGCCAGCCGGCTCTAAGTAGGACCCGCCGCTGGCCAAGGCCGAGCCAATCAGTGATAGTAGTAACGCCTCTGTGATAACATTTTTAAGAAGGAAGAAAAAGTTCCTGGAACAAAAGGAAAATGGCAGGTGCCAGAGCAGATATTCCCCTGCAGCCCATGGTGATGAAGACCATGGTGAGGCAGGTTGTCCCCCTGCAGCCCAGGGAGGTCCACGGGGGAGCAGATCTCCACCTGCAGCCCGTGGAGGACCCCACGCCAGAGCAGGTGGGTGCCCGAAGGAGGCTGTGACCCTGTGGGAAGACCACGCAGGAGCAGGGTCCTGGCAGAACCTGCAGATCTGTGGAGAGAGGAGGCCACACTGGAGCAGGTTTTCTGGCAGGACTTGTGACCCCTTGGGGGACGCACGCTGGAGCAGTGTGCTCCTGAAGGACTGCACGCCATGGAAGGGACCCATGCTGGAGCAGTTCATGAAGAACAGCAGCCCATGGGAAGGACCCACATTGGAGAGGTTCGTGGAGGACTGTCTCCCGTGGGAGGGACCCCACACTGGAGCAGGGGAAGAGCGTGATGAGTCCTCCCCCTGGGGAGGATGAAGTGGCAGAAATAACGTGTGATGAACTGACCATAAACTCCATTCCCCATCCCCCTGTGCCACTGGGGGGGCTAGGTGGAGAATCTGGGAGTGAAGCTGTACCTGGGAAGAAGGGAGGGGTGGAGGGAAGGTGTTCTGAGATTTGGTTTTATTTGTCATTACCCTACTCTGGTTGATTTGTAATAAATTGAGTTAATTTTCCCCAAGCTGAGTCTGTTTTGCCCGTGACGGTAATTGGTGAGTGATCTCTCCCATCCTTATCTCGACCCACAAGCCCTTTGTTATATTTTCTCTCCCCTGTCCAGCTTAGGCGGGGGGAGTGGTAGAACAGCTTTGGTGGGCACCTGGCGTCCAGTCAGGTTCAACCCACCACAACGATCTACTTTTTTAGGAGTTCTGGGGCTTATGTAGAACAGTCAACTAGAGTGACAGGCTGCATGTATATTTACACAAATACACAAGGCAGAGCATACCTGGCACATACCTAGCACACGTCAATACTTTACAACTAGTTGACAGAACCAGCTTTGTTCCACTGTTTCAGATTCTGGCACTGCTTTTGCACATAATTCTCTTTGCACTGTTGTCTTTGAATAATCTTAACTCTTTCCATTTTTCATCTCCTTTTGTTATGACTTTTTTTTTTCAGTTTACTTCGCTAATAACTGTTTTTAAACTGTTTAAGTGGATTGGAAACAAATAAACTTATTTGTATGTCCAAGTTGACACTGTAGAAACTTTGTGTTGAAATGACGATAGTAAAGATCTCAGACCTTGGCTCACTGTTATGGTCTCAAAACTTCATCCCTTAGGTCCCCTAAGTCTACAGTTGGAACCTTGTTCTCCCTTTCATTAAGAGAGAGGATTCATTTGTATTTATATGACCATCACACACACAAAAAAAAAAGGTAAACTGGTGTTCTCAGTGCCCCATAATTCAAGGTTTGAAGCTACCCTTCACACAGTCAAGAATATATTGCTGATTTTGAAGCCTCGAGACCATTCCTGAGGCTGACTTATTTAAAGAAGCAACAACTTTAATGTCAAAGTTGTCAAACCAGGTTCGGGGGATCACTAAAGCCTGTTACAAAACTTCCAAGATAGAGCCTCCTTCTGTTGTCATATGCTGTTACAGTTAAGACACAAGACACCAGAGTCACTGTACATCCGGTCAGTCATCTTGCATTGTCAATGAGAGAGGCATATATCTTATGTGTTTATTTTTTGACCTTTTTCCATCTCTGTGTGTGTGACTTACAAAGTCCACCAAAATCCACCTGTTGCATTCTGTTTCCAAGAAAGAATTGAGATGGCTTTGTCTTTTCTCACATTTCACACGAGTATATGCTGTAGGGAAAGAGAACGTACTTTTTTGGTGTAAAATGGTTTGGCTGCAAGTGATACATATATGCTTACAGA
This sequence comes from Aviceda cuculoides, assembly GCA_035590195.1. Classification (NCBI taxonomy): domain Eukaryota; kingdom Metazoa; phylum Chordata; class Aves; order Accipitriformes; family Accipitridae; genus Aviceda; species Aviceda cuculoides. The sequence continues at coordinate 11,075,412 of JAVJGG010000008.1, read as the reverse complement.
TTAAAAGTACATGAAGACTATATATCTTGAAGAGTTTGGGTCACCAGTAAGTCACCTTTCTTTTTCATTGAGTTTGACAGACAGCAGTGTTGAAGAGCTGAACATGGTGTGAGATTGTGTGCTATGACTAAAAAATGGATAGTTTCTAAAGTCTGATAGCGATTATATCAGTTTTGAGTCTCCTGTGGAAAAAAATGACATTTTTCTGTTTTCCTATGTAGAATTGCATATCGCTGAACATCCTCAAAGCAGATTTGGTTCTTCAGAGCACTACAGTGGCTGCTGAGAAGAACAGACTAGAATCAGAGTGTAATGAAGGAAGTGTACAGCTGAGAGCTGCAGAGGTAACCATTGCTATGAATACTGGGATATCTACTATGAAAACATCTCTGTGGAAGCTTTTATGGTATAGAAAAGGATGCTTTCTGTTTAGAAATGGATATTAGTACTACTAAATATTTAGCCTTGATTTCTGTAGTTTGACTTCAGCCTCTTCATTTAAAGCTGAATAGGAGCTTTGCCTTCCTCAATTAAGACAGCTAAGCTTCTGTGAAAATGTGCTGAACAGTCATCATGTCCTCGATCTTTTTGTTATAATGCATAGTGTGTGTAGAAAGGCTAGCTGTTATTTGGAAGTAGTATTTTTCTTCTGAGTCTGTCACAGACAAATAGCCCCAACCCACATGGGAGATGCAGGCTCAAGATGAACCAGAAAGTACTGTGAGAGTAGAGCAGAGCTGTTTTACCTTTTTTTCACAGCTTATTTCCTCCTACTGTAATTAAATGCCTTTTTTGCAGGACATAAAGGAGGATAAACAGTCCTTTTATTGATCATATTAGGAAGCTATGCTGTGTTCAGGTTTTAAAAGGCAGTCTTAGAGGGATTAGTTCCAACAACAAGTACTCTTTTCAAAGAGCAGAGGATGCTGTGATCTCTCATGGATTGGTGCACAGAACTCAATTTTTGTATTTGTGTAGCAGTGCAATCTTTCAGTGTACTAGGGAAAAAACTGTTGAAATAGAGGATGGGAAGTTTCTTCCTTATCTGCAAGAGTTAGGTTAACTATAACCTACTGCTAATTCAATCTGATCCACAGAAAAAAAAAAAAAAAATGCTGTTAAATTGGAAAGCAGTTGAAAAGGTAGGTGATGGTTGTTTTGGATGGATATGCACTTCCAAAAAGAATGACCTTGGCATGTACTCAGAAAACCACTTGAGGTTATAGGTGTCATCACTTGCAGAAAATTAGGAAGAGGAGAACCTCCTAAGACGAGCAAAAAGTAACTTGAAGACAGAGGCAAGTCCAGCATGGTACTTGGAAAATCACTATTTCGTCAGTTCTCTGACATGATGCAGCTGTTATTCAGACTTTATCAAAATCCAGTGCAAATTGCTTCATTGCTGGAGGTCAGTAAGGAGTAAGAATGTATTACAAAGCTGTGAACCTCAGGTGAGTAGTATGTATCATCACTGGGAAATTTATTTAATGTTTTTAATTCTCTCTGTCCCCATCTTTGTCATCATTTATAGAGTGGCTTGGGCTGGTGCATAGGTAGATGTCTGATCAGATCAGTAGAGAAGACTTGTAAGGTAAATGTTCTGATAATTCTTGGTTAAACAAAAATTGCTTCCTTCCCTAGTGAAGACGTGTTTGAGTCAGCTGAGGTCCTATTAGTCATTACTGGGGTACATTCAACCATATAAGTAGAGGGAATCGTATCAGAGCTTATATTTTGGATGGTTGGTTCTAGGAATATCAGAACAGAAAAAAAATCTGTAAAATCAGTAATCCCAGCGATTAGAATTTTGAGAAGTTTAACTGCTCCGGAGGAAAACTATTCTGAGTATTCAAGTGCATCTTAAGTTTTCACATACGTGGAAGTCCAAAGCCACACTTCCTCATATACTACTGCACGTTGAATCTTTGAATTAAGTCTTTAGCCCATTTTTTTAGAAGTCCTCTTTCCTGTATTGCCCCGTGAATGATATATGTTGTACACTCATTGTTATTTCTTATTTTCAGCCTTAGGAGATGCACTTGCATGGGGAAGGCTCAATATTTCTCAGCTTCATCTCAAATTAAGTGTAATTTGAAATAGTATCTTTAAATTGGCCCTTACCTCTAACTTCTTAGTGGCTTTGGCTGTGATAAGTTTTTTTATACAGCAGTATTGTGTTAAGGTAGTCTTGCTCCAGAGCTGCCTGTGAGGATGCCATTGCAACACTTCGAGGAAGCGTTGCAAGCAGTTGCTGCATGTTTTTATAAAATAAATAAACCTGTAAAAAGGAGGAAGCCAAACAGGAATAGCAGTAAGTATGTTGTACAAAAGCTGTGTCGTGAACTACATTGTAGCCTAAATGTTAAAATTATGGGACCATTAATTCTCTATTTAATCATCAGACATTTTTGTAGGTCATGTGCTAGTTGTGATGCATTCGTTAAAATTGGAATGGTGCGTATCAGCCAAAGAAGCTGCAAAACTTCGTTAATACTTAGCTCTTACTCATGGTGTTTATTTCCCAAGCAATGTTGAGGTTTTATAATACCTGAGTAAGTATCTGATTAAGATTTTAAGCAAACACAAACCCCACTTAGTACATCTAAGAGAAGATCACATATGTTCCTTTTGTGAGGTCTTGGCACTGGGATACTGTGGAGACAGCAGCATGTTTGTTGCTTTATGGTGTGTGTGGGGGTTTAACCACTTAGGTGGAAAGGCCAAAAAATGTTTTCAAACAAGTCAAGCTAGCAACAACAGATTTCTGGGGTTTGTGTTTTGTCATTGCAGTTCAAGTGGGAACCTTAGTGTTATTTTAACAACTGCTTGTATTTAATTTATTTAATGAGCCTAGGAAGCAAATCTGTTTGTGACCCATACTGAACATTAGGGAGGATTGTTAGCCCCATCTGCTCATTAGATAATTGGCACAGTTGCCTGCATGTTTATGATGGTTGTTTCAGAGTCTTGCCGAATTGTCTTTCTTCGATAGCTTGTTAATTTTCAGGTTCATTTGGTGTAAATTTGTTTCAATAATTGGTATTAATACTCAGTATGTACACCATAGCATTTGCTCCTTAAGCCAAGTTTTAAGAAAATGCAGATTCTGTTTTTCTATGTATAAATTTCAAACTTCAAATAATTAAATGCTGTCACCAAGCATGCATGCAAACACTAATTCATGAGAAAACATTGGCTACTGGTAACTGTATTTTCTTTAACCAGCTTCTTGTTTTGCACAAAACCAGTTTACAATACTGATGAGCACAACAGAATACAAACTGCTTGTGCATATAGAATATAAATGGTTTCTGCTGTTTGGTAGATGGCTTTCAGGAAGCTGTAATTGCAGCCCCGCACTAGTACAGAACTTTCCTGGATAAAGCTCTTTCCAAGTTGGTTCTTATGCTGTTGGCTGAAACAAATTTAAAGCTCTGTCTAGGCTATGATTTTTCATGGTAGCATCTGTGTCCAAAATGGTAATTTCCTTCTACTTAGAGTTACTTTTTTGTCTAGATGGTTTTATTGAGGCATCTTCACGAAATCAACAGGAACCTTAACATTGCCATGTGCTTTTGAATATATAGGAGGGAGAAGGAGTCAAAACTTGTGTATTATTATATATTTATATTTATCTAACTTTAATTTAGCATGTGGCCATGACAATCAACTGGCCAAGCTGAATGAAAATTGAGATTTAACCTTGTTGTTGAACTGTCAGTGCATTTATTCTAGTATGTGCTTCATGACCACATCAAATGTCTGTTGCTTCCCAGTCTTCCTGTTGAATGCTCAGGTTTTCCTCTGCCCAAACATGTATTTTCCTTTTCATACCCTGAAGAATTTTACATGCCCTAGGCTTAGGCCAGGCATATCCAGTGTTGAATCTATTTCAGATTTTCAGTGCCTAGAGATCAACTTAAAATCCTGCTTCATGCAGCTCTGCAGGTTTTCAAGTGGGAGCTTTGTGTACCATTGAAAGCTGAGATTCCCCACTTCATATGATTCAGAATTGACTTTGGCTCTGGAAGTGGTCAAACACAGAAGTATAAAATTGATGTTTCTTGTTTAAAAAAGTACAGGTGTGTTGCCTTTCACTGGACCTTTTGCCTTATTATCATGAGGTCAAACATATTTCAGGTGAAGCCAGTTGGCTTTTAAGTTTCTCAGTTCCAAAATACAGTCCAGTTTTAATTTAGAACTTTCTAAAATGTTACTAAAAAATTGTTTATTGAATGTATTACAGGGCGTATGCAGATATGTAATGCGACATAAGCATTATGGTGTACAGTTTTATTTGTGCTAATTCAGAATGACATAAGATCTTGGCTGTAACCAAAAGGAGGGCCATCCTCTACTTACTGCTGTTTTATCAGTATAATGCCAGTCTTCTTGCCCCCATGTGACATTTCCTTCCTTCTCTACAATAGACTTTATGAAGTGGAGGAGGGGGAGGGATAGAATCTAGAAAAGTCCTTTTTTTTTTTTCCCCCTTTCTGAAAACATAAACACAGTGTAGAAAAATATCTTTACGGTGTGTTTGTGAAGATTGTGAAATGCTTACCTCTAATGCAAAATCTATTTCCTAGTACTTGATGGAGGGAAGGAAAAACAGGATTTTTGAGTTGAAATATGCTGTAGAGAATGGCAGCCCTAATTCCTGAGTGAGTGTGAGAACTCCACTGATGATCACTCATGATTGTATCTGTTACTACTGCTTCTGTGGTATTTAGTAAATAAAGATTAATTAAATTGCCAGAAAGTAATGCAAGTTGCTGTCAGTGTCTGTCCCCTGTATTTTAAAAATGTAGAACAAACATTTATCTAACTGTATAATCTCCAAATGAACACTTCGAAATTTTTGTGCCACTGGAGGGCTCCCATATTTAACTGAAATACACAACAGAATTTGGTAAGATAAAGCTCTCCCAAGTGTAGGAACATAACTAAACTTGCGAAACTGCCAGAAAAAAGTTCTAAAGCAAAATACTGTGTGTATGGATTTTTAGTTAGAATTTTGTGCCTCTAAAAGAAATGAAAACAGTGTATTCCCATGGTGTAACTGTCTGTTAGAATGATGTATTGCATGTGTAATCACTGAGCAGATGTGTACTAAAATAACTTGGATTAAAAGCTCCAGTATCTTGGTATGTACTCCTTTTCACCTCTAAGTGGTTGGCAGTTCCCAGCTATCTGCAGTTGGGTGCTTACCTGAACTGGGAGACAGCAGGAAGCAGTTACTCCCAAGCACTGCCAGTTCAGCATTTGGAAGCAGCAGGCGTGTGGTAGGGACCATGCGTATAGAGATAAGTGAGTGAGATTTCTGGGGGCAGAGGGGAAGAGATACTTAAGGCTTTCCAAGTTTTTTGTCTGAACACTGCTTATTTGAGATAATCTTTAGCGTAGCGTTTCATGAAGGTATCATATTTTGTGTATCGTATTTTAGCTACTGTTGTGGTAACATTGTATTGTGAAAGTCATAGGGCTGGGTTGGCCGCTTACCTGCAGTAAGTTCCAAAGTGTTTAGCCTTGAGACCATTGTTCAAAATGGTCTGACCTGACCACTTATTTTTCACTTATTTTTCAGCACTAGTTTAAAAATCATGTGTGTTTCTGTTTTGTATTTTGCTGGCTGTATTACAGAGGTAGAATATGAAACAGCAAAGGAAGTACTTCTGATTGTGTAATTATGTTTACTCTGTAAAATTTCAGCTAAAATACTATTTAGTGTACATCATGTCTACCATGTTCTCCCAAGCAGATAAAATACAGTTAAATGGGAGCTAATAAAAAAGAAGGCTCATAGTAGTTGTGTTTTGGCTTATAGGGGATTTCCTGTAAAATAGCCTATTTTGAGACATATATTGAATCTACATGCACACTTGTCTAGTTGAGAGAAAATAAATTTAGCTATATTTCAGAAACAGGCTTTTGATCAGTTTACTTTGGCATCTGTTGACTCTGAGCAGAGAGGCAGAATGAGTTCTGTGTGTTGAAACAAAGATTTTCAATCTTTAAGCAGTCTGATTTCACCTACATTCTCTGATTCAGGTGTTGTTTGTTGCCAGTGTGCTAGTATCACCTCTGGAAATTTATATATATAATAAAGTTTAAAAAAAAGTGTATTTTAGTATCTTTAATATCTTTTCTCACAGCAACGATTTTGTGATCTGGATGAGAGGAAGCGACTTCTTACAGAGAACTGCAAGGAATTGCTGAAAAAAGCTCAACAGATCTGCAAACTCAGTCCGGATCAACGTCTCCCAAAAGAATTTCAAACTGTATGTACAAAACTAAATCTCCACATATCTCTTAAATTTTGGATTATGTACACCATTCTAACTTCTCCAGCAAATAATATTACATATTTTCTATTAGAAGGCTACCAGTAAAGGGTCATGTGTACTTCTGTTACTGTTGACTCATATATTGTCGCTTACCCTTTTAAAGCACCTTTAAATAGTGCTGGGATATCCTCTATCACTTTGTTCTATGCACAGAGGAGAGAAAATGTGATCTGAAATTTCAATTAAAATCCATAGTCTTTTTTTCATAGAAATAATTAGAGGCCATATTTTTCTAGCATCTTGCTCTGATGGAGCAATGCAAAAGAACTGAAATCTGCCTACTTACCTGGAGGTCTTCCCAGCCTCTAGAAGTATTTGCATGGGTTAACTAGCATAGCCCTTGGCTTATACCAAGTCTGTGAGCATCCATACCTGCACAAGGTAAGCAACTAAGGAGCAATTAATTGTGAATCTTTGTTATGATGTAGCACTTCCAGCCTTTTTTGTCCAGAATAGTTTGTGAGGGAATCTTCCTGTGTTAAATTTTGAATGTGTGACATCCTGATTAAAAGTAATAGAATATTTTATAGCTTATTCGATTTCTTTTTAGCGAACTTGAGTCCCTCATTAGCATTGCTGTGTAACACATGCATCCTATCTCTTGTAGGCTTTTCAGGCTCTTCCTACAACGTTGGAGGAAATTGATGCTTTTCTGAATGAAGAGAAAACCAGGGCCTCCTGTTTCACAGGCCTGAATGCTTCGGTACGTTCACTGCTTTCCCTCTGCCCTCCGTTCCTCCCCCTCCACCCGTATTGTACTTGCTTCCCACTCTGTGCTAGATCTCTTGGTATAATAAGCTAGACAGCAGGAACAATGTGCTGTAAATGCCAGATTCTGCATCTATTAGAATTTTAAGTGGGTTCGTCTGAAAGAACAGTGTGTTCTGTGCCTTTAAAAAAAAAAAAAAGTTTCAGTATCCTGAAATAAGCAATGCTATCCAGTTCTTTGCTTTAAAGCTAGGAATGTGTCTTGTTCAGTGTCCAGTGCAATAATCTATAACTGTGTTTGAACAGAATCAGTGCAGTGTGGTATTTTTACAGTCAAGGTCAGAATTGGCAAACATTTTGTCAACTGCTTCTTTCTTCTTTATTTTGGCAGGTTGTTGAAGAATACAATAAGCAGATAGAAGAAATACAGCAGTTGACGGAATATCTAGAGGAAAAGAAAAAGGAATTGGATAACTATAAGCAAAACATTTCACAGGTAGTAGCTCAAATTATCACTTCTGTTGCATATCAGTATGTCTATTAGAATAGTATGTATATACAGAAATAAAGAGTAACATTCCAAGTTGTCTTGAGTGTAAACTGAGCTGTTAGCTTTTGTAATTATGATATTTTTTAATTAAAAGCTATTTCTAAAGGAAAATTCAATTATTAAAAATGGTTTTACATGGATATGTCTACTTCTAGGTCAAAGAACAGTGGCTAAACCCCTTGAAAAAGCTGATTGAGCAAATTAATGGGAAGTTCAGTAAGTTCTTTAGTTCTATGCAGTGTGTTGGTGAAGTTGATCTTCATGTGGAAAATGAGGTATGATTTATTTTTCATATGGAAGAATAACATTTTCGTGCATCATCTTTTACTTGTATATTGCTAGAGAAAAAATTACAAGTGCCATTTGGATTGTAGGAAAGATATTATTTTAAAAAAAACTGAATTGTTACTGATGAACACATTTTTTGTGCTAGAACTGACTTATCAGTCTGATTAAATGAAAATGAGTCTTTGTCAAGATGCATAGGACTTCAACTCACTGACTTTTGGAAGCTTTTTCCAAATTACAGGGCTCGGTTAGAAGCGTTGTATTTACTTTAGCTATAACTCAGATTTATTAAGTTAGTGATTTAATTCTCCATTTTTAGCTAATTTGGGCTATTCTATTATCATTTAGATGGTAAATCTAAATCTACTATTATTATGTTGTATTGAGTTGGTTCTACATGTTGTTGCTACTCTAGTCTCCTGGCATTTTGTCTGTTTTGGAAGTAGCAATCATTTGGCCCAGCCTGTTATGCCCTCAGTAACATTTATAGGCAGGTTTTACCTCTTATGAAGAGTTTAAAGCATCAATAGTACCTTGGGGAGAAATACTCAGTGCAATGGGCTGAAGAAAAATTAGATATTTTGTTTTAAATTGATCTCTGTAATGATGATTTTAAGACTCTCATATGTAATGCATAGACTCTATAATAGTGGAAGTTGACACTTAAACATTTTTTTGCTGTTGTAAATTACTCAAGCAACTTTTCTTAAAGTATTTGAAGCAGTAGTTATTATCTGGCAGAAGAGTGACTGACAAGGCTCTTTACGTGAACTGCATAAAAATGTTTATACAGAAACTAGTATTATAAAACAGTAGGACATTAAAACATGGACTTTTCAGTTCTTTTGATAGCTCCCTACAGAATCAGATCTATATTTTATCTAAAGTAAGTTGGGAGAGAGTACATAGCAAAACAGTAAAGCAATTTAAAAGCAAAAGGAGTCTGAACTGCCTTTCTGAAATATGTTCCTTGGAAGATCTTGCTTTTCTCTTGCAAAGATGTCACAAATAGTTTAAGAGATTAGCTAGTGGTACTATGCCAATGACTAAAACTTTCTCCTGAAGTGATCGATGCCTGTAATACAGAGAGGTGGATAATCTGTTCTAGCACTTGGATCCCTTACCCTTCTTCTCTGCAGGAGACTCTTTTGCCCTGACCTGCAACTATCAAAAGAGAGTGTCGTGATTTAACCCCTGACAGCAACTAAGCACCACACAGCTACTCACTCACTCCCCCCCTCAGTGGGATGGGGGAGGAAATCAGGAAAAGAAGTAAAACTCGTGGGTTGAGATAAGAAC
>JAVJGG010000008.1:10954708-10976307 GCA_035590195.1 Aviceda cuculoides | reverse complement strand
CCCCCCCCCCCCCCCCCCCCCCCCCCCCCCCCCCCCCCCCCGGGCCCCTTGTTTGTATGTGTGAATGGAGTGGGGAACTCTGGTCTTTTAGCAAATAATGTATACTTTTCACAAATAAACAATATGTAATAGAGTTTTGCAGATACTTTTCTTTTAGTTTTTGTCATCTTTAAATAGATGCTTTAGGGCATTTTTTTGATATGTCACTTTCTTAGATCTTTCAGCTGCTTTACCTGAAGTAAACAATTGGCATCTGTCTCATAATTGCTTTTTATGTATTATGACAAATGAAACTGGGAAAACTATTCTGTCAGACTGACTTTTAGGGGAGTATGGAAATAATCAGTAATACAATTCCCTCCATAAACATCAAAGTAGAACTTGTTTTCTTTTGCAGCAGGTTGAAATGTAGCTCAGAAGTGAACAATATTTTTATTCCGATAATCTTCTGGCACAATCTTCTGTTCAAATTCTATCATCTTGATGAATAAGATAAAACATAGATGCAACATGCAAAACATGAAGATGCACTAAAACATATTTTAGCATTCTATGCTGCCAAATCAGCACTTAAAACTCATTGTTTTTGCTGGGTGACTTGTATTCTGCCAGCAGAATATTTAAAAAACATAGCCTCTACACTGCATTAACATTCCTGATTTTAGAACCGAAGTTTCCTGACTTCAAGAGGGATTCATCTGATACTATAGATATTTACATATGAGCTGATTCCTAGGGTATCTTCTATAATTCCTGGGCAGGGAGAAAAAGTCATTGTCACTTGATAAAAGGTAGATGTATACTGTGCTAATGAATCTGCCCTAGAAATGCCTATATTTCTCCACTGACAAGGGAGTTCAGATGTCAAATTTAGCTGTTCATATGCGTATTGAAGTAACTCAAGTTAAATTAAATGAGTATCAATTTTTGTTCCTATATTACTGAAACTGGTTTTTAACCCTTTAAATCTTTACTTAGTTTGCATATCCTTATGCAAATATGGAGCCAATTAAACAGAGCAGAGAAGTCTTGCATTAACTAAGAACTATACAGACATGGATCCTTTGCATATATTGTTGGAATACTGAGGTGTGCCTCTGAAGACATGCAACATTTTTCTCAGTGTGATGTACGACATGACAAGGTACTTTAGCATTCAACGAAAAGTATGAACAGGAAGAGATGACTGCACGTATGAGATATGTCTTTGACATATTCTGAAACTCACTGAATTTGAAATGAGTCAAGACCCAAAGGAAGAAGAGGAAGTTGTTACGGGGGGACAGTGTGGGAGAGGTATGTGGGAATATCTGTGTATATGTATGTATAGAGCATATTGCATAGAAAACTAGACTGTATGTAACAATTTCTTATGCATTTTGTCTTATTTTATCTTTTTTTTCCCCTGTATGGTTATGCTATTCTTTGTTTACTCCTACTATTTTATCTCTCTTTTCACTCTTTGAAACTGTCCCTCCTCTACTTCGATTTAGCTAAATTGCTAGTTTATTGTACTTCTATACTTTTGATGCATTTGGATAATTTGGTCATGTGCTTTGTCTTCAAATATTGTTTATGTAACACAGACCTCCTTAAACTTTTTTTACCTTACACTTAACTCCCATGTGATTTCTGTTGCTATTTCCTGAATTTACTTATGACTGCCTCCTTGAACACCAGTGTTTTCTGTTTATTAATATTCCTTCTCCTCATGTTAAGGTTCATAAATTCCATAGTTGCTCTTACTAAAGTTACCTTCTGTCTTCAAGTCCTCTACCAACTCAACCCTGTTAGCAATAATTTTTATTTAATTTTTTTTTTTAAGGAGTAGTTTATTTCTGCTGTTTCTTATACAGCAAATGTTTTTTTTTAAATTTTGTAATCCGTAACATGTGATCCTTAATATATCCTTGATACATCTTTGAAATATCTAGGCCAATCTACCTATTTTTTCCTGTCATTGAAAGTGGTAGATCTTGATTGTTCCTTGACTCCACTGTTTTAATCATCCTGAATATAAACCATTGTGAGAACTGAATTGTTATTACCATCAGTGCCATCCAGCACCATCAGCTATCTTAGACTTTGTGTAAATATGTCCTCCTTGCTATCACCAGGGAGAGCCTTAACTGTGCCACTTTTTTTGTCCATCTGATATGTATAGGTAACACAAGGGAACTTAATGAGAAACCTGAAAGGTAAAAACTCTGGAGATTACTATCTACAAAAGAATTAATCTTCTCTGCAAGAGGTGTAAAAACTCTGTGAAACCTAGACAATTCAGGCAAGTTTGTATATTCTTCAGATTTGGGACTATGAAACACAAGGTCTTAGAGAAATGAAGCTTGTACAAAGAAGTAAATATCAGCCACATATAGTGATGATATAAGCACTGTATATTTTCAAGATGCATCTACGTATGAATCATCTATGAAGTCTGAACAGCAATATCATCTCTTGCAGTGATTTGACAACCATAAATGTTGCAATGCAAGTATCAGTTTTTAAAATTGGTTCCAGATTCAAGAAAGTATTAAATGATCAAGTTGTCTGTGTAGACTGAAAGTTCTGTGAAGTTGGCACTTGAAATATTACATTTGTTGTAAACATATACTAGGGAGAGTGTTTCTACCTCAAGTAATGCAAATAAATGTGCTACTTGCAGTTAGTTTCTTATTGTTCAATGCTGTGTTATCACAAAAGAGAAGAAAGAAAATTCTTGCAAATGATAAATGTTGGGGTTTATTTCTTACGGTTCACAATTGATACCATTCTTACTGAGGCAACATGTTAGGGGTTTAATATTAAAACCAAGTGATAATTGGAATCAAATAAATAATTATTTCTATTAAAGAATTTACTTCTAAAGAACTTCAAGTTCAAAATAAGGAATCTTTCTGCCAAGAATCACTCCATAATGAAGTGGGGAGGTACTGAAGAGAGGACTTAATGGTAATAGGGAGGGAATAGTAGAAGAATTGGAGATTGTGGCTGTCTGTTGATAGGAAGGCTTGTGGTAGGATTTTCAAAGGAGCACTAAAGATTGTGAAGAATCTGCACAAGCAGACTTTATGCCAATTTCATACAGATTTTAGTCTGAAACTCATACTGGGTTCTGCAGGGAATATGGATCTGAAGATACACAGAATTCAGGTATTCTTTATTTATAATATACTAGATCACTGCTGAAAGTGCAGGAAGCATATGATACATTTCATCATAAAGTAGGAATCTAAAATAGTTCAAATGAATTGTACTCTAAAAAAAATCTATTTCTCTCTGTTAAATGCAAAGGGGTCTTAGAACATATAATTGACATGTAGAAACTTGTAATTGTAGCTGATTAAAGTTGTGTAGATAGCTCCCATTGTCATTGACTGTTGTTCAACTTTTATGCTTTTGGGATCCCTTGGAAAAGAATTATGTATTTACTTTTCCCTTCTACTTAATTGAAACTGGGTGTGATTTTGTTTCTTTGCTAATTGCCATTTACTTGCCATTTGCCTTTGTTTTTCTCGGAATTAACTAAGTTTTTCTCATTCTAGGATGACTTTAATCTGTTCCTGGTTGGTTGCATGGATTGCTATTCATTTACATAGTTCAATATGAATTTGTTTTGCTTTGCAGGCTTCCTTTCACTTGCGAGTTTGTGACCTTTCATTTACCTTCTCCAAGGCTGTAGTGGCAGTGCTACTACCCCTGACTTCCCAAATGTTCTTATTATCTTCACTGCCTTCCACCTGCAACCTTCAACTCTGCTATGGTTCACTGCTGTGTCTGTTTTGTTGGGTTTCTCTAGGGAAAATCACCATCTATGTGTGAATTGTCCTTCCTTCCCTTCCTCTTTCTCACCTTGCTTTGCAGCTTTTATTTTGTTAATTTGTGCTAGAGAAAAATAGAGCTCAGTGGAAAATATTAGTAGAAAACAGTCTATAAAACAGCCAGTAAGTATTACCCAATGATACACATGCACAAAGTTTAACATTCAATTAGTATGTTCAACAACTGCAGCAGATCAAGTGTGCACCAGTCAGTAGCGTAATGATGAGTGAGAGCGTAATGATGAGTGAGATCATAATAATGAATGATAAGAGTTTGAGCAAGTCCTGAAGAAATTATGCACTTACTGTTGTTGGGGTTTAACCCCAGCCAGTAACTAAGCACCACACAGCTGCTCACTCACTTCCCCTCCACCCAGTGGGATAGGGGAGAGAATCAGGACAAAAAAAAAGCATAAAATGCTTGGGTTGAGATAAGAACAGGCTAATAGAGCAGAAAGAAAGAAACTAATAATGATAATAACCATAATAAAATGACAACAATAATAAAAAGATTGGAATATACAAAACAAGTGATGCACAATGCAATTGCTCACCACCTGCCGACCGATGCAATCCAAAACCCAGCCACACAAATCCAAAACAGTAAGAAAAACCTAAGTAGAATTAAGCCATTGTTATTGAATTCCTTGTTACAAAATTCACTGTGAAAGCCAAAATAAACTATAGAAAATGTTTGTTATTTCTAAAATACAAGCCTGGCAAATAGGTCTTTTTATGGGACGTGGCTTTTAGATGTATGACAGAAAAGAGAAAAGAAAAGAGAAAAGAAGAAAAGAAACAGAAAAAAAAGGAATATTTGGTGTATATACACACATTTACCTGTATGTATATAAGAAAACGGACATGTACTTAAGCTTTCTCTTGTAGTTCCTTTCAAACTAATACAGTAAAATATCATGACTAAATAACATACAGACTAATTCTACATTTGACAGGAATATTCACTGAGAACTTCAAATTGATGGAATTATCTAGCTACTCTACAAGAAAGCTGTTCCTACATAGACATCTACAAAATTTATTACTTGCATTTCATTGTGAAAGCAAAGTACAGTACTAATAAGATCCATGGAGAATAACTGCAATGTTGTAAGTATGTTTGTGCTGGACTTTCATAATGCCCAAGAATCATTGTTGTTGTTTTCCCTGACCTGTAAAATGGAGACTCTGGTTTTTTTTTTATGAATTCAAAACCTATTTTAAAAAAATACCTTTCCATAATTTTAACTTCTGCTTTCAAAAAAAAAGAAAAATCCAATTGCCAGGGAATTTTTACTTACTTTCTGTGATATCAGGTACAAAAAAGAAAAGGAATGTATTTCATCTTTGATCAGAGCTGGGCTTTATCTAATCAATTTAATTGACATTCTTTAGGGTATATGGTTGCATAGTGACTGTTTAACACAGAAACACAACATATCTTTATAGCTGTGCAAAAATACAGAATAGATTAATTTCTTACAATAGTAAAAATCTATAAATGGTAAATCCTTTTCAGAGGAAATTATACTCGAAAAAATACATTTTGCATTCTGGATCTGGTATTGTTCTGAATTGCGTGTTTATCAGTTTATGATATCTGTGGATATTTCATTGACCAAGGACATGAAACACTAATCTAACATAGCAGTAAGAGACATAATAAACCCTGAGCGAATTACTACATTACTATCATAAGGAAAATGTGACCAAGCTACTTAGGATGTATTAGTGTTAACTTCTGACTTATTTGGAATATTGCCATTAGTAACAAGTAAATGATATGTCAACTAAGTTGAGAAAAATGTGGCAATATGTGGAGATTCTTTCAAAAAAAAGAAAAAAGAAAAGATAAAAAAGGCTCTGAATTAGTATATAGAATAATACATTTTAGTGAATGAGATAGTTTTGGCAAAGACACAATGTAGAATGACCTAAGAGAAATTATGACTTATGTAATTAATCTCTAAATTATATAATCTATATCAGCATTATAGTATGATGAATAATAAGATACTAATGAATTCTTTTGCAATTATTTGAATAATACTATCGAGAATTAGAAAATGCTTTTCGTTTAAATTTTTTACATATAGACCAAAATTGCTTTGAGATCATTCAAGCTAAACAGCTAACTGCACTGATTTCTAAACAGCTCTTATTCCTTTTAAAATAGCATGAAATCTATACAAAGTAGGATGGCAACACCTACATTCATTTCCCAGGGAGAAAAGTCAACACTAAAAGGATCTGGAAGTTGTGATTCAGCCTTCGCTCCTGCTCTTTTTTTGGACCACACAGAAAGCAAGCTGCAACAATCCTTTCCTTGGCACGTTTATTGCCTTTTTTCCTTCTTTTTCCTGCTTTGTTTGGCATGTTGAAAAAATGAATCAGATTCAGGCCTTCTCCCTCCCCACACATCAGTCTGCTTCTTCAGGTATGGAAGAATGCAACAGGTAGCCATCTTCCTGTCCTCCATAATATTGGTATAATAATACATGTGCAAAGCACAAAAAATCTTGCAAGTGCAAAGAAAGAAAAAGCAGGGCTATATCTGACATTCACGACACGGAAATTCTCTGTTTACCATCCACTTCCTGATTTCAACATCTTAAAAAATCAATGTGAACATTGATCTGGATCTAGCAATAATTTACATAAATTACTATGATGTAATCATTCACTATAGAAACCAGCAATTTCCATGTACTATGAAAGTTAAACCTAAGATAAACACACATATGTATATGTATGTATATTTGTGTATATATGTATATGCATATGTATGCATATGCATGTATACATACATACATATACACAGAGAGGGGATGAGAGACTTACTTTTTACCCTTCCAGATCTCTAATTTCTCCAGATTCAGGGCATGTAGCAGTTCTTACATTTTTCTTTGCAGATAATTTCCAACAATAATGAAATTATTTTTAATTTTTGATTCACATCTGGTTTTCTAGTTATAAAAAGAGAATAGTATTAATTTAACCAATTATTCTAATAACTTCGGGTTTGCACTTGGGGTAAATGCAGTTCTTTTGTAATGAAGAATTTGGTACAGATTTCCTAAACTCATAAATAATCCCCTGAAATTTGTTAATTTTCTAATTTTCTTTTCTGGATATGGTTACTCATTCTATATTGATCTATACAGTTTTATTTGTGATTTAGTATTTAATTTTTGTAAGGGTTTTTTTCTCTGTATTTTAACCAATATTTTTCACTTCTTCATGAGCAATATATAGTATGGCAATTAGCTGCATTAATGGTCCAAGCATTTGTCTAGAATTGAAATATTTTTTTTAGAACCAATAATTCAGTTAATGCATTTAAAATAAACTTTTTGGAGAAGTAGTTTAATTTCCATATTATATTGCAATGTCTCCTGTGCTTAGTGTACCTCCAATATCTGTTAATATGGATTAGGTGTATTACCACAGTCCATTGGTCATATTGCCTTTTCTCTTTCTTTCTATCCACTCCATCTGTAGAACTTTGACAGGGAAACTTTAAAAATAATAATACAAAGTATTTTAGAAATAATCATTGAAAATCTCTATAAAAATGATTATTTTGTTATGAGGTTGGATAATTAAAAGATTTTAATCCTTTATAATTTCAAAATTTTTGGCCCAAATACCCATCCATATATCACTTTCCCCATCAAAATAATGACTAGGATAGTGTATTCCTTATTAATCATTTTATGAGGCAGGAAAAGGAAGATAATTTTTGTTACAAGCATCTTACAGTAAATACATTCACTGCAGTGAATGACAGCAGATACAAATGACAGCAGAATACGAAATGAGCTAGCAGTGATACATAATGCTGAAAATTGTAGTTTAAGACATAACAGTGATAATTTGGTGGGAAGATTCTTGTAACTGTAAAACTTCTCAATTTTTGCAAGGAACCAAGGGAAAAATTAACAATATTGTCTTTCAAACAGCTTCACAATTCAAGTAAATTATGCTTCCACAATAAAGGTATAAGAATGAGAAATTTGAGTTAGAATGTGCATTTGCTACCAGTTCTAAGGACTGAAAGACAGAAGGCTTAAAAATTCATAATCTGCTCTTCAGGTTCTTGAAACAAAGGATCTTTTTAGTTTGTACTATTTTCATGGAATATTTATGCAATGATCTATTTGGAAAATGGCCTAAATTCATTATTAATTAAATTCTTGAATCATAAAGAAGGGGGTTTATTATCCAATAAATAAGGATTCAGATAGAGTAGAAGCCATCTTGAAACATATCTCATTATCAATGAGACTATGAGATTCAGTAAGGAAAAAGTTGTTATTGGTATATAACACCATAAGTTAATGTTAGATTTCAAGTCAGAAATTTAGGAGAATTAAGAGGTTATGAAGTTTTAAGTGCCTCTTTGGGGCATACAGCACTGCAGCACTGAGAAGCAAGAAGGAAGTACACTGATAGCTTTAGTATGTGTAATTTGGCAATTCCAGATTAATCAGGAGTGGTTCTTTCTCTCAGGTCAATAGGGTCTTTTCCATCAGAACTTTACCAGGGAGCACTTCATTAAAGTCCTTCTGAGCTATTTTCTTTGCCTTTAACATGAAAGCCAACAGTGCACATGCCACCACCAACCTCAGCAGCACAATTGCCAAAGTACTCTGTGCCTGTGCAGTAACCCTTCACTGGGATGCAGAAGAACCTCCCATCAGCTGGAAAACATCAGAGTCCCCCAACAGAGTAATGTCATATTCAGTCTAGAGTAATGAAGTATTTGGACAAACATATTTTTTCAAAGTAGCCAAGTGGGTAAGTATCAGGACATAAAGTCGCAAGTTGCACCGTTTCGCTATTACAGGTAAGAAAACCCCATTACTGTCTGGAAAATCATCTTCTGGAACTAATAATGAGGTAGACAAGGAAGTTCGTGTATCTAAGGAAATGAAGTTATGTTACATGAGTAGTGTGCTGTACTGTCATGTGCCTCATGAAGATCAACAAAGAGAAGTGCAAAGTCCTGCACCTGGAGAGGAACAACCGCATACACTGGTATATGCTGGGGCAATGTGCCCTTGCTGCAAAGAAAGTTAGTGGTATCCGGGGCTGCATTAGGCAAAGCATTGCCAGTAGGTTGAGGGAAGTGATCCTTGTCCTCTACTCAGCACTGGTGAGGCCACATCTAGACTCCGGTGTCCAGTTCTGGGCTCCCTAGTACAAGAGACATCAACATACTGGAAAGAGACCAACAAAGGGCAACAGGGATGATTAAGGGACTGGAGCATCTATCCTGTGGAAAGGCTGAGAGATCTGGGACTGTTTATCTTGGAGAAGAGAAGGTTCAGAGGGGATCTTATCAATGTATATAAATAACTGAAGGTAGGGTAGAAAGAGGAGGGAGACAGGCTCTTTTCAGTGATGCCCAGTGACAGGACCAGAGGCGATGGGCACAAATCGAAACACAGGAGGTTCCCGCTGAATATCAGGAAACACTTTTTCACTGTAGTGAAAAGTGATTGAGTCTTGCCTGAGCAAGCTCTAAATTTCAATCTCTAATTTAAAATTACATTTTATGTATCTAATAACTTAATTCTCCTAAACTATATACCTCAGAACCTTACATAATGGAAAAGATTGGATGTCTCTGAAGGCTTCTTAGATGGGATCCTACCCATTATGAAAACTTGGTTGAACTCAGTTTAGCTGGGAGCATTCAGAGGTGCCCATATCTCTCTGTTTATTCCAGAAAAAGACCGATATACCTTAACTGGAATGTCTGCTTCAATATGTGCCAAAACCATATGTTGATACTTAAGTTAAGTATGGTTGAAGACAATGATAAAAATCAACCAGTTTTTATAAAAGACCTTTTGAACTTAAAATGTGTATATACAATGAATTTAGGTGTGTTATCAAGAGAAAAAAATGAAACAGAATTTTTTGTTATCAATAGCTGGATTGGGAAAATAGCAGGAGCTGGTCACCACAGTAAGCTCTAGTACTCTTTTTGGCTATATGGAACTGGCTAAAATATTCTCAACAGAGAAGCATTCCTTTTGAGAACAGAGTTATAGAAACACAGACATATTTCAGAAGAACCCATTTAACTTTTAAATCAACAGAGAACAATATCCATTAGCTTCCTTTGTTAATGGATTTTTTTAGTCAATACCTACTGATGTTAAATTTTACATAATATTATTGTTACTATTGTGCATTTAGTGTTTTTCCCTAGAAATAAAATATTTATAACACTGAGCAAAAATTACAGTCCTTTTTTTGTTGTTGTTGTTGGTGGTTTTTTTTCCTGCAGGAAATGTTTTCTGGGTGCTTCTCAACAAAGGATTAAAATGTCAACATTTTCTATGTAGTAAAAGTTACCTTTCAACTGTATGTGACCCATGGTCCCTCTTGTCATTACTAATAAATCATTTTTTGTCTGTCAATAGGAAAAAAGAAGAGTTAACCAATACAGCTGTAAGAAACATTAGTATCACATTTTGTACATCAATTTCAGTCTGCCTGAAAGAGAGATGTCATATTCTTAGAGGAATAAAAAGCCTAAAATGTTCTATAGAACTGAAAGCAAGACAGAAAATGTAGATTATCCTGAAACACTGATGGAATGTGTGTACAGCTAATAAAGTCATACATTTTAACATTCATATCACAGCATTAGCGAACTGTGATATGCAGAACTTTTTGTTATCTTTTTATGGGTAACTAATTTACAGTCAGGTTGAAGTTTTTACTTTAGCCTTATTTCAGTTTATCATTTTACTCAAAAAAAATTGTATATGGGCAAAATGGTACCATTGCACTACATGACGAAGAAATACTCCTCCTATAAGGGCACAAAGCAAAAATGCCCTGTGTATAAATGGTATTATTTATGAATGCAAATTATCCAGGAAATGTCTGACTGTCTTAAATTACAGGGGATTAAAATAATGGGGTGCAACTGATTAGGCTAAAAGTATTCTAAAGATCTGTCAATGTACTGAAAATCTCATTTTTATTTGTATATTTCAAGACTAATATTATGCTCAGCATTTAAGCAGAATTAAGGCTATTTCCAACATGCAGGAAGCTTATTTGGAAAAATGCCAGAATTACCATGATACCAACAGTTCTGCATACTTTTAGTTTGAACATGTATAGAGTTTCATTTCGAAAGCAAAAAAAAAAAAAAAAAAAAAAAGGTAGTGGGGAAAATACGTTCTAAGAATCCTGAAAAAAAAAACCCTTAAACTTTTGAAGTCTAAGATTTTTATTTTATTCCCTTTACTTTTCTTCTCTGTATAAACAAAAATGGCTTGTCAGCACTGCAGTTCATGGTCCTTAGGTAATCAGTAGCAAGGCAGCTTCATGTGTCGTAACATAACTGTTATGCTGATGACTTCTGCAAAGCCCATCTGGAGACACACAAATTTGATTAAATGCTGCGATTTGAAAATTCTGGTCTTCAGTGTTTGAATGATTTTTGGCAATTTCAATAAATATTGAACAAAGGTTTTTCTTTGTGTACGTATCCGTCTAGAGCTAATTATGCTAATTACTATCAGTTACCTGGCAAACTTACAAACTACTTTTTTCTCTTTTTTTTTTTTTTTTTTTTTTTACAGTAAGAGAGGTAAAATACAAGTAAGAAAAGTCTATTGGTATAAAGAGTTGTTATTCTGTAGAGCAGTCACTGAGTCGTTTCATGTTTTGTAATTATGATTTGACATTGGTGACTAAGTTTATTTTATTTTAGTACTAAATTAGCTTAAAAATTTTATATACAGATATAGTTGTATAAGATGAACTAAACCTCTTTTTTTTCTTCTTTTTTCTTCCCTGGCCTCCCACCTCTGCCATTTTCTTTCTGGGACTGCTTTACTGCTTGTAAAATACAAGCTTAGAGTGTGTGACATTTTCAGTACCTAAGTTGGAAATGTTACTTGTGTTCTGCATAAGCTTGTAAAAGTTGAAGACAGCAGGGCTATTAAGATTGGGATATTTTGATACCATGGGTGGAAGGTTGCTACTCAGATATTTGAAATTTATGTTTATGGTTGCATGGACTTCTGAGTAAAAATGACAAAAGTTGGTCCCATACAGATGACACTTTTCCTCCACTGTTAAGATAGTTGTTTAAAAGAAGTGGTTCATCTTTCCCTCTGGAACAATCTTTCTTTGACCTTTGACCAGGTAAGGAGTTGAGGCTCCTAGGCTAGATTACGAGCCTACTATTTTTTATAGTGCTAAATCTGGGTGTGATAAATCCTTCCCCTATGTAAAGCAGCTGATTTAATTCTATCAAGCAAATTCCTGAATGAAAATAAATACTGTAATGCCAGGTAGACATTAGTCATATACTCAGACATCTTCTTAACACACTATGCTAAGTGGCCTGTTTAAAGAAGAGCAAAGCATGGTTTTCAAGGCTTACAATTTTACCATAGTACTTAGTATAATTATTCACATAGAACTTTAATTGACTGAATACAGAATATTATCTGTGAACAAGAGGGGGCTATGAGATGTGGCATTTACTTTAATAGCACATACTGTTTTCTAATCAATATCTGCTAGTAAAGCTATGATGTATTTACAATATTTTTACAATGAATCATATTCTTTGTTTGGTAGTTCTATTTCTTCTGTTTGATAGTTGACATATTACCTATTACAGGAAAGGACAATTGTTCTGTAATATAAACCAGGCCATAAATAATGACAAATATGCCATTCCAGAGGGAAAGCACTGACTACAGTAGATTCTATTATTTTTAGTGTCATTTTCATGGCATATTCAGAGAATTAGGAAAGTGTAGTGACAGTTTTGTAGCTTTGAAACATTTTTACTCCATTTTTATTCCACTTATGAAATATTTTTGGTGTACTATGGTTTTCTCTTGAAGCACAAAAAATATTAAGAAGCTGACAGGATGCTGTATATTTAGCCTCTGTGTTCCACCTGCTGTTTCCAGAATGACTCTAGTAAGCCACAGCATCCTGAAAGCACTGTTACATTGCACAGACCAGCGTGCCTTCCTGGGGAGCAGCCGTCTCCAGGAACTACAGACTCTCAGAGACTGCCTTGCTATATTAGTGTGAGTGTTGCTTTATTTCTCTAAGCCTCTCTTCTTGAAAATGTCTGAGGGTTGTTGATTTCCATTACTGTCTTGTTTCTTTACTTTTTTTTCTGAAAAAGCCAGCATGACTGTGATGTCTGGCTTATTCAAAGGAGTTGGTTTTTTCAGCTGTAGCTGAGAATCTTGAGTAAAACATATTTAGCTCTAGTTCAGACTGAAGCAGATAATTAACTTCACTATGTGCAATCTTAAGCATCTTCTTATGCCTTCAGTGGTTTCTGAGATGACTGTTTTTTAGGGAGGTAACACTATGACATCACATAATGACAGTAAAGCAAGAAAGACTTTTTCATGGTGCATAAAACTCCTTCAAAAAGGGATGGAAAGAGGTACTGTGGCTCTAAGACCATCCTGACCTCTCTATTGTTTTAGCTGCATTGCTGTCAGTATCTGTGCTAAATTTATGTTCACATTAGTTACATTTATTACAGTGCAGGTATAATCTTAAAGTACTGTTTTACTACATCTTGAGCTATTGAAATTTTCACAAATACTTTCATCACTGTCTTCCAAATTTAGGGATAGCCCTACAGCAAGCCTTATTCTTAGTTCATGGTGCTTGATTGTGGCTTGGCCAAGTATACCTCTCACACCATCTTAAGAGTTGTGCTCCCCACTTTTGAACACGTTGCCATGAATGTTTAACTCTGTCCACATTCTCTATGGGAAATTGATAGGCTGGACTCAGAGCTGAGGGTTCTGCCAATAGACAGGTGGTAAGGTTCACCTTGTCTTAATGTAGATGTCTCAAATAGGTCAGGTGAATCATAGAATCA
Organism: Aviceda cuculoides; assembly: GCA_035590195.1. Lineage (NCBI taxonomy): Eukaryota > Metazoa > Chordata > Aves > Accipitriformes > Accipitridae > Aviceda > Aviceda cuculoides. Next base: position 10,962,582 of record JAVJGG010000008.1, on the reverse strand, counting down.
TGGAATCTTTTAGGTTGAAAAAGGCTTTTAAGATCAAGTCCAACTGTAATCATGCCCTAACCTTCCTATTTTTCTCTGGACCTAATCCAGTTGCCCACACTTAGGCATATAATGTTATCTGAGATGCCCTATGGTACCCCTCTGGCCTCTATCTGTCATTTTGTAGGGTTTGGATCTCCCTTAGGTCCTGTGTGATATCTGCTTGGCTCATATAAATATCTCATAACTGTAGTCTGTCTAAAATTATACTAAGCACTTAAGTTTAGGGAATGCATGGACTGTAAAATATACTTTGAGAGACTAGTTTTGCTATAGTTTTTGTCTACACCAGGAACAACTGGAGTTAAGTAAGATAACCTGCATTAAGAACTTCTAAATATTAAGTATTAAATTGCTAAGTCTCTTTATGGAATCTTCCCACACCTAAATATCAAAATTTCTTCCACTTAAATGTCACTGACGATGGTAGCAGCACCAACAGCAAGCACTATAGTAATTATCCTAGGGAGTAAATATAAATAAAGGGGCAGCTAGGGCCCCAGCAGGATTCACTTTGCTGTGACAGTCCCACAACAGTCTGCAAACCCTGTTAAGACATATGCCTAAGGTTATAAAAAGGACAAAAACTAGAAATTCCACACATTATTTTTTTTCTGATTCTCAGACCAGTGAATTGATTGAAAGAGTATTGTTATCTGCAGTGTTATCTAGGTGTTTATATATATATATCAAATACATGAAAACATTCAATTACTTCTTAAGTAACTAAAAATGAAAGGCTTATCTCAACATTTTATTAAACTAATTGTATCAAAGACTCTAAAACAGACCCTAAATGAGAGTTTATCAAGTGATGAGACTTACTCATGCATTGTAAATTGTGCTATTGGCTGGTACATAAAGATGGTGAAATGCTACTAGTCTTGAATCATTGAAGATTCTAACAACTCTCTGAACAAATATCAAACAGAAATAGTCTGAAGAGTATCGATTATTGATTAAAATTCATTTATTCAGCTTTTATGTGTGCAAATGTGAAAAAAAACCCCTACTTGTCTTCTTTCTTAATGTAAATCAAGGCAATTCTATATGAAGTGATAAAGATTTGGCAAGGTCTTTAATTCTAAAAGCTGTTAAATACTTGGGACATTCACCTGTCTTCTGGTATGCATGGCAATCTAATTGATCTCTCAAAGAACATTTATGCTATTATCTGGCCATTAGCTACACTAGTACTGCCAGATCTTATTGGTAAGGATAAAACCCTGCAGCATTGTTCTGTGTCTCATTTACTAGAAGTTCAGGAAATCTATAAAATTATTTAGAGATTCCATGCTCAAATTTACCTTACACACCAATTTGTCTAACAAATATGTAAGAAAAAATAGTGTGCTAATTACAGAGAGAGTAAATACTTCACCATCTATAATAGTTTGTTTATTATGGGTAACAATATAATTTCTCCCTCTCCCATTAGCCTTCAAAAAGGAAGATAAAATTTAAACACATTTTCATCCTGAAAACTTCCTAAAAAATAGTTACATTAGATTAGGATCAAGTTTCATTTTGAAATCACAGCAAAATGTACTTAAAAAAAATGTTTTTAATTATTGTGAGACCAGTACAACTTAATTTCATAAACTTCAGTAAAATAATTTCCAGTACTTGACATCACAAGTTAAATCAGTATCAGGTTACTTCTTTTTAGTGCTGAAAAAAAATACGGGTTTTTAGAGTTTAAAAAAAAAAACCCACGACTATTTTTGCTGTCTTCATATTTTTCTCATGCAAACACTAAATTAACATTATTCTTATGGCTGAGCTGTAACATTATAAAAATTCTACATTTTCAAGGCAATTACTAACATGTTTATACAGGTGAAAGATAAATGAATAAATTAAAACAAGATGAACAGGAAGGACAGTTGGAGAACAAAATTTTGCTGGTATTCTTCTTTAAATATAATTTTTCAGACTCCTTTTTATTTTTAGTAACTAAATATCTGTACAGTTTGAAATCTGAGATGTGAATTCAAGTAATTAACAGATAATTATAAAGACTTTGCATTAATGTATTGAATATATCAAAATGTATTGAATGACTTAAAGAACTAGCAATAGACCCTAAACATGCTGTATCTTCTATGGGGAGATAAGTCCATTTTGGAGTCCTGCTGGTAAGTATTTATAACTAGTACTACTAACTGGTGTGCATAATGTGATCAGGTATGATAATATATTTTAGTTGTCTATGTAACTTATTAGGCTACCCGATTCCCATTTACTGAGTCATTCAAAGAACTCTTCTCTCTGTGTGAGCATAATCTCTGATAATATTTTTTAGACTCTTGTCTCTACCTTCACCCTGTCTGCTCAGAAAAGGAACTTCTAGAAGCACATGGCATTGTATCTGTTTATATTTAGATTAGGTAATTAGATTTACACAATGGGAACAAGGCCTAGTTCTCTAAGGTACTTTCACTAAATACTTTTCATAAAAGAATGAGAGAAGATTCAATGATGACAAATGATGACAAAAAATTGGAAGAAATGGGAAGTACTTTTCAGGGATAAGATCATAAGAAAGTGACAAAAATGAAATCAAGGAAGACAAAAGAAAAGTATTATATCTGATAAGAAATTGTATAAATTTGGTGGCCCAAAGACGTTACATTTCTGGATGCTAGTAGACCTCAGATAAAAAGAGTCAAGAATGTGACATCAATGCAAAATAAAAGAAATAATCTCATTTTAACATTAATAGTAATATCAAATATAAAGTTTAATAGTGAAATATTTGCATGATATTAATATATACTTAGCTGCAATATTATATGTAATTTCAGCTCTACATTGTAAAGAGATCCTAGTAAATTGTTGAGTTGTAGGGAGAAACAAAAGAATCATCAGAACTTTAGAAAGCCACATTCATGATCAATCATTGATGGAATTTATCATGTTGGGCAGGATATATAAAAGGAGGAAAGTAGCAAAAAAGGAAGAAAATAATGGTGTGAAAAGGTGGCAATTTTTTTTAAAATAAACTGCTAAATGTAAAAAGTTATAAAGTGCTCTTGTGCACTGAGATGAGACAAGAAGACATTTTACTTTTGCACAGGTTAAGGTTAGATGTTAAAGAAAGACAAAGCAAAACAAAGATTTCCTGAATGAGAACTTAAGCATGACAACACCAAGTACCTAGGTAGCTTGTAAAATCTCACTCATCAAAGGTCATCAAGAATTAGTTAGGCAAACAGATACAGGGGTCATCTACAAGTATATCTTTATATCTTTTCACAAGGAGTATACTATTCCGTTTCCTTGTATACCTTCTAGCACTGTATTTGTTTATATTATTAAAAAAGGAATTTGAAAACAGCTATACTCCAACTGTAGGCTGTAAATAATTTGAAAGCATAGGAATGAGGGAAATCTGTTCTCTCCTTTTCCCTTTAAAATCTTTCATTTGTAAAAAATGAGTAACTTTAAAAGATCCTTTTGAAGAAGACTTACTGCCATGTGAGTGTTATAACCATCTGGCTACAGTCAACCTTTTGCTTTCCTTCTCTTGGGTCAAAAAAACTTGAAATATTGTTTTGGCATTGAAACATAACTTACGCAGAAGGAGTGTGAGCTTCATGTTGGTTTGGTAGCTCAAAAAGTCTTTGATTAAGAAGGCTTTGTAGGTTTGTATTCCCTCAACATGAAAAGGTCATGGTATCCCATCAGGAATGCCCTCAGATTCCCAAACCCCAAGCAAGTCACTGACAGAATGGGGCTAATATATATGAGATTCTTCTGGCTACATTTAGAAGACAGTTACTGTCAGTTCACATTTGTGGAGTCTAGTCGATAAGGTGTGCTCTAAAAATGTCCACTGGGACAAGCGTCTGAAGATTATGTGTAGAGGAACAACATATCTGAACACCGTAGTTCAGATTTGAGCTAGTCACCAGCATGCGCACACATGTTGAGACAGAGAGTCTTTCAGAAGCTAAATATCCAGGGCTGTGGAACTTATGTAGCAAATTCTACGAAATCTTAAAAATTCCAGGACCTGAACAGTTTCCTTTGATCCCTGTTTTGGATTTATTAGACCTCTCTGAAATACACAGCTTAACTTTCCTTTGTAGGGAAACAGAAACAGAAATAAATTGACATATCTGGAAGAATAATTTTCTCCTTTTACTGCAAGTATATCACATAGGTAAGATGTACTGTACTCTGTAAAAGCTCACTTAAAAAAAATGTATGTATCAAATAGGATTGTTTTACTCCAAATTACAGGGAGGAATGTTGTTGGCCAAATACTGGCATCCATCCACTTTGATGCATCCTAGTACTTTTCAGAATATGGAGCTGGCAAACATGACCTAGGAACTTGTAGGTAAAGATCTGTGGGATACCTTAGGTTATCCCAAATAGTGTAAAAACCTATAGTGAAGTGCCTGAATCCTACCTTTGGTATATTCTCTATGTTGGGTTGTATAGGACACTACTGGAAGTATTGACTGGGTCTTTTGTGACAGACACCTGGAACTCAGTCTAAATCTGTGTAAGTAAAGCTACTGAAACATGCTAGAGTGTTTAAACATTTGCATGAGTCTGAAAGTTAGGGCACCATACCTGTGAGACACCAGAGTCTTCCTGAGGTAGCAGTTTGAAGCCAGCTAGGCTTATACTAGGAAATCTTCAGCTGATTGAGACATCTATGTTTACACAACTGAATTGAGTCATATGTGCTTTAAACCCACCTCTTTTTTCACCTAATGCTTTGTGATTTAGAATGCTTTTATCACATGAAGGAGAGTTTCTCTTTCTCCTCAGCAGTTCCAAACCTTCACCTAAAATAAACAATTGGATTCAACACAATATTTTATTTTAATGAATGACCTGGTGATTAGATATAATTACAAATATCAGCTGAGAGCTTATTACTACTGTCTAGAGATTACTATATGAAATACAGATATTTCTTCCTAAAACAAAGAGAAATTGGATGACATTACTAATTCTGTGATATTTTCCACCTCTGCCTCTTCAAATCCACTTATAAAACAAACCAAAACAACAACAATAAAAAAAAAAAAAAACTTCCTGGAAACAAATGCCCAGTTTTCAGATGTATTGCTGTTTAGCTTATTATGAGACTTGCTATCTTCTACTAACAATATTAATACATATTTACATTGTTAATATTTTCTTGACATCATAATTGTCCTTTTTTTATCACCATCACCATCACAATAGTATCTGAGAGTACCAGGAGCCCAAGATACTGAAAGAGTGTAACCAAAATGTCTTCCCTTAAAAGTACATATTTAAATTGTGACTATTTCTGTTGAGTTTGGATACTATACTAATAATGGAAAATGTATTTAATTGTTTTAAAAATGCTAAGAAGTTTCCTGTCCTATGGTGCACAGTCAGCACAGCAGTTTTGTTATCCACTTTGATGTAGTGTAGTACCCTTTATAAAAAATTAGCTGTGGTGATCTAATTGCATTTTTTTATATATATAACAACTACTCTTAAGGTTAAGCTGGTTCAATCCTAAAAATTTTGGTAGGATAATTCTAAGGTCATTCTGACTTTAATGATGTTCAGAGTCTGCATGTGATTTAATCTCATCTGACAAGTAATAGGATCAAACCAAGTTGCTGATTTTCCTTTTGCTTTTGAAAAAAAAAAATCAATAGCAGATTAAGATATTTGGACAGGGATGTAGAAGATTTAGACATACCAAAAGATTGTTTTAAGTTCTGGGTTGTATTTTAAATTGAGATTAGTGCAAAATTACAAATGAAAGAATTGCCCTTACACCTTCATTAAAAAAAAAGTAGTAAATGTGCAAGGATTACTTTAAAGTTTCAAGATCAGAAGTAAAAGGAATGAGTTCACATTTTTGTATGTAATCTTCAATGTGTGTCAAAGATGTGTTACATTTATCTCACCTAACCAGGCACAGACACAGCTGAGGCTCCTGAGTTAAGATTTCTATTATGCTTCCTGTTAGAGTTTGAATTACTTTCCACTTCTCTGCATGATAACTAAAATACAAATAATGTGGCAAATTTGAATGAAATTAAAAGAAAAGATAGTGGTTTAACAACATGCTGTGCTGGATGCAGTTAACATGATCTGCTTTTCCTTTGTTTCTGGACAAATCATTTACCAGTTTATCAGGTCCATTACTTGCATTTAACTTGCCATGCAAGGTAAGCCATCACTCCCCTGAATTCCCTCCACCTTTCAGAATCTTTCTGACTTTCACTGATAGATCATTTAGTCATACTTAGTCAATGGAAGCAATGAAAGAACTGTTTACATCTCTAATTCTGATTATAGTTTTCACAATATTTATATATTTAATCCTGCAAATGTTTTGTGTTTATTTGTTTCCCTGCAGAGCATGTTAGCTTTGACCTAACACCTCACTGATGTGGCTTTCTGGCTTCTGTGCTATTGCTGGGCTGTACCAGTCAGCTTGAACCACAGACATCATTGTGTTTCTCTCCCCACAATGTCTTTGGTATTTTTAATGAATTTGGTTTTCCCCTTGATTTGGCAGAGGAGCTGGGGAGGAGGAAAAGAAAAAGGCTTATGCCGAATTGCTCCTTCTGCATTCCACAGACTAGTCAAAAAGTCATGTGTTCTTTTGGGAAGCTGATAAGAACACAGGATATTTGGTTCCCAGTTAATAAATATTTTATGCAAAATAAAACACTTTTAACAGAAGCAAATTAATGAATATTTAATATGAAGTTCAAAATCCCTTTTGGCTGAGTGGTGCATTGGTTCTTCTCTGGGGCACCAAGCTTGGTCAACTTTTACCATGTTTAAGTAGGTTAAACACAAAAATACAAGGCAGTATCTACTGGATACACCTATGCAACAGACAGGCTAAGACTAATGAGCTGTAAAGCTGTGCTTTAATATTGTCATCACCTCCAAGACACCTTAGGAGTTGGCCAGACACTTGCCAGTAAGGTGGGGAAGGGTTGCACTCTCTTGCTATTTGAAATGGTCTGATGCTCAGTGTTGCTGAACTGCTGATCCCGTGTTATGTTCCTTTCTTTTTTTAGATGGTTTTATACCTTTTCATGTTAATATTTTTTGCTCTTGAATCCTTTACTTACCAGCCATGCACAGCTCAACAATCTTACTTCTGCCTCCAATTTTGGTTTTGCAATTCCCTCTCACACAGCTCTATTTGATGTACTTTCTCATGTAATTTTCTCAGAATTTAGCATTATTCTCAGAAGTCTGAGCCCATGGTGCACAGGTATGCAATACTAAAACTAGACCTAGAACAGCAAAATGGACACCCTGGGAAAAGCATTGATAGAGTTATCATGCCAAGGGGCAAAAGCATGTCACTACCCGGGTCTTCATTTCTTTTATGATTTTCTTCTGAAATTATTCAGAAAACCAATGTTTTAGTATTTCTTTGTGTGTGTGTGTGTGTGTGTGTGTATGTGTGTGTGTGTGTGTGTGGTGGGCACAAACAGCTCTGACCCTTTGCTTGAAACTCTTTCCAGATGCTTTTGGACACTCCATCCTGACATGATAACTTCTATGTTACCCTTTTAAATTCACCTTTTCCTCCATTTCTTGCATAGTGGCCTTAGGGATGTAACACATCTATGGATTCCTATGCTTTAATGGTAGTGTCCGGGTTTTGGCTGGGATAGAGTTAATTTTTTTTCTAGTAGCTGGTACAGTGTTATGTTTTGGGTTCAGTATGAGAAGAATGTTGATAAGAAACTGATGTTTTCAGTTGTTACTAAGTAGTGCTTAGACTAAGTCAAGGATTTTTCAGCTTCTGATGCCCAGCCAGCAAGAAGGCTGGAGGGGCACAAGAAGCTGGGAGG
>JAVJGG010000008.1:10934812-10952255 GCA_035590195.1 Aviceda cuculoides | reverse complement strand
GAAAACATCAGGGTGTTATCAACATTCTTCACATACTGAACTCAAAACACAGCACCGTACCAGCTACTAGGAAGACAGCTCTATCCCAGCTGAAACCAGGACAGATATAAGGACAAAATTTTTTAGGATGAAGGTGGTAAAGCACTGGAACAGATTGTCCAGAGAAGTTGTGGATGTTTCATCATTGGAAATGTTCAAGGCCAGGTTGGATGGGGTTTTGAGCAACCTGATCTAGTGAAAGATGTCCCTGCCCATTGCAGGGGAGTTGCCACTAGGTGACCTTTAAAGTGTCTGTCAACCCAAACCATTCCATGATTCTTTTGACTTTAAAAATGTCTTCAAATCAGCTCTGCTTCTAGATAAAACCAATACCCTTCATCTCATTTGAGCAAAGACTTTGACGGGAGGTTTCCCTTTTCTGGAGAAGTCAGATTGATATGGAGTATTTTATATTCCATGCTAAATAGAAGAAATAGAAAAATTTCAGTTTCTATTTCTAGCTGAAAGTGCACTATCATCTAGGACCAATTTAAGGGAGTAAGCTCAACTGGAACTCAGAAATGTTCACTATCTAGGATGCCAGCTGCCATAACAGGGAATGGAAGAATAATGTTTCTTCTCCCACACTGTAGCAAAAAACTACAGTTATAACACATAGATGACAATTAGCACAGTAAACAATTAAAAATAAAGGGGAGTTTAAATAGATTGAAATATTAAGACAAAGTAATTGAACTATGTAATTTTCAATTATTTTGACCAAATGCCAAAGTGAAAAAGGCAATTAATTTGTCTTTTAACTGTCCTTTTTTTTCTAATGAAAAAAGATTTGCTTTTAGATGTTATGATTTCCTGTTTTAAATGGGCACGAATGATCAAACCTAATATTTCACATACAACTTGCTTGGAAGCTTGGACTATAACACAGTCTTTAGTTACCTTATATGTCATTTTATTCATACAGTTTGTTAACTTTCTGCAGAGATAACAAATCCTGGAATACAGTGCCTACTGCTTCCAGCATGGAAAAGATATAATAGAAGTAGAAAAACTAAACAAACAAACAAACAAAAAAGTAATGACAAGGATGATTGAGAGCAGACTTCTGTACAAGGAGAAACTCAATGAAATATCCACTTGAGCCTGGAAAAGAAATTATTGGCAAGGGATAACAAAGAAACATGAGAAATAGGAAACAATTGTTCATAGAATATCTGATTCAATTAACTAGTATAAACCAAATTCAAGATGAAAAAGAAAGCAGATTCTTTACACAATATGCCATTATGATATGAAAATCCTTGCAGAAATAAAGTTACACCAGTGAAAAACCACTGGGAAAAAACTCATGGAAATAAAATACACCTAATGTTATGACCTACAGAGCATACCATCCTTTGCTCAAAAGGTTTCTGAACTGCTGTTAGCTAGAACCTAGGAAGATGTTCTGTTGAAGTATCATTACATGTATTTCTTCTATTTTTCTTAATTTTCTCAATCATTTGCATTGGCATCTCTGCTGGGTCTGTCTGAGATGGAGTTAACTTTCTCCATGGGAGACCATATGTTTCTGTATTTTGGATTTATGATTGATAACACACCAATGTTTTGGTTATTACTGGACAGTGCTTACACAGCATCAAGGTTTTCTTTTTCCCACTCTGCCTGTCCAGTGAGTAGGCTGGGAGTGCACAAGAAGCTGGGGGGTAGGGTGGGTGGGATGTGGCCAGGACAGCTGAACCAAAATGGCCAAAGGGGTATTCCATACCATAAAACATTGTGCTCAGTAATAAAAGCTCAAGGAAAGGATTAGCAAGTCAGGATGTTTGTGTTTGTGATGTTTATCTTCTTAGGTAACTGTAACATGTCATGAGCCCCTGATTTACAGGATGTGACTGAACATCTACCTGACATGGGAAGTAGTGAATAAATTCTTTATTTTGCTTTGCTTGCACGTGCAGCTTTGCTTAATCTGTTAAACTATCATTATCTCAACACATGAGTTTTCAGCTTATGCCTGTTTCTTTCCCCCATCCTTCTGAGACATCGTGAATGAGCACCTGGATGGGTGCTTAGCTGCTGGCCAAAGTCAACCCACCGCTGCATCCCACTATTAGACAATGTCAGATCAATTTTTAACTGATCAACTATTGCCATTCATTTGTAGCTATGAGACTGGACAGTTTTCAATTAAATTTAAGATAAGACTATTGTCTGGGTTTTTAAATAATCAGGTTTTTTGAGTACAGAATTTATTACTTTGTAAAAATTATTGATTTGTAAAAGCAAATGCTATAAACATATGAAAAGTGCCTCGGAATGTAAAGATACCACTGTCCACCATACCTAATCCTGGATTTTGCTGTGTATGGGCTATTAAAAGGAGCCATGGTTACAAAAGATCATGGTTACAAATCTTTCAGAATATCATGGCCAAAGCAACCTCAACTAAAAATATAAGTAAATGTACTTTACCACTGAATCATTATCTTTAAGCTAGATTTAGTATACTATCTATATATAAGAGAATAGCACATTCTGTAATGTATTACAGCCAAATTATGGCTGACATTTCTACTTTTTCTGTCCTCTATATGTTGTGATCTTTGCTGTATGGAGTTACTGTTAAGGAACAGCAGTTTTAATTTGAATCAGTCATTTTGTAAGTTCTGATTACTAAATTGTCAAGGACAACAACAATATTCTTAATTATGATTTTCCATTACTATTCTGATGCATCAGAATTTTTGCTGAGCTTCTTGGATTTGAAAGCTATAACTGTTATCATCCTTACATTATTCTGCACGTGATCTCTTGAGCTTACTGCATTGTCTGCAAAAAAGAAAAAATGAATAATAAATTCCAATTTCAATGTACCAAAGTAGAAGAGAAGGATTATTTTGGCATGTCATAGAAGCTAAATGAGTTTGGGAAGATAAACATATGCTGGAATTTATGGGGTATAAACTTCATTTGGTATGGCTGTTATAAATCACTGGATAAGAAACTGTAACATGCTTAGGATCATACTTTGTTCTACTCTACTACAAAGCATTTATATCCATCAAAGAAATTGCAGCTCAGATAAGATTTAAGGTGTCATTTATTGACAGGTGATGGTAATGACAAACAAATCCTTACTCACTGCACTGTGCAAGCTCAGCAGCAAAACTGAAAGAGACAGTAAAACATGATACCAGCTCAATAAATGTAAATATTTTGTGGTGCTTTCTCACAAAATGAGTTCAATAGGATGCAGGAAAAATCTTGCTCCACATTATCAATAATTTATTTTGAACTTATGAGAATAAAATATATCATATGAGATGGTCGATTCTGTGGTGAAGAGTTAAAAGATGACAGATGCATTCTGAATAGATGACTACAATACCTACAGTGTGTTGTATGTTGGTGGACCCAGTTTGATTACAAAACATCAGCTGCTTCTAATGAGGAATTATTATAGACTTGTGTATTTTAGTATATTTTTATTAATTTTTCCAAATTGTCTGTTCTGGCAAGGTATGGAAAGTATTGTAGAAATGACTAAACACATACTAAGCCCAGATTCTTTTTCCTTGCTAACTTAGACTAGTGTCTATTCTGCAAATAGCCCCAGAGACATCTATGGAAGTACTCAAAGAGGATAACTTTCAAAATCTGACCTTGACTAAAAACTATTCCAACTATTCAGGGTTGTCAGAATTTCATTCTTTACACAAAAAGAGGGCAAACTGGCATTTTGTAAACAGAATAAACTTTTTAAAAAGAAATTTGCTTTTAATTTCCTATTTTAGACTACACAGAAGCATTTTTAGAATATAAACATAGGCAATAGGTTATGCATTGGAATTCAATGCTTTGAATTAGTAACACATTAAAGCTTTCATTCGCAGCTACACAGAACAAAAACTGAAGACAGTAATACTGTGACACCTTGAAGGAAGTTTCCCTAAAAACCCATTAGTATACAAAGGTGTTAGTGTAAGTATTCCATTCCCAGTTTCACTCCCTGTGTTGTCATATTTTAATTCTATGCAAACCTTGCAGAATGCTGACATTATAAATCTAATAAGATATGTCCTAAGAATTAGCCTTTGATATATGTATCTTCAGAATGTAATGCAGACTATTAGAAAAAATGTCTTCCAAGGATGTCTCTAATATGAATAGAGATGGTGAATTTAGAGATATAATAGGTTTTAAAATTATTGTTATTATTCTATGAAACAAAGAAGGAGAGAAAGAATTAACTCAGTCTTCATTACCATATGGTATCTCAGGCTGTGTCTGTACTGGCAAACTCAATTCTCAGGGCCTTTCCCAAGTAGTGGCGGATGGCTGTCTTTACTGTTAAGGATGGTTCTTGCAATTGCTTCTCCCCAGTGCAATTCCAGGGTGATTCCAGGGATGAGAGCACTCCTGGGACCACACATCATGTGCAGTTCATAGGCTATCTTGCCTTGCCTAAGACAGTGCATAAGAACAGATATGGGACATCCAGTGACAGGTAGCCTCAGTAACTTCAGGATATGATAACTGTTGGTTAAATTTAGATGTCTATACTGTAGAAGTACAATTCTGAATTAGATATCCTGTAGGCTCCTTTTATAATCAATGCAGAAAAATAATTATCTTTAGTGTAAAAAACAATCTGAATTATTTGTATGATTTATATATATCTCTTATATAATTTATTAGATTTCTATTAGACATACCTATTGTTTGAATATCTTAATTCTCTCATGAGTAGCACTCATAGGATAGTAAATTAAATAGTAAATTACATGTGTCCAGAGACATTTGAAGGCATGGAGGTCAACTGGCACACAAGAACCAGGCTTATTCTAGTCTTGCAAGAGTGTGTGGAAAGTGAGAATTTCTGGTTATCTGATAAAAGACCTTTTCAATGCAAGCAGGTAAGTAAGGGGATGGAGCATTAAATAAGAACACACAATAACAAGAACTTGTTAAACAAGAGTCAACAGAGACATTGGAAAGATCAAAAGTCTCTGTTTACTAATTGATGGGTCATTAAGAAACTCCAGGCACAGCTTTGGAGACGGCCACTTGGACTTTGTAACTGATATGAAGGAGAAGACAAGAGGAACGTGAGGATTTGAGATATTCAAGGGAGGTCTGTGGGGCTATGCAAAATTTACAAAGGAATGTCTAGGGCAAGTGGATTGGGAGGAGCAAAGCGGGGGTCAGACAGAAAAGGCTGTAAAGGACCTGGTTTCCTGTAACTCATGGCTCTTTAGCATACTCGTCTGACTGCAGTCTGTCCTGTCTTCTTGTATCTTCTTATTAAATCTTTTCTCAACTGTCTCTCTATGTAATCTCACTCTCTGTCCTATGCGTATGCATGCTGCAGAGACTAAGTACCAGCTACTGGGTGGACCAGTGGAGGTAATGCCAGCTACCGGAGTCAGACTAGGGGTGTGGGCAGGAGGAATCCCCAGGCCCTGGAGTTGCTGGCGGTGGCCGCTTGTAATGTCCCTTAAAATTTCTTTCCCTCCAAAGCTGTGTGGCCTTCTTTAGACTGCTTTTAGGAGACATCCTGGGGCTTTTCTGAACCTTCATGAGAACTTCCTGAGTGCTCAATCTATGGAACATATGCATGACAAAGGCTCTTTCACATTCCAGTACAGTTTAAGCTACTAATACTAACAGCCCTAAAGTAACTGCATCTCTCCACTGAGTGTAAAGGGATTCTACAGTACCTGAGATGTAGTTGTGGTTACTATAGATGTTTGGCAGATAAATTCTGTTTTCATAGTACATGTTAGAAAGGCTGTCTTTGTTAATTCATGCATCATCTTCACAGAAATGTTTTTGTCCTCCATGACTTACCAAGCCTATGCTAACTTTTTTGTGTTCTTTATTTTTGTTTTTTATTATTTGGAATCTTATGATACCTATATTGTCTTGCACACCTTAAGAAACATTCTGCAATATTAAATTCAATGGATTATTCAGTTTTTTTCACAGGTGTTTCTCCTTTGTTTATTATTAATAAACTCTTTCTCTTAGTTTATTGTTAGTTCTAGAAAAGGCAGAGTCTTTCTTCTTGATGAAACAAGTCATGAAATAGTTTAATTTTAGTAATCAGTTATCAAAGTCATCACACACACAGACACACACCCTTAGAGAAAGACCAGCTTAGTATTTTCTCTTTTAAATCCTACAAAAAATATTAAGATTACTTTGAACAAATAAATTGCTCCAAAGAGTTAAGTTTCTGTACACTTTTCTGACCACATAGATTGCATAATACTAGGAAACATTTCAGTTATAATGGACTTCTGGGAGGTCTTTCAGCAACCTATCTCTAGTCTTCATCCTGTAATGCCTGTTTTGAAGTAAGCTAATCTACTGAATTAATGGCCAAGAGGAAACATTACATACAAGAGACAACTCAACAAATATTTTTTTAACCTTCATAATGAGTCATCAACTAACAGTTGTTAATTTTATCATAGAAAAAGAATAGTTTCCCCTTTCCTTCCTTCTTCTCTAAATTTTCACTGCAAAATGAGGATACAAAACATTCCCTCAAATTGTGCTGCAAAGAGAGGTTAAATTGATTGCCAGAAATCTCGAGGGAGGCAATGTTTGTACACCAAGGTAATGAAAACTTCTCTTATAACATCAAGATATACAATGTAAATTTGTTGTTCATTAACTATGATAGTTGTAATGGGTAGTAAAAATGTGAGATTACAGGGAATCAAACCAAGGGCTCGAAGCTCCTAAGTACCTAATTCCAGTTTACTGTTATGAGAGGGTTAGATCATGAACTTCATTCCTTAACAAACCAAATTCTAGTTTACATTTTTGTAATTTTGATCTTTTCTTTCTGACTGAAGCAAAACTTAGTGCAAATGTTATGAGAAACCATTTCATGAGAGATTTAGAAACTTTTAAATCTACCCTCACAATAGTTTGAAGGGCAGTGGTTCATGTATTATGCTAAAGTCAGGAAAGCAGGAGTAGATTAATTGGTAGAAAAACACATATTGAGGGACACAGAACAAAAGGCAGGAGGAGGTAGAGGTAGAAAGAGAAGGGGAAGGAGCAGAATTATAGATAGCAAAGGGCTTTGAGGACAGGTCTGAGTATTTTCAACTGAATCTTACTTTTTGCAGTCACTTACTGCTGGATAAACTACAGGGATTAATGACACAAAGAATAAAGAACATTTTTTTGGAGGGGTTTTAGATCTGCAATTCTATACTCTTAAAGGCAAACAGGTATTAAAAAAGTAGACATGGAATATTACTTACTAAGAGAAAGGAAGCTAAGGGAAATATAAAATCAGAACTGACTAGTACTCAGTAAGAGTAGATACTAGTTACTAGTGTCACTGCACTGGCACATATGTAAATTTATTCCAATAATTTATGTTCTTGTTCAACACATAATTTTTCTTAGGTATTTTTGAGTTATGACAGTAAAGATACAGTATATTTTTTCTTCTTCTAATAGCTTATGAAAATCATGATAAATAATGGAAATTGGGATATTTAAATTCATGAATATGTAGGAAGCCACTCCAACACACAGTGAGTTATAGCTGAAAAGACAATAATTTTTCAACAAAACTGCAGTACAGAAAGAAACAACTAGAAAAATTCTTACTTACAAAACCTGTAATTAGGATTTGCTTGTAGTTGCAAAACCAAATCCTCAAGGATATCAAAGATATCCCTGCACATGTAACTGAAATTATCCTTGTATAATTGTTTATCTATTCAAATCTCTCCTGACTACCAAATTGTCACATTATAATAAAAAAGCTACAAGAGGAACATCCAAATTAATATCCATCAAAATTGGAACTGTTAATACATTCCTCTAGAAGGGCATTTCTAAATGTTCATGCAGGGTGGTGGATAATGTTTGTATATCTCTGTCTCAGGGCCCCACTGTCCACCCCATGTCAAATACTACTATATTTTGAATGGAGGAACTGAACATGATTCTACAAAGAAAAATGTTGAAAAAAGATTTCAAGTTTGGAAATCACAGACTTTCATTAAGAAAATTTGCATCATATATAATCCTTGATTAATATTTAGGAAATCAAAACTGGAAGCTATGTGTATACTGCTAAAATAGCAAGTCACTCCTCAGGTGTGAGTGTACAAGCTGTAAATTGTTAGCATGGCCTGTAACACAGATTTGAGGGATCACTTATTCCCTGATAATTCATAGTCATTATTTCACAAATATCAAGAGTTAGAGGTCACTCACAATAGATGGCATAGACAAGTCTTTTCTCTGAGGAGAAGAAAGTTTAGTAAAATGGGTAATAATAGTGCTATGCCACTTTCCCCATGTCTGGAGAATGGGCCTTGGCCCTATTTAATTTGCTAGTATAAACATAGTATCCACATAGCCAAACTGACTTTATATTACTGTGTATATTTAATTGAGGTATAGTATATAACTTGTTCATAAAGTTAATTTTCAGACTAGATTAAGCTAACCTAAATTAGGTTAATGACCCCCGGGCTCCTTTACTGTTCAATCAAGAGAAAAAAAAAAAAAAAAAAAAAAAAAAAAAGAGTAATGTAGACCATGTAAGATTTTGATTGCTCTCTTAAGATAATTCACTGCCTTTATTGCCTACAGAAGCAGCCCAGGGACTTTTTCAGACTTCACTTATTCTCAATTTAAGCATTTCAATTAATTGTCTTCTGTTACATAGAATGAACCAAGTCCCTGACGACCAGTTCTGTCATGTTCAACTATTAAAATAAATTCAAGTTTTCTTATTTTTCAAGTGGATCTGTTGCTCTTAAAGACATTTCTGAGTTTAGTCTTGAGGAAGTTAAATGAGTAAAGTATACATTTTTGCTACATCAGCTAATGCAGTCAGTGTTAATAAGTAAAGTCATTGCATCTGGAGAATATTTACATTAGAATACAAACATGGAACAAACTAAGATCAGATAAAACCCATATAAAATTCACATATATATTGAAAACTTCAATTATGTGAAGAATGGAAAACAACCCCCCAAATCTCTCCTGTTTGTTTGAAATACATAGCAGAACCCTTGCTTCTAGTTTCATGAAGATTTTATCTTGTGCCAAAAGATTTAAAAACCTGTACTTTATCAAATGAGTGAAAAAAATCAAACAGCATTTTGCGCTGAGAAAGAAGGAAGTGCA
Source organism: Aviceda cuculoides (assembly GCA_035590195.1). NCBI lineage: Eukaryota > Metazoa > Chordata > Aves > Accipitriformes > Accipitridae > Aviceda > Aviceda cuculoides. The sequence goes on along the minus strand of JAVJGG010000008.1, from coordinate 10,943,075 downwards.
TCCTGTGAAGTTTTGTGGATATTTCTTCATTTTGTTTTTTCTGGACATAGTCCAGGGCAGCTGGCTGTAGGTGACCCTGCTTGGACAGGGGGTTGGACCAGACAACCTGCAGAAGTTCCTTCCAGCCTCAACCATTCTGTGATCATATAATTGCTTTCAAAACTATTCTGTGACTTTATCTGTAGCTTTATACAAGCAGTAGGATTAATAAAAAATGCTGTAGTTTCATCATCTGATTCTTGTTTCATTAAATTCTTTCATAGCACAGTAAAATGGTGACAATTTTGAGGGCACAAATAAGTTGATTTATTTTTCCAAGAAAATATGTTAATATACAAAATTTGTATTTTAACATTATTAAGTTGAAACATTTACTTCATCAATGCCCAAAATAACATAAGATAAATTACAAAATGACTGCTTATGCTCTATATTTAAGAAAAAAATATTTGGAAAATATTGAGCATTCAAGCCAACATGGAATTAAAAAAATTACAATAGAACTGAAAAGGGAGTTTAATATTTTGACATTGCTCAACTTTATTTGCTCAATTTATTATTTTTTTTCCAGATTAAAATATTTTACAGAGCCAAGTTAATTTTGCTGAGAAATATTTGCACATAGAATGTTTAATTTCAGAGCAGAATAGTTGTTCTACCAGTTAAAATACAGGGGATACACAGGAAATCTTGCCCAATCAAGTAAGAGCAGTCTGAGATGAAAAGCACTGTTCCATATTCTTCAGAAGAGCTTCAACACATTGCTCTATATTCAAGGTTAGTGTCCTAATTTTCTGTACTAACCAAAGTGTCCCACTTTATGCAAATACTTCACCTACCTGAAAGTAGTTTCAGGTTTCAGTGTAAAAACAGAGATGGTAGAAAGTTCATTTTCGCCTAAAAAAACAAGAAAACAAAGCAAAAAAATTGAAAACTTTATTTTGTTTTGTGCCTATATAAGACAAAAGAAATGTCAAACCTCAAATTTGGTTTAAACGAAGCAGATTTTTTTTATACCTGCACCTGCAAAAATATTTATTATTAATTTATCAGTGTTTTCTTATTAACATTTGAAACCTTACAACAGGAAGGTTTCCAGTTGGAAAATTCATAAATAAGAATGAAAATATACTAATATTCATCTGGTATTTACATTATCTCCAAAGATTTTCTCTCACCTTGCATAGTTTAGTTAAAGATGTGAAAGATATTCATAGTTTCCTGCACTCAGATCCAGGTTCTATGTAGCCCTACAGAGTTATTTTCATGGAATATCATTGGAATTTAGAAAACTGCTTCCTTTTATAAGCAAAACCAATCTTTAAGAATTATATAGATCCTATCATGGCTATGCAATTATTGCCTTCCTACTCAGTAAGAAGGGTCAGTTTGCAGATTTGTTGCTGCTTGGCTAAGCCCTAAACAAATTGTAAGGCAGGTGGCCTTATCTTGCTAGCTGAAATTCCGAAATGAGTTTTTTCACACTGTGACTTTTACATTCTATACAAACACAACTTACTAATAGTATTTTCTAGTATTTTATAACTCGGGTTAAACCACAGAATAATACTCATTCTTCATGGGCAAGTAAAACTAAAAATTACTCTCGTGAGATAATAATAAATGTGGACATATCTGCCCCAAATTCTGTTTGTCAGGATTATGATGACAGGAGCAAGGAGAAATGAAGATGATCTCTCTTTAGTGGATGGCACCAAAAGTATTCAAAGAGAAGAAAATGTGTGATTTTGAGGTTGGAGTTAATGTTTAGCCTTTATAGTTTCTCTCCAATTTTAATGGAACTTTTTTTTTTTTTTTACCAGATGAGCAAAATATTTTTCCTAATTATGTTTTGAAGGACTGTCAGAAATATTAAACCTGATGAGAAGTGCCCATGACACTATACAAGAGAAGGATTGTGAAGATACTTCAGCCCTGTGGTACAGACCAAATCAGGTTCACCCTTTTCAGAAGCTCGCCCTAGAGCAGATCTGTCATAGACAAGCTGTTTGGAGGGATCTGCAACAGACCTGAAGTCTGAACTAATATTTAAACAGGGTAGCCTGTCAAAAGTCTGAGTTTTCAACTCACTCCTGGCCCTCTCATGTTTATTAGAATAGACATACTAAAAATACAACTGTTGGTAATATTTCGTACCTGCATTTTGCTCTGTTTACTGACTACATTATTTTGCAGTGTTAGCTTTCATATCATGGACACTTTAAGTCAACTAGAAAACCAAATACTTTACAATGTTGTATACAAAATAATAAGCTTGAGACATTAATGGAACTGCAGTAATCATAGTGAGTAAAATTGGATTAAGAACAAATGGAAAGAATCTTTTATAACTTATAAAGAAAGTGGAAAAGTAGATTATGGTATAAGCAGAAACTGGAGGAAAACCTCAATGTATTTGCTCTATTCTTTTAAATTCACTATCCTAAAAGCACTTTCACAAGCTCCATAGGTTTGCTTTCAAACAATGGACTCTCTTACTTTCTTTTTGATAATAGTGTAATAGTTCTCATCTACTATGACTTAGCTGAATGTCCTCATTACTTTAGATGAAATGAAAATGAATTTTTGAAGTTTTGTCCACAGAGGAATGAACTTAACATATTGATCAATTATTATATATATAATGTGTTATTCAGAAGGGTCTGACAATTAAAATTGTGGTACCTATTTTTCCCTTGCATTAGTTCAGCGTAACAAAGTAACTAATAAATACACATTTTATGATGAAGGCATCATACATATCAATGAAACAGAAAGTGTAAATGACTTATGCACTTGCCTTGAAACTATACCACAGTCAGGGCAAGAAAGACAACTGCTGGTGATTACAGTCACTAAGGTAACAAGAATATAAAGCAATTAAAAAAGGAAAAAAAGAAAAAGAAGGATTACATATGGTAAGCTGTTTGAAAGTCTTTATTAAAAAGGTGAAACGCAACAATTTTTAGTGCTGAAGAGCAGTAGAAGTTAACCAAGGCTTTTAGATTCTCACCAAGAGGTTTATGGTACAAGACCCTTCTGAGGTGCTTTTAAAGTGTGATGCTTCTTGAGACTAAATTTACAACATGTTATATTAGCTAGAACTGTACCTTTAAAACATTTTAGGTGCCAATTTTTTACTTTTCAGGATTCTTGGAGAACACTCAGAGCCTTGAAAAAATAAGTGGATAGATATTTTCATCTTTTGCACTAAAGGTTGATGTTCCAAAAGAAAAAAAAAAAAGAATATGAAAAATCTGCAAATAGTATCTAAATACAAAATAGGAATTTAGTATTGAGCTCACCACAGTACATGGAAGTTTTAAGGATTCTTGGAGAATGTTTCTAAGAAAACTGTATTCTATTGGAATACAGTCACAGGCTGGATACAGGACTTCAAATGATGTTCTTTGAGGAGAGAGGGGGGAGACAAAATGTGAAAATCGTCATGTAGACAGTGTTTATTAACATACTAGACCTCACATTTCTATGTCTTTACTTCACTAGTATATTTAGCTCAATAGGCACATTTCATAAAGAAGATATAAGATGCAGTTAACTTAAAGAATTAGATAACCAAAGAAGTATTTAGTTCTGTTAATGAATCAGTTCCATATTTTAAATTAGAAGAACTACAAAACCACATAATTATTATTTTTTTTTTTTAAAAAAAAGAAGTAAATATAGACCAGAGATTAGGGTTGTAAAGACAAAACTGAAAACAAACAAACAAAAAAAGAATTGACTGTATGAGCCTAAAGAGTCTGTTTTTATGAAATACCAGAATGAAGGACTCCAAAATAGAAGTGTCTGAACCCATTTCTAGACTTCTTATCAAAAGCATTTTGTTTGCAGTATCTATTTATCTACTTTATCAGGATGTTGTGACTGACAGACTAGTCATTAATTATATGGATAATTTCATCTGGCCAAGTAATCTATACAAATTGAGAGCAAGTAGCTGAATTTTAAAACTTGATATTTGGTATATTGGATTATTGCCTTTTTTTTTTTCTTTTTTTTTTTTTCTCCCAGTGGATAGCATTTACCAGCAAGACTGTTTCTAGAAATGGAATGGTACAAGACTATTGGTATAATGATAATGAAATTAAAAAAAAATATTCACCCCCTCAAAAAAACCCTCAAACCACTCTCAAACTTATGTTTATAAAAACAAACAAACAAACAAACAAACAACAACAAAAAAACATAATAAGGTGTTTCCTAAATCCAGCATCATACGAAAAAACCCAAACCCATCACTTGCATATGCAAATCTTCTATATTCAACAACACTTCCAAACAGAATAAAATGTTGATTGCAAATTGTTTTCATTATTAATGTAATGCTGACTTCATAAAGAACCTAATACAATAATGAATTATTAGCTATTAAAATTAATTTGATAGGTAACAAAGTATCATATTAACATAAACACCTTGTACTTTAATTAAGCTCATCAAAGCCAGTACAAGATAAGGATGAAATGAACAAACAACATAATCTAATAGAATACCTGTTGACAATCTAATAGCATTTCCTTCTGACTGCTTAGGAGCATGTTTTCTGTGGTAGTCATTCTGATTGCTTCAGAAAACTGAAAAACTAGTTACAAATATCAATATGAGAAAGCCCTGCAACCTGTGTAAAATTTTGTGCATTAAAAGAAAAGGAAAGATCATATTTATATCAAATCTCTCTTTCATGGCCTATAACACTTCAACACATAGTCTTCAACATTTCACGGTCATTATTTACTGCAGTAGATTTTGTCTGCTTGGTTCTAAACATTTTTTGCACTTTGGAACATTTTTTTTTTTCTTGAATTGAAAAACAGATATGGAAAAAAGCACCCAAATCATCGTGACACTTTCCTAACAAGCATTTTTACCATTAGGTTGCTTTCTAGCATACAGTTTTCCAAGCATAGCTGTAAAGGCATTCAACTGAAAGTGAAGCTAACAGAGCAGAAAATGGTGAAGGAGATAGGTGGCCAAGGTACTTCACGTACACAACATGAAACCGTAAAAAAATCACACTTTAGAAGGTTAAACAACACTGAGCAAGCTAGTACACTTGAGGTTACAAAGTGATCACCTGGGTGCATATAGGCTGGAACTACATGAGCACATGTAACTTCTGGGGGTTAAATGTTTTGTAACTTGAGAATGCTGATCTTCCTTATTAAGAAACACCCAAGAAGTATGTGTCTCTCAGCTGAACTGGCATTTGAGCAATGGATCATTAAAGTGATTTTTTTGAAGGCTTCCTGAGGACTCAAAAGCATACTTGGCCATGTGATTCACATAGTTTCCTGTCACCGCCAGAACTCACTGTGTCAATGAAAGGAAGTATTTCTGATCTTCAGAAAAGCAGAAAGGAAACAGAAATCCTTCCAAGTTCTTTAAAGTGTTACAGTTTAAAGCACTTAGAAGTTAACAAACATATAATACTAAGGAGGAAGTTTACTTGGATACCTCTCAATATTCTTAGATGAAAGTACTCCAGTAGTGGACGGAGTGTGTGTTATCTGTATTGTATATTTAACAGTTTCTTCTACTTCTCCATGGTGCCTTCTCTACTCCAATGAGTTTAGCTATCACTCAGTCATTGAGGACTCCAATTAATGTTTTCTTTAGACATAACTCTCACTTTTCAATACTTTACAAGCAGCTCAACTTTAATGAGCTGTACTCATCCAGATGGATGAAAACAGCACTTTTATTTTATTCTTATATCAGAGCTTTAGTTTTCCTAATCCTTGAACTACTTCATCCATTAAGTTTGAGGTGTGGGATCTATCTTTCTCTCGTTACTGTCCCATGTCCTCTACAGGAAGCTATTAACAAGTGCGGTCATTACTTTTCCAATTTTTTTTTTCTTTTACATTTTTCATTTCTTTGTATTTGTGGGCTAGAGTATTTTTCCAGTCTCTTTTCTTATGTCCTCATTAATAATTATAATTTCACCTGTTGTATTTTTCTCTACTATGTCAACCCATATAACAAAAATAAATCTATTCAAGTGGTAGACTTTTTTAAGGAATAGAAAATGAAGTTTGGTTTGTTTGTTTGTTTTTTTTCTTTTTTAAATCAGCAGGTGCAGCTTCCTGTACCTACATATGTGAATAGTTTAGCCAAGAAACTCTTTAAAGTATCAGTATATATTTTCAATAAGACTGGTAGAACACTGAGGGCCTGAGGAAAAAAATAAGCATTTTTTTAATATTAAAAACTTGCAAAAAAGATGACCAGGTAGTTTTAGAACTGTCAGCCTGATATTTATTTCTAGCAAAATAAAGCAATGGCTAACTCAGAACTCAACAAGTAAATATAATAAATCATTAATACACTTGTATCTCTAGGAAATAACTCTAACAAAACAAATGTGATATTTTTTAATGAAATTGCAAGTTTAATTAAAAAAAAAAAAGGAATTTTGCTGTTTAAGTTTTTTAACACCTGATGTGCCCGTTTCAGTTTGAGAAACAGAGCTATTAATAAGCAACAATGGATCAAAATTACACCTCTTCTGGATGCATGTAAACTTCTTCTTCAGGGCCTATGTATGGACACACAAGCTCTGACAGGAATGAGTGACACGGCCCCTAATAATTGCAGTTCTCAAATCTGGAAATCTTAAGTGATTGTTAATGTTAAAATATGTCTATCAACCAAGGTAAAACACTAAAAGCTGATATCCTTTTTCTTTATATGCAGTATTTCTCTGGGGAGAGAACTTACATGGAATATAAAAAAAAATCCTGTTTCAAGGCCTGAGTTTTACTGACTAGATCAGGCTTTTCACTCCAAGTCTTCTAAAACCCAAATTATAGTATATTCCTGAAAAATCTTTCCTCAGCATTTTTTTTTTCTTGTTTGGCTGAAACTCTTCTACTTTATCTAAAGTAGAATTTCAGTATTTATTAAAGCAAAATATTCTCTATTTGGTCATTACTATGTGTATTACTACATATATATTACTATATATATACATTTTCTTTAATAATATTTTTATTGTTTATGAAAAATGGGACAATTTCAATTACAAAGTCACTAGACCCCTAGACCACTGATAGGGCATAAATGCTTTGATTCTACAGGTTTCTCCAAACACTCTCCTCACCAAGAGAGTAGTCCTCATACTCTTCTCACAGGAGTCTTCCCACTCTCCTCACCTTATATCAGGGGCCATGTGGAGACATGTTGTTATACTCTCTCTGATCTTGTTTTATCTTGTCATTACTGTACCTGTGACCCACTTACAATGCCCTCCCACTGATTTTCAGCATCTGCCAACACTTGTAATGAGTCACTGTAACAAGCCACCCTGTTGCTTTCCTTTAGCACCTTCCTAGAAGTGAGCACCAACAAGCTCTTCTAGGCTCACTCCATCTGTCCAGAATCATAATTTTGCTTCTTGCTTCTTGAAAAGATTATTAATTTATTCATGACCATTCATGGCTTATCAAAGTTTATAATATTTAGGTATGAAAAAAAGGATTAGAATAGATCAGCAAGAATTTGAAATTATCATATCTTTATGAATGGTGACAGGCAAATTTGTTAAAAAATACATCTTCAGTTTAAGAGAAAATGAAACGTTACAAGATCAAATGACTCAAAATTAAAAGTAGACTAATTTGGACTCAAAATGTACATTCTTACCAGTGAAATTAATTAACCCAAATTAATAACTTATTATGAAGAATCCCTCTTCAAATGAGATTTTGAAATTGACTATTTTTTCCCCTAAAGTATGCTAATGAGCTTTCATGATTTGTTGTATACAGTAAAAGTTGATTACAGTTGTCCTGTGAAACAGTACTCCAAAATCAGATAGTTGTTGCAGTCGTGAAAAATACACTCTTAAGTAAGTTGCTTTGTGTTCCATGTGTACACTTTGGCAGAGTATCTTCAAGATAAACATTCAGAACTAAAAAAAAAAAAACCCACAAAAAAACAAAACATCAAAAAAATCTCCCAAACCACCATATTTCTCAGACTGTATAATTTGTAATTTAAGCCCTGAGTTTTAAACAGCCTCTAGGGACTAAAAGCAGAATGAAACATAAACTACAAAATGAACCAATGAAGTTATGGAATTCTATATTAACCAAATAAGCCTGAATAAGAAAATGATACACTGATTGTCAGTCTCATGTGGTGTTCTGTCCTCGTTTCAGCTGGGAGAGAGTTAATTTTCTTCCTTGTAGCTGGGACGGTGCTGTGTTTTGAGTTCAGTCTGCGACGAATGTTGATA
>JAVJGG010000008.1:10905777-10931228 GCA_035590195.1 Aviceda cuculoides | reverse complement strand
TATGCACGTTAGGTGGAACTATCCCCCGTGCATCCAGCGCTGCAATAAAGAATGCCTGCTTTCTAAAACTCCAAAACAAGTCTTAGAGAGTTTCTTCAACCAGATTTTCAGTATCAAATCCAACTGGCTAAACAGTGCAGATGTATCCCAATGCATGATCACTAGTGTTAGTCATAGTTACCTCCTCATGGCCTTAGCCTTCTGGAAAATTTAATTCAGTTGTTATGCTACTGTGCATAATCTGTCAACTATGAATATAATAGGCATTTGTTCTTCGCCTGCAAGAATCAGGTCATGTTCAAGTGTTCACAACGCACATTCTGTTTTACCGAGCAGAGCACTGAGGTCACACTGATGTCAGATAAAAGGCTGAAGTCATGTAATACAGGTAACTGGCATCAGTGTCTGGTGGACATCCGTTTCCACAGAAGCTGAGAATCGGCACAGGCTACAACACTACTGAGACTGAGTATGTGCACAATTTGCCCTTGCTTTCTTTTACAAGGCAAAAAACAGCAGGTATGTAACAAAAACTAAAACCAAACATACAAATAGTTCAAGCAAAATCCTTGATTACTATACAAACATATCCATAATGAAAGAGTATGAAGAAAAAGAAAAATCCAAAAATTCACTGACTGCACTTTCAGATCATCAGGGTTTTAGATATTTTATTAATGTAAACACTACACAGATACTCTTAAATTTTGGAAAGACAAACAGCCACCAGTAAGAACAAAACTGTATTCAGTTAGAAAGGGCAAAAGTTGAAGTGAGTATCTCCTACATCATAAAAACCAAAAGAAGAGACAGAATGAGGGGATAGATGGGATAAAGCACCTATCTTAGGCATACTAAGAGCATTCGCCAAGTTCCAGGACTAGAATGAAGTCCTACATCCTCAATGAGCTTCCACAATTTTCTAATTGTGTTGAGTCCCTTCTCCAACAACAAAATAAATTAGAAGATAGCAGGGATACAGCCGTGCACATTGTTCTTTCTTTTAAGTACTCAAATGTGATTTAGACTAAAGAACACCCGAACTGCGTAACTATAACCCTATTGTAAGAATTGTCACATTTTTTGTAACAGGAACAAGTCCTTAATGAAGACAGCATTTATTCACAAACACCTTGTGAACCTACCTTAATGTGGATCAATGATCATATAATTTGTAAATGTGAATTGTACATTTTTCTGTAAATGACTCCAAATGCTGTTACTGTCCTCAGCTGGAATACACGTGAAGGAAACCTCTCCTTCCTCTCTGAAAGTGACAGGACTCTTTGTTTGCGTTTTCTAATTGGAATGTATGCTGCCCTCTCCTCTTGGCACAGGAAATTTCTACTTAGGTGTTTAATGGACAACAGGTTAAAATTCCATTGTGATGATGTGTTGGGTGGAGGTACAAAGATTTTAGCAGAGGTGGCCTGCAGGGCAGCCTCTGTGAGGAGAGGCCGGGGCTGCCCCGTGCCGGACACAGCCGGTTCCAGCCGGCTCCAACCTGCCCGCCCCAGGGCACCGCTCAGCCCCACAGCTGAGGTGGGGCTGCTTCTGGGAGAGTGTATTTAAGAAAGGGTAAAAATTCCACAAAAAGGCAGGAGGAGGGTTTCTGTTCTTTTCACATTTTATGAGAGAGAGTAATATTTCTAGGCACGGAAACACAGATGAATTACAAACATGGGTTGGATGTAATGATAAAATTACTGCAGTTAGGAGCCTGGATTTATGCTTCTGCTTTGAAAATGAAGAAGTAGTTACACAAGTAGTCACCCAACTGGAATAAGAAGACTAAACCTTAAATCCCTATTTTGCTTCATCTGGTTTACCAATGGAATTGACTCCTTATTTCCACTCTATATAGTGGGTGATTGGGTACCTAACTCACATGTAGTTGTGCACATTGCCCACACTTCACTTAAGGTGTCTAAATCTGGAAGTGAATCCAAGTGGCACTTACCAAACATAGGCTTACTCCAAGGTTTTAAAATAAACTTAATTACAGGACACAAAGGATTTCTGCACAGAAAAAATAAAAATAGTAACTGCAGAAGCTGATGCACAGCCTACTGAATTTAGGCATGAAAGATAACAAATAGACATACATAAAATGACACAAAAATACCTTCGCAAACACACATATTTCCAGGCAAAGTCAAAAAGGCATGCCAGAAAATCTTGAGGGGAAAAAAAGAAAAATAAAATAAAAGATAACAGGGTAATCTTTATCAATTGTTTTCATTTTCTTTTTAATATTCAGTAAAATCACATATTTTAACTACCTTTTTAAAACTAATGACTTGAGTTTATCCTTTTTTTTTAATAAAGCAGGTAACTTAGTAGAGTTCAAAGTCTGAGCACTCCCTCAAAATGGGGGAAGACAATACCTCCGTCAGTATCAGAAGAATATTTTTCTGTTTATTTTGAATCTAATGTTGAAACTTTTCAGCACATTAGGTCTCAAGACTGATCTTTTATAATCACAATAGAGTGCAGCTTGTAATGAATTCTGAAAGCAAGAGATCAACCAGTTTTATTAACCTAGTATACTATAGCTTGACTACAAAAAGAAGAGGAATTTACGGATGTTTCTACAATATTTTAATGACTCATAAAATCGTGGTTGTAGACTGACATATCCATAATTAAGAAAACTAACTCTTCTAATTCAAGGCAGACATTACAGGAAAATTCCATTAGCAGCCTACAAAAGAATGCAAATTTTATATGCTCACACATAAAGAAAGAAAACAATTTGAAAAAAGAGTATTTGCATTTTGTCTTATTTTCTGTTCTGAAAATGAAATATAAGTCATAAAGAAGAAAATCCTAAGCCAAGTCCTGTCTTGAATCAGTTTCTGTTTTGTCTGTTTGTTCCTTGTTCAGTTAAGCCACAAATAATTATTTTGAAATTATCACTTTTGTCTGCAGTGTCTAGGTTAGAATTCCTCACTTTACCTTCTGAATATTCCTTTAATCAAGCTGAAAAGCTTGCCTTTTTCAAACTATTTGTCTCTGAAGCCCACATCTTCTTTCCTGAAAACTGTTCATCCTCTCTTCTACTCCTTCTCCCTTCCATCAAGGTGAGGGAGTTGGGGTGGAAAAGCATTAAAGAATCATAATCCCTTTCAGTATGCAAGGCTTATTTTACCTAACTTTAGCCATCGCGGACTTAAGTTTGAGCTTGTGATTTTATTTTCCTCATGTAATCAATAGGGAGAAATAGGCACCTAAAACATTGATTGATGTGTCAACTGTTAAAAGCATCTCTTGTAAAGTCAGATGAACCAGATTTGGAGGTATCAGTTTTTCTATATTGACCTTAAAAGGAGTTTAAAATGTAGTAGCTTTAAATAACCAATTTAATATAAAGGATTTCCAAGAGGTGATTTAGATGTGTTAAGTCATACTCTTGGCTTCAACTGTTAAAGTCAGTAGAAACTCAGTAGGATATTTTTGGGGAATTAGAGCAAGAAGGATTCATAGGATTAAAAAAAAAATAAATTGCTCATTAGCACATCAAGAGAAGCCATTTAGACCATTGATGAGTTTTACTTTGTATTATATTTGAATTCATGAGATTGTCAAGTTGAAAAGTGATCAAGTCATTAACTCTGGAAAATATCTGAGTCTCCAGTTTGTTTTGTTTTGTTTCATAAGCAGGGATACACAGATAATATTGGAGGCCTTTTTTTCTGTTTAGTAATGCATTTTATGAGGTTCGTTGTTTGGAAAAAGCTTTTTAGACTTAATAACTTGGATACATATTCTAATTAAGTACATCCTGACATTTTTTTAAATTACCTTCCTATTTTTCTGAAGATGGACATTTACAAAGCCTCTAATAAACAACCTTAACCACATTTTAAAATAAAGTCAGCTCTCTAAACATAGCTGAGCCCATTATGCTATGTTCTCATTTGGATATAATGATCGACCTGACTTAGAGTCATCAGTCTTTCCCATGAATTCTTTTATTGTAAAAGATCAGACATCTGACTTTACATTTTCATTTTATGGGTCTTGGTTACCTAAGCATGAGACTGCCTTTTCTCAGTCTTTGTAATAATTCATTATCCAATTAATCCATGGTGTTTACCAACAATAGGAAAAATTTGATTTGAAAACAATAAGTGCAATACCAAAAGATCAACCTCCCCAAATAATAAGTTATATTACCTTAATATTAAGATGATCTGTTCTTCAGAGATCATTTAGACAATCAGCAAAGACTCCTTAAAGCAGATTTTTTTCTCACATTTATTTTGATAGCTGGTAAAATTTTAAAGATTTATATATTAAAAATAAAATCTGGTTATGATCATAATTTATTATATCGCTCTTCCACTCCAGCCATTTCTTATAATAACTCATACTTGTATGCACACACCACTGAACTGAATTTCAGTGGGTTCCTCCTGTAAGTAATGAATACAAAAGTTGCCCTTTTAATCTGGTTAAGATATTCAGTGATTATTCATCAATTTAGTCCTATCTTCATAGAATCACAGAATCATAAAAAGGTTTAGGTTGGAAGGGACCTTAAAGATCATCTTGTTCCACCCCCCCTGCCATGGGCAGGGACATCTTTCACTAGACCAGGTTGCTCAAAGCCCCATCCAACCTGGCCTTGAACACTGCCAAGAATGGGGCATCCACAACCTCTTTGGGCAACCTGTTCCAGTGCGTCACCACTATCATTGTAAAACATTTCTTCCATATAACCAATCTAAATCTAACCTCTTTCAGTTTAAAAGCATTACCCCTCATCCTATCAGTACACGCCCTGATAAAGAGTCCCTCCTTATCTTTCCTGTAAGCCCCCTTTAAATACTGCTAGGCCTCTGTAAGGTCTCCATGGAGCCTTCTCTTCCCCAGGCCAAACAACCCCAACTCTCCCAACCTGTCCTCACAGGGGTGGTGTTCCAGCCCTCTAATCATCTTCATGGACCTCCTCTGGACCCAGCTGATTGGGTCCATGTCTTTCGTACGCTGGGGACCCCACAGCTGAACGCAGTACTCCAGGTGGGGTCTCATGAAAGTGGAGTAGAGGGGCAGAATCACCTCCCTTGACCTGCTGGTCATGCTTCTTTTGATGCACCCCAGGATAAGGTTGGCTTTCTGGGCTGCAAGTGCACCTTGCTGGGTTATGTTGAGCTTCTCATCAACCAACAGCCCCAAGTCCTTCTCCTCAGGGCTGCTCTCTATCCATTTTTCTGCCCAGCCTGTACTTGTGCTTGAGATTGCCCCAATCCATGTGCAGGACCTTGCACTTGGCCTTGTTGAACTTCATGAGGTTCACATGGGCTCACCTCTCAAGGCTGTCAAGGTCCCTCTGGATGGCATCCCTTCCCTCTAGAGAATTAACCATGCCACTCAGCTTGATGTCATCTACAAACCTGACATGTAAAAATACTTTAGTAGAGGAAAGGGCCAGTGAAATTCCCCAAAAAGGACAAAGGTGCTGTTTTTTTCTTTCATGTGGAGGAGGAAAGAAAATTCAGGAGCTAGTTTGTCTCCTGGATCCATCCAAAAAATCCCTTTGGAGTGCAGTTCTTCAGATTGCAAACACCTGTATGGTTTATAATACTAGCAGAGATTACGTGAACATTGCAGGGTTGCATCTTCACTGCTACTGTACTAGTAGTTGATATGTCAAGGTATCAGTATGAGTCAGAGCTTTGCTCCCCTAAAAAATGTTTAATGAAACAAGGGGTTCTATTTTTTTTAATAAAAGCTGAAATTTAAGTATAAATTATTTTTTCTGTGTTTGTCTGAAACAAAACATTCAAAGTAAGCTGTTAACTTCTGGAGATATTACTCAGAGGTTTAGGCTTTATATTCTACGAAATCTTAGTGTTGAAACATTATTCTAACTGAGATGAAAATGCTCTTCTTCATGGCTGTATTTTTGCTACCCAAACAGTATCTGATTTGAGATTGAACCATGTAGAATTTAGCAAATTTGTAGCCTCTACTATCCAGTGATTTCTAAAACTACTTGGAGATTGAGGATTAAACTTTCATTAGGGCTCCATGTGATACCTACATTCCAGTAAGGAGCTAGATTTTATTACACATGTTTTTTTGTTTCTGTGCTTCAAATATAAGAAATGTTGTTTTTTCATACTTTAATGATTTTCAGGATATAGTGCTGAAATGTAAGATAATGTCTTTTTATTTTTAACACTCTCTAGTTTAAAAATTTGCATTTAAAGAGTGAAAAAAAGTGGTCAAGCAGTTTTAGCATACAAGATTTTAAAGAAAATTAAATCAAATAAATATATTATGAATGTCTCTGTTAACTTGCTATAATTCAACTTTTTTTTTTTTTTTTTCAGCAGAATAGCTTCACGGAAGCCATATAGTGTGTATGTCATCACTTTATTCACAGGTTTAATCTATTTCCCCAATTGTTTATTGTCTTGCTTTCTGTGAAATAGATCTGCATTATGGCTGTGGTCAGGAAGTTGTGATCGTGTCTATTTGTATATGATTTATATATATAACAGAAGGAAGAAACAAAAGTAAAAACTGTTTTGGATTTAAATGTTATAGGCAAAGAGATGTATGCATTGGTCCATTCCACTTTAATGTCAAATTAAACAACTTTTCAACTACATCTTACAGAAAATAAATTCTATTTAATTCTCAATTTGCTTCAAACTTTTTTCTCTTAATATTGAATTTTATATTAATTAGCTATTTTCTTAACAAAAGTGTGCTAAGAATCATGCACTGTGATACTGAGAAGATTATTAATAACTCAAGATCCATCATTTAAAAAACAATATATGTATTTCCACCCTGCTCTATTTATTCTATATGACCTGCAGGTCCTCAGGCAAACCTCTGTGAGTTGAGGAAAAGGGTTTCAGTGTGTTTTAAAACTAGCTTCTGATCCACCAGATTATGATTCAGACTTTTTGTTTGTGATTAAAAGACTACAGAGGATATTTTTAATTAATTATGATACAGCTGTAATGAATAATAGAGCTATCTGATTTTGGCAAAAGCAGTGTTGTTATCGGTCATCAGAATTCATGTTCCTTTTTTGTCATATTCACTCCTTTATGTATTATTCAGTAACAGGCATGTAAAAAACCAACCAACCAAACACAAAAAATCCTAAGGAAAAAATTGCTAACAAAACCTGATAAAAACCAACCCAAAACTTTTGGTTCAGCACGTCACAGTTAATGACAAAATTGACAGTGTAGAGACTAAAAGGACATAGTTATCAAACCACTTTAATTAGATAGCTTTTTAACAGTATTTTTGTAATAGTTTTTGCTGTTATTTAGGTTTGGTTTTGATTATTTGCTTGTTTGTTTTAATACGGTTAACCTCTGATCTCCAATAGCTGTGGCTCCAAAATCCCAGCAGCTCGACTTGGATTTCTTCAGGGTTCTTTTGCCATGCATTCCAGGAGATTTTGTATTCTGAGGAGGTAAAGGACATTTTTTACCCCATCACCAGTTTAGACAGGGGCCAAGAATGTTGCCCACACTACTTTTGGCCTCACTTGCTGGAAGGCTTCTTATTGCTTGGATATGCTCCCAAACAGGTCTCACTTATGGATCACAGCATACAGGGGTTTCACAAGTTGACTTCATCCAATCATGCATCCCCCAAATATGTGGTGCTGGATGGAGCCCAGATGGATTTTCCTGCAGCATGATGCACAGATTCTGTCTGTAGAAAGAAACTCTCCCTTTTGGTCACTCTAGCTATTACAGGATTTTACTGCAAGAAAACAACTATTCTTAAAGGAATTTTCACATGAGAACTTCTTGCTGCTCTTAGATAAAGGCAAAGTCATGTAGGGGCTGTAATCCCTGTTACCAAGTGGGAGCCGCCTGCAGCTTTCTCTGTTACAAGAGCTGGCTGAGGTTACCCTGCAGCCAAATGATTTGTGCAGCACAGCACAGCCTGACAGCCACACTAGATGCGCACCTACGCTGGTTATGTGTTGTGTGAATCACTAACTCCTCAATATGCAATAGTCCCCTGGTCAGAATCAATACGTCCCCCTCCTCCTCTTGGGCAGCAGCAACACACCCTCATCACAGGCTGTCTGTTTCACACAGGCTATAAAGCAATCATTGATACTCCTTCCTTGAAGGAAAGGTTCGCCTGCAGCTTCCTTCGGCAGGTGTGTCTGCTTTCCATTGATCTGTTCACCTAACTCCTTAGCTCAGGCCTCTAGCTCATAGGTGTTCACACCACTTTTCCATATTTTCTCCTTGATCTTTGGGCCTCCTCCAAAATTTCTCTCCGATGGGGTCAATTTTTCATCCATTTTTTGTTCTTTTTCCATCCTTGGTTATGAAATTTCTCCATAGTTCGCAGCTTTCATGGTTATCAACAGGTTGTTTATGCTCAAGCTACTACTCTATGCTTATAAGTAAGTTAACCCTTTATCTTATAGCGTTAATTGAAGTTGGTATGCTAACTCTATTGTCATCCGGATCCAACCCAACTGCCACACAAGAAGCTCCTCAATCAGAGACTTCTGAAAGTAGGCAATATTTTCAGGGAAAGTAATTACATTTATGTCTTGTTCTTACAACTTTCTTCCACTGATGGGGAAAAAAAATGCAAGGCACTGTGGATCTTTGGATTGATCTACAACACCTGTTCCTATGCTAGGTAATATATATGATTATCTCTGAAATCAGGAAGATTTGATTTTTTTTTTTAATGTGTTGCTTCTTTGGCTAATGAAAGTTAGATAATTTCAGCACAAATAATTCATGACTTCTTCATGAATTCTTAATTGCTTTAGTGTTCATAATTAGCTGATTCATCAAAAAAATACTAAGGGGATAGAAATAGTATCATGCAAATTAGGTACATACACACTTGTCACAATTTAGAAAAGCCACAAGAAGATCTGTTAACAGCTCATGATAAAATGGGTTGACCCCTAATATTGAATAAATTAGAGCATTTATAGTAGAGCTGCTCAGACAGTGGGATCTTCTGTCTATGGCATATTAAACATCTAAATCCCATTTTTCTGTGACCAAAATGAAAACAAAACTAGAATTTTCTTACAGAATGATTTTTTAAAAACAAATTTTCAGTAATAATACTTCTTTAACACTGTGTTTTA
The DNA here is from genome assembly GCA_035590195.1 of Aviceda cuculoides. Classification (NCBI taxonomy): domain Eukaryota; kingdom Metazoa; phylum Chordata; class Aves; order Accipitriformes; family Accipitridae; genus Aviceda; species Aviceda cuculoides. The sequence goes on along the minus strand of JAVJGG010000008.1, from coordinate 10,922,110 downwards.
TTTAAATATTTAGATTAGCATAAAAATGAAAACAAAGAGAGCATGAGTATCTATTTCAACAAATATTTTAATATTTTACAAACTTTATTAAATGCTAACATACTTTGGCCTGAAGATTTAAAAAAAAAACCCAACAAACAACAAAAACAAACAAGTACAAAAGTGAAATTATATAGATTTGTAGATAACAAACATCCATGCAAACATATGGCTGGGATTCCCCTGGGTTGTGAGATGAGGAACTGAGAAGATAAAAAGTTTCAGGCTTTGTTTCCTGACAGAAAAAGAATGAGTGGCATTCTTCATATTTTGCATGTACAATGTGAATATTTATGTCTGAACTCACCATTCTAGACTCAGTTTCTGATCACTGAAGCAAAAAAAATCTCAACTCTGGGGCATGATTCATGCAACATTAGACAACATTAAGATTGACTAAAAGGCAAGCCCAGCACTTCCTCATGTTTTTAAGGTGAATCCCTTCCCCAATACTAGGCTCTTCAGGAAGCAATCCTGAATTTGAAAAACATGGGGGAAATTAAGGGCAACTCATTTTCTAAAGACAGTTATGGAAGGAATTGCAGATGTATGTTTGATAGTATCTTTTTTTCAGAAACACATAGCTTCTGATGAAATTAATCTCAATTTACTTTGGAGAACCTGATTCACTTCATCCTGCTTTTCAAAGGAACCTGAAATTCAGCTTTGTCCCATGCCAAGCCCATTAGGCCTGTAAAGAAATACAAGTACCAGCTATACAAATGTATAGTTTGGGAAAGTGGTAACACTATTACAATCTAAATTTAGAGAGGCATGGTCTTACTTGAAAAACGTTCAGAACAAACTGAGAACAGCTCTGAAGAACAACCACTTTATTCAATGTCTATGATTATTTCTACATCTGCTGCGGCATATAAATGTACTTTATTTGTAATTGTTCTATAGTGAACTGGGGCTCTAAATCAGTAGTTGTGGTTTCTATTTGAGAAGACAAGCAAGTCATCACTATACTGATATCTTCCATTAGGATAATGTTACAAAACATATTTGTCTTGACTTTAAGCATTTCTTGGTTTTGAAATTTTCAATTATATGTTGCTTGAAGTTTCCTTCTAAATGTAATTTTTGTTGTAGAAGAAAAGATTATTAATGTCCCAGTGTGACTAAAACATATCATGGATTTCACAGATATTGGAAGAGTAAAATCTAGGTGGTTATGTCTTACTTACCGCAATGATTGTATTTTAATTTTTTTGGAAAAAACCTCCACATGCTGTGATACAGGCAGAATTTAGTTTTCTTATTAAAAACATTGGGAATAATCCAATCAAACCTTGAAATATTTCTCTCTCCTATTACATTGATTTAAATTTTGTCTCAAAGGCATAAGAAGATTGATGTAAGAAAGAATATTATCTGAGTACGTTTCATTATATTTTCATTTACAACTTACTATTGTCAGATGCCCACAGGCATAGATGCCCCCAAATTAAAGTTTATTAATATATTATATTGTGACATTTGTCAGTTTGCATTTAAGTTGCTAATGTGTCCAATTCAAGAGTTAAAAACAAATAAGCTGTGGATTGCAGCCAAAGTGAATGAATTTTTTGTATCTCTTAGAATTTCAAACATTCATGAAGAATTTTTTGTTCCCTCAAGTTTTTACAGATGTCACTTCGTGAAAGTTCCAAAAAGGTGTAAATTATCTCCCTCTCACAGTGCAACTGCCCACATTGGTCCCCCCTTGATCCTGTAACCCACCATATGTTTCATTTCCCAAACCTTTTCCACATCTGCTGTATTCTGTTTCTTTACCCTTGACATGACCCACCCTATATGACTACCTTGCTCCTGTATTAAAGCCTCACTTTATCTCCCCTTTTCAAGTGATACTATTTATTTTTCTGTTCTGCAACCAAAGAGTTTCTGTGACAAAATAATTGATAATAAGCTTTACAGAGATGGTGTCTGCACCTGAAGAAACACCACAGAAATATACTGGCCATTAAATAAGCTCTAGAGAGAGTAAAGGCTTATAGCATAGAGACCGACAAATGGAAAACTATTATGAAGCACAAATAAAGTAGCTGAGGGAAGCTTATATAGCAAAGGATCTAAAAAAGAGATATAAAGTTGAGAACCTCAGTGCCATCTCCTCAACAGCAAGGACAGATGAAGTTTTCCTTGGAAAGCTGATATTCATAGGGAAATATGTATCTCACCTACTTGCCTGCAGAGATATTCTTAGAATCCTCCTTTCCAAAACTGCATTTTAAAAACTTACTTCCCATGCACTATTGAAGGAAAGATGGTTTTCTCCACAGCCCACTGTTTGGGGTTTTTTTGTTTGTTTGTTTTGTGGGGGTTTTTTTTGTTTTTTTGCTTTTTTTTTTTTTTTTTTAAATGTCTTTTGATGTAAGAAATCTACCACTAATCACTTTTGCCTGCACCAAGCTGTCAAGGCCCTTTCCCATTCTCCACACTACAAAGGACTTCGTTTTTACCATCTAAAAATATCTTGTTTACAAGCCTGGTGAAACATTCAGGTTGCACAGATTTTCTGGAACACCTGATGAATGTACAGTGGAGCAAATTCTGGAGTTGAGAGAATTACGTGGCACATAGTATTTATAAGTCTCTCTCTTCTGAAGGTTGGAGGGTGCTATATTGCTTTGCAGATGAGATCTTTTACTGAAATGCTATTTGCATAGAATGGCAGGGAGAGTTTTCTTCACAATTTCTATTTTCTGTGTCTAAGGATTATTTTCCATGTTTCCCAGTAAGTTTGTTTACACCAGAATATTAATGCTAATGGCTCAGATCTTCTTCCCTACAAAGAAATTAGGAATATCCATTAGGCTGTGTCTGCAATGGTAAATAAAAAGGCCAGCCATCCACTCCAAGGCCATGTGGCCCTGATTGGCTTATGTCTATGCTATTTTGGGCTGGTCCCATGTACAACAGACACTTTTTGGAGAAAGGTAGCTGTGTAGTTCAGAACAAAGCTAGTGAGCTCACTCGCATTGAGGCAGCATGAACTGTCAGGGGTCTTTGGTTTGAGTGCCTTCCCAGGTCTTTTTCCTTTGTTCAGACTCAAAACCACGAGAAGAGCAAGATACAAGTATTTAAGAGACATTTTATCACTACATTTGTTTGCCTTTTTTTTTTTTTAGAGGAAAAAAATAGCAACCTCCTTTAATAAAAATGAGTGTTAAAACACCCGTCAAGAAGAATATGGAATCAGACATTGCTTTGTTTGACAAGAATAAATGGAAAAATTATATTTGTAATAACACTCCATAATTAGCTCTTACCCCACCCCAAACCAATACTCTCTCCCACCCCACCAATGTTGGTTGCATCTCTGAAATTGCAGTATTAGTATAAATGAATGAACACAGCAAGTGTTAAGTGGAAGACTATGATTATTTTCCCCTTGTATTACATGTACATACCTACTCTGTTGGCATTGCGTATTTTCATCATATGTTGCTGTCTTCTGCAGTACTCTAGCAAAGTTTTAGAATAAAATTGTTAGCCAAGGACAATTTATTCACTGAAACACGTATTGTATTTCTGCCATTTCTGTGTTAGCCTTGCAGTAAGGACAGAGGTATTTATGCCACAGTTTGTAAGTTCTTCTGGCAACTTTTCAAAGCTGCTTTATTGTTACTGAATGCTGTAAAGCTCTTTTGCATCATGTTCCTGTGTTCTAGCTTTCTGTTTCACTCAGATTTTATTTGCTAATATGCTTGCAAAATCAAGCTATAGTCTTGCTACACATTCCTTCCCGGTACTTTTGAGTAACGGTATATATAGTACTAGGAGATCAAAGAATTAATATCATAAAAATGGAAGAAACATGCCCATCTCTTCCACAGTCCTCAGTTTATTAATTTAATCACTGCCCAAATTGCATTGTCTTGCATTACTAGAAGGGAAAAGCATAAAGTCTTACTGTAACTCCAGAAATTATTAAGAAATATTGGAATTTCTACTTGTAACAACTCTTGTTATTCAAATATCAGAAAATACATTGTTTTTTAACATAAAATCTAATGATAGGCAGCAAAAGTTTAAGGCATAGAAGTCACACCAATAAAATGGCACAATATAAAAGAACAAATTTCACTGAGCATTGTGAAATCCTACTAATGTTTCAAAATTGTATTCTGTTTTTCCTGATCTTATAGACCATTTGTTGCTAACATTTGGACCTTCAAGTCAGTTTTCAAATTGTGGTGGAGTGAGGAATCAGTTCATTGAAAAGTGGCAACTGGAGGATTCCCTCTGGGCTGTAAGAGTCTTTAAGGTGTAACTTCCTCAGAAATTCCTCCCCTATTTAGTTACTGGTTTAGTCTAATTAACAGCAGTCATTACTTCATTCTGAGATCCCTGTATGTCCATAGGGAAATGTAACAAGAAGGATTGCCTTAAAGAGACGACACGTGTAGTGGAAGAGATGGTCATAAAAAAGTTCAGGGATGGTCATTGACTGTGAAACAGTAGATAAGTGATCTATACAAACAGGCAAAATGAAGAAGGGGTTTTGTTTTGTTTTGTTTTGTTTTTAACTTCAGAGCTTAAAGGCAAAATGGGGTGAAAAAAATTAAGAAATAAAAATTAGAACCCTGTCTGTTTAGGCAGTAAAATCAAGACAAGCAGGAACGTAATTTTAAATATTTTAAGCAATAAAAGCATTTTTATCTCTCTGTATGAATGTAAGAACTTATCATAGTTTTCTTCCCTCTCTGACAGTCAAAACCATTAGATTTTATCACACAGTGGTGAAGGAGTAAAGTTCTGAATTTGAAAGGGTCTTTTCAAATGGAACATTACTTTTTAAACAACCTTTAAAAATCTTTATGTAAAAATATTCACTATGACTTTCTACAATTCCAGAAAATTAGTACAAACAAAAAAATGGCCAGTGTTTTCAGACACTTGTGCTGATCTTCAGTAACCACCAGCACTGTAAAAGATTCAATCTTATTTATATGGATGTCTAAGAAAACGCTGCCTAAGCTGCACGTTATTGAAAACGTTGTGTGCAGAATTTTAACTCACTCCAAGTGATTCAGCATGTCACTCCAGTCTTGAGGGAGAGTCACAGCGCAACTACTTGTCAAATATCAGATTTATTTTAAAATTGCTTTAATGACTTCTACGACAATATACAGTCTCGGATTTACAACTGGGGCATTGGGGTAGGGGGGGTGGGGGCCAGGGGAGGGTGGAGGGGAGTAAAACAGATGCTGTAACAGAAACAGACCAGTATAATAAGGAAGCTTGAATTCTACATCATCTGTACAACAAAATTAAAAAGATTTCTTTTTTTTAAGAGATGTTCATAGCCTTAATGTCCTTTATAAAGACCTGAACACTGAAAAGGGTTATGTTAAAGGAATCCTTGCTAGGGTTTCTGAGTATGGACCTAAGCGATAAGAGGTGCCTTTGGTCCTATATCTCAGAACAGATCATTCCTTTACTAGAAAACACTTTGAGGAACAGCCATGTTTCCTGAAGAAACAGACGAATTTAAAATATATGGATATATATAAATGGATTGAGCTATCTTCTTAACAGCATATATATACCATGTATATATATGTACATATATGTGAACAAGTATACATACATATTTGTACATAACAGCATGTATATTAAGCATGATCTATAGATGTTGCTTTTTCTTCTCTTCCTTCATGTTTTTTTAGTGTCAGTTCTTTCTTATAGTTCTTACTTGTTTGTCCTTTTTCACTGTTCTTCTTTCCAGTGACTACAATATTATCATATACCTTCTGTACATCATTATCCTTGTTTTTCTTGATGTGCAGACATTTGTCCTCTTTCAAATGAAGGCAATATTATCTTACTTTCTCAAATACCTTGTACTGAAATATATTCATTCCTGAGGCTCATACAACCATCTCGCATTATTTCAATTTAGTCATAGCATTGAAGTACATAATTTTGCCTTTATTCTGAAATAATTTTCTGTTAGAAACCTGCCCCATGGTTTTTTTGGTCTTAGTAATGGTATGAACACACTGTCTGAATCAAGGTTGAAGTCACTCAACAGAGGTTGTATAATGCATTATGTGTAATATATTTTGCACACATTTGACTAAAGCTCAGCCATAAACTGCCATGAAATTGTGGCTGTTTATATGTATGTCATGAGTCAATTTGGAGAATTTTATCCTTGACCATAAGTCATTGATGACTTTTTCTTTGTTAGTTTGCTGCCAGGTGTCCTAGCAAGAACACTCCCTTCACTCTTGGCCTCATTTTGCTATGCAGTGAATGCTAATATGCAGTTGAATGGAAGATTCAGGGAGCAATCAGGTACATAAGAGACAATAAGCTAGAGGCAGGCTGACAGGAAAATGTAACTGCACCAGAACTGTGGTCACTTCCATGCTATGAAGAAGAAAGAGGAGAAAGGAGATCAAGCAAGTTTAAATTAAGTATGGGTTTTTCATTTTGTTGTATTTACATTATTGAAAATGCTATGTCCAGAATTTTAACTCATTCCAAGCAGCTCCGTGTCACTCTGTTCTTGACTTCATACAGCTTCAGAAATTCTTTCAACAGCATTAACACCAAGGTGTTGTCTACATTAAGGAATAAAACCTTCTGTCATGGCTACTGTAATTTCAGCTGCCATACACGGTGCCATTCAGAGTAAGAAATGCAGGTTTAACTAAGCATCAGAAATAACCTGTGCCATAATAAGCTTATACTTTCACTGACATTTATATAATCAGGTGATTTAGAAAGTGATGTTGTTTGTGTTTTGCTTCTTATATCTGAACTGAACAAATCAAAGCAAATTAAAAATACTGCACAAGTCATAGAACTGTTAAATAGAAAAATCTGGATAACGACATTTGAAAAACTCTGAGAACTCCATGTCCATCTGCTTTTGCTTTGCATTCTTCTTTTCTATACAAACAACCTGGCTTATATCTCCTACAAAGTGGGAATGATTTCACCGGGGAAAAAAAAAGTAACTAAGTTTAGATGAGATCTTTTAAAATACCATTGTCATGCACCAACACTAACTTGTTTTGGTGTTTGAATCTTATAGACACCATGAAATGAGTTTGGGTTTTTTTCCCAGGTGAGGACCTGAAATAATTTTCTTTAAATATGTTTTAAAATTTCAAGATTAAAAAGATTTTTGTTTGTTTAAAATTTTCATTGAATATCTGTATTGCACTTTCTTAAGGTAATAAAAATTCAATTATACTGGGAAAGTCAGTAGGTTCTCTGACAGATGTAGCACTTCCTTCCATCTGGGGCTCATTAATCCTTTGACTTCTTTATTTTGTGAGGAAAAGAATGTTTTATTTATTTATTTATTTATTTATTTAGACTCTACAACACAGAAAACCTGCCTTTATCCTTCTCTCCCACTTTTTTTATTAGATACCTTTTTCTACATTTAGCTGGTTTCCACAGCTTCCCTTAAGCTTGTTCATGAATAATGTATGGACCCATTTTGTCTTAATTTCCATCTTTTTGTTTTTAATCAGCTGTTTTATCACAGTTGAGGGATGTATTTAGACCATCCATTACCACATTCCAAACTGTTCCACTGTGAAATGCATATATTTAATCCATGACTTAATTCAACATTAATTTAAATATTAACACAATTTGTATCAGTTCTAATGAGATTATACAACTATTTGAATATAGTTCTACTAGCTGAAACCTAAGTATTCATTCTAACACTGTCTCCAGTGGTGTATACGTTGTCTCTGTTAAGAACAGAAAAACCTAGGTAAGCAAAATGGCTTCAATAAAGCGAGAGTCTGAGTCAAGGTTAGAATTAACATTACAGTTACCATGCATTTTTCTTTAGGCTGTGTAAATCAAAAGGACTTATGCTTAGGTTGTTTTTGTATGGCACTTTCCTGATCTGTGGTATTTTATTTTAGATTTACATTAGTAAAGATGTCTTCAATGAGTTCATGTTAATGCATAATATAACATGGCAACAAACTTAACTATTTTCTTGAAAGCACTGAACAGCTTTTCTGACAAGTAAAGTAAACTTTTTGTGCTATTACTGAGGAAACATCTTAGTGACATGGCAGCTAATGTAGTTCAAAGTCTCATCTATTAATGATTTTGTTCAGATTCTTCATTTGTGATGTCTTCTGACTGTCATTTGGTGAAAATCAGTCATACACAAATATGGTACTACCTACTCCTTTTGTGTAAAGTTTTATTTCAGCTGATACAGTCTTCCTTTTTCATTATTCAAGAAATGTTTAGAGTTCTTTAATGTTTATAAGTAGCTGAATATAATATTTTGATTATGATGATCTGTAGCACTGGTTTTGTATTTCAGTAGCAAGTACATGTCATGTTTTCATGAGATTCTCATAGGCTATGCTTTTGATTCTCAAGTGTTTCAACATCTAAGCATGTTACTCAGACTCAACATCAAATTCCATCTCCAACCTCAAAAGTCAAACCAAGTCAACCATCAGAAGTAACTGAAATAGGTTAGGTATAGCTTATCCTGCCTTAGGCAGACAGAAACCTTTCAGTGTCCCATTAAGCCCTGTATTATTTATTCTCTGAAAAATAATTTTATTGCATTGCCCTTATTGTGTCACTTTCAAAATAAATAACTATACGTAAGAATTTGACATATTATCAACATCTGATGTTTCAAACATTTTTATTTTTTGTATTTCACAGTGCAAGTGACAGTCAGATGATAAAAGGCAATTCATGTGTTCTGTGTTGTTTTTTTTTTTCCCCTCCATCAGTGCTACCAACAGATTATAAAAGCAATAAGATAATTAAACTGTTCTACTGATGTAACTGGTCTGATCCTAAATATAAAAAAAAAAGTCCAGCTTACAGTATAGCCTCTGCTAAGTGTTTCAGCACCCCTGATTATTTTCTTAAATTGATACAGTTTCTATATGCTTTCTTCTGGTGCTCTGTCCTGCACTTCTATAAGCTTTATGTAAATGATATTTGCTGCATCCAAAGTAACCTTGATTCTAGAAAATTTACTACAACTGTAAATAATCTTTGATGCTTGTTATGGGTGTGTTCACTGCCTAACAGAATAAAGTGAACAAATACTACCACTCTTTTCTTAGCTACTATGTAAAATCATAAACAAACACATATATTGCAGAAGAACTGACTGCAATGTGTAACTTCATTTGAATAGTGCAGACAAAGAAAGATATTGATTTAAAAAAGCATTAATTAAAAATAGTTCAAGAACATACATTATGTTAAGAACATTATTTTGCATTTAAAATACTTTTTGATTTGCATGAATAATGTTGTTGGAGAATTGTTGGCATTTTAACTAATATAACTTTAAATGATTTGCAATACGAAAGGAGAAAAGTGCCTGCATGTAGGATTCCACTTATTCTATTAAATACTACCTACCCTTGGAGAAGAAAGAAGGAGGAAAAAGAAAAATTTCCCTGATTTTATTTACTGTGAAATGAAATAGATACATGGGATAGCTATAAAGAAATAACATAGAGTTCAAACCTGGTAGAATTATAAGGCTCTGTGTTCTATCAGGATGCCACAAGAATTTTGGATTTTGTACATAATGTCATTATCTGCAGAATCTTCCATTCTGTGTGAGAAAAGAAACAAATGATAACTTAAAATTCCACTGACATGTATACTTTTTATATGTTTTAAAAAAATTTTTAAAGGAAAAGGTTTGGGAAGGTTTAGGACAATAGAAAAAATACATAAACAGACAAAAAAGATATCTAATGTGATCTAAAATCCCATTAAAAGTTACGACATCTGAACAGATATAGCCTTCTGATGTAAAGTCCATTCTATTCTAATCCTTTTGCCCAAAGAAAAATGGCAGTTTCAAACTGTTACCTTAATACACTAAAGCTCATTAACTTCTGATACCAGTAACGATTGTGGGTTTAACTTTACATATAAATGTTAGACCTTGGAATGCTAGCAGCATTTGGAAGATCAAAACCAAGCTTATACCACACAAACTTCCAAAGGACTGCCTTGTATGAAAAACATGGCTCTAGGCAGTAAAAATTGATTATACATTGTTCTTTGCTATTCCTTCTTATCCGTCATGCAGAACTATTTTCCGCAGACATGCTAGGATGTGTTTACATTAAAGTTGAACAAATTTGAGAAATTTTGACTTCATTAACTCGATAGAGAACCAAACCAAAGATGTGTTGAGTGGTGTCACCCAACCACTGGTGTTTATCTTGCAGATAATGTACGAGAATCAGCTTCATTACATAATTCATTTGGAATTCATCTTCTTGAAATTTAAATGCATGCATAAACATCCATGTGTTCAGCAAGTTGTCTCGCCACTTCCAGCAAGCTATGTCATGAAGACAGCAGGTGTGGAAGTGAATGAGAAGTCCTACCATGGAAATTGGCATCATATAGTGTGAGACTTGATAGTACATACTTATTTTTATTGAAATCTGATATTTTTAGCTGAAGATTCACCTGTATTTTTAGTCTTCCAAGCATGCATAGTCTTTTAGTTTCCTCCAGTATATAAAATCACAGAATCATTTAGGTTCGAAAAGACCATTAAGGCTATAGAAACATAGAATGGTTTGGGTTGGAAGGGACCTTAAAGATCATCTAGTTCCAACCCCCCCTGCCACAGGCAGGGACACCTTCCACTAGCCCAGGTTGCTCCAAGCCCCATCCAACCTGGCCTTGAACACTGACAGGGATGGGGCAGCCACAACTTCTCTGGGCAACCTGTGCCAGTGCCTCACCACTCTCATAGTGAAGAATTTTTTCCTAATATCTAATCTAAATCTACCCTCTTTCAGTTGAAAACTGTTACCCCTCGTCCTATCACTACACTCCTTAATAAAGAGTCCCCCAGCATCTTTCCTGTAGGCTCCCTTTAGGTACTGGAAGGCCTCTATAAGGTCTCCCCAGAGCCTTCTCTTCTCCGGGCTGAACACCCCCAACTCTCTCAGCCTGTCCTCATAGGAGAGGTGCTCCAGCACCCTCTGATCATCTTTGTGGCCCTCCTCTGGACTCGCTCCAACAGGTCCATGTCCTTTTGTTGGGGACCCCAGAGCTGAACGCAGTACTCCAGGTAGGGTCTCACGAGACTGAAGTAGAGGGGGACAATCATTTCCCTCAACCTGAGACTTACAAAGAAGCTCAGCTACTTCCTGGTAAAAGGTAATAAAAAAAAAGTCATGCTTGCAGAATTCATTTACATATATCAATGTTTTTGGATGCTAAGCAGCAGACAAAAGGCAGAGATTGAGTTAATACATTCTGCTAATCAATATCCCATCATATCAGAAAACTTCTCCACCCCACCCCCCAAGACAGCAGCCTTTACTAATTGTTTATGATGATAAAATTGAGTTAATTTTAGGACTATCCTTAAAACTAGTACAGACTTTGATGTAGGGCATACTGTCTCCTTCCAAGTAGGGATCCTGCATCTGAATTGTAAAATTCATATCTACATAACCCCTATGAGATTAGTTACTTAATCATTAGAGCTACATTGAGGTTAAACATCATAGAAAAAAAGTTCATGGAGGTGAAGAATGTAAATGAGTCCTTTATATTAATGAAGATGACATAATATCCTGACAGTAACTCCAAGCAATAATGACTCTTCTCTGAAAAAATAACTACAAGAAAAAAACTCTCTAAATCTCAGCAAAACTTAAAAAAAAAAAAATTTATATAAGTATGCCTACTTAGAAGTCAACAGCAAAACACCTGTTTTTAAAATATTTCTTATCAATCACCCATCATAACATTTTGGTCAGCTGCACAAATGTTTTTGATGCCCTGGAGTTTATTTGCTCTTGATTGTCAATGATACCAAATAAGAAATATGTGCAGAGAAAAATTGTTTTGCTTATAAAATTTGCGTCAAACAAAAGTGTATCAGCTCTCCTTGGCAGTCGAGTAAATGTCAGGAAGCAAAATGAAAGCTGGGGAGAGATACTCAGGGAAGTGGCACCACTGTGCTGCCTTCCATCTTAATCTGCTGAGGTCTTTCCATCTATGTCTTCAGAGTAATCAGGAGCAGCAAGAGGCAAAACCACTGGGTTATTCAAGAGAAGAAATATTTTCATCCAGTAAAAATGATAACATAATGTTGTATAGAATTAATATAGACAATAATTGTGCAGTAGATTTTTGGTTCTGAAAGTCCATTGTATTTATAAACTGTCAGTGTAGCAGACAGCTTAAGTATGTTCTCAAGGTACAGAGATTTTTAAGTCTGTCCTTCATACTACAATTGTTTACAAGGAATACCTGCTAAAAATAATTTAAGGCAAACATATTCACACAGAAATTATTCATCACACATTAATTTTAACCAAGAGTTAACAAAATATCAAAATTTATTTAGGTCAGTGGCCTAAATATCTCTCTCTTTCTTCCTCTTTCAGAAACAGAGGGACAGAAAAATATGCTATTATTGCTTTATCATTCATATGTATATTTGCATACAAAATGTCATTATTCAGGTGTTCAGTAACAAAAGAATAATGACCTCTTATCTCTTAGAAAGACCAAGTCACTAAAAGTCAGCATTTTTTACTTTGCTACCAGAAATTCAAACATTTGAAGTACTAGTATTATTTTTTCCAGTAAACTTTAACTTAATATGGAAAAGTTACATTAACTGTTTTATTCAACAAACAAATAGAAAAAATTATTTATATGACAGTTACTAGATTTTCCTTTGTTGTGGATCATAGGCAGTATTTATTCTGGTAACAGTACACTACAGGGAAACACAATGAGAGATTTACCTTTTTGGCTACACTGTCAATGAAGTTTGATTAGCAAAGTGAAATACCACAATAACAAAATGTCAGATATTGATTATTACTGATTTTTCTCCTGGAATATCAAATGGGATGATTGCCTGCAAATACCTGGGACTCATTGCCTGTATTGCTTTACTTACCACGCAATAAAACTGTGAAGGTTTTTACTTTACATCATTGGACTTTTGCAGAAAAATAGAGTGAAAATGAAATGGGCTTGGCAATGTGAAAATAACAGACAGAATTTTTTGATCTCTCAGTGCTTTTTGTTTATAACATAATAAAATATGACCTGAAAGAGGAAGGGCAGAGAAAAATAATATAGACTGATGATTAGATATTAGGCTTTCTGTATAGGACTAAGCTGTGCTCTTACGATCAGCTGCAGTCATGGAGAGATTTGTCCTCAGAATACTGAGCTACAGTAGATACTGTCAGACTTCTGAAGCAGAATTGCTTTCAGTGTGCTTCTTGCACACAGAAAGGAATAATCTGAGAATTATCTTTAACAGCAGCTGCATGTTCTTTCGAAATTTTCCTGTTCTCTGCAAGCCTGCAAAGGAGAAAATAACATTTCTTCTTTTGCAAGGAACACAAATCCACTTCCTCCCCCTTCTTCACAGTAGAATACCTCCACATCAGATTTTTCTACTTTATTGTGCACTGTGAATTTAGAAGTACATAACCTCTGGACATTTGAAGGAGGTAGGAATCCTTGGGTCTTTTTGCTGTTCCCCTTCATGTCTATGTTAAAGAAACTAGAACTCCAATCCTTAATATTGATATTGCAGTTGTGTCCCAAGGTTAAATTCAGAGTCAGTGGTTCTTTATACTAGCTCTCTTGCAGAGCTGTGAAAACTAAGCTTGTGGCTAAAAAGCAATGACTTGATATATTAACTAAAACTATTTGTACAGGAATATTTTAAACATTGAAAAGGCTGCTTTTACTGTAAATGTCATCATACAGTTTAAATAGGAGAATTTGTGTTTTCAATAATATTGCTTATTTGTAGAAACCTGAGATAGATTGGCGTTTACTAACACGCAAAATGTTTGAGATACCATTCCCTGGGAGTTTGGAGTTTATATACATACATATGTGGCTGGATAGTAAGATAGAATGCATATTTCAATTTTTACAGGTAAAATAAAAATAATTGTCAATATAAATAAGATGCACTACCAAGATTTATCCTCGTTTGGGGTTTTGGATAATTTTTTTCAGGGGGAACAAAGCCTGTTTTCAAATGTTGTTAGAAATGCTTCAAATAAATGATGAATGAATAACTGAAACACTTAGCATGCAGACAATGAAAATGCCCTTTCACTGTACACGTACAGGGATTAATAATTTTTCTTTTCAAGGTACTGGATTATTTGTCTATCTGTTTCATATATTGATGTTTAATCTCCTGAATGCTCATCTTTATCACAAAGTTAAAGTTAGGTATCTTGGGTTAAGTTTATTGGTTGTTTTTTGGTTTTGGGTTGTTTTGTTTGTTTGTTTATAAAATTGATCATATGTAAGGCATTTCATGCTAATACACTATCCTACACAATTACACCTTCATTAAGACAATCCCTTTGGTATAAAATGATAAAGTATTTCTTAGCATATAACTCAGCAATCACAGTAGCTATAGAAACAACCAATTTTCTATCTAACACAAGTGTATCAAATGCAGTGGTGGTTGGGGTCAAACACAACAAGTGGAAATATATTTTTCTGTTACATGCTGTTCGTGTTTGTGGTCACACTACACCTCTTAAAAGCTAATTATTCAAAAACTTTTCTTGCAAAGATTAAAAAAAATTAACTTCTATCTGCATTGTGGAAATTGTCAAAAGAATAAAAAATAGAGGTGTAACTGACCTTTTGTTTTGATACAGCAGAGGCTGCAAATAAGAGGCTCTAAGATACATATATCTGTATCAGACTTACAGTAGGTGAATTCTCTGCAATTTTCATTAATTAGTGGGTTTGTTTGTGGAAAAGTTTATTTTTTTAAACAAACATGTTCACTATTCCAAATTTACAATTTTTTTTTTTTTTTTTAAAAAAACTAATGAGTTCAGACTCTGTCAGAGAGTAATTAAAATAGTCAGATACCTGACAATATGCCAAGCAAGTATTTGTACAACATTTTTTAATATACAGGACAAATAAGATTTACACTGCAGTTCCTATAGTGATATTGCTACATCTCTGTGTTCAGTGCTGGGGCCTCAGCTATATTTAGAAATCTTTCTAAGGTTCATTATTTTTTGTATAAATATTTCTCAGAAGTCAACTCAGTAATTTCGAATCCTTCATCCTCCAAACATAGCTGCTAAATGGATCCAAAGAAAAGCCTGGCAATACTGTTTACCAGACTTTCAGATAACAGAAATACAAATGCTAACATCCAGAAATTTAAAACCAAAAAGTTTAGGCATATTAACAGAAAAGAAATTCATCAGACATTCTTATGTGTGATTCATTTGGCCAACTGCCTACGTCTAGCTTTAGAGTGTAAATCATTTCTTCCTAAGGTAGCTATCTAAAGATGCATCACAGTAAAAAGTGCTTTTTTCTCTCTTTTGATTTAAAAGGAATCTTAGGTGACTAGCTTAGATTTAGATAGTAGTACTGTAGACAAATAAGTTATGTGAGGCAATTATATTTGCATATACCACTTCTACTAAGGGAAGTCCTTGAGATACCACTAAAAAGTGGGAAGTTATTCCTGGAAAGTATTAAGGCACCCTCAAGCGTGTGCAAATCATCTGTGTTTGAGACTGGATAATGGGTCAGTGCTTCTCTGTTATATTTTTACCCTTGGTAGAGAATGCATTATCTGTGAAATTTTCGATAATTAATATTTCCCAGTCAAATACTTTCCATAAGAACATAGTGGGTAAAAAGCTAAGTATTAAGAAGCACTGCTTTAGAATTAGTTTTTCATGAGAAATAGAAGGGATATAGGTATTTTTAAGGTATTTTTGAAAACCTGATAAGCAGCAGTTCTATACGTATGCAACCTGTACCTGTTTTTGGGGGGAAGCTGAAACTGAAAATAAAGTCTGCAATGGAGACAATGTCTGAACTCCTGAGACTCTTCTTTTAAATTCAAGTCAGGGCAAGGTATCCAGTCTTTCTTAGTATTTCAGAAAAAAAAAAAAACAATTATGTGTAATAATATTGGGGAGAAACTCATTACAACATGTTCTGGTAAAAAAAAAAAAAAAGCACTAATAATCCAAAGAAGTATAATGATTTTATTTTATTTTGTTCAGTTTTTTAATGCAGTAGCTCTGTTTAACTTATTTGGTATTAACTCAAACTTATGTTAGAGTAGCTCTAAACACAATTTGGCCCACAAGAGGTTACACAGTTGCCTAGCTATTCATTTGAGACTATGAACTTCACTGTAATTGTGCTGGTTTTGGCTGGGATAGAGTTAATTTTCTTCATAGTAGCTGGTATGGGGCTATGTTTTGGATTTGTGCTG
>JAVJGG010000008.1:10852960-10865148 GCA_035590195.1 Aviceda cuculoides | reverse complement strand
AAAACATCAGTGTGTTATCAACATTCTTCACATACCGAACTCAAAACACAGCACTGTACCAGCTACTAGGAAGACAATTAACTCTATCCCAGCTGAAACCAGGACAGACAGTGAAGTGTTGCAACACAACTTTTGACAATATTTAAGAAAAGAAATAAGTGATACAACAGATGAATGGAGAGAATATCTATCTTTCTCCATTCAGCAGAGAAAAGCATCTAGCTGTTTCTGGGAAACCTTTTATTGTGTCTAAGAAAGTCATAGAAGTGGTGGCTGTAGACCTACAGAAACATTTTACTGGTAGTTGAGCTTCATTTTTATCTTCATTCTTCCATCAGGATGGTATAATAACTGACAAATAGTCACACTGATATTCTTAATTTCAGTTTTTACATTTCAACATGTCCTAAATACCTAATGGACAGTCCCTTGCATGACACTTTTATGGCCATTAAAAGAAAAAAAATATCCTTAGTAAATATTCCTTATACAATGGGTCTTCAGAAGCCAACTACCGCTACCTCCTCAAAGAAGGTCTAACTAGATCCAGTTGTTCAGGAACTTTAGTTGAGTCCTGAACACCTCTGAGGATGGAGATGTCACAGCTTCTTTGGGTAACCTATTCTAGTGTTTGACCTTCTCATGGTAATTTTTTTTTCTCACCTAAATAGTCAACATTGTTTAGAATTCCATGGATGCATCTAGTATGAGATGAGGCTGTTAAGAAAGAAAGTTCCCCTGAGGTGTGAGCATCTTCCATTTCTTGGGATTTATTTCTTGGTTTGATTCAAATCATAAATATGTATATAAAACAACTAGAAAATGTCACACACCTGATTTTCAGACAACTCTACAGAGAAGTATATTGTAGGAAGGACACTTTATATTCTTCAGTAAAGTACAATACATTTTTATATGATAAGGGTTGTAATGAACATTTTCAAATTATAATTTTTTTATCAAACTAAATCACGCTTAAGAAAATCTTTATCATTCTTACTGATAAATATATTAATTTATACACAGAAAGTGAAAGGTAGTATCTTGTATTTTATATTCTGGGTATTTATGACTGCACAAAGGAAGAACCTAAAAGTAATAACTTAGAATTGCAAGCATTACCTGTTTTTTAATCTACCTTTTTGTCTATGTGCCAGTGTCTACCCTGTGGAGTAACATGGCAGTTATGTTTTAATGCTCTTGCCAGCTGCAGCTTTTTTGAAGAAATTATAAACATCCTTTGTAATACAGTACAGGTGAGTCTGCCACAGGCAGTATGATTGCACAATTCTCTGTATAAACTAGTCAAACCTGTCTAAAAACTGGCTATTTCTGGCCCCAGTTAACACAACTGAAAGGCTGAAGCAAGACTGCACTTTGGTGAGTATTAGACCTCGGAGTCTTAAACTGCATCTGAAACTGCATTGGGTGTAGGTGTCCAGGTGTTGACAGCAGGGGGGCTGCAGGGGTGGCATCTGTGAGAAGAGGTCAGGGGCTGTCCTATTTCGGGCACCAGCACCCGTGAGGGCACTCAGACATCTGCACATACCTGTGCCACCCCCACTACATATAGGGACTGAGGTGACCTGGGGACCGTGGAATCTGGGAGACCCACAGCAGTCCCACCACCTATGGGGACCCAGGGAACCAGGTGTCCCAAGTCAAGTTTGTTTTCCCCGGGGTGGTAATCGGTAAGTGATGTCCCTGTCTTTATCTCCATCCATGAGATTTTCCACCTTGTTTCAACCCCCTGTCTTGTTGGGGAGGGAGAGTGAGGGGACTGTTAGGTGGGTATCTGACTGAAGTCCAAGTTCAACCCACCACAGTCCTTTGTGGCTGGCTATTTCTAGTCCCAGTTAACACAACTGAAAGGCAGATGCAGGACATTAGTAGTGTTTACCTTCCTAATCTATTTATGGACAGCAGTCTTAGCCACTCTTTGTTTTGTTAGACTAAACATGGCAAACTCTTAGAGAACAAGGAATACTAGAAATATGCATACATTTTGAAAGGGGAATACAGTAAAAGATCAAACTTACTGGACATAGTCTTCTAATGGAAGAATAAAAGATACTCCAACCATACTAAAATAAGCATCGTTAAAGAAGTAATAACAGATGAGGTCATTATGTAGTCACAGGGTAGAAGGATTATGAATTGTGACACTTCCTAAGCTTTTATTATTTGATTTCATGTTAATGTTCTGTTGACCTTTGGGTTTTTACTATCATTTCTACCTTCTTTAATTTGTAAATTATCCCTTAATTCTCCCTTTTTCCAGAAATAAACTTAATGTTTGATGTTCTTTTTTGAGTTATGTGGGTTTTGTGTTGGTGGTTTTTTTGTTTTTGTTTTTTCATTTTAGCTTTTGTCTTTAGTTGATTGGTTGGTTGGTTGTTTTAAAGCCCACATCTGAATATTGTGTCAAATATAAGGGAAATGGCAATGTTTCATTTTTTACAGCTACCTATTCAACAGCATTCCACTGTGAGTCAGGAACATTAATAATTCTGATAATAGCATGTCTAGAGTCAAGTAAAACTAAAATGTGACAGTGAGATACCCACAGGAAAAGTAATCTTGCAGTCCTTAGCTTCTCACTGAAGCCTCCCTCCTTCCTCATGTAAAACTACTCTGACTCAGATCCCAAGATGAATGTCTAGCTATAAGTACATGTTGTCTTGAAGAAATGAGCAAAGGGAAAGGCAAGGAGTGATTTAGTAGTTTGTCTTCCTGCCAATACTATGACCTCTGTCATGAAGCTGGTTTAAAGCAAAAATCACAGCTTGACTTTCCCTTTGCTCACTTCTCCATGGGAGCATGCAGTCATAAGCAACACTCATTCTTCAAGTATTCATCCTAGTGCTCTCTTAATAGTTAATATAACAATAAATTCAATCAAGAAGCCTGGTATAACAGAATATGTTTACCATGTTTTAATATTAGAGGATTAAGAAGAATGCTAACAATTAATTTAGTAGCTAAGAAGTATAGGGATTTTCAGTTCACAAATGAACTGGGTATTCTTTAATTAATTAGATTTTTTAAGAAAAAAATAGACAAATAATATAAGTAGAAGAGCTGCTTAAAAGAAATGCAGTAGCAGAACCACCTTCATATATACAGGGACAAAGATCGCCTAAAGTATTTATACCTTGGAAATTTGATTAATACAATATGTGCTATATATTAAAATGTATTAAGTTTATCTATAAAGTTATAAACATAATTTGATAAAGATTTAATGAGCATATTGTAAATGTTCATATCTAAAATGCTAGAGTCATACTGCTGGGTACAAAATATCTAACAGGAAGTAAACAAGTCATATGTATCAGGAGAATGCACTCTAACTTTTTCAGAAACAGGTTCAACATATGGTTAAAAATTGCTTATTTAACATAGTAGTATAAGTTACTGTGAAAGTGTAGTAGTTACTCATTATTTATACCACAATAATGAATATATTGGCATAACAGTAAATCCATAGAGTAAATAACATTAACACTTACCCTGTAATAGGGATGTATTACTGGTTGCTTAAATATTTTGTGGAATAAGCACATCTTTAAGCATTTGTGGAAACAAGACTTTGCTGAACTGTGATCTATTAAATAATTTTTCATGCTGGTTTGTTTTTAATAAGGAAAATAAGAGAACAAAATGAAGCATGTTAAATTAAATCTACTTAATGTTGCAGAAAATCCAGAATCTTACTGTCTATTTCTGACTACTCAGTTTTCTTGTGTTAATATTGAACTATTGCATCTGTGTTAATACAAGTAATGTAAACCTGTAGGTCCTTGTATATGTTTATATACACTACATGGCATACTATTAATACATTTGCTGACATGTTTCACAAAAATTGCTCTTGATCTTTTTATACATATTGATATTGACTATTCAGGACAGAAATTTTCTAGGATCATCAGAAAAAAGTTCTCCTAATACAGAATTTTAATTTATGGCCTACAAGGAATTGAAAACTGTCCTGGAAATATAAAAAGTGGCAAGCACACCTTCTTCTTCTGGATAGTTTAGGGTTTAAATGTCTTAAACATAGGTTCTTTGATGGAGCAACTTGAATCAGAAAGTTCAAGTTTGGGTGTCTGGGTAGTACCAACTAGTAGTGGTAGGTGCCTGCAAAGAGTAGTTCTGGCTGTCCAGAAGTCCTAGACACCCACTAGAGTGCAATTCAATATTCATGCAGGAGTAATGTAGAGATATCCAGAGCAGGAGATGGAAAACCACAAGCACGTGCAGTGGGAGGATGAATCTAGAGAGCAGGTGCCTCTACCTCCATGAATTCAGAACAATGGGCAGTCTCCTCAGGACAGTGACAATTGCTGTTCTTTAAATAGTATCTTATTTATGGTACTCCTTCCAGCAGCAGACACTTGTCTCTAAGCTGTTTTCAGGTTGGAGGGGGGTTGCATGTGAACTCATTTCCCGGTAAAGGACCTTAATCAGAAAGCTCTAGGCAATGCTGGGGAAGAGCTAGATTCTCTCTTATAGCAGCTTTTCAGAGTAACTGCAAAGGAGTTTGACTTAATAGGACATTTAAGTGAAAAGTGTTTTCATTTTATGTTACAGCATTGAGATTTGAAATTTTTATTGCAAGAATTATGCACATATTCATAATTAGAGTTTATGCTAATGTCCTGTGTACATAAATTGTACAGAATATAAACAAATTATGTTTTTGAGTTATGGTATCACATTTAGACATACAAAAAGATGCAAGTCACTGTAACAAAGACAACATGAATTAATAAAACAACAGAGCATGCCAGCTAAGCTTATGAATGTGAGCTGCCTGATCCAGTGTTCATTCCTTGATATCTTACAGTTCTTTAAGCTATATTGATACAACATTAAAGGAAAATCATGCTCCATTGATGTCATTACTAAAAGTTCGAAATAACTAAATGGGCCCCAGATTTACCCCTCAGGTACTATTCTAGTGGAGAAAGTATCTACCATAACTGTAGCTGGTTATTAACCTGTGTTACTAAGATTAATAGGACTTGAAAACATGCTTTTATGTAGCTAAGAGAGCTTCACGTGTTTACCTGATTTATAATACAGTAGTCCTTTTTAAACTTCACAGAGATGTTTGCTTTTTGTATGGCATATTTAAAGTTAAATAATGTATAAAGTTTAAAAAACATTTATATGTCAGAATAATGTTTACAACTGTGGTATGATTCTAACTTCAAGAAGAATCCTTCATAATTTTTTGCATTTTAATAGTGCAGATATTGCCTGATTACTAGAGTTGCAGACTGTGTTGATATATAAATAAAATTTGATCAGTCTTTGGAACTACTGGGTTATTTTTCTGCATAAAAGGAAGCATTTAATTATGGAAAAAAACAATTGGATTCTTTAAAGGTCTGTCTTCTCCTGAGATTAATGCTTTATTTCTGTTGTGTGTATGTGTATGCACATCAACTTTTCCTACAGAAATATTGAAATTGTTTATGGGAAGCTTTGCAAATTACCAGTAAACCATTTTGAAAGGTATTTTTTTCTTTTCTGAAAATGTACACCATTTCTAGTTTAAACCCTGCCCAGAAGAGGAACATTGAGAAAATGTTTTTGATGACTCATTTTTCAATGCTTTGCTACGTGCAGCAGACAGAAAGTAAGGAAAATATTTTCTTAAGGAAGGCATTTCTACACTTTTTTTCTCTCTGATCATCCTGAAATGGCATGTAGACATCAAATTTTAATCAGCCCTTAATGAAATGCATCTTCTTCAGCAAAACAGCATCATTAGAGATAATTTGTCTGAGTCTCAGTTCAGCAAATACATATATTTTTTCTTCATTTTAGGCATTCAAAATGCTGAAATTAAGAAGTAACCTGTATGCTTGAGAAATAGGAGTACTGGTTGAATTAGACCTCATTGAAATCTCTCACAATGTCTTAACTATAGCTCAGAAAATACCATTTTCATTCTCTGTGATATTTTAGTACTCCGTGGGACAACCAATGACATTCTCCCTCTTGTCCGTTTGGACTTTCTTGGTTTCCTTATTCTTTAAAATTCTCTGATTCTTTCTTCTGTGTCATTAAGAGGGTTCTGCAGGTTTCTTCTGTATGTCCTGTGTTTTTCTTCATCAGTCAGTTGTCTCGCTTCTCCAACTTCACTTGCAAGCCAGCTGGAACAAGAACAGTTTGTATTTTCAGTGTCAAGCTAACAATACTTGAGTTCAAAACCTTGTGGTTAACTTCAGCTATAACTACATTATCATTTTAAAGCACTTCAGAAATATTCTTTCTGCAATTTTCTTTAGAAATATTCATCAGCATTTCCTAAATGAATATGTCTTAAAGACTCAAAATAAAAATTTCTTTTAACAAACTAACATTTGGAGATTTTTTTTTCCTTTCACACCATTTTGTATGATAGATTAGAGACATTAGAAGAGAGAACTAGAGAGAAGAGACATTAGAAAATTCCACATTGAGGATTAATATCCTCCTTGGTTGTATTTGCACTGTGTACTTTATATAGATACTACAGGCATGTTTGGAAGACATAGGTCTATTTGTATAGACACATGTCTGTGTATAGACGTGTTTGGAAGGTGGTCAGCAGAACTTTCAAAGAAAATGTATTAAATGATATTCTAGTAATCTCTGTAAGTTTGTTTCTGTTTTCACTGGCTAAGTTTTGCCCTGCGTTCACATGAGTTAATACAATACAGTTCATCTGTAAATTACTGCAGTGCTTATACCAAGGGCAGTCATAATTATAATGTATTTTTCTATGTATGCATTTTTCTAGTAAACCCTTTATTTAAGAGTGTCGTATTTGCATCACAATGCACCATAAAACCAGCAGACCATATCTGTACTGACTTATAATTGTTACAGAACTCACCCAGTTACACTAACACATATGTGTATATATACTGCACATACAAAGGCACAGATTTATCTCTATGTTTTTCTTTGCACATAAGAAAATATAATTGAGCCAATTCCAGAGTAGGTTTGCTAGATACTCTTCTCTGAAATTTGTGAACCTAACAAATTTACTGTGACTCAGGAAGACTGCACTTGAACATAGAAAACACACTAGCAGTAATATCTAGGCCATCTAAAACAGTCTTCTTGCCCCAACTTTAGACCATGTATGTGTACATCATTCTAGAAAAATATTTATGCAGTATTTTCTTGAAAATACCCTGTGCTGGGAACCACAACTTTCTCGTTCTTTTTGGTGAACCGCTGGTTTCAAAGTAAGGAAAACTGTGGCTTGTTCTTCCTTTCATTACTTGTTAACCAAAATTTAGTGTTGTCATTTAAGAAAATTGATTCCTTTCCCCTTCTATGTAGCAATCCAACATTGATGTCTTTGTGACACATACGACTTTTTATTCCTACTATCAACTTTCTGTTCTATAGATTGAACAATTAAAGCTATTTCAACATATTTTTCATTCATTTTCATTGTCCTTCTCTAGGTTATAACAGTCTCCTTCACAGATAGCACCACTCTGAGTACCACTCCCATTGCAACCTTTCTAATACAATGTAGGGAGAAAGCACTGTTGTGCATGTCTTCATGTTGTACATTTTGGCCTAATTAGTGTTAAAGATTCTATAAGCCACTCAGTAAGAATTTTCAAAACAGAAAAGGGAGATTTCTTAAGCTGTCTTGATGTACAGCTCTGTGCTGTAATTGAAACTGGCTTAAATATTTAGAGTTGAAGATCAGAAAAAAAACAAATGCTTGTAATTCAGCTGATCTAGCTAAACTTCAAGATTTCCAAACAGTGATGAAAGTAATTTTGTGGTACAGGTATCAGAAGCAAGACTAAATGTTTTAAACATGACAATAAGATGCAGTTGATTCTGAAATGTGTAATAAAATAAAAAGGAATCACTACTGTGTAAAAGGGAAGTTCAAATTCATAGCCTAAGGGCAGCAATTGATCTCTGCTCATGGTTTGAAAAGAAACAGGCAACAACTATGTTGCTTGCCAAACTGCCTGAGCTAAAGAAAACCTATGCAAAAGCTTTGGTAACAAACTGAGGTTTGGATCTCTGATTGATGCTCCCACCAATCACAGAAACCTTGCAGAAAGAGCCAATATAACTATCAGAGTATTACTACCAACTTTTTGCAAGAGTATGTCACTATGTTACTCACACATATGTGTGCTAGCTGTAACTCAGAGACCTTTTTTTACAAAGCAGCTGGCTAGTGTGTTGTTCCTCATTCTTTATCTGCATATTTCATTATTCCTAAATGTAATGCTTGATATACAATATTATACATTTTTTTTAAGTTGACTTCTGTCCATTTTACTTTCCACAGTTTTAAAAACTTACAGGTAAAAAGAAAGGCCTATTGAACCCATAAAGTGGAAACATGCTAATGAGATTTAACATTTTATTGTTTTGAATCCAAAAATAATCATACTAGTATAACTACATAATAATTTTTGTATTCAGTAGCCCAGTAAGATAGTATTACCATTTGCAGTAACAGGCGACAGCCCTTTTGCTAACTGTACCTTACATGTCTTTTAAACACTCCCATCAAAGTGATCTCTAACTTCCTACACTGGTATGTAAATGTTCAGTTGCAAAAATCAAAATGGATGAAACATAAAGGCCAGAAAATTTGACAGAGTCTGGACTGAAGAAGTTTTCATGATTATTTAACTAAAGGGAAAGTAATTATGGGTGTAGGACTCAATGAACCAAACAACTCTGTTTACGCACACAACTTCTACATAATATTTAGTGTTCTCTTCTTTCCCTCCAAATCACTTCCTTTAGTCAACCAGTCTTCTACACAGCAAAACAGATTATTTACTATGTCATAACTTGTCTTGCTAGATGAAACAGGGAGAGAAACTGGTGAGTCTATGAAGGTCAAATATTCTGTACTTACAATCATATATCATCCTTCATAGTCACACCTATCCCCCATGGTCCAATAACTTTTAAGCTATAAAGCTAGCAGGAAAATAGCAAAAGACAGGATTAGTGAAATTTATATACGAGGAGCTCTACTGTATGGGTTATTCGCAGAATAAGGAAATAAGCAAAGTGGAAAGAGGTGCAAGAAAGACTAAAGGGAAATCTGAATCTTGTTCCACCATCTGGGAAAGATACTTCAGTGGAATTGACTAAAAGTATAGACTATATTAAAGGTCAAAACTTTACATTTATGTTTCATGAAGTTTTTATCCAACTGAATTTCTATTGCAAAATGGCTAAACATCTGTACTAAGTGCTTTTGAGTGTGTAAAGAACTTAGATTTATTTGTGTTTGTCATTTTATTTATTTCTTAATTTTTGTTTAACTAGACATTTTTTGTGCAATTCTAATGGCACTTCAGGAAGCTGTCTTTTAGCAAATGATCATTATGAATTGCTACAGTATAAAATCTAAATGAAATTAAAGCCTTTAATCAAAATTAATGTAAAATCGTCATTATTTTTACCAAAAGCAAAATTAGGTTTTGCTTTCCATCTTGTCAATTCTTTTGATTATTTAGTTCTGATGTAAAAGAATAGGGACAAGGGAAGGGTATAGTGTTCAGAAAATTGTTCAAATAAAAGCAAACAGTTCTCTTATTATGTAATGAAATCTACAACCAAATGGTAGGTGTTTTATTACATTCATGTATAAAATACTGGTATGCCTATTTGGACATATGTACACCTATGGAAAGCAATTAAGAATAAGATAAAAATGAAACCTACAAAGCCAAAATGGCAACATTCATTTTGGTTGCATGAAACAGATCTTCCAAACTTATTAGCCCCATATGCTACAGAAGTATTTATATTCCTTGAGGCAATAAGCCAGCCCTTGGGTAGCTGAGGAGCTATATATCGTACTCACAGCAAACATCCTGTATCTCAGATAACTAGGTCTTTCCAAAAGTTTCAATACTTATGATTTATTTAAATGAACCAGATAGCCGCTGTAGAAGCTGGAGTAATCAGAGACAGAACTACTGGGACAAAGGGGAATGACTACAGGAGATCAGCACTGCAGGAGCGGCTGTGAAGAATACAATTCTCCTGTTATTTCCCACATCCCATTATAACCTTATTTTCTTCTTACTCTCTATTGTTCTACTTGTTCACAGATAGTCCACAGACAGGATTGAAGATTAAATATTTTGGGAGATCCATATCAGAGGGATTCATATTTTGGTTATTTAGAAATGTCAGGTCTTCTTCCAGAAATTCCCATTATACTTTTGAATAATAATTAAAAGAAGACACAAGTGAAAAAAAAAAAAAGAAATGTAACAATAAAACTGAACAACTTCATATTGAGCAAATCACTCCAATCAGAAACAAAACCACCAAAAAACCCAAATGAAAACCTTTGATAAGATTCACCCACACCACAGACAAGCATGAAGAAAATTATTGTGGGACCTATATGAATAATTTTATTTGCTTGTGCCATGTATAAGAAAAGACATGTATAAACAGCAGAGTAAGAAATTGAAAACATATGCCTGACAGATTTGTGTGTGTTGAGCAACAGTTGTCTGGTTGTTATGACTTCTTCACATGCTCAAAGTTAATCTGTCAGGTTTGAGGTCAGGAAAGAATTTTGACCTCTGGGCAGATTGACAGAGACTTTTGGGTTTTAGCTGGTTTTGGTTTGGGTTTTTGTTTGTTTGGTTGGTTGGGTTTTTTTAATCACAACATATATGTATTCCATGTCCAAGAAAATATTGGCATTTCCATGCAATTCAGGGATCAGTAATACTGCCAGTCCTTGATCTTTCATACTTCATTGTTGGGACATATTATTAGGGTTTTTTTGGTTGGGTTGTTTTTTTGGTGGGGTTTTGTTTGTTTGTTTTCTTTTAATGTAAGTCTTCAGTTTATTAGAAGGTAATTTAGGAAAAGATTTCATGGCCCAAGAAGTATAAGAACATTTAGATGTCCTATAGACTTTTTTGAAAGAGATCTTTAGTATATTAACTTAGTGCAAGAGACTTCTGTCTTGGCAGAGTTAGAAAATAGACCAAAAGTCATTTGTCTGAAACAGTACACTGTGAAGAAAGGTAGAAAAGGTAAACAGTAACCTCTTGAAAGAAATATAAGAAACCAAAAAAGTAAAATACATTGGCCAACTATAGAATCTTCTCTAAAAGTAACATCTTCTTGAAAAAAAAAAAAAAAAAATTAAATACATGATAGTTATCTGTTATTGTCAAATATTTGATATGTTACTAGAACTACCATCTGATTTTATCAGAAACCTGGAACCCCATGAATAATAGTTGTTTTTTCCTAGAAATACTCAGCTCCCACAACTATTTTTATTTCTCTTCATGTTTTCTTTCAACAGTTATTTATACAGAACATTTCTGTAGGTAAAATTAGTCTCTTATCACCTATAATTAAATATGTTGGCCACGTGGGAGACAGCTGTGGTGCCTGATATTGCATCAGTAATTGGACCTTTAGTTACAGTTACTACAGAGTCTGAAAAAAACCCAAACCTGCAGCAGTTCTAGAACTCTGTTACTGACACTTTGACATTGTCACACTAAATTTAACTGGCATTGGAGAATACATGATGAATTCTGAGCTAAATCTTTTATACCTACTTTCTCTGTAAGCAGAACACCAAGATTTTGTCATCAGGCAGAATAGGATCCCTACTGAGTCTAAATCAGAAGAGTAATTTTATTTTTCTTTAAAAAAAAAAACCCTTCAATTTTTCTCTTCAGGATGGGTGTAAAATTAACCAGGACTACAGTCTTCTAGGACCATAGATGAGCCTATATCCGTTTCATCTGACAGTTCTATTATTTGCCAAGTAATCCTTTGTTTATGTCCTTATACAAAATAATTATAAATATAACTAAACAAAAGATCAAATCTAAAGAAAAAAATCACAATATAAAATTACTTTAAACAGGTCACACTAAAACTGTGATTTTAATGCTGAAATCTTGCTAAGACTATTTGCCATGGTTTAACCCCAGCCAGCGACTAAGCACCATGCAGTCGCTCACTCACTACCCCCTACCCAGTGGGATACGGGAGGAAATCAGGAAAAGAAGTAAAACTCGTGGGTTGAGATAAGAACAATTTAATAGAAAAGAAGAAACTAATAATGATAATGATAACACTAATAAAATGACAACAGTAATAATGAAAGGATTGGAATGTAC
>JAVJGG010000008.1:10826395-10836662 GCA_035590195.1 Aviceda cuculoides | reverse complement strand
CTAATATAGGCAATAAACGGAAGTTCCAACATCTCTTCAATGAGGACGCGCGGTTCATTCCGGGCAGATCTCCTACAAAGAGACTATATAGTTTTTTAAGGGCCAGGTAGAATGTCTACACTTCTTCATGCATGCCTTCTTAGTACACGACAAGAGTACAGAAAATTAAAAAAAAATGTCTGTGGTTGTCTCTTTTTCACAGAAACTCTGAGTTCATTTGGCTATAATTGGGAAATTATAGAAAGAGCTAGAAAGAACTTCAGTAATAACAAAGAAGGCATTCAGCAAAATATTTGCTGATTCCAAGTGTTTTAAAATTTTCCCCATGAATAGATTTCTGAATGTTTCCAACCAAAGTGCAATAGAGACTATTCTTTTGCAAACAGAAAATAAATCTACCTAACAGAGATCAGCACCAGCTCAGGACATTATTCACATCATTATTGACAATATTATTTGAAATCAACACGATGTAAGCATATAATTGTAAGTCCTTCTGAATTTATTTTAAGCCTTGCCTGGAAGAAGAGTGTATTTAAGTCTGTATTACAATATATTTTGAAAGGACACCCTAAGTGAGTAGTTGCAATAAGACAAAAAACTTTCAATGTAGACATGCCTAGGTTATGCTATTGTGTTGAATGCAGAGAACTCAGTGAATGCTGGGCTGTAGCAACAAATCTACATAACACAGCACAGCAAAATACATTTGCACCGCAGTTGTTTGGATTTATTAGCTTAGGCACAATGACACACTTACATGACTAAATAGTATCTGGCCCCAAGGCTGTCCCAACAGCAAGTTACCCTCAGTGTCTTTGCTCAGCTGCCTCTAGTATTTAGAGATCAGTATGCACAGAGCTCTTTCAAGTTTTCCATACAATACAGTTTTCTATATGTATTGTAGATAGTTTGTGTGTAAATTGGAGCACAACCTAACCTTGATGTAAATAACTCTTTTACAAGCATTCTCTTTATTACCGTCAGATTTTTCTAAAAAATAATCAATATCCGTTACACAGAACGTTACATCTGTTAAACTTAATGTTGAGTTCTTCGTCCAAGAATCCACCAAAAGCTTACTAATCCTCGGAATACTCTCTCAGTTAAATTCTGCTTAGGGTGACTGGTCTTGATGGAATTACTCTGCATATACACAGGCATCACTAACATCAATATTTTCTCACTGTAATAAAAGTTTGTGATTGTTTACGTGTTAGAACAGAAATTAACTGTTTCAGAAGTTTACTGAACATTATTGTAAGACCACCTAGCCCTTGGGAATCCATATGCAAATGACCTATAATTGTTTTATGGATTTTCTCCATTAACTAGAATTTCAAAAGGCACATACATGTCAACTGAATTATAAAAAAAAATGGTCCTACTCTCTAGGGTTATTGTTAACTTGCAACTGTTTAGTTTAAGTTATGATGCTTATTTGATCTTCTTAATGTTAAGAAGTAGCTTATCTTTATTTTTGCTGTTGTGTCTAATGGACTCTTAGGTTTTAATAAGCTTTTCCATGAAAAGATTAAATTTTATACATTTCTGATAATATGTTTACATGTTTAGCCTAAGTACTTTTGGCAATATAAAAAGTGCATTCACATTTCTTGTTTGCTCACATTATTTATCTCTCTTCTTCTTTTCCTTTTTTTTTTCCCTTCCCTTTTTTTTTTTTTTTTAATGCTTGCTCTTCTGGAAATTCCCATACTTCCTTCTTGTTTCTCCCTCACCTATGCTGCACACACTGCATAGTTACCCTCTTTTTCTATCCAGCTCTAAACTGGACTTGTTTTGTTTTACCTGGTCTGTGCCAGACTTCTGGATCATAATATCCAGCTTCCTTAAGTTTTAATGAAATACAATGAATTCAGTTCTAGAGAGAAGAACAGAGTAACATGCAGCACCGTAACAGCAAAGAAAAATGCTTTGTGTGCATGTGTATGACTGTATATTTAAATGTTTGTACTCTAAAA
Source organism: Aviceda cuculoides (assembly GCA_035590195.1). Taxonomy (NCBI): domain Eukaryota; kingdom Metazoa; phylum Chordata; class Aves; order Accipitriformes; family Accipitridae; genus Aviceda; species Aviceda cuculoides. The sequence continues at coordinate 10,834,680 of JAVJGG010000008.1, read as the reverse complement.
AGAGAAAATAAATACAGCCAGTGAGATCCATAAATCTGGTATGAAAGTCAGTATAAAGATTAGAGGCCAAGACAACAGATCCTAATATTAGAAAAGAATGTTGCTTTAAGGATTTTATTTCTTCCCTAGTAGTCATTTAAGGAATTTACATATATAGAACAGAAATCCCTTATCACCCTCCAGACCCACACCCATGCTCAATATCGCAGTAGAATTCAGTTAAATTGTAACTGACAATAATTTATATAAATTAGCTGTTATTCTATAAGCAAACCGTACATTTAAATGAAATCCAAACATGACAAAGGGAAAAAAAGGCACACTGAGCATATCTAAACAACTTTCAATTAGTTGTGTATACTAACATATATATATTATATATGAACCTCATTTGTTTTTAAAATATATATGAACCTCATTTGTTTTTAAAAATCAGGGCAGTTTAATTTTTAGCAGCACAATAGTATTATGCACTTGAATACATTAGGCTAGACTGTTTCATAGTGCTGTGCCCTATGGATGTCATATTTATCAAATATTTTGTATCCCAGAACCTGTTTTTTCTTAAAAAAAGATTTGGTTTATTTCTGTAGGTCTCAGGAGTGCTAAATTAATCTTGAAAATTCAGTGCAGTGCAATGGATGGATTTTGCTGAACCTCCTTCAAAAGGTATTGGACGACCTCAGAAGATAACAGTGCTTTAAGTGTCAGCATTGTTAACTGTTTCATATGTCTAAAAGAAGTAAGGAAGGAAAAGGATTCATACAAAGAATTGTACAGGCAATGTGTATGTGACTGCTTACCTTCATTCAGAAGTCTTGCATATACAAAATTTTTTATGCAGGGTCCAGTGTCCTTCGGACATACTGAGCACTCTGAACAAGACTCCTGATGCTTTACATGTTGTACAGGATTAAGTTGTACATAGGGTTGTCTCTGATCATATTATGTAGACATGAATGTCAGACAAGCAACAACGGCTTTGTCCCATTTCTCACAGTCAAAGTGTTTTCAGATGGTGCTTTTTTCCTGTATTTTCTCCATTCTTTGGAGTGCGTGATCTACAAGGGCATTGGCAAACACGTTCACAAACAGAGCAGCCGTGTAACCATTGAATCCATTTCAACATTTTTTTAAGGCTTTGAATTTTAATGTCCTGTTATGTATTCAATCTCTCCTCTCCTTTACAAGATTGCCATGACAAATTCTTAGGCATTTACTCAAGAGAGACAAGTGGAGAAGAAAGTGAATTGTTAATACAAATATTACTCACCTTTGGAGACCTATGCTGAACTGTTTTAGATGAGCAGGTTAAGCAAAGCCCTGTAGAAAAAGGAACAAAGAAGCTGTATAATATCAGGTGAGCTGTGTAACAAGGAATGAAAATCTGTGAAGATACAGCATGTATTTGGGCAATGTAGAACAGAAGCTGAACCATTCCAAAGAATCTGGACATTATGGATTTGACATATTTCTTAGTTTTCATCTGTGTTAGCCTTTTAGTTTGGATCAGGAATTTTTCTTTTTTTTCCCAACAATAGAAAATAGAGGTCAAATTGCTGTTTTATACTTCTATGTCCATGGATTATATTTTGCAAATAATCTGTCTCCAGAGTTTATGTATTCCGCAATTAATTTAAAGTTGCACTAGACAGTTGTAGTCACTTGGTAGATGCTTATGGTTAGTCAAATCACATCAGGGCATGCCAATGCAATCATGTACAAAGAGCAGTTCACTCTTCCTGCCTAAGCTTTGAAGCAAGAGTAAGTTAACCGAGGGCTATTCCCGAGCTGAGGCTTTAGCATCATTATCAACTCCCTGGTTGGAATCTTGCAGGATGGGCTAGGTTAGCGCATTTCTGTCCACATATGAGCTTGTGGTGATATTCATAGTCATCTCACGTTTAACATTGTTCCCATTGTTTTGTCTCTTTACTTGTTTCTTAATTCAAACATCTGCAGAAAACTTCCCACTTGCAAAATATTTATCTCAATGGGAACAACTGCCTCTAGACTTAACCACAGTACGCTGGATACAACAACAAAAAAATGAGCAAGAAAAAAATAATGCTTTTGCAGGCTAACCTGTATGGCAGCCTGTGAGTTTGTGTGGGAAATGAGAAACTGGGGAGTGTTTTCCTTTGTTTTTATTTAGTACGGGTTTTATGTAAACCTTCTTTATACAAATGACCTTTTGATCTCCACCATCTCACATATTTGAAGACAAAGAAGAGGTAATAGTTATATAGGTAACTCTTCTGAAAATTAATTTTTTCATATGTAGTGACATTATTTGATCGCAGGAAAAGAGATTGGCATGAGTCACCATTTTTGGTGGCAAATAAAATCTGGTGTTGCATAGACAGAATATTTAGGTGTTCCTGTGAAGCTTTCAATTTTAGTCACATAAGCAGTCAGTAAAAATGTCCTCTATTTTCCACCCAGTAAGGTTGTTGCTAGAAATGACAGGCTTGTAACTCCCTCTCTTTTCTGTGTCTCCCCTACTACTATATCAGTGTGGGTGGGTGGGTGGATTACAAACTGACTGCAAAACCTTAAACTGATCTTTCTTTTCTCGCATATTTGTATTTCATTAATTGCTATACTTCAGAGCCTCATCCTCATTACATTACAGGTCTAGTTTCAGCAAAGACAGACTTACGGTATATTTAATACATACAAGGTCAAAACAAAGTAATGCATTATGAAATATTTCAAACTATTTTAACACTTCAGTTCTTATTTAATTGAACTTTCAATGTGTGTTCAGAGACACACATCAGGCTGGCAACTATTGTGTATCACCAAAGACACTTAATCAAGGCAACTAGAAATAAGGGAGAGAGTGTGTAGGGACAACAGGCTGAAAACTTTAAGTAGGAACAGTATGGAGCAGCTTCCAGCAGCTATAAGGGAATTAAGAAAAGGATGTTCATAACAGAGGTGAAAAAGGGGGTTTCTGAACACAGGAAGGGAGTAGTTATGGCACATGTGTCACATCAGAAAAGCTAGCCAGGCTAACATTTCCTGATTGTCCTGGTTTCAGCTGGGATAGAGTTGATTTTCTCCCTAGTAGCTGGTATAGTGCTATGTTTTGGATTTACGATGAGAATAATGTTGATAACATACTGATGTTTTAGTTACTGCTAAGCAGTGCTTACACTAATTCAAGGACTTTGCTACAGAGGAGGCTGGAGGTGCACAAGAAGCTGAGAGAGGACACAGCCAGGAAAAACTGATGCAAACTGGCCAAAGGGATATTCCATACCATATGACATCATGCTCAGCATATAAGCTAGGGAGAAAGCTGGCCGGGGGGACCACTGCTCGGGAACAGGCTGGGCATCAGTCAGTTGGTGGTGAACAATTGTTTTTCATTTGCATCAGTTGTTTTTCTTGGGGTTTACTTCTCTCTCTTTTTGTTATTTTCCTTCTCAGTACAATTATTTTTATTACTATTACTATTACTATTACTATTAAACTGTTCTTATCTCAACCCATGAGTTTTCTTACTTTTACCCTTCTGATTCTCTCCCTCATCACCCCAGCCAGGGGAGTGAGCAAGCAGCTGTGTGGGGCTTAGTTGCTGGCTGGGATTAAACCACAACATTGGTATTTTGACAATTTATAAGAGGCAGCAAGCTACTTCATAATCATATAAGTTAATTCACTTACATCACTGTACTTGTGAATAAGTATTGCAAAATATTGTCATTAGAAGTACTCTGGTTTAGTACAAATACTGTAAAATTAGAAGATATTTGGACCAGCATTTTTATTTAGTGAATTAAGACATTTTTAAGTTTGTTATATTTCCTTGTCTTTATAGAATTAATAGTGAGGACATATAGAGAACATTAACTTCCTGGAAAATTTAAATTAAAAATAAGAGAGAATTATTTTGGTTATGAAAGTGGAAAACTTCTCCCTTGGAAACACTGGAATTACAGCTTTATTTTCTAACTCTGAACAAATTGCTGATCTGAGATTTTGTTTTGTTTTACTCAGCATATGTTCAGTTCTCTTCAGTATTTTTCACAGAAACATGGCATCACAGAACAGCTGTAGTTGGAAGGGACCTCTTTAGCTCATCTAGTACAACCCCTTGCTCAAGCAAGGTCAGCTAAAGCAGGTTGCCCAGAGCTGTATCCAGTTGGGTTTTGAATGTCTCCATGGGTGGAGACTCCAGAACACCTCTGGGCAACCTACTCCAATGGTTGGTCACCCTCACAGTAAAAAAGTTATTTATTTAGTTTTAACAGGATTTCCTGTGTGTCAGTTTGAGACCATTACCTCTTGCTTTATCACTACATTCTACTGGGTAGAGTCTCACTACTTATTTTTTGCTGCCCACAACCCTCTCTTTATGCATATTTATGAGATCCCCTCTAAGCATCCTCTTCTCTCAGTTAAACAGTCCCAGATCTCTCAGCCTTTTCTTATATGAGAGGAGCTCTAGTCCCTTCATCACCTTCATGGCACTTAGCTAGGCTTACTCCAGTATGTTTATGAATGGTTTGTTGTAGAGTTACATTATATACTCCAATACTACTACAACATAATTAATAGCTGTGACACATTACATTTTGGCTGTGTGATACACCTGAACTCATGAGACCAAAGAGCAAACCGAAATCTAGTATAAGGGTCCAGCTTCATGTATTCATACTGTCTTTGTATTCAGGTTGCCTACAAATGTAATCTGCCTCTGCCCTGTGAAGCACCACAGCTGCTCTAGGAGCGCTTTGAAGAGGGGCACTTCAGTTCCATCCATCTACACTGGAGGTGATTCAACCTCTCACTTTATCCTTGTATGCACTGCATAGCTGCAATAGGGATCCCTTCTGTTATCCTTCAGATATCCAGGTGGAAACACTGAAAAACTAAGGCACTTTTCAAGCTGCTCAAGAATCCCATAGGTAAGGGATTCTTAGTTGTTATCAGTTGTGTTAAATCTCATTTAATGCAAGACAGACTAAGATAAAATGCAAATGACATAATCCTTGATATACAAATATACTAAGATATATCAGAAGGTATCCTTCTCCCTCCTTCAGTTGGCTTTCTGCCATTTATTATTAAACAGGATTCTAGGCTTTGACCATGACTGTTCAATGGGCTGCACCTTCTGAGACCTTGATTTTAGGGACTTACCTGCAGGATTTTTTCTTCAGCGGCTTCCATCAGTGAACACTTCCAGAAGGATACCATAGAGTGCAACCCTAGAGAAACTACCACTTCAGAACACTCTGGCAAAATATGCTAATCATATAGTAATATTGTTTCTTTCTGTGGCTTTCAATGCTTTTTATTGTTTTAGTTAGGTTTTCATGTTACCAAACCCCATTAATTTATAACATGGTTGAAGAAAGAATGTCCAAAAAGTAGGACATATTTGTTTTTTAAACACTAATTCACAAAATACAAATTCTTCCTTTTACCTTTTTGATTAAGACCACTAAAATTCAAATTCCTTGAATAAGAAAAGCCTTACTACCATAAGGGGTATAACAATGTTAGTGAAATGCTTCTTTTCTTTACAGAAGAGTATTAAGTTTTGGTAAAATTCTCATAACTCAGTTTGCTTTGGGGGGAAGATTTGTTTTTCTAAAAAAAAAAATATCACTTGATTTTATTCTTTAGTTTAATAGACTATAGTGGTAATGTGGAATTATTCTGGCTACAGACTGTTGGTTCACTTTTTCATTCATACAGATATAATAAGAACTAGATTGTCAAAATATTAATTAAATTTCTTCTTGACCCTAAGCTAGATACCTCCAGATATCCTAGGAGATGACAGAAATAGTCGCAGTTGGTGAACTTAGCTCTCAAGCACTTGTAGCTAAAGGGCTTCGCTTCCTGTTATTTGACAGAGCCATTGAGGGTTTATTAGATAAAAGCAGCAAAATCATGCTGCTAACAGTATGAGTAAGCAGTTGACAAGTGAACAAATTACAGGCCCTCCTGCATTTAGATCTTCTTTTCTTTTTCTATGGGTTTTTTTTCAATCTTTCTTTTCTCTTGCTGTTTCTGAATAAACAATCACAGCAAGAACATCTCAAGATGTTAAAATATTTTTTTCTCTTATAAAATATATGCTTCTCTCTTTAGAATAAGTAAGCTGAAGTTCTCTTGGTTCCAGGTACCTGGAGGCTGTGCTTTCCAGTTAGAAGACTGCTTCCATTATTGGTTTAGATATTTGAATTCAATATTATTTCTATAACTGAAATGACTATTTCTCAATATATGGGCAACTGCTAACTGCATGTATAGCATTTCTATGCAGGAAAAGGTATGTCAAGGGAATCACAACATGGACAGCTGGCAGTCAAAAAAATAGACTTTTGAAGTTTTTAAAGAGAGATATCACCTGATTAGTTAGCATTTTACAGTGCTAATTTATACTATGGAATAACATAAGTATCTAAAAGAAAAGGAGGATGGTAGAGGTAGAAGTGGCTGTCACAAGAAAATATTCTCATGGCAAATAGTTGAAATCCTCTCGTATTTAATAAATAAAATTGCAAGTCACACGCAGTACAGATTAGTAATTATAATTAATTCCTGTAACAGCAGCATGGCTGAAATTTGCTGTTAATTTAAGATACTTAACTCTTCTAAAATGTAGGTACTCTTAGCTTATTGAATTTTTCATAACATTGAAATAAGTCATAGCTTTCCTTTTAATGAAGTGACATAGACTAATGAATTAAATGAAGATACTAATTGAGTAATTGACTGAGGAAATTAACTTGGGTTATTGTAAATAAGCTAATGATGAGTTTATCAATGTTGTTGAGAAAAATACCTGATGGCAAGAAAATGTGAACTTACATCAGCACAGTTAAACAACAGCCATCAAATAAGGGTGTGTTTCATTATCTGTAATGCAAATTTTATGAAAAAAAAAAAAAAGTTTAAGTACCATGTTGTGTTCTTCAGTCTGGCCTCTTTTGTGACTAGGCCTTCTGTTAATTAAAATCACATTTAGGTTTCTCTATTGTGTATTTTCTGTATAGCTAAAACTAATCAGGGAAAGATCAGTTCCTTAATAGCTTCTAAAAATGAGGTTGAATGAACACTGACTATATCACATAATCTTAAACTTCAAGAACTCTACATTAGAAAAGAGCTTGCTGAGCTAATTTGTGAGGGGTTGTTCTCTTTGGTAATTATTTTAACTTCTACATACCTTTAGACCTCTTTAAATGAATACTACCTAGCACTTATGCAAATATGTGGCACTTGACTTTCCTTTGATTTAGTGAATCTTAGACTAATAAAATTGTAAATAAAATTTCTTTCTCTTTGATAGCAACCCATAGGATTTGGTTAGTTCTCTATAAACATTTGTTGTAGTTGTGATTGCTTTCATTTCTCTTCTGACAGCACCATCTCTACTGCTTTTTCATCATGACAGAGAACACTTCCATGATTACTGCTCCATGCTAATTGATTTCTTTTACTTAACTTGATACAACATTACTGCCTTCATCATTCACTTCCCTCTGGCTTACATTTAATGTCTTCTCATCCTACTTCTATTTATTCAGGTGGTAAAGGTGGCCAGGTATATTCATAAACTGATATCAAAGACATAATTTTTTCGGTTATTTTGTTCATTTTTCCTTGTATGCTGATGTTTATTCAAATACCAGTCTACTACTATTTAGTATCCCAGTTCCAAACTGAGAGTCACCAGATGGTCCAAGGGTAAATGAAAAAAATCAAAACCAAAATTGGAAAGATTTTCTTCTTCTTCTTTTGCAATGTGAGATCAGCACAGGGACACTGTAAGAGCTGCTGAACAAGTCAAAATACAAACATCAAGGTACAGCAGAAGGCACTACTTATATGGCTAAGCAGTTAAGAAGTTATTTTGTCGGATTCGTAACAATAAAGACTTGAAAAGTAAACTCATTATTTTATTTAAATATTATTATTCATAGTTGCTGCTATGGAAAATATTTCTGTACTTAGGAAAACATTTTTTAAGGCAAAGGCAGCAAACAGCAGGCAATGACACATTTTGGAGGTGTGGGGGGGTAAGAGTTTTGTGAGACTGAAGATGTGAGTTGAGAACCAATAATGAAAGTCACAGTGACTGGTGTATCATTTAATGTGGAGGAGGAGTAAAAATTAATGCCTGAAATTAAGACCTTTGTTTGTCAGGTTTTTTGTTTGATTGTTCTTCTGTTTGTTTAGAATCATAGAATCATAGAATCATTTAGGTTGGAAAGGACCTACAAGATCATTGAGTCCAACTGTCATCCATGCCCACT
>JAVJGG010000008.1:10804055-10816839 GCA_035590195.1 Aviceda cuculoides | reverse complement strand
ACCTGCTCTTTCTTGGTCTTATCCACGGCCACATGCTTTGAGGTGCTCCATCATGACTTCATGCACAGCCACTGATTCTTCAAGGTGTACCTGCTGCAGAACGGATTTACCCACAGCCACAGATGCTTTGAGGTGTGCCTTCTCCAGTGTGGACTTATCCTTGGGCCACAATCCCTTCAGAGGTATACGTACTGTGGCACAGACATAACTATCGCCACAGAAACTTTGAGATCTACCTGCTCCGGTGTGGACTTATTCATGGCCACAGACACTTTGGGGTCTCCTGCTCCCATGTGGACTCATCCACAGGTCACAGCCCCTTCGACTCTTGTTTACACTGAAGTTCCAGCTTGTCCAGTACAGCAGCACAGAAACAACAGCAATGCCCTGGCCATCTGCCAGCCAAGGCGCATCACCATTGCTGTTAGCAAAATGTTCCCAGGCACAGCAGAGTAAGGTGATAAGGTATTCAAAATTTTAAGTCTAGATTAGGATGCACTAGTCTAGATTATAAATATTGCTTATAAATGCACTGATAGCTTTTCTGAAGTACAGTTTAAGTAATAAAACCTATCATATATGAGGTGAACAAAAAATGTAAACCTCTTATGGGAGGGAAACTGGGAGCTTCAGATAATCTCCACCCAGAATACTGAAACAATAGGCATATTAAATTTCAAGTCTATTAGGAGGACTTGAAATGAATTGTCAGTTGGGGTGACAATGATGAATAAAGAATAGTGAACATTGTATCTATATCCAGGAAAAGGGAAAAAGAGCTGGCCAAATAGCTTGGTAGTTTAAGTCAATACTCTACAAGGACTAGCCAAAGGTAGGCTGGCAATATGAGTATAATACTCTTTATTGGAAGAGGGGTTATCAAGATTAAGAGACTGTTATAATCCTGATAAGTATTTTAACTTAGTGGGCTTGAAGCATAAGGAAATGTGTCTTTATGGAATTTGCAGATGACATAACAGTTTGAAGGACTGCCAGCATTGAGGAGATATAGTTTATCATAGATGTAGAATTACAAGACACTGAGAAGACTTTGTCTATTTCTGGTGTAGATTAAAAAAAAAAAATTAACATTAAAAAAAAAAAAAAGGAATTTGGAGTCAGAAAAATGCCAAGAGTGGCTACCAATAAGGCTAGAAGAACAGATACTGTATTTTGTTGAGAGTAGATTAAAGAGCTTTGCTGACTTATCCTTGCAAAATGGAGATCAGGAGAGGGTACACTATATGCCCAAACATATCTGGAGGCAATGTGAACATGAAGAGAAGAGAAGAGAAGAGAAGAGAAGAGAAGAGAAGAGAAGAGAAGAGAAGAGAAGAGAAGAGAGAGAACACACTAAGCTCAGAACTAATATTTATACAAGATCAATTGGAATGCACTGGTCACAGCCAAACTTAGATGATTTTCCTCACCTAATCATCCAAGCCAGTCAGTTATGTTCCTGTTGTAGTGTACAACAATTACTTTCCTCAGGAACTATCTTGCTACTGATATCAATAGCAGTCTTTTTTCTAGTTTTCTCACTTCTTATAATTTTGTGCAAATTGTATTAGGATGAAATTACAGTTAACTTGAAGAATTGTTTCACCTGAGTAGTTTTCAGTCAGTGCTTTTAAAGGTATGTTACTAAGTGCCTGAAATATCCAGACACAAATCCTAAAAAAGACGAAATGGAAACTTCCATGATAGTAGCTATGAGTGAGTCCCTGCACAGGCTCATACAGAATTAGGACTTTCCTTTGCTTTTCTTTATTTGCAAGTGTTGCCAGTTATAATTCTCAGTGTGTTTGGTAAGATTTCCTGCCTATTTGCAGTCACTTTTGTTTATATTATTCTTTGTCCTTTGTCTTACAATTTCTGTTACCAGGTCAATGTTTACATGTTTTCTGATGCCTCCTAAATGCAACTGCAAACTTTACAACTTTAGTGGTCACACTACTCACACACTTATATATAATTCTCATTCATTGTGTTTGGTTTTAAGGCAAGGTCATATTGATTACATTCTGTTTATTGCACTTATAATTTATAGGCATCACAAGGCTTTAATTATACAGTGAAGACTTGTATTGGTAATGATGGAGTATTGACTTCTTGACTGTAGGACTAGTTTCAATTAAAAAAGGTTATGTATTCAATTTCCTGATCTACTGTAGGGTTCTAATGTAGTATGAAGCAATACTATCACCACTATCTGAACCACTGTTTTTCTTCTGTAAAATAGGTTAACTTCTTACTTCTGCAGTAGAAGCTGTGAAGTTGAATGTTGTAAACTCTTTGAAAATCAGAGATCATAAAATAATTTATGTTTGAAAGGACTCATAAAGCTCTTCTAGTTCAACCCTTTGCCCACAGTAGGGACAATTTCCAAGTTAGAGCAGGTTGCTCAGAGTCTTGTCTAGTCAAGTTTTGAACATCTCCAAGAATGCAGGTTTGACAGCCTCTCTGGGCATCCTGTTCCAATAGAGAGCCACTCTTAAAAAATGTTTGTTTTTTTTTTTTTACTTATGTTTAGACAAAACTTCCCTTGCAGCAACTCACGTCATATGCTTTTTGTCCTTTTGATGTGCACCTCTGAGAAGACGATGCTCATTTTCTGTATAACCATCCCATTTGATAGTTGAAAACAGCACTTAGGTTTCCCCTCAGTGTTCTTTCTGCAGGCCAGACGAATTCAGTTTCTATGGCCTTTTCTCACTGGCACATGCTGAAGACCACTAACTATCTTAGAGATCTTCTGTTATCTAGTCACTGGATAAAAGAGCCCTTAAGCATCTACATTATTTTTTCCAACTCATGTGTCAAATGGTTTGAGGTAGATATGAACAGGTATTTGTGGGATCGTCAATTGCCATGCCTTTGGCTGCTGGTTGCAGCTTAGTTTTGGTCTTCTCAGTAGTTCCCTTACAAATGTATGCTACAGTCAGCTAAAACAAAAACAAATCAGTCAATCAATCAAACAAACAAACTGCCACAACTTCCATCACTTGGCTATTTAACTTTAAAAACAGTGCCTGTTATCCCCAGAAGACATCCACCTATGTGAAAGTGTTCCTCCAGTTCCACAAAAGAGGTTAGCTTTCCTTTTTTCTTTCATGTGGAGGTGGCTAAGAAACTTTCTGTGATGAAAATTTTGGATTCATTGAAATGAAAACTGATATGGCCTTATAAAATGTTTCCATTGTAAAATATTATTACATCCAAGAGAGGGCTGGAGAAAAAAAGTAAGTTGAAAAAAACAAAAGAGAAAGTTTCAATTCCTTCACAAATTAAAACCTGGAAACTGTCAAGTGAGAATGTGAATAAGAAACACCAAATGTATTTAATTTGCAGAGAATTATAAATTGGTGTTGAAGACATTTAAAAACATACTGAATCGGTAGAGGTTTGTTGGGTTTTCTTTAATGTTCATAGAGAAAATTATTATGCACCAGTACCAGTCTAATATCAGTACAGAAGTAGAACTTCTATTTCATTTTTCTTAATGCATTATACCTATGTCCGATTTAATTTCTGAATTTTGTAGTATTGTGTATGAATAAAAAATGTTAAGAACCAATCACTATCATGAAGTGTTCTGTTAATTTACTAAAATGTCACTTCAAATTTAACACTGGACTGATTTATCAGACTTCTAAACACTCCCATCTTAGTAATCCAGTAATCTCTAATTTCCTGATACTGAATATGCACACAAATATTCACTTCTAACACTAGTGAAAATCATTTACAAAACTGAACAGCAAAATAAATAATTAACAAATCAGTGAACTATGTTATATATTCAAGCATGCCACCTATTGACATTTTTTCTTGCAAACTTCTACATCTAACAGCTTAATCCTCACAGGGACTTACCTGTTAGAGTTGCCAATTTTCAGAGCAACACCACGATCTAGAATTAACTAATTTAATTTTGAATGAGCAGGCAAGTAAGACCTTTCAAAATAAGATTCACAGAATGCAATGTGTTAGAGTCACCAAAACTACCCAATAGTAAATACTATTAAGCTGGGATGTAAGCCAAATATCTTTCATTATTTATGTGCCTGATTCTAACCTCTAGAAAGGTATCATCTTCTCTCCTTTTACTTGAATTTTAGTTAACCTTGTTCTTTTTTGTGATCTATTGACAAAAATAGCCTAGAAAACCAACACTGCATGACAGCTCCATGGCTAGAGCACTCCTTCAGGCAATGAAAAACCCAGCTACAGGTGCTGCTTCTGACTATGGGAACCTAAACTCCTTATTTCCACCAAAAAGACTAGCTTCAATCCTTCTATTGAAAACCTCCCATTATCAGAGGAATATTCTAATGAGACACTCTGAAGTTCATTCTCTAAAGCAAAAAATAATTATTAATCCAGAAAGAGAGTGTGAAATGTTGTAAGTACAACTATATCACTAAATGGAAAGGAAATTCTTTCAAAAAGGTGAGACACAGCTTTTAGTGCTGGGATTTCACTCTTAACCAAAGATCTTAACTGTTTCATAACTGTTTCAATAATATCTCTTAGGTTCAACTTAGTTCTGTGCAGAACAATGGTTTCATTGTTCTGGACTTGCAGTCATTGTGTAGAAGTTCGTACATGAGAGAGGTACCCTTCTTAGAGCCTGGCGGTTTTCAGTATGAACAGGAACAAATACGTAGTCTCTGAGGAATTTTACTGGAAGAAATCTGAGCATCTTATCTACCTCCAGTGTTAGGCAGCAGGTGAACACAGTTTTCCACGGTTACACTGTGGATTAAGTTCTTAGTGGCAGGTACATAATAATACATGGTTACTTAACCTCTAAATGGTTATACAAGGCACAAAGTCAGTGATGCCCTCCTGTGGATCAAGCCTTAAGACCTCAGAACAGAACAAATAGTAATGGATATAACATTTTTCTTCAGACACTTTTCCTTTAGGTGCTACTTCTATTAACAATTCCATGTCTGTGACAGTTATGTTGCATCTAGTCTTTATTTTTACTTTCTTTTTTAAAGTAATGACAAAATGAATGTTCCAGTCTTCATATTTGGTCACCTGATATATGCACATAACTCTATACTTGGAAACTCTGAGAGGGTTTTGTTCTGCTAAATTTGTATGCGAACAATAAAACCAGTCATGTTGAGTGACATTTGTAGACAATGGAAAGGAATAAAACTTTTTTAGGGCACAATTCATTTTATGTGGGATTCAACAGACTGGACATGGTAATTTTAGGAACTGTGAGGTATCCCATACAGTCTCCAGCTGCACTCCAGATTGTGTCTCAGAGGTGCTTTTTCGTATCTGTCAGTCTTATCCAGATATGTTGGCTGCCCAAAGCTGTCTGAAATGACACTAGAGTCTGTTTAGGTGACAGAATCCTCAAAGAACTTATTAGTCTTCATTGACTCTGCAAAAAACTGAGGGAACTAAGTATGATGAACATATTGAAACTCTAAATGCTCAAATTAGGTGAAATTAATTTTACCATGTAGACAACATCAAATATGTGTTGCCAACAGACTGCAAGATAAAACAACACACATATTTTATCCAGAATGTACTCAAAACTTTCTCACTCAAAATAATGTGATCTCAGAACTAGATATGTGTATTTTGGAATTATTCTAATTCACAAGTAGAAAGGCTCTTGGGGCACATCACTGGGGTGGTAAGCATACTGGTGGTCAGCCTGATGGCTTGCTAAATCCTTGTTATCTTTTGTCTGCAAGAACCAATGAATTTTGTACTTTTGAATTTGTTTTGTACTTGCAAATTGTGCATATCTTACTTGCTTGTATCTCTTTGTGCTTGGCTAAAGATGCTCCAACAAACTAACCCCAAAAGGAGCTGTAACAGAGCATATGATGTTTTCTCAGAAACCACAGGATATTCATTTTGGCTTTAATCTACCTCTCTAAATGAGTGCTGATATCCCATGGGTCCTGCATCTTACTTGCCAGTGCTCTGTGGGTGTCACAGATGCCAGAAGGACCAACAAAAATCACTTGATAGCTACTGGTTTTGGAATCAAATCCCATCCTAAATTCTAGATCTGAGCTACTAAGTCTGAGATCCTTTTGTTTCCAAATGAAAGAGGCATAACTCCTGTATAATTCACCTCCTGTTGAGACAGTTATATAAAACAGAGAAGCAGAACTGCCCTATCAAAGTACATATGTCTATGAAGTCATAATAAGAAGGCTAGCTCAGGCTTAGACATCTAGGATATAATTATATAGTAATGCTTTGCAAATCCACTAGGTTTTCATAACCATAATTGTGCTATTTTGATTATAAACATAGATATTATAGTAAAAGTAATAAACGTGAAAAAGCTGAAGCATAACTTGTGTGACTTTTCTCTCTTAAAAGATGAGACAATTATTTTATTAATTTAACAAATTTTCCTACAGTTTACCAACTGCTAGTGAACATGAGAAAAATCTTTAGAACCTTAACTGATAAGAACTTTACGTTTTCTCATGTACAAAATTTCTAAATTATTTCTCTATGAGCTGACATGCAAATCACCAGTGAATGTCATTGAGTGATTTATTGTAAGTTTAGCTGGTGATTATTGTTGGTTTTTTGTTCTGTGTTATTTTTTTCCTGGGGAGTCTAAATGTCCATGCTTTCTTTTTAAGCAAGTGAATTCTTTCAGCTGTGAATCTGCTGCAATACTATCTCTTTATGAGTTTCAGATCTCATTAGAGATCATTAGGCTCTTGAGAGATGGTAACATCTCACAAACACTGTAAACAATGCCTTTTCAACCTCGATTGCAGTTTTTGTATTCCCTGATTAGTGTTTGTGCGCTGAGATAGATTAAGAATATAAAAGGGAGAAAAACATTTTAAAGCATGGTCTTGATCAACAAATTCTTTCTAAATGTCTTATGAATATGGTAACAATGAATAAAACTTCCTTCTTTCTTTTCAGCAAAAATTAAGTAAATCTCTGAACAACCCTCACTGACAGATAAGACAACATGAAATGAAGATTAACTTTTGAAGAACAGTGTTTTGTAATAAAATTTGTACACAGGGTTGAAATATACTAGCATAGAACTTAGCTCCAAAAAAGGTATACATTTTGAACTAGCAGGGAATTCTGAACATTCCTCTGGCATTCATAATTTTGATCTTAGCCCATTGAGGGAGATTGGCTTGGATCAAATGTTCAGCTTCTTTACCAGAACAAAATGCCATCATCCTTTCAACATGACAGAAAAACTGGAGATTGCATAAACAAGACAAGTTCTGCAAAGGTCCTGCTATGTTATAACTGTAAGGGACCATTTCAACACATTGCTGGATGGTAGATGGCCTCTGGAGACAAGAGCTTCGGCTTAAAAGATAATCGTGTTTATAAACTCACCAAGCCAGAGCACAATCCTCATTGTAACAGTAGGTTATGCTTTTTGCAAAGCATTACAAAAAGATGCTGATAGCTTCATTTTATGTTGAAAAAGGTGTGTTGTGTTTGTGTTACTGTGCCCTCAGGTAATGTGAAGGGAGATGCAAACCCAGCTGCACAGCCTGAAGCTGGCCTCCAGCATAAGCTGTTAGAGCTGTGACCTCTGTATGACAGGCAAAAAGGGTGGGTGACAGCAAGCAAAGGGGCAGCAGGTAGAGTAAAGCTAATATTACAGATTATTTTAAAATATTCTGTTTAAGTACATAAGGAGACCATATTACGGAAAAGACATGAACTAGCTAAGACCTGTGTGATTGAAATAGGCTTTTAAACTGACTGCCAAGCTGAAAGTGTCAGTAATTAATACTCGTGGGGAAAGATAGCACAGAAAGGGAAAGATGAGTTGTAGTTGTCAAAGATAAAAATCTAGGTTTCATCACAATACAGCAGAGGGTAAGTGGTCTACAAACAAAGAGGGAGAGGAATTCTAAACCGGAGTAAAAAATTCCTAGCAACTTTCTGCTCATCCCTAGACAGAATGTTTCGGACATAAGAAGACTTCAAGGTAAAAAAGTTTCTGACCAAATAAGAACATTTCTTGAATTTTCTAAAAGTTCAAGGAGCTATAGGCTCCTGCTACATAAGATGAAACAGAAAAAAAAAAATTACGTGTTTTTTTAATTACCAAAAATATAGTTCTTTTTGATAGAAATTATCTGATATTTCATTACTAGTTCTTCTTCCAGTCCATCAATTTTTTGTCTCATTTGGTGCTGAACTTTAAGCTGTTGCTTTGCATCCAGATGCCTATTCCCTGTGGACAGCATAGGAGTTGCATTTGCTAAGTAAGCAAAATAAGCTGAAGATTTATACTGAACTTATGTCAACAATCATATTTATACATTGAATATCATATGATATCAATGAGAGGACTGATTCTGTAGTGTACCCCAAATTCATGCTGTGAGGATATTATCCACTCACATTCTTCCTTTGTGATCTCACCAAGAGCAAGAGTAAAGCAATTGAGTAGTATATCTCTGCACTGTCCCCATGCAAAATACCATGAGGCGGATGCTATATGGTGACAACAGCTTTCAATAGGTCTCACAAAACTAATATAGACATTTGGAGACAGAACAATGCCTAGGATACATTACCATTCCTCCACTGCAGTCTGTTGACCTCTTACGTTTACACAATTTGAGGTTTTGCCCATTCAGTCTTAAGCTGAATGTATGCTTTTGTTTATATCTTTGATAATAAACTAGCCTTAACTGTATCATACATTTTCTCTGAAATTTAAATTACAATTAAAATTTTTATGAATTCTTACCGTCAAATAACTACCTTACTCTTTTTTGACCATAAATATTAAAACCATTTAGTATACATATTATCTTTTGTTTTCTGTTTTTTTTTTTCATTTCTCATTATTTTCCGTCTCTTTTTGTTTTATGGTATTGTGGAGGTTTTTTTCTTTAGAAATGCAGCACAGTGAGGTGCCATATCCAATTAATCTGAAAAAGCAAATCCATGTAAAATCCCCCAATTTAGAAAAACAGAATAAAAAGTTAGTTATTAATTATCACATAGATATTAAATATCACATTCTCACTATCTATTTTAAAGTAAAAGAAATGGTCTCATATTGTGTTCCTTTGCAGTTGTAAAATGAATAAATGAGATTTAAATACTCACCTTTTCATGAGGTTTACCACAGAAAATATAATGTTAATACCATTTAAAAACTGAATAGATAATTACATATCTGAATATCACATTTTATTCTCCATTCTACTAATCCTTCCTAAAAATAGGGAAGAGATAAAAAGCCAGTCTCAGTCCTTATTGATTATCCTTTCACTGTTTCCCATGGTATGTTTATGATTCACAAGTTTGGCTTTGACCAGCTCATTTAGGAGTTTAAATTAGTCTAAATTAGCTAATTTAGCAGCTAATTTAACTTAAACATATTACAGATTTAATGAAAAGACAGACATCTCTAGACAGTGATTCAGAAGTGTTAAGCATTACTTCAGCTCTAAATTACCCATCTCTTATCAATGATTGCATTCCCAGCTTAGCTCCTACTTTCTACTTCCTACTCCCCAGTTTAGGCATTTCAGGTAACGTTTAGTCAGAAACATTAGTGCTATAGTTTATAGCTATTGTGCCCTTCAATACATCTGGGTTTATTACCTATGGAGTTATCCTGTGGAAATCAAAATATGGGAGGCAACTGGGACTGTGAGCTCTCACTTAATATGGAGCTGGGAGCTACTCCATTCCTGAAGCTGGAGTGTTTCCAAACAATGTTTAAATATGATTAATATTAGTGGCTTAATTTCTAGGGCTTTGAATGCTCCTAATTGTGCTTATGAAAATTCATAAATAATTGAAAATATGACCATTGTTATAAATTGAGACCACAATGGATCATAATCCAATTAAAATTTTATTAATTGTAGCAAGTAGAATATGAGCAAAAACAGCGCTGGACGGCAGGGGAGTCTGCGCTCCGCCAACTGCCATGCTGAGCAGTTCAAACAGTCCCCTTTTATACATCTTTACTTCCGTGTTCATGAAGTAGTGGAGGTACTCTGCGCATGCTTCAGTTGTTGTTAGGAGGTCGTTTTCTGCCTCCTGGTGGTCGCTGAGGCCGAAGTAAGAAGTCTTCCTCCCCTCATCCATATGTCCTTATATGGAGTTGTTCGTCTTATTCACCCATATGTCCTTATATGGAGTTGTTCGTCTTATTTCTGCCAGCTTCTCAGAACATCTTGCGGTTATCTTTAGTTTACACAAGCAGCATCTGTTATACTTACATCAGCGGTATCTGGTTTAGTTTGTGTAGACAATTGCGGTTATCTTATCTTACACAAGCGGTGTCTGGTAGCGGTTTGCATAAGCGATTTCATATCTTTTGTTGCCTAACCTTTGCATTGAGCTTAACAAAAATTTCAATAAACAATACCCTAGTCCATAGTTTCTCACAATCCCCCCTTTTTCTTTTTATCATATTATTGTTTATTAGACGCTACTTTCATTTTCGGTATTGTAAGCAAACCTTTTCCCACAATTCCAGCATTTATCATAACACTCACAAGGTAATACCTCACAATTACAATAGGCATAGTTTTCACGTGGCATAACGCATTCACAACAATTTTCATCCTCATTAATAGATATACTTTTATATTTTGCCTCAGACCTCATAGTTAAAATAAGTAATTTAGCTATGTCAAACCGTTCTTTAATAAAATGTAAAATATAGCGTAATATACAAGGCCCAAATATAAGTCCCAGAATCAACATAATAAGTGGTCCTGCTAAAGCAGACAACAAAGTGGTTAGCCAAGGTGAAACATTAAACCAGTTTTCATACCATGACTTGCCCGCTTCACGATCCTTTTTACGTTGATCTAACCTTTTCCGGAGTTCAGACATGGTGTCCTGGACTACTCCCGTATGGTCAGCAAAAGAACAACATTCTTCATTGAGAGCTACACATAACCCTCCTTCCTTTAAGAACAATAGGTCTAATCCTCTTCTATTTTGCAGCACTACTTCTGATAAAGACTTTACTGAAGTGGCTAAATTTTGGATAGATTGTTCTATTTTTGTTAAATCCTCATCTACAGCCATCTGCAAACTTCGTAGTTCCTGACCTTTTACTAGGGAGGCTATGCCTGTACCTGCTCCAACTCCGCCCGCTATCAGCAGTGTAGCTAGGGTTACAGCTGTAATTGGTTCTCGTTTTTGTCTACTCAGGTCTTCTTCATAGTGGCGTAGCACCTCCTCAGAGGTGTGATAGATTAGACGAGGAACTATAATTACCTGTATACAAAACTGAGATGGATTAAACACGTTTAGGGATAGGCAAGGCGTTACTCCGATGTCTGAACAAACCCATTTAGCTCCCGGTGTCGGGATAGCCCATTTGTCTTTTTGATTTTTGTGTTTTTCTATATTGGTGTTATTGATTGTTCGGTTGCACAAAGGCTGATACTTTTCGGGTACTGTACCTATACATTTTCCTTGACCTGTTACTAATTGAATAGTAATTCCTTGCGTATGATTCCTCAGGTCATCCCATGGACATTCTCGTGGGTTTGAACCATTAGACCATTGAATCTTACCTTGTTTTCCAATTGCCTCAAAATATGGTGGTTTAACATTATAACATAACCAGCATTCCTCAGTTAAATTTGGGTTGCTTTCATTAAGGGCACGATAAGAGGCTTGCATTAGATTCCATAAGGGGTCTTTGGATTCTGCTAACGCTAGATTCTTGGATAAGGAGAATTCAGTCACAGCGTTATTAGTTGTTTCTAAAAGGGAGTCTGGAGAAGGGGTTATGACAATTACGGGGGCAACCTTTTCTTCAAAAGAAATGGGTGGGTTCAGGACCAGGTTTGGTCCTACTGGTAAGGGATCGTGAATTGTTTCCTCTTTTTTTTTTTATATAAATAAGTCCTCCTCTATCTGTTCCTGGTTCCCTGTATCTCATTCCCCAGGTTTTTCCAGCTAACCAGCCATGGTCGTTTGGCTGGGATATATTTAGGAATATATATGTACAATCTCCATACGGGAAAACTATCCCTCCACTCCAATCTCTTCGGGGCGGTTTACATCCCGTGGGTCCCCATCCTACTTTTAGGAATTCGTCTTTACCATTTCCACCTATCCAATCTGGGGCAATAGTCTCACATCCCCAATATGCACAAAAATAGTGATTTGGCCAATTACAATACCCTTTCCCAGGGTTGGAACTGGGACAAAAATAAAATCCCATTAAATTTAAACAAGGTTCTATTGGTACAAGCTGACATAATTGAGCGGTAAAACTTGGTGAGCCTGCTGTTACTTGAGTTTGGATTATATGTTGATCCTCCCATCGTATCAAAGACCATTTATAGGGCCTATGAGGGTTTCCATTTGCTTGGGTTATTACTAATAATAAAACTAACGGTATACCAGGAAAAAAGGTGTCTGTCAATTTTGTCAATTTAAGTATATTTTTACCAGTCCTGGGGGAGTTCGGCCATTGTTGCTTTTGCGTCCCATTGTTCTGGTTCTTTTCTCCACAGTTTGTTCCTCCTCTGCCTTGCCCGTCGACTTGGTTGCTTCAAGTCACAGGGTGTACCATCTTCTCGGCAGCAAGGGAATTCTTCATGAGAACTGCTGTTTCGGGCTTTCTGCCTATTTATATAGGCTTCCCACTTCGTAGCTTTAACTAATGAGGCAAAGCAAGACACGGTTAGTACTTCCCTTCTGCACGTTATAGCCAAAATTTCAGCTACAAAGGGGACTGGTTCGTTGGAGTGATAACAATAATATTGAGGGTTTATTCCTTTGGCAAAAA
>JAVJGG010000008.1:10770529-10784650 GCA_035590195.1 Aviceda cuculoides | reverse complement strand
GCTGTCCCAGCTGTGTCCCCTCCCAACTCCTTGTGCCCCCCCAGCCTCCTCGCTGGTGGGGTGGGGTGAGAAGCAGAAAAGCCCTTGGCTCTGTGTAAGCCCTGCTGAGCAGTATCGAAAATATCCCTGTGTTATCAACAACACTGTTTTCAGCACAAATCCAAAACACAGTCCCATACAAGCTACAATGGAAAAAAAATTAACTCTATCCCAGTCAAAATCAGCACACCATGTAATAGAAACATAAATAACTCTGATATCTGCCTAGCATGCCTTTATTCCCTTAGAAGAAAAGACTATCACATTTAGTTTATACAGCTTCTTCCAGGCAGTACAGATAATATGTTACAGAAATCTTTTCAGCTAAACAAGGCCATCATACATGCTTTTGAATCAACAGTATTTGATGTAGATTTTAGGGACAGGACATTGAGCAATGAAAAATAAAGGCTGAAAAGATTCCAAAATTTTCTAAGGTAAACAATTTTTTTTCTGTTTTGAACCTTTTTTCTGTAAAATTGCTTGCAATCAGATAATATAGGTCTCAAACTCATGTTAAAACCCCAAAACGAAGCTCAGTCCAAAATACTATTTTTTATAATTGTCCAGAGAAAAATATTTTCAAACCAACTTCCATTTTCATTTGTTTGCCCCTTCTTTTCTCTTCCCCTTCTTTTCCCTGTTTTGGAAACAATTTTTAATAAATAATAATCTGTAAAACTTCACATATCAGCTTAGTAGTAATTTATAAATACTGATATGGTTAATGAAAAAGTAAATTAATTAAATTATTCTGATTTTATGAATTCCTAAAAGACAGGTTCTCAAAACTATTTCAGTAAGGACTGAAACCTAAACTATATAAAGATAACAGATCTTCATAAGGGTACTGGGCAGTTAAGGAATAAGAACAGGATAGGAATTGAGTCAATCATAAGTCCTTTAACTAAGGTTTGTTCAAATACACATGTAACCTTTAGTCAGTAGAAGAGTCAATAGTAAATGTTACTAGTTTAATAACAATAGTTAAGAATAAATTAAATTTTTGCTTGTTTTTTTTTACATGTTCTCACTTTTCTTATGGAATGATTTGCAAACTGTGTGTTCTTCAAAGCATGATACTTGCATGACTTCATGCATTACTCCCAGAACTCTCAGAAGGAGCTTTCAGTTACCATCCTTAGACCAGTGAAGATATAATGTGTAACAAGAGATTCCTAGAGGAAGTGGTTGCTTATGTTTAATTGTAACTGCTTATGACTGAAATTTTCTGGTGCTTGTTCATCTCCTGTGGTGACAAAAAGAATATTTTTTGCAAGTATAAGATACTGTATAAATTTTAATGAGTAGTATGAGATACTATTTACCATTAATGGCAGGAAATATTCTTGTGAAATACATTATTTGTACTTCTCTGAATCCAGATGGGGAAAAAAAAAAAAAAAAAAAAGCTTGGCATGTTATGTAAAATGCTGTCTTTATTCATCTACAGATGAAGTATGATTGACAGCCAGCAAAAGGTAATTCATGGAATACTCTAATATGAAAAGAGAAAATCAACTTGGACGCTCAAGTGATAAGTAGTAAGTTCCATCAAGGTTGGAAATTCATGCAAATTAATTGACAGATATACACAAAAGAGATTGTCTCTCATTGAATAACTTAACACTCACCACTGGTATCATGGTATTGCAGCAGTAGATGCATGGATGTCTCTTTCTCTCTCACACACAAGCACATTAACAGCGCTTAGCAAAATGAAGTTATTATTACACAGCTTAAGTTAAATCAGATGCTTAGCCATAAAATTGAGACTGGTCTTCCTCGTATCCAGTGGTGGTTAGTTCCTTTTAGCTGAAAGTTGGTCTTGTTAAGTGCTAGGTCTTTCCCTACTGGGAAGAAAGTAAATTCCTAAAGTTTTTTTCTGGAATAGTGAGAGGTTTTCACGTAGTGTTCTTTACAATACCTCTGCAATTCAGGGAACTTTAAAAAAAATTAAGTACCTATTCATTGTTTTCATTTTCAATATGTGTGTTTTTCTATTTGCTGAACCAGAATATACAGACAGATAGGAAATAACTCAAATGTCCTACCTGTCTTTTACCTGCTAAAAGTAGAGTGCTAGTACTATCTATTTTTTCAGAGTTTCCAGTTGAATTAATCTTGGAAAAACTATTGGATAAATGAACAATTGAAGGGTTTCTGTTGAATTATGTGAATGAATTTTGGGTAGATAAAAAACCTGAGAAGACCTTAAAACACGGTACTTAATTTTGATGATAAAGAGCAAGGATTTATAACAAAAAATGTAAATAACTCCAGGAAATGTTCAGTAGGCCTTGAACCTCAAGATCATACAACACTTAAAATACTTTTGTGTGCATTTTTTCATGTTTTACTTTTGTCTTTTAAAGAAAAAAAGGAAGAGTTAGAGGACAAACGTTTAACATACTTAAAAGGCCCATAATTTTAATATTATGAATTATGAATATTATGCATGGTGAAATTATTAAATTTGTAAAGGAATCTTGGATCCTAGGTTTTTTAAGCTCTTTGAGAATACAATACTATACAATTCAATACAAGCTATTTTACCTGTAGGTTCAGTTTAGACCAATTTCTGTAGAAAATGAGGTTTTTCTTTCTTGATGTCAGGCATAACATAATAAAATAGACATAACAAGAAACATGGGAAATTTTAGAAATCTAGTTAACATTAACTGAAAACAAACAGACAAACCCCCCAAACATATATTTGTACTCCACTGATCTAAAACAATAACCTGAAAAAAAAATCATTCTTATTTGGTAATTTAACATTAGAAAATAAAGTGTCACTTGCCTGGAAAACTATATAGACTATTCATATGGCTTTTTCCCTAAACTGTTTAAATCTCTCCTGTTTTTAATTTTTTTTTGCAAATATCAATTTTATCTCAAGAAAAGTCTCAAAATATGCCGTTGTTAATGATTCAAAGCCCAAGTGCTTCAGCAAAGAGCTGGTGCATTTTTAAGTCCTTATCTTTATGTCATCCAAAAGTCTTTCTAACAAAATATGAAAGATGACTAACAGACTACAGTGGAAAGCCAAGTGGATGAAATTTTATGAGAAAAGAAAACATCGGTACTGAAATAGGAAAACCCCAGACTCCTCTGAAGCTTTGAAAAATACACATAATTTTTAAATTTCTGATTTTAATAACGTCTAAAGTTCCAAGTATAAAATGATCAGAAAAGTAAAGGTTTTTATACACAAGGAAGTTAATCTGCATAAAAGAACAAAAATGTTTACAGTTTGCAATGTATTAGCTCTTCTGCAGTGACAGCTGAATTTACACTAATTACTTTAAGAAGTTAAAATAGAAGCCGAACGTGTTAATTTACTTATTACAGACTGTGTTTACATCTATCAAAGACAGAAAACTCTGAAGTACTTGTCAGACCACCTAAGTCTTATCTTTCTTAACCATACAGAGAGAGATACAGAAAATTGCTTCACTGACTTAAGAGGGAATCCAGGGCAAAAGGGCTCCAAACTCAGCCATCAGAGTTAAGGTCCAAAGATGAATGCGATGCAGCCATAATCAGTTCATCGGAAAAAAACCCTGAAGTCAACATTACTAATACTGTTGTAAATACACCCATATATTCTATTTATACACTTACTCACTTTTTTCCCCCATATAAACACATGCATACAGATCTTTCCTTGGAGTGTATGGGAGTGTACAAGAATTACAGATTATTAATCTTACAGATTAATAATTGTTCTCTAAATTACATGTTTCAAGCAGAAATTAATTCAAGTATCTGGGAACTGTTTCCAAGTGGACAAATTCAGTAAAGTTCTTTTTTTTCCATTGCCTTAGTAGTTGTCAAATACATTTTCATTCTAATATCAGTAGGTTATGAAGAAAACCAGAAATTCTCTATGTCTGTCTAGTCTTTATTTTTAATGTTATCTGTGAGATGGTGAATGTGAAATACCCAATGACTACTGTGAGCACCACAATGTTATGAGGAGTAGAATAGTTAAAGTGCAATTTACTGGCAGTTTCACTTGCTACGACCCCTTAGCTAATATATCTTGGTTGGAGATATTTGCAAGCATCTTGCCACAGTCATTTAAAGAAGATTAATATAAAGTGATTAAGACAGGGTTGTATAAAAAACTGCTGCCTTTGACTTATATTATTACTTGTATAAAATGGCTTAACTATCAGTCGAAAAGGTTATAGGGCCTATTCTTATTCAAAATGAAGTCAATGAGAGCAGAAACTAGGCTTCAGAAACTTATCAAATTTGGTTTTTCATGTACAATACAACAAGGTTATATTGCATGCTTATTTACACTTTCATAAAGATGAGGGGGATTTTTGCCCCATTTTTAGCAGTTAACAGAATAAAAATATTTTGCTCCCTTTACAGATACATAAAAGAAGCCAATCTTTTATGCTTGCTCAATTTAGGAAGCAAATTTATTTTTTGTTATGAATGATACAAGTAGGAAGTGTTATATAAGAACAAAATGTTATATAATAGGAAAAAAAAAAGTTAAATGTTCCACCTTCTTCAAAGACTGGTATTGAATGAGTCTTAAATTTAATAATAGCTTTTTCATTTGATCATAATTATATTAAATGCCAATGCTAAACATGGTACACTACAGAAGTCTAAAAGAAGAATAAGAATGTTTGTATACAGGTTTTCATTATAAACAAGAGTTTTAAGTCTTACTCTAGAGGAATGGTAACTTTTCGTCATTTGGGATTTTCTAGGCTAATGATATAAAAGCATCTCTTCTCCACCTCTTCAGTAATGAACATATTTTCTGCTCCATTACCCTCCATTAATTAGGTACCATTAGCAGCATTATACAATATTTCTGTCATTCAGTCAGGCTGATATGAGCATAAACCAGTGTATTTTGTTGGTAATGGGAGACATAATAAGGAGGAAAATGGATCACTTTAAGTTGATAGGAATCTTTGCCTGAGGTGAGGGCAAAATCTTGAGGCATTTTCCCATGCCATATTTCTCTTATGTATTGTATGTAATTGTCAGTCTTTGGTTTTGAAACAAGATTTGAAAACTCTATTTATTTATCTATTCAAGTGTTTTCCTTTCAGTACCCTTGAAAACTGGGGTCAGGAAGAAAGCAGAAAAAGACCACTGTAAATACTTTTTTCATAGATTATGAAGTCCCTTCAAGTCACTTCACTTCATTAAACACTGACTGCTTGGAAAGAATACTAAGTTATTAAAATGCTAACCAAAATGTGGACATAGTAAGTTGAAAATTGTATAGCATTTTCAGACTGCTTTGAATTCCACTTTTTCTTCAGACTTGCATTCAAAAAACACCTAGCAAACAATTTGTGCTACATAATGTACAAAAATAATGAATGATAAAAAATTTTCAATATATTGAGAAGCTCTCTAGTTCTCCCAGCACTATTAACTGATCTCTTATTACAACGTAATATAAAACCTGTGTTTAAGAACAAGTATGGGATTGTCAGTGGCAAAATGTAAAAGGAAAGACATCAGAGTTTGGAATATACAATAATGTTACTTCCAAAACACCCCGAAGACTGGTAAATTTAGTTTGATCTAAGATGACTAGTACAGAATTTTGAAATAATTTCACTTGACATTCTCAGAAGCATTAAGAAATAAGAAGTAAGGAAATTACTATGGAGGTATAAAACTAAACAAAAGGAACAGAAATACTCAAAGAAATACTCAAAGAGTAGTTATCAAATTATTTGTTGTTAGTTTGGGAAGACACAAGTAGTCTGGCAAGAGTACAACAAGGATTGCTCTTGCATGGAGTACTACTCAATTGCTTTATTAATTTTCTGTATAATAGAGAATATATTTGTCATATATGCACATTACACCACATTAGACT
The DNA here is from genome assembly GCA_035590195.1 of Aviceda cuculoides. NCBI lineage: Eukaryota > Metazoa > Chordata > Aves > Accipitriformes > Accipitridae > Aviceda > Aviceda cuculoides. Next base: position 10,778,736 of record JAVJGG010000008.1, on the reverse strand, counting down.
AGTTGGAAACACTTTGGGACAGTAGAGTCAAACTTGTTTTGATTCCTTGTCTGTCTTAATATTCTTAATCTATCTGTGTTACATCATGAATACCACTGTGGGACAGATTTAGACTTCAGAATAATCAAAATTCAATAGTTTCTGTGCAGACTCTTTTGTATCCCTGTAACTTCTTAGGTATCCTTTACATTTTCATTTTCTTAATGAGTTCAAAACTCTACCTCTTGAAACAACCTTCTTCAGTTCAGTCCTTAGAACGCACTTTCTGGAAGAAGACTCTACAGCATGTTCCCAGTACAACTGTGCGTGGACTTCCCCTATTGTTTCTGGGTAAGGTGTTGTGTATAATCTATCTGAGATTTCCCTCCATGTCTTGCTCTCTCCTCCATACATATAGTAGCACATGAAAATAGGGAAGATCCTACTTGTGAACAGTATGAAGAATTCATTTCCCTTCCTTTTAGCCTTTCTTAGTAGTCCATTATTTACAGAGTTTCAAGTTTTTCTATTTAGATTGTTTGTTTGTTTGTTTGTTTTGTTGGGGGGCGGGTGGGGTGTTTTTTTGTTTTGTATTGTTTTGTTTTCTTTCAAGAGCATGTACTTAGCAATTAATATCTTCAATAGAAAGAAAGTCTGTAAAGAATTGGAAGTTTTCCGAATTTCACTTGTACTTCTTTACCATACCTAAACCAGAACATCCTGCTTTTTCAACTGATCCCTTTCCATTTGTTTTTTATTTTTTATTTTGCCATGTTTGGAAAAAAAATATTTGCAAGGTATTAAGTCTCTCCAGAAAGTGTGAACACTAGGCAGGTGAGATCTTTGATAGCATCAGAATGTAATTATTAGGATTTCTAGGTAAGTCTTCCTATCATATGGGTCTTTTTATCAGCTCTTGGAAGCAGGTGTTATTTCTTTTTTTCCTTGTAAACTTTTCCTCTTTGGGGGATGTGTATCTCACCTTATTAACAGTGCTACTTTTTGAAATCAAATGTGGGACTTGCAAGATCTGTTTTTGAACCTTTGCATTCTTCCTCAGAGTGCTACTTGAGCACTAGCTTGTTGATTTATGGCTATATGGTAGGACCACATATCAGGCAAAGAAGGGAACATGGACTTTTACAAAGTTTTCAGACAAAATACTTTGTTACACTTATGGCACACAACAGTCTTTAAGTAAATTAACAAGGATCTAGACTCTTCATTTATGTACAACTCTGATTGTGAGGTTTAGGCATCTATTATCTATTCTCCAAGTGAGACTTTTAATTTTAACTGTGCTCTGTTTCTCTGTTGTGTGAACAACTATGAGCAGCACAGCTCTGGTCCAAAGGTTACATCAAATGTTCCATCTCACAGGAACATAAAATTAGAATAACCAGGTTCCTTTAGCCAGACTACTTCTTATAGTGCAAATACTTAAAGAAGCAATTTTTTGCTTGGAAAGGACCCAGTACTGGTGAATTCTCTGTCACTACTCCAGGAGGTGCCAGACATGATAATATGCTATTCTCTAATCTGCTGTTCTGCAATATTCAAAGTGTAGCACACACTCTTTAGCTGTATCTACAGTGTAAATGAAAGTCCACATATTTTGGCAGACATGTACAAATCTGTCATGATAGTTTCATTTCTTTTTAGATACTAAAAGATACTACTATAAATATTTTCTCAGGCTAGCAGGTAAGCCACCTTTATAAAGCGTGGACACTAAATCACTGTTCACATTCAACTTTTTCTTATTTTCCTCACTTTTGACTTCTTTAGGATTTCTGGATTTCCCATCTATTTCATATGTTGCCATATGTGTTCAAACCACTTTATGTCTATCCTTTAAACATTATATGCTATCATTAGAATTTAAATAATTACTCACAAGTTTTAGTAGGGTATAACTGCTTACTGCATTAAAGTTTTTGACATGCAGAAAATAATTTTGACCTTTTAGAGTACTCATCTATAAGTATATCCACCCTAAGATGATCTGAGCTTTGAAATTCAGCTTCTAAATCAGACACCAAAATGTAGACTACAATAAAGGTATCTTAAGAAAAGTTAGATGTCTCATTTCCCATTCTTATCAATGTATACAGACATCTGAACTCAGACATCTTAATCTAAAATTAAGTCTACCTCTAAAGTCAGTGGCTTGATTCAGATACCTAAACATCAGTATTTCATTTGAGATGTCCTTGGATATCTGTCATATTTATGTGTGTCACATGACACAGTACCTATAAGAGATCCATTTCCTTCTCAACTACAGAAGAGACACGCAAGATCATATAAAGTGATACTAGATGTCTGCCTGTAACCAACTGAACTAAGCCTGAGGTATCTGAATCCAGAGAGAAAGTCCACCCCAAAACACAGTAAGCTTATCCCTGCAGAACTGCATTAACTACATTGCTGGATGAGTTATGAAACATTTGCAGTATGTCAATATTAAGTCTTAAGAACATTTCGTCTTTCAAGAATCACATATAAACACCCAGGATTAACTCCTGATTGTATGTAAATCAGTGACAAGTCGCAATATTGTAATAGACATTATCCACAGTCCACTTATTCCATAGGACACAGAGTAGAGAGCGTGGTCTGCCCCACAAGGGAAGGGGAGCTGGTAGCCAAGAGTGACAGCAAGGTAGCAACTCACCAAGGGTCCAGTCTAGTGATATCTGAACAATAAGAGCAGTGTAGGACTGCTGAGGGAAACAAGCACCAGGCCCACACCTGTGATCACAAGGCAGGTCCACTGAGATGCAACGGGACCAAAGTCAGGCCAGGATGTCAGCCTGTGGATTGGGGTCTGGATCAAACAGGATGCATAGCCAGGCACAGACATGGCTGTGATGCAGCTGCAATGTAGCTCAGGCCTGGAAAAAGGGCAAGAGCCCAAAATGGCTCCAGACTAAAAGTGGGGGATGAGAGGGGAACACCACACTGAGTCTTCTTAGCAGAGCTTTCTCAAAGAGCTTTTGTCAAGGCTGGACACCTGCACTGTTGGATTTCAGTCAATGATCACGTTTGTCTGCTGCATTTTTAAATGGAGGAAGTAAAAAAAAATACATTCCTCTTTTAGAAAAGGGTTTAATTTAATTTTCACTAGTGACAATGACAATAAAAACAAACAATTCTAGTTTTATCTGGCAATAACTTCTTCACACAAATAAAGTATCCTGCCTTTACATTTTAATTTGTCTGAAAAAATGTATATTGGCTTGTACAAGTTTCATCAGCTAAAAAGGAAAAATACCTCTTCTGACTATGATTACTAACTGCAGTATTGTCTTCTAGAACTGTGAGGTTCCTTTTTGTTGAGAGATCCTGAAAAATCTTTGCAATTTTGAGTTTACAGATCATGTTGACAGAGAACAGAAGACCCCTTTTTGAGATTTTCATTCTTTATATTTAAAAAATTCTGAGTTTTGTCTCAGTTTTATGTCTCCATAATGTATGCAAAAACAGGGAAAGCAACAATATTTTGACAGCTTTAATTAGCAACAAAATTTTTAAAACTACATACTTCACCTTGGTCAAAACATGAGATCACATGCTCAGTTCATGCTGAATTCATATGCTAGCTTCTGTTGATGCTCTTGATTCACTCTAAGGCAGCTGTGGTAAGGACAATTTATATTCTGAGAGCAATGGCTTCAATGTTTCAGAAAAATCAATTCTTATGTACTGAAGAAAATAATCTCCCACAGCTTGTGGTAGTAAGTCTGCTATGAATTAATACTCTTCTGGCTGTCAAACTATCTTCCTATGTACAATATACAACTTCAGTAAACTAGTGGTGGTGAATGTAGTTTCAAAAATGTCGTTGGATCAAGCTACCTTTACTTTGTTCCATACATGAGTAGATTTCTCTTTATGGGCTCCAAGATTCCTAAGTTTGAATCACTGGGTGAAATATGCAAAAAACATTCAAGAAAATACACTTTGCTTGATGTCTCTGGCATCTAGTCCACAGGCATCCTGTGAGAGAATGATTCATAACTTAGTTTTGTAAGCTGTGATATTACTTATTATTTACTGTGATGTGCCTAGCAGTAGAAGGAAGAAGGACTGTCACATTAATATACTCCAGTGATTCTTCTCCATTAGTCTTATGAGGACAGAGCTGTTGTCAGGCAGCATAGAAGATACATGACTGAACATTATGTAGATTATATTGTTTTCCATGTCATTTATGAACTGTAATTAGACATTAAGCAAAACTTACAATGACAAGAATAACGAAGGCTGTGGATACTGCTTAGAGAAGTTACGGATTATCCATACAGGAGAAATTTGCAAACAGAATGCATAAATATCTGCTAGTAATTACTCAAGTAAGATTATTTGCAGGGAAAAGCAATTTCTGTCACTCAGCTGCAAAAACAGGCAAGCCTTCAAACTGGCAATGCTTCTTTAGGTCTGAAATATAGAACAAATTTCAAACTCAGTAAACTTAAAACCATTTATGAATAATGTAGTTGCTACTGCTTTGGAGACAGGGAATACTCTAAATGGTCTCTTGAGGCTCCAGTTTTCTATTTTGCAAGTACCTTTAATTTTTCCTGTGCCAATTATGACTACATTAATTTGCAAAGGATCTTCTGTACTCATTGCCTACTGCATTCTTGGCAGGATTTGGCTACATAGTTTCAGAAGATTTTGGATGTTTACTCATTTGGCTGATGCGAGAATAACCAGATTCAGTCAGGAGTCCAGATCACCAGAGAAGTATGAAGTGATGAGGCAGATCTGAGGTCAAGGTGGGAAAACAAGTTGGCAGATCAGGGTGAGGATCAGCGTGGTACGTGGCCAGGCAGAGAAGTACTTGCAATGTAGCTCACACAGGGACCAAGGCTAATATCTAGAGCTTAGATGCAGCTCCTGAATGCATGGGGATAGGCCCTTAGTGAGGCTTCTTTTACCTTCTTTCACAACGCTCTTTCCCAGCAGTCAGATCCAAGGTTGCAAAGCTGCACTGTATCAGTGGGTGCACACAGCCAAACCCCTCTGGGGGCAAGAGGTTGCATTCATGGACTCTGGCTGCCAAACAGTTGGAGAGAAGCCCTTAATGACATACACTATGTATGCAATATAATCAAATGCCCAGAAGAGCTATTCAATTTTCCATATGCATTTACAAAATAACACAATTACTGGAGAACTCTCCTTCCAGAGTAATTTTATTCTCTGGTTTAGTAAAACTCTGTTCTAGATGTTGAGATATCCATAAGAAATTTGTGTACACTTTCTGAATCTGTTTCCCTGTATAGTACTCGGTTGCTCAGAAAAAACATCATCTTGGGTCAGAGATGTACATGGAGTCAACGGAATTATCTGCGAACTCTTGGTTGTCCATGATAACTTAGATGTTTGTTGTGTTCAGTTGTGTATCTGCTGTAATGTTTGGGGTACTTTTCAAATACCTAACTACACCTGAGTGAGTTAATATTAGTCTAGTGTGAAGTGCTGGGATCTCTGGCAAAAAGATTTAGCAGGTAGAATGAACTAATTGCTGCTGATCCATTAATTGCAGGAATTCTTTAAGTTGTTTTGTAGTTGTTCAGCAGAATGACATCACTTTGTTTTGTTTTTAAATAAAAAGGTGATAAATTTGCAGAGTGGTCTGTGAGAAATTTTATCTATCATTATTGAAATTCAAATAATGTAAGGCTGCTGTTCTTAGCACTCAGGATGTTTAGATGGCCTCCTGTAGATGACCCTTTGCAGAGTTAGGGAGAGCACCCAGCCCAGCACTTCCGTGACTGCACAGGGCAAACAAGTGTAAGTTTTGTTCTCTAGCTCCAGTCTGACATGATCAGGCACAGAGCTGCTCCACAGGTATCCTGAACAGTCCCAGTCTTTGATTTACTTCATCTTGTGTTTCCCTTTTCCCTTCTCAAGTTCTTCTCCTTTACCACCCCCATTCCCTTTCAAGTAAACAGCTCACTTCTGCTTACTCTTTTCCTAGTGGCCATGGTTTAGCAGACTTTATAACCTTATTTTGTATTTATGATTTGATTGCCCTGGTAATTTCTACCTTGTTCAGTAATTCTGCTAAGTTACTACTTTCTTTTGTTATCTACAGTTTCCTGCTGTGTCTTATGTTGCTGTCTTGTTAATGGTGCTCTGGATCAGAGCTAGCCTTCTGTCTATACATTACTCCTACCTTATTATCTGTAGCAGCCTGTTATTCCTCATATTGCTATTTTTTAGAGGTGCCACATGTCAGGATTCACCATAACATCCTATCTGATTGTTTGAATATCTATACACTTCTGTGACACTCTTTGCCTTCATTACCTGGTTATACAGATGTGCAATGGTGGGAAAATACTAAGTAAACAAAATTTTCTCTTTTTTTTCCCATCAATTTTCACAATTGCCATTTTAGAAGTAGTGATTAGTGAAGGTGTTGAGTAACAACATTGTAAACATTGTCTGACACATGATGTGGCACCCTGTCCACTTAAATGGAGTATTTTCTTTGTGTAGCTCTTTCACTGGGAGGATAAAAACTAAGTGCATTTTAGGTAATGAAATTGGACAGACTGGATCCTATCCACAGAGCATAAAAAGGAATAATGAAACACAGTGATAAAGTTCTGGAGCTAATGATTTAAATGGTTAAGGTTATTTTATTTCTATTTATCTCATTATGTCAAGAGATCCATTTCTTTGCATTTTGTCAATGATAATTTTGTGATGTATAACAACTGATTAATCATGAATAACTGATCTATAAGTCTTTCAATAGAAAAAGAGTTGTACACTGAATTATTTAATTAATTTGAAGTTCATGTTTTAAAATATGCACAATGACTTATAACAGAATTTATGGCCAACTAAAATATGTGGATCAGATATAGCACAAAACTGTAATGAACGCCAAAAGTGAAAAAGGCCCAATGAACAGACTGCTGATAAATTAAAGATGTCTCATTTTTTTCTTAACATTTAGGATATTTATGTGGTGAACTTTAAAAAGTAAAAGTGTTGCATCTAGAAGCTAATTCAGTACTTGAGATGTAGCACACAACAACTGAAATTCTCAAAGTATGGCTGAAATCCTTCTATTACTCTTCCATTGGTAATAAATCCTGTTTTAAAAGCTCAAGCAGAAAAGGTTTGATGACTGAGTAATCCTTAAAAGGTTTGTGCTCATCTGTTGTGTCTTGTAAGGAAAGGTGTTCAATAGCAACCAAAAGATCACTGCCAATTAATGTTTCTTTGAAAGGGAAATGAAAGAAACAATACAGTTGTTTTAGGCAGTTACCTTCAGGGAAGTCATACATATTTTTCCAGTGCTTCACCACAGTTATGAGAAACACTATAAAATCCTTCTTCAGTTGTCACAGTGACTAGACCAAATCTAAAGTTGATATAGGGCTTGATCCTGCAGGCTTTTCTTACTTCAATTGTAAAGATGATATCTCTACTGAATCTTGTCCCATCAGCTCTTACTAATTTCTTCCTCAGGAAAAAACACTTTTGACTTCATTTGGTTTCACTGACATTTAGTGAAGGGTAAATAACAGTTCTGGGCATTGGGATCTTGTTTTCCAGAATTTCTGAGCACTGAAACATTTTGGGGTACAGCAGCACTCAGGCTGAATGGTAATGGTGGTCTATGACAGTAATCAAAAGTGCAATGGTAAGCAGTTATTCATATAAATTGTCTTACAAAACAAAGCCTGTGCAGCAAAATAAGAGAGCCTGGGAGTGAGTTGAAGCACTGGACCCTTGAATATCCACACTGCTTAATGGTTAATTCATGCCATGATTTTATCTGAGACTGCCTCAGCTAGTTCTCTTGTGTGGCCTTAGCTAAGTACAAACGGTATCACCTTACCAGTATAAAACTGTCTGCACAGACCAGTCAAACTGCATAGAAAGGAACTTAAGGCTGAATCACTAGTCTTACTAAAACATTCTTGTTCTATGCTTAAGAGCATTAACAGTGAACCCATTGTCACCTTCTTCAGTGGGAATATACTACATAAACCTTGAAACTGCACTTCACATCTTCAAAGTTATTTTTTGTTCTAATGTCTTGTTAAAACTCACCCTTAAATTCCAGCAGCACTAGAACTAACTAGCTATAGCTAAAACCATGGCTTCCCTTATATGTTTGTCTTGGTTTGAAAGACAGGTGTCTGCCAAGGAAGGCAGGAGCCCCCCCTGGAATGGCAGATGCAACCCCCCTT
>JAVJGG010000008.1:10747097-10770429 GCA_035590195.1 Aviceda cuculoides | reverse complement strand
TTTATCTTAAGTACTCAGCCATTTGTCCCCCTAGCAACCCGTATGGGGAAAAATTCCTTTAACAGAAAAAAAAACCAAAACAGAAGAGTTTCTGAAACTCCAACAATGTTCTAGTTAGCACCTTTTTCAGTTGCATTTTTCACATATAGGAGAAAGAGCTAATATGAAATAGAATCTGTGAGAAAGGATTATATATTTGGTCTCTCAGATTTTCATTTCCCCTAACTCCAGCTTTGTATGTGTTTGCCAAAAATGTCAAGTGCTTTTCTATGTTGATTTTGTTTGTGTTGTGCTTTCAGATCTTGTTTGGGTTTTTGTTGTTGTTGTCGTTTTTTGTTGTTTTTTTAATTTTTTTTTAATAAGATATTATTTTACTTATTTACCTCTACTAAAAAGGGTAAGGAGTTTTAAAGACCTTCTTTGTGTCTAATAATTGTGTATACTTACCTTTCAAACATTATCCTCATTTTCAGGTAGATTGAGTTGCTATTTTTTTAATTTGTCTCAAATACCTATGAAAGTAAAAATCAGATTTAAGTCAGACATTCCAGCACCCAAAATTAAAAGTCTATTCTTAGCAAAGCAATTGCTTGTCAACTGCCTGTATCCAATGACTGTGAAGGTTAATTCTTTTTAAAAAAATAACAATCTGAGTTAGAAGCACTTACCTTCTATAGAATAGCTTGTAGAATGCTGGAAACAAACTTCTAACAATCTGTTCTGGCTCAGGATGCTGAAGACGTTATGCATTTTAATGATAAAATTTAATAAATGGGAAAATTCAATCCAAACTCTTTTCCTACTAATATTCCAGTGCACCTTGTCTCAGGCTATGTACTTGTGTTTGCAACACACTCCCTCAGAATGTGTATTATTCTTCCCCTAGACTTCCAAGCACAGATAGATAGCTTTTCATTGCTGATGTGTAGCCTTCCACGATGGCTCTTATTTATAGCTAATTTATTTATTGCTATATTGGCAGCTGGGCCCATTGCTTAATAAGGCAGGGGGATAGTGGCAAGGAACATGGCTGAGGTAATCAATGTCTTTTTTTTGTCTTAGTTTTCCCTGGCAAGACTTGCAGTTGGGCCAGTCAGGTCTGCCTATCAGAGTCTGTGAGAGTGAGTAGTAGCCATAGTAGAGGAAGAAAAGAGTTAGAGATCACTTAGCCTACTTGAACATGCAGAAGTCCACGGGACCTGATGGAATGCACAGGTACAGGGAAGGAGCTGGCCAATGTCATTGCAAGGCTACTGTCTACCATCTTTGCCAGGTCATGGCAGTCAAGGCAGGTTCCTGTTGACTGGGAAAAAAAAGTCAGACATCACACTCACCTACAAGAAGGGGAAGGAGGATTGAAGTAACTACAGCCAGTTAGCTCAGTCCCCAGGAATGTTATGGAGCAAATCCTCCTGGAAGATATTTCAAAGCACATGAAGGACGAGAAAGTGATTTGGAGCAGCCAAGGCTAAATCACCCCTGCCTGACTTCATTGTTTTCTATAATAAAGTTAATAGTGCTGTGCAAGGGAAAGACAGTGCATGTTGTTTACTTTGAATTTACCAAGTCTTTTACAAAGTGTCCACTTTTCCAGATTCAAGTTACCAGATTGGTGAGATAGGCAGTGGATAACTGGATGATCAGTGGTGCATATTTTAGCTGATGATCAGTTAGTTACTAGTGGAGTCCCTCAGAGATGAATACCAGGACCAGTGCTGTTTAATGTCTTCATCAATGACCTAGATGACAGGTCAGAGTGAGTTCTCGGCAAGTCTGTGGACAACACCAGATTGGGAGAACCATTCAATACACTGGAGGGCAGGGCTGCAATTCAGAGGGACATCAACAAGCCAGAGAAATGGGCTGACAGGAGACTCATGAAGCTCAGCAAAGGGAAATGCAAAATCTTGCACGGGGAGAGGAACAACCCCATGCCAGTTTATAGGTTGAAGGTGACTGTCTGGGAAGCGGCTTTGCAGGAAAGAACCTGTCGGTCCTGGTGGACAGCAAAAGGAACATGAGCCAGCAGCATGTTCTGGTTGTAAAGGTGGCCAACAGTAGCCTGAGCTGTATCAGTAAAATTTTTGTCAAAAGGTCCAGCAAAGTGTTCCTCCCTCTTTACCTGGCACTTTTGTAGAATAATTAGTGGAGGTGACATTGATATGTCCATCCCTTTCCCTCTTAAAGGGAGGTGAACCTCCAGAATGGAATGCAGTGGATGTGCAAGGAATCTGTTCCATAATAACTCCCTAAGCAACATAACTTGCAACTTTAGATGTCAGCAACACCAGGGGAGCTTGGTATGCTGACCCTAAGAGAAGCAACACGGAGAGTGGAGCAGAGTGGACACACCATGGCCAGGCTCTGTGATATCACTGCAGGGATGGGGAACTGTAACTACTGGAACAAGAATGGAAGGTCTCTGCATTGAGTCCACTGAAGCAAGGAGGTGAAACAATGGGGTTCTGTCAATACTATGGCCTTACTTCTGATTTATATCATAAGTGCCCAGTTCTGGAGTAGTGACATGCTAAATCATGTCCTCTGGGTGAAATTTGCTCATTATAATCTCATAATACCAAAACACACCCCCATCCCAAAAGCTACCCATCTTCAAGGTGCAACCACCCCTCACTGAGCATGTGCTCTGAATTTTCTCTATCATACACCTTTAAACGTAAAGTGAGAGAACTTTATGGCAATGAACGTAAAGGTATGTATGACTAGAGTCACTCAAGCTCCACCTAAAAATAAGAAAACAGTATAGAAGGGCTTAAGAGAAGAGGAATGCTGGGAAAGATACCATCATAGACAAGTTGGGAGGACATCACTGGCTTCTCAGATTGGTCAGTGGGCTGAACCTCTCTTCCCCCCCTACATGTGCTTGTAGTCGACTGTATTATTATTTGCACATACTTTGCAGACAGTGTATTTATCACCAGCAATCCAAAAGAACCTGTACTCCTGTTGCTTTATTAAACTGTACTGTTCATTAATCTAGCTGTGATAGTTCGTTGAATGGAAGGAAACTCCTTAAGTCTGCCCATTCTAGTTCATTGATTGTGACTAAATTGAAAGTACAGTGCCCTATTAGTGCATTCGTAATTGTGGTAGTACAATATGTTGAATGTGACCAGCCTTATAGCACTGAATTAGGCATCACTCAGAACCTAAGCCTAGCTGCTGCCAGCCCCTCTGATATCTGAGGACAAGCTGGAATGCAAGGGTTTTTTTTTTCTGCCAAACTTCTTTACCCTTTAATGCAACACACTTGTAAGACCAAATATGGATCACTATGTCCAGTTTGGTGCTCCACAGTACAAGAGATATTGACATAGTAGTGTGAGTCCAGGGGAGGCTAATAAGATGGTTTGGGGCTGGTACACAGGACATATGAGGAAAGTCTGAGAGAGCTCAGTTTGCTCAGCCCAGAGAGGACACAGCTCGAGGAAGATTTTGCTGCTTACAACTATCTGATTAGAGGATACAGAAAAGACGGAAGCAGTCTTCTTAGAGATGTACAGTGATAGGATGAGTGGTAACATACAAAAGGTGGAACATTGAAAATTCCCACCAGATAATAGGGAAAAAAAATTACCACAATCGTGGTCTAACACTGGAAAAGGTTGTCTTGTAGAGTTGAAGAATCTCCATCTTTGAGGTGTTCAAGACTCAGCTTCTAAGCAGGGCTTTGGACTAGATGATCTTCAGAGGTCCCTTCAACCTAAATTATTCTATGATTCTAATTATCTATGAAAAATAAATAGAAATTGTGAAAATACCTGTATTCATAATTGTATTTCTCCCAGTATCAATTATTGCCTATTTAGGATACTGTGCATACAGGTTTGTTATTTTTATTGTTTGGGGATTTTTGTTTTATACTCTGCTGTCTCACATCTTACATACAACACAGGGTCCTCAGACTAAAATTAAGAAACATTGGATTACACAGTGCAGCAACTCTCAGAGGCAAAAGTAAAGTGATTTAGAGAAAAGTGCAAGTTATCTGCTCTCTGCTATACTAACACTTTTAATAAGCAATTCAAAAAAGCTGAAGCTTAAAAGTATTTTTATGGATATGTTAACTTATTTGTGCCTCAATCAGCTAACTACAAAATAATCAGTTTAAACATTTACATTGATTTTTTTCTTCTCTGACACCCAGTTCTATTCCTTCTCATTGCTTTCCATATGAAGGGAGAAAAATATAGTTAAACTCTTTTGGAAAAAAACAAACAAATAAACAAAAAAACCAAAACAAAATGGCCTCCTGACCTGTAGGTACACTGCTGCATTCTACTGCTGTGTTTTTTTACCTCAAGGAAATCCAGCTGTAACTATAATGATACAAGCCTATATTGCTCAAAAGCCTAGGAGGCAAAAACTTACTTGTCCTCTTTACAGGTGTCAAAATATGCCATCTCCCTTCCCCATTAGAACATTTGAAGCAGAAGAGCAGCAGTCACAACTGCAGCAGCCAGCTGCTTTGCATTTTTTTCCTGGCTGCTGTCATCAATTAACAGATTCCCTTGCTCAGCCTCAGGTGCCAGGAAAGGCATCTTGCTGAGATGCCTTAACTCATGCAGATACAAAGCTGATGGAACTGTCATAATTATTGGCTAATGTAACCCCCATCTACAAGAAGGGCTTAAAGGAGGATCCAGGAAATTATGAGCCCAACAGTCTTACTTCAGTCCCTGGCAAAGGTATGGAATGAATCCTTCTGGGGGCTATCACAAGTCAAATGAAGCATGTGATTGGGAAAAGCCAGCACAGATTCACCAAGGGCAAATCATGCTTGACAAACTTGATTGCCTTCTACAACAGAGTAACCTGCTCATCTGATGTGGGGAGAGCAGTGGACATTGTCTGCCTGGATTTCTCCAAGGCTTTCAATATGGTTTCCCACAGCCTCCTCCTAGAGAAACTGATGTGTTACAGTCTAGACAAGCGGTCTGTGTGGTGGGCGGGGAACTGGCTGTCAGGTCGCACTCAGAGGGTGGTGGTAAGTAGCTCCTTTTCAAACTGGCAACCTGTCACAAGTGGGAAGTGGAAGCAAAAACATACCCCAAAACACTGTGCCTAGCATGTCACTAGCTACCTATGAGATGCAGTTTTAGTTTAATTAGAATTTAAATAAGTTAAAATATTTCAAGTCATTTTAGACATCCAGTACATTTATTATAAAAAAAAAAAAAAAAACCTTTCATCTTTAAATGTTATGCAGTACTAAAGCTGACCAAAAAATTAATAAACACTAAATGTTCTAACCTCACAATGTGGCAAATGTGATTAGGGTATTCTCATAATTCTTGTATATGATAGATGCCTTTCACAGATTTGTATCGCCAAAAATGAACAGGGAACTTTTCTATTAAACTATAAAGCTGTAACATTTTGACAGAATTTTGGAGAAGTTCTCTTAGAAAATATTACTCTTAAAAGCTTTGGCTTACAACAGACAATACTTTACAACTGAGAGTTTACCATACTTGCCATACTCATAGTGCTGATTTTTGCTTTTGTCTCAAGGATTCCCTCCCTGTGATGGGTAATTAAAAACAAGCAAAAAAACAACCAACAAATACAGAATACCACCCTCATTCATTTCTGCTTGAAATAGTATGCTCTTGTGTAATGAAACACTGATTTGGCTGCAACCTTCTGGTGGAATCTGATTTAAAAAATTAACTACGTATGAGAATGGTATAAGAGATTCAAGTGCTCTTAGTCCCTAAATTAAAGATTTGTTAAATATAATAATAAGCCTAAAGAAGAAAAATCAAACAGCAAAAGAAAATCCCCCAAATCACAGGTCTATTGAGTGAGATGTATTAAGAAAAATGTGGTTTGAAAAGAAATTTCCCCATTGTTCATGATGTTATTACTGGGTGGAATTTTATTACAGTGAGACTAAATATATATATTTCATATTTTGGGCTATAATATACAGAGGTTACCTCCTTCTCTCACTCATTTTATGTAACTATATGTATTTCTGGCTTTGATTCTGTGACCCATTGACAAGATACTTTATTGGAATGAGAAGTAGAAACCTTGGCCTTTTGTGCCTGGCACTATCCCACTTCAAGAAACTCAAAACCACCACAGTTTATCCTCAGTGGACTCCAGGAAATGAGCAAACTGCTGATCAGTCAGTGTACTTGTATGGAAGAGAAGAACCGTGTATTTCAGTCCTTGTACAGTTTTAATTTCTCAGTTTAATCAACAACTATTCACATTAGATGAACAGATTCCCATCAGAGTATTCTAGCCACTAGGAGGTAGGACTAAGCTTTTTCTTGCTTGCTTGTTTTCTCTGATTATAATGGTGTGAACACCAATACAAGATGGGAGTGGAGAGTATTTTCTTCTTGAGGTTGGTACCTAGGATACATGCAGACCATTACAGTTTGAATCCCTCAGGCTGAGCAGCCTCAATTTAGATCCTTCGCTTCCCCAATGACAGCTCTAACCTCTTTGTATTTGAGGTACATGCTTTAAACATAAAAGCAAGTCACAACCTGATAAATTCATAAAACAATTCTGGACATTTGCTGTTGTGGAGTGGATTCTGAGCAGAAAGAGGCACCTGCCTCTAGCATCAAATTCAGCACCAATAGCTGGGGAAAGGTTGAGCTGAAGACAAATTCCTGTTAAGAGCCCTGGGCTAGCTGCCTGTTGGTTACTACTAGGCACGCTAAGCCTACCTTTTCACCCACTATGTGTTTTGACATCCATTTCTGAGGCATCTAACTGCCCCATACTCTTTACAACAACCTAGTTTCACAATACAGTTCTTTATTCCAACCCTAGCAAGCAGGAAAAGAAGATGTGTCTAGTTCCCTAATTATCTACTTTGGGGACTGCAGATATTTAATCCTTTGAATTGCTTTCCACTAATATGGAAGTAGGATGTAAAAGGGAAACTGAAAGCAAGATAAAAGAATATCCAAAACCCAATTTCTATGGGTTGTGGAATACTAACTGTATGGGTAAAATGTGTGCTCTTGTGACAAAAGAAATTTAGACAACGGTACGAAAGCCCTTGTAGAGTAATCACCTTCAATAAGGCAGCAGCTTCAATAGAAGCTAGAAACAGTAATCTCAAAACTAATCTCGCAGAAACCTCTTTGGCTGTATCACAAATTGCATGTAGGGGAATTTACTATATTGTTTTAAAATCAATTTATCTGTCCATGAGGTGTAAAATATAAAGTTCCAACTTTGTAACCTACAATCTGAAATAGGAAAGGTGTAAAATTCTTAGTACAAAAAAGTGAATCAGAAAGCCTATTTGCCATTAGCACCAAACACTGCAGAAACATTTAGAATTGTTAAACAACTCCATTAAGGTGCTGAAAGTTCACTCAGCATCCACACATGAACAGAAACACACTGAAAGTTATTACAAGCTAAAGATAAGACAGTTTTGTGAATTCCACTTAACTGCTTGCATATTATCTTGATTAATTTTCTCCCAGAATTTTTAATACAAATAATTTTTTGTAATGTGCTAGTCATGAGATTGTTTGACAGGCAAATTATGCTGGGTACTCATCTTTTGGTAAGCCCCAGGAAAATTAAATCCACACCATTCACAGGAGTGTACTAACCAAAACTACAAAACATTATGTGTAGCGGGATAGGTTAGTTGGAGGTACCCTTTGTAACTTTTGATTAAATTTTATCAATATAAATCCAAGAATGAAACTTCCTAAAGAAAAAAATAATGTATTCGGTTGTCTATTTTTTACATCTGCATAGGATGTTCCCTGAAATTAGGTTGCATAGTAGCAGACGAGTATATGCATCTTTCACTAAACATTCACTTGATAAAAAAATAAAACCAGAAACACTTGAAAAAAATACCTTTGGCCTGAACAGAACACCATCCTTTCAGGTAAGGGTGAAACTCAACTTGCAGCTCTCATTCTCTGAATTAGATCAGTAATTTCTGGTAACCGTTATCTCTTCCTTTGCTTTCTTTTAAAAGTGATATAAAAGAGATCATATGCCAACTTTTACATTTGAGGGGAGAAATGCGCTGAGGAGAATATCAAGAAATCACGAAAGGAGGAAGCAAAAATATACCCCAAAACACGTGCCTAGCATGTCACTAGCTACCTATGAGATGCAGTTTTAGATCTGGTTCTACCCTTTGGAATCTCTTAACATTGTCTACAGACTGCTTCAGAAGTTAAGACAGGCACTTAAGTTAGTCACTTTGGATGATGGGCTGGGTGTCAAGTTCTTAATTTTTCAATAATTACATTCAGGGTATGTCATTTTGGGGTGAGTGCTACCATCTTGCTATGCTTCTTTTTCCATTCAGCAAAGCAGTGTATGTGCAGCTAACTGAGGCAGCTAACATATGCAGCAGTTTGTGCAGAAAGGCACAAAGAAGGAGCCAGCAGCTCTGTGCCAACCAGCACACATATCCCTAGCTATGGTGGTTATGTGCCACAGGTGACATGGCACAGTTCCCAGCTGCTGTTAGAGCTACTGTCCCTGCAACATCCAAGGCTTGACCCAGGCAAATCTTCAGGACAAGGATCTACAAATCTCAAGCTGAAGGGATATCTCACTGAGGTAAGGCCAGATGGTCTTACAGCTTGTAGCAGCTGTGCAGTTGTCAAGAAGCTGTGCCACCAAATGAAATAGCTGCAGGAAGAGGTCATCAGACTGAGCAGCATCAGAGATGAAAAGCGAGAAATTGAATGGCTTTTCTCTGAGACACTGAAGCTTCAAGAGCTCAAACCTCCAACCGTAGCAGAGGGGCAGGCAGAGCCTGTGCCTGTCAGGGTGGCTAGTGGAAACTCCCATGATGGCAAAGGCTGGAAGCTGGCACCAGGAAGATGGCTTCTGCTGCTCCTGAAGACTTGCATCTACGGAATATGTTCACTGCCAACATAGTTGATTAGAAACTGGGAGCACTGTAAAAAGAAACATCTGAGCCAGTTGAGCCTAAGCCAAAGAAGCACTAGTGTTAGTAGTGGGAGACAGCCTGCTGTAGGCAATGGGGTTTCCCATCTGCCAACCTGACCTGTGAACTAAGGAGTTCACACCTGAGTTGTCGTGGAGAGGCTGACAAGGCTCATCCAATCTTCAAACTATTACCTGCTACTGCTTTCCCACATGGACATCAATTATACTTTCAGGGATGACCTGGAAAGTATCAAGTATGGCTCGGAGTGATGATCTAGGATGTGGGGGCCTGGGTGCTATTCTTCTCCATCCTGCCAGTGCAGGGAGAAGGGCTTCAGAAGGAGTGGCTGGATCCTGCAGGATAAGAATTGCTTGTGGAGCTGGTGTCAGAAACAGGGTTTTGGTTTCTATGTCAACTGCATGGAAGAGATGTGATCCAACTGACTAAGCGAAGCAGAAGTATCTTTGCCAACAGGCTGTCCAGAAAACCTTTAAAGTAGGAACAACAAGGAAGAGAGACAATGATCAACAATCATGCGAGAAAGTTGTGGATAGAGTTGGCAAGCAGAGGATGCAAATAATATGAAAAAGAACTTCATAATCAACAGAACAGTGCTGAAGTGGTGTCACTCCACGTATATGCACATAAATAAGTAACCACCTGTGGGACAACATTATGGGGGATACTCCTATGTTGTTTCTGGGTAATCAGCATGTTTAGGTGCCTCTGTGAATTGCCTGTACACTGAAGCATGCTGCATGGGGAACATACAGGAAGAATTAGAAGTCTCTGTGCAGTTGAAGGGCTATGGTCTCGTTCAGATCATAGACATGATGGGATAGTTTGCAATGAATGGATACAGAGTCTTTAGGGTGGACAGACTGTGACTGTGAAAGCAGGGAATTGCCCTTTGTGTGAGAGAGCAGCAGGAATGCATGGAGCTCTGTCTGGGTGTGGGTGAGAAACCATCTGAGAATTTATGGGTTAGGATTAGCAAGCAGACCAGCATGAGTGAGGTTGTGGTGGGTGCCTAGACCATTTGATCCGTAAATTCACCAGTAGCTGAGGCCTTCTTTAGACAACTGGAAGAAGCCTTACACTCACAGGCCCTGGTCCTCATGGGGAAATCCAACACCCCGATATCTGCTGGATGGACAATACAGCAGAGCACAAGAAACCCCAAAGGTTTCTGCAACACATTGATGAAAAATTCCTAACATAGGAGAACAGTGAGCCAATGGGGAGATGTGCTCTACTGGACCTTGTACTTACAAATAAGGAAGAACTGTTTGGGAATGTGTAAGTCAGGGACAGTCTAAGCTGCAGTGCCCATGAGATGGTGGATTTCAGGACCCTAAAAGGACACAACAGGGCAAAAAGCAAGACCATAACAATGGGCCTGCATGGATGAACACAGAGCTCCTGATTAAAAAAAAAGCATTAAAAGGAAGCGTAAAGGAAGTCAAAGCACAGACAGGTGACCCAGGAGGAAACTAGAGGCACTATCTGAACATGCATGGATGGATTAGAAAAGCCAAAACCCATTTGGAGTTGAATCAGATGAGGGATGTGAGGGACAACAAGAAGGGCTTCTACAAATACACATGCAGTAAAAGGAGGGCTGGGAAAAATGGACCCATTGTTGAATGGAGCAGGGGCCCTGGTGGCAAAGCACATGGAAAAAGGTAAAGTACTTAATGCCTTCTTCATCTCAATCTTTATTGGTGAGACCAGCCTTCAGGAGTCCCAGGCCCCTGGGAGAAGAGGTAAAGTCTGGAGCAAGGAAGATTTACCCTTACTGGAGATCGATCAGGTTAGGGAACACTTAAACAAACTGGACATAAACAAGTCTATGGTGCCAGACAGGATGCACCCGTGAGTGGTGAGGAAGCTGGCTGACATCACTTGCAAGCCCACTCTCAACCGTCTTTGAAAGGTTGTTGTGACTGGGGGAGGTTCCTCAGTCTGGAAGAAAATCCTATCTTCAAGACAGGAGGGAGATCCAGGGAATTCCAGGCTGATCATCATCACTTTGATTCTTGCAAAGGTGATGAGGCAACTAATACTGGATACTATTTTAAGTCACATGAAGGACAAAAAAGTGCTTGGGAGTAATATGCACAGATTTATGAAGGGGAAATCGTGCTTAACCCACCCGATAGCCTTCTGCAATGAGATGACTGACATGGTGGATGGGCATAGGGTAGTGATCATTGTTTATTTCGACTTATTAAGCTTTTTGACACTATTTCTCATAACATCCTCACTGACAAACCAATGAATTACAGACTAGATGAGTTGACTGTAAGGTGGATTGAAAAGATAGTGGGCTCAAAACTGTTCAACATCCCCATTAACAACCTGGATGATGAGACAGAGTGCATCCTCAGCAAGTGTGTGGATAATACAAAATTAGGAGGAGCAGTTCATACACCTGATAGTTGAGACAACATTCAGAGGGATCTTGACAGGCTGGAGAAACGGGCAGAGAGGAAACTTATGAATTTCAACAAGGAGAAATGCAAAATTCTTCATCTAGGGAGGAATAACTGGCTGGAAAGCAGGTTGGCAGAAAAGGACCTGAGAGTCCATGTGGACAACAAGTTGATCATGAACCACAATGTGCCTCTGCAGCAAAGAGGACTGACAAACTCTTGGGCTGTATTAGGAAGATCATCTCCAGCAGGCTGAGGGAAGTGATCTTCCCTCTCAACTCAGTACTGGTGAAACCACAAGTAGGGTATTGGGTCCAGTTCTAGTCTCCCCAGTGCCAGAAAGACATAGACATATTGGAGCAAATACAGCAAAGAGCTATGAAG
Source organism: Aviceda cuculoides (assembly GCA_035590195.1). Lineage (NCBI taxonomy): Eukaryota > Metazoa > Chordata > Aves > Accipitriformes > Accipitridae > Aviceda > Aviceda cuculoides. The sequence goes on along the minus strand of JAVJGG010000008.1, from coordinate 10,758,678 downwards.
ATGACTAAGGGACTGAAATATCTGATATATGAAGAGAGGCTGAAAGAACTGGGATTGGTTAGACATATGTGAAGTGACAAAAAAGAAAACACTCTTAATCTACTTCCATTAAAATTTAATCAATTTGCATTAAGATTTAATCAGAAAGGTTTCTTACTCTTTTTCTCCAGCTGAATTGCTGTAGATTTTTCCTGTCGCCCATCTACCAGGAAGTCTTTATGTATAAAATCTACTTGAGGTTGCATTTATTAAAAATAAGCCCTTATTTATGTAGTGTCAGCTGTGATCATTAACTGAGTTTCTGAAGTTGTTCAGGAGATGTAAAAACAGTTAATTTCTGAAAACTATTTTTTTTTTTTTTGTTAAGGGATAGTGAGTCAGATTTAGTTGTCTAAACATAGTTACCTAGTGACAATTTAGGCAAATACCTGAACTATCCATATGGGGCTGGCAGTTACAACACAAAACATATGTGAGATCATTTCCTCTGGCAGTGGCAGTTAGAAGTCAGACAGGATGAGCCAATGCAGCTCAAATGGCTTCAGGAGGTACCTAATTATAGACAGGTGATACCACCAGTTCCTGTATTTTTACTAGTTAGTTACCTTTGCTTTACTTCTTTGAGGGGTAAATCTCTTTGTTGGACCTAATATGATCACCTGTTTTAAAGGATTATCAGCTCCTGGCATCTGCAGGTAACTACTGCATCTTGCTGTTTTTACCTTTCTGTGTAGGCAGATCAGCAATAGCAGATATTTAAAAATGGCAGTATACCCTCTCAGAATGCAAGCAATGTGAGATGTTACTGCAGATACAGCTGCTGGTTTTGAACTATAATATATGTCATTTATGGCATAGTGATAATGTGGTCTAGAACATTTCCTCTCATCTCTCCAACTCCTCAGAACTCTACGTAGCCAGCCTCCAAAAATTGCCATCCATATCTTTTTCCACACATTTGTAGCATATTTTCTTCCACAGTCAGTCACTTACAGTACAGGATGCAGAGCATGCAGTTAGCAACTCATTGCTTGGAACTGAAGAGAGAAATTCAGTTGTGAGCCATTTCACTATACATGACAGGCACTTGGCACAAGAAAGTGTTACCAGAGTTCGTCTGGCATCATTGGATTGTCTCTTGGACAACTAAAACATTTCTCTTACTATTTTAGGATCCGTCACTGTCTGTATGACATAAATAGCTATTCCACATAGTATTCAACCTGATCTATGGACCCTGCATTTTCTTCCAGGTTTCTGAACAATTAAGGATTTATTCCTTCTGTTCTGTACTCTGTGTTAAATGCTACTTTTGGTCTATTTACTATGAAGCAACCAGGTCAGAATTCAGAAATCAAATACAAAATTGCAAAGTTTGATCCTGGCGCACAAAGCGTGAATAGAAAGAATCTGACAGGACATTGCTGAGCACGTGTCCAAACCTTGAGGAAATATTAACAGGGTTGGGGAGAATATTCGTTTCATTTTTACTTTTTCATTATTGATTCATGTGAAGCTGAATCCTCAGTTTGATTAATTCTCAAACTGTCTCAAATGCATAGAACAAGAAATAATTTGGTTTTGGTGAAAAAGTGTCAGACAAAATCTTTGCTGAGCTGGAAAACAGAGAAAACTGTCTCTAGGGAGGTGAGAGCACAGGCAGAATTGGAGCTATCTGGGAATGAAAAATGGCACCTTTTCATTCAGTTCATAAGAGGGAGAACTGGTTGCATAACTGTATGCCAACCTGAAAATGCCTTTCAGATTCTTCAATTAAAGCACAGGAAGGTAAGACTGTGCCTCTGTGTAACACCTATTGGCTACCTATAGGTGGTTTGTCACTCTGTCATTGTTCCAGTTTGAATTCAGAGGCATATAACTGATCATGAATTGTAAAAAGGGTTTATGCATCTCACACAAGCTTCCAGATTACACTGTAGGGGGTTGGCTACACTTAAAAGTCAAAACCTGAAAAAGCTAACATTTTCAGATACAGTCATTCATTAAGTCTTATCATTATCTATACAGTTTAGAGAAATAAAAACTTCTTCATTGGCCCAATTCATTACTGTTTGCAAATCTTTCATCACAGCCCAGAATGGCTATAGACATTATAAAAAAGTCTTTAGTGTGGTAGATTTTGCATGTGATTTCATAATGTATGTAATGACTAATCACCATAGGAAACACATTTAAACATATAACCCCCCTTATTTTATATGTGTCTATTAAATTATCTTTCAGAAATCAGCACTGTTAGAAAGATTATTAGGATATAGAGTTATATTTCAATCACAGCAGGACAAACTAATGGCTAGAAAATGAACCTGCTAACTAGGGCAAATGATAGTAAGAGAATTGTGAGAAACCAGCAGAAATGTTTGATACAGAAAAGATGATTAAACAATTCATGAAAGTGAACTTTTTAATGTCCTCATTAAAAAAGGACTTCTGAAACTGTCAATTTCCATTCATTATTAGTTCTCTAAAATATTACACTGAAATATTACACAACTTGATATCAGAAGAAATCACAATGTGTAACTGAGGCATATACAGCTGTAGACCAGTTGCAGGAGCAATATAATACATTTTAAAACCCGTTTACCCTAAAGCAGCTGTTGGAGGAAAACTATCATGCGAGATAAAGAGTAAGTTCTAAGCACTGTGTTTCCCCTGCTTAGTGGAAACCCCATCCCCCCCCCTTTACAGTCACCTGACCTGCTGGGCCTGGAAGTCCCTCCCCTTTACCATCACATGACAGGCTTCCCTGCCTCCCTTCATCCCATGTGATCACTGAATGCCCAATGATTGGATGGCAACTGAAGCCATATGGTTTTGATTACCCCAGAAATATATCAAGCCCCTCCCATACCCTCGTGGTGTGCTGCTATTTTATCACATGTACACCCCATGTGATCTTAGAATGCTCTGTGGTTGTTTGGTTGCTTCAGAAGGTTCAGGAAGCCCTCATAAGTATATATCTATATATGCACATACATAAAAATATATGGATATATATTTGTTCACTTATATATAATTATATGTATATTATATAGAAACATAAAACTATCAATGTATATAAGTGTATACATAAAAAGGGTGTACAATGTGTATAAATATATACTTTTCTACATAAATATAAAGATTGACTTTTAATAATTATTTCTATAAATGGTAAGAAAAATTAATAATATAAATTAGCATACATTCTTATTAAGGTTTATATATATTAGATACAAAAATATTATTTAATCTGAAAGAATGAAATAAATTAAGTTTAAATGTGAATGGAAAGAAAATCAAATTAAAAGGCAGCTTGGGGTCACTACTTCAGAAGACTTGAATAACTCCTAACACATTGTAAGGATGGTAAGCTTAAGAGGGGCAGCATGCCCTGAACAGGGTGGAGGGACATGAACAAAGCTGAACATGTCTGTGGGGCAAGGGATTACTCCTGTGAGGCCAACCATGAAACAATTACTGAACCCCTATGCCATGCAAAGAGGAAACCAGTTGTGGGAGTCGGATCAAGAGGCACATCCCTCAACCCCAAACCTCCAGGGTGACCATACAGCATTATTGGGGAAACCTTTGGTCTTTGTGCTGTGCTGCAGGATACAGGCATCACTGTCTACTATCACGGAAAGCCGAAATAAAAAGACAACATCACATGAGCTTGTACAGGAAAATCCCCAAGGGTATCCCAAAACCAGTTATGAGCCAGGAATTTGAGAACAGAAGACTGAGATAAGCGCCACATGGAGATGGTGTGTGGTAGCAGAGACACCCTTTGACCACAGCTGTGAGTGAACTTGCTGCTTGTAATGCCATTATGTGGTACAGACTTTGCTATATCCAAGACTTCTCAAATACCCAACTTTACTCTCACCACCAAATGCTGCAGGGGAGGTGGAGGCAATGCAATACATGGCTTGGAGAATGAGCAGCAGTGGGACTAGCCAAACAAGAGGTTCAAAGCTAGGCAATATGTATAAGTATGCAGATGAAGCTTCTGAAATGTTTGTATGTAGACTAGATCAATCCTGTTTTAAAGATTTACACCAGCTCTTCAAACCTAGTGATTATGATGAGCTCTTTCTTGAAGCCATCAGCATGCATGACTCTATATTCTCTCTGTATAAATTTAAGCAGTGTGAACACAGAGAAAATTTTAGACTAGATTGGTAATCTACAAAGTAAAAGGGAGATTTGTTTCAATCAAACATTCCACCTGGCTGCCTGTAAAAGCAGTTGGAGGTTGGATACACAGAACCCTAGATCTATTATCCATTCTAAAATTTTAGAAGTGGTGATACTTAACTGATCTAAATAACAGGGGCAACAAACTCTGCTTTTCTGGAAGTTTTACAGTGCTAAGGGATCTGACATGCAGAAATACTAAACAGTGCAAAAGTGCTGCATGACAAACTAGGGTGGTCAGTGCACAATAAGATTCCATTGTTGAGGTTTGCTTTATATTCATATATGTACTGTCATCCTGACTGAGCTTAAAAAAAGACTTGAGGAAAGATTATTTAAGAAATGACAAAAAATGCTACACAGGTGGAAGGAGAGGGGGAAAAGAGTGAGAAACACTAGGGAAAAACATATTTAAGAATGGTTAAATTGTGCCTGAGAGAGAGGAGGGAGGGGAAAAGTTGTGAGAAACAGCCATGCAGACACCAAGGTCACTGAAGGAGGGGGAGGAGGTGTTTCAGATGCACGAGCAGAGACTCCCCTGCAGCCAGTGGTGAAGACCATAGTGGAGCAGTTCTTGAAGGACTGTCTTCTATGGGAGGGACTCTACAGTGGAGCAGAGGAAAAGTATGAGGAGGAAGGAGCAGCAGAGACAAACCATTATGAACTAACTGCAACCCCCCATTCTCTATCCCCATGGGCTGCTCAGGGAGGATGTAGATAGCCACCAACTGTTTTCAATAGCTTGAAAGGTGGTTTTGTTACAGCAGTACCAAATGTTACCCTGGACCACATTAGAGCATGTAAAAAGTGTGAGATTTAACATTACATCTATGCAGGAGTGTGAATGGACTACTATAACAAAATCAGACGGGGAGCTTGAAGTGTTTTTAGAAACAAAATGCCTGCAGTGTTAAATCCCAGTGATGCTCTTTTTAGTGGCAAAACAAAAGTAGTCTGCTTATATTAAAAAACACCCCCTGATGAAAAGATCATTCCTAGAATTTTTACTAGCCTCTAGTCATTCAGCAGCAAAATAAAACAATACCCTCCTGGGCACCCTGAAGTTATACCTGACAATTTTGACACGTCGACAGCCTATTTTGGTACACTTAAAGTAAAAGTGTATTCGCTTTATGGGCTTTTCCCCATGGTTTCTGTCAGGATAAATGGCAAGCTATTCTTCTTGTACTGCACCTGTGCTGAAACCCTTCAGAGATACTGAATCTACAGACATACATGGATACCTATAATACTGTTGAACTAAACAAGGCTCTGGAGGAGGCATACAACGTTTGTGAAATCTATGAAGTTTTGCATTTTGAATAGAGTCAAAACTGGTTTTTGTGTTTGGGGTTTTTAGTTGGGGGGGGTGTTAGATTATATAAACCTATACCTCCATCAGAAGCAGAAAGCTTCAAGTTACGCAGCTTGGAATGCAGGCAGAGTGAAGGCTTGGCTCTGCAGCCTGAGTGTATAAAGAAAAACCCCACAAAACCAAAATTGCCTAAGTATTTTAAAATTCTCTGTGGGATTTTTTCTCAGGGGTCCAATGTTCTCAACAGCATTGTCATAATAAAAACAGACAATCTGTATGGTTACCTCTTTTTATTTGGTTAATGATACAACCCCCTGTGATTTTGTTGATGAGAATGTGGCCACTTTCATTGTGGAAGCATTGTGGAAGCATAGCAATGGATGCGTGACCCTGGAATGCAAAAATAACAATTTTATAGCATGCTTCACCATTGTGTGTGCACACCTAGAGCTTTATGATTTCATAGATGCCCTTCAGGGCATGATATGATATTCATGAGTTGTCAAGATGACTATTGTTTAAAAGTTAAATGCATCTATGTAAGCAAAAAGAACAGACAAAAGAGGGGCCTTATGTTGAATACAAATGTTAATAGCCTCCCCTACAGCTTTGGATAATGAGCATGCAATGCCCATGGTTGGAGATACAACTGGAGAACACTAATCTCTTATCCCTTTGTTTTGTCTGACAAGGCTATGTGGTGTTAGTTTCATAAATCCATGCTGATCAAGGCCTGATCACCTTGTTGTCCTGTACATGCCATGTGATGGCACTCAAGATGATCTGCTCCGTAACTTTCCCCAGTACCGAGGTCAGACTGACAGACCTGTAGTTCCCTGGATCCTCCTTCCAGCCCGTCTTGTAGATCAGCGTCACATTTGCTAACCTCCAGTAAACTGGGACCTCCCTGGTTAGCCAGGACTGCTGATAAATGATGGAAAGTGGCTTGATTAGCACTTCCACCAGCTCCCTCAGTACCCTTGGGTGGATTCCACCCAGCCCCACAGACTTGTGTATGTCTAAGTGGTGTAGCAGCTCACTAACCATTTCCCTTCGGATTATGGGGGCTTCATTCTGCTCCCTGTTTTCCATCTCATGGGGCTGGATACTCATAGAACAACTTGTCTTACTATTAAAGACTGAGGCAAAGGCAGCATTTTCCTCATCCTTTGTCATTATGGGTCCCCCTGCATCAAATAAAGGATGGAGGTTCTCCTTAGTCCTCCTTTTGTTGCTCATGTATTTATAGAAACATTTTTTGTTGTCTTTTATGGCAGTAGACAGATTAAGTTCTAGATGGGCTTTGACACTTCTCGTTTTCTCCCTGAATAACCTCACAACATCCTTGTAGTCCTCCTGAGTTACCTGTCACTTCTTCAAAAGGTTATAAACTCTCTGTTTTTTCCTGAGTTCCAGCCAAAGCTCTCTGTTCGTTCAGGCCAGTCTTCTTCCCCACCGGCTTGTCTTTTGGCACATGGGGACAGCCTGCTCCTGTGCTTTTAAGAGTTCCTACCTGAAGAATGTCCAGCCTTCCTGGACTCCTTTGCCCTTAGGGACTGCATCAGTCGTGGTGGGTGCAGAGTTTAGAGTGGACATAGCCTTCTGCCAAGTGGATACCATTGCTCCCTGGTTGAGCCAGCAGACCTTCAGTGCCCTTCCTGCATGCCCTTCCACATGAACTGCCATGCCATGCCCTCACTAACAACCATACCCTCTTTGTGGCACTCCTGGTTGCTAGCGCTCCCTAAGACCTTCTTTTACAGGTGTGGAAGGGACTTGGCCACCACTGGTCCTGGCCCCATCCAAGTCTTGTCAGCCTCTATGTCACGAGCTGCGGGCTCCCGGCAGGTCTCTCTGTTCCCTGAGGGTTCCTCAATTCAGGAAACCCCACTGTGCACCATGCTGGAGCCCTCTGCTGCAGATCGTGCTGGCATCAGAGCTGCTTATTGAGTTATTTATAAAGTAACTCAACTCATATCAGCTTCACTAAGAACAAATTTTTATCATAGATCTTCAGAACCACATAAAAAAAACCCAAATACTTTTCTATAGATTGCTGGACTACTGGAAGCAAGCTTTGGTTATTCCCCCCAAATTAACACTGTTTAACAACATTTTGATATTGAGAGGTAGAATTTCATTCATATGTCAAAATATTTCCCTTCAGTTTTGTAAAAAATACTTTTAACTTATTGCCATGTTGAACTTAAAATTCTCAAGAAGGTAAATAACATCATTTGGTTTTCCTCTCCTTTGAGGTACTAAAAGGAAAAGATTAACTCAGATTGTTAGTGAAGGATTAATCCCATCAAACAAACAAAAATTGACAGGGTGGATTAATCTCACCTAATAGATGTCCACAGCGCAGAATCTGTGTCTGAACTAGTCATGCTAAACTCTCATATAATCAATGGACAGAACAGGCACTTAGAGGGTCTGATTCAGCTGATCTATTGTAGATACTTATATTTGAACAAATATCTATTTCTCGCCAGTGACTAAGAAAGGAGCTTAGGGTGACTAACTCCAACATCAAGCAAACATACTTCTAACGAACTGCAGAATTTAATGGACTAGGACCAAATTAGGACTTGACTTATTCCCACTGAAGAATAAAATTGGATTTTCAGACTCCTTTAGAACCAGAGAACATTAGTGTTACAAAGCACATTAACTTTTCCCCAGATGTCATTTTCACACTTTTTCCTAACAACTTTGAGCTACATCTAGATCAATCCTGACCTTCCATCATTTAAGCTGGTTTCACATATGATTGATGCAAATTTTGTAGATAAACTCAGTGCTTAGGCATTTTAGTTTTCTAATAAATTTTTTTCTGGGATTCAGCTCTAGAGTAATATATCTAAATTTAGGAGTCTACAGTTTAGAGGTTCAGCTCCAGACTATATACAGGTACACTTGCACATATGCATGAGTACAGGATTCAAATCAGTTGCCTAATCGGTTCAGAACAGATACATCTACTGCCATTTGAGATACCTGAGCATATCTGACACATTCAACTAGGTCTAGCAGTTGTGTCACCAGCCATAAATGACCCTGCCCTTGTGGAGCAAACCTGAAACAAACTTAGAACAGATGCCTGTGCTCAGGCAACTAAATAGACTTACACAATGCAGTCACTGGTGTTTGAAGAGCCATTTTGCTGAGCCAGATGTTGACAAACTGAATAGAGAAGCAAATAGGTGCATTTTGGTGGGTTTTGGTTTGTTTTTTTCTGAAAGCATGAGGACTGGAATATTTCTTGGTGCTTTATAATTTATTTAATAATATCACCTAATTAATTCTTTCTAGCAAAAGAATTCACTACAGCAAACACAAAATAATTTAAAAACCCAAGAAATGTTGTGTTCTTGTGTACCCTGGAAACTGGGACAACAGGTTAGCACAAAACAGTTCTGCAGAGGGAGGACAATTTGGGAAATCAGGAAAGCAAGATGTCCAACAGAAACTGTCCTGGTAAACACAACATACAATGCTGAGTTTCTGTTTTTCCTTTAAGGGACATCTGTACTTTGACTTCATACAAAAATATTACATACTGATACTTTAGTTGATTGTATATTGACCCTTACGGGTTTCATCTTATACACAGATGCAGAAAAAGTATCCTACATTTGCACATGTTTTTTGCTTGAAAAAGGAAGAAGCATTAGTTTGAGTTAGTAAATAAATGTCATTGAGAGGAAAAATATAACATTTGCAGTTTTATGGACCTTTTCCGGACACAGATAAGTGTTCGGTTGTGCTTTATATGTATTGTTTACAGAACAAGGCAAGAAATTTCTTCTGTTCTTTTGGTGATATTTAAATTGAAGGTCATTGCTTTGTGTGCTTCCACTTCCTGGATATCAAAACTTTGAGATATTTGTACTTTGATCTAGTAATTTAGCTCTAGATAACCAATTTGGAAAACTTTGGCTTTAGAATTCCACCCTGCAGCAAGTCAGTGATGAAGAGAAGAATGACTCTTCTCTCCCACTCACAACTTGGAGTCTATTAACACAGACACGTGTGCAATAGGCAGATATACAGACCTCTGAAGTCAGATGGTATCTTGAATCATGGAAACATAGAACCATTTAGGTTGGAAAAGACCTGTAAGATCACTGAGTCCAACCGTTAACCTAGCACTGCCAAGTCCACCACTAAACCATGTCTCTAATCCTGTATTACGTCCCTAAACCCAAATCATGTATACAAGCTTATACTTCTGCACGGGACTGTTTTTCCTTTTTATGATGGCTGAATCATTTCCTAAACCCTCCACTGCACATAGAAATGAGGAGGCTGCATTATCCCCAGGCTATTGCCAGGAACAGAAAATAACCCCAACTTTTTTCTTTAATTTTAATGACCTATGAGGGGTGTGGTAGTGGTGGGAAAGTATACCTCTGTGAGTAGTATTGGCATTGCTTTTTACATTTAGCACCAACTGTCCCTGAACTTTATTTGGATGAAGGGTAGTTCTTCACAGAAAGGCCACACAGAAAGGAAGAGTAATCACAGCAAAACAAAAATACAGGAGAAACCCTGCAGTGTAATTAAAATAATAATAATAATAATGGCAAAAAAAAAGTTTTAAAAAAAAGGAAAGCTTACTGCTAGTTTAGCTTCCCAGATATTCTTAGGAAAATTTACCATCTGATTATTCTGTGATGTTAAGGTATGAATTTTTAATGTTAGTTTGTTCCAAAGAATAAGATATGATACCTAAGACACCTGGGAAATGTGAGAATTTTTCTTAGTAAAAGAATACCATTTGACTATCAGAAGTATTTGCCACATTACATAAATATAGATTATGGTACCTATTGAGATCAATGTGGTGGATTATTATTGTTATCTTTTTAACAAATACAGGAAAATACATCTCCATTAGAAGTCTATCCAGATTTTCAGGAGTGATGACATCTGTGAGAATCTTTCTTTTTCAGAAGAATATACTCCTGATTCTCTCAGGCTGATGCATCTGTAATGGATGTCTCCAGATCTATGCTGAACCCCATTAAATCACTTTGCTGGATACAGAAGTACATCCATATGAATCAGCCTGTTGATCAGGCCCTACGTTCTGGCAAAGATCATCAGAGTGATGCATAGACAATCTTGAAGTCCCATTTAAATGTTTCAAATAGACTGTAAGTGGGAGTTAAATGCTTTATAGGTTTCTGATAGCTTTTCATAGAGGGAATTACACCCTAAGTAAATGTACAGGCTGCCTACATCTTTTATACACTGTCAGGAATTCATAAGCTGCCTTTGTTCAGAGAATTTCTATATCTTTTTACAGTGTAGACCTCTTGTAGGAATTTTTTTGTGTCTCTAATACTGATAGCCTATAAACATTATAACACATGGATTTTTTTTAAAAAAAGCAGTTACCAATTTGTCATTGTCAGAGAGTCAGGATTTTTTTTTTTTTTCATTGTATCAAACCCTTATTAGTCCAATACAAAGAATAAGACAGGTATTTGTGGTTTTTTTCCCCCTAGAAGCTAAGGAAAGGTGTATGATTTTACCATAACTTGTCTCTGATATCTACCTTCACTTACGCTAGTTATTTCATCAAAACCTCCATTGTTATTTAATTCCAACAGAGAGATGACAGAATCACACAGAATCACAGAATCATTGAAGGTGGAAGTGATTTCTTGAGATCATCTGCTCCAATTCCCTGCTTAAGTAGGGTTAGCTACAGAGTCTTGCCTAGGACCATGCCCAGTTAGGTTTTTAATATCTCCAAGGATGGAGACTCCACAACCTCTCTGGGCAACTTGTTCCCACGTTTGAGCACCCTCACAGTAAAGAATTGTTTTCTTGTGTTTGGGTGGAATTTCATGGTTTCAGCTTTTGCACATTGCCTTTTGTCCTGTCAGTGGGCACCACTGAAAAAAGTCTGGATCCCTTGTCTTCATTACATCCCATAAGATGTTTATGCACATTGATAACACCTCCCCTGAGCCTCTTCTCTTCTCTTCTCTTCTCTTCTCTTCTCTTCTCTTCTCTTCTCTTCTCTTCTCTTCTCTTCTCTCTTCTCTT
>JAVJGG010000008.1:10725075-10738707 GCA_035590195.1 Aviceda cuculoides | reverse complement strand
TCAGCCGGCTGGCCACCAGCACCCTCAGGTCCGTCTCTGCCGGGCAGCTTTCCAGCCACTCTTCCCCAAGCCTGTAGCACTGCATGGGGTTGTTGTGACCCATGTGCAGGACCCATTTTCTGGGTATGTTCCCCTTTTTCCTTTACATTAATTTTGTTGTCTAACCTACTGATTCTGTCTCCTATCAGTTCTTTACTATGTGTTCCCTTTTTACCCATTCTTGACATATTCCTGCAACTCTCATGAGCTTACTGCTTCTTAATTTCATTTTTGGAGTTCAGTTCAGCTGTCTCCTATAATGGTCTGAGATATGAGCCCATTTAGGACAAATATCCTCTTCCTTCTTGTTTAGAACTATTGACATGGACTCCCAGTTCCTTCTTGTCCCTCTCTGGAGAAGCCGAGAGAAAGAAACAACTCTCACACTTGTTGGTGCAGAAATAATTATGCACCATAGTGACTACTGTGAACTTCTAGCAGCTTTCTAAACACAGACATACAGTAGGATTTATATTATCTAAATTTAGCCTTAGCAAATGTTGATGTCTAATTTAATTGAGTCAATATAGGCTGGTAGGACTACCTGGTGGCAATTTGATTCGGTCCTGAGATAACTGTATAGGTAATTTTCATTTGCAATGTATCTGCCTCTTTCCATTGGCTGTAGAAACCTAGGTGACTAGCTTTGACAAAAATGCAAGCATTGAGTTAATCAACTTTAGACATTTGTATAGACCTTTACATCAGAAATGGTCATTTAAAACCTACATTTTATGACTTAAAAGTGACGGGGACTTTGGGACGGGGACTTTGGGACATGGACTAACATCCAAAGTTAGGCAGGATGAATTTTCCCATGGAACTATGGAGTCTTTCTGTGCTTATATGACTCTGTAGGGTTAATAGGCACCTGCAGCAGCAGAGGAGAATACAGAAGAGAGCAGTGATTGAAGTCTGTGTCTGCATGGTGGGTGCAGGAGGAAACGTGATGCTGTGGGGATGTACCACTAAGCAGAAGCAGCACAGTGGCTGCCTCAGATTCTTGCTGTGGGTGAAAGCGAACAGTCCATACAGACATATATGGAGCTATGGGTTTGCTGTTAGTCCAGTTAACGTTTTAACCATCTAATAGTCTAAACTGTCAATATAGAGAAATCACACTAATAATGCAGATAAAATACACAAATTATCCTCAAAAATGGTCCAAAAAAATACTCCCTCTGGGCCTGAAGGTCGCTGATGTTATCATCCTCAGGGACGCTGGGCTTGGAGGTGTGACCATAACTCCGTCACCAGTGCCTGACAGACCCTACAGAGAGGAGTGGGGTGCCTGCAGCATCTGCCACCCCCTTGAGCAGGGGTCCCACTCAGGACTCTGGGAGTGCAGTTCTCTCCCATGGTCTCCTTCTGGGGGGCCCACAGGGGAGGCAGCAGGTTTCCCCCATGCCCCAGGACACAAAGGGCTGTTGTTCCCCTGTGCCCAGGTCTGTCAGCCCTTCGCCCACAGACAGCCAACAGCACTCCCTGAGGCAGCGGCAGCTTCTGCTGGGCGGCAACAGCCACGTGAGCATGGGGTGGGGGAACCAGCTCCAACCGGCTCCAACCAGCTCCAACCAACTCCAACCAGCCAACGCCACCCCTGCCCTCTGAGAGAGACCTGCTCCTGGCCCTGCCAGGGCCCTGCCACCGCAGAGAGGGGGCGAACAGAGCTTTATTTCTTCTCAGCATGGTCTCTTGTGCTGGACTTCACACTTAGCCCTTACGGAAATACTTGGGCAATGAATGTAAAGAGAAAATGTAATCTTTATTATTTCATGTTTTTCTGGGGGCTCTGTGTAAATACATGGAGATATATATTTATGTGTTTATTTTTGTATCAGGTGATTAATATAATGATATAGATACTTGAATTTGAAGCAATTTGAACAGTGTCTTTCTAGGAGGTGAGCACAGGAACTGCAGCTGGCATTAGCGAGACATTTCTTTACAAACCTTCAGTGACACACTGTAATGCAGCATAACTGCTTCAGGTTTTTATGGCACATGTCAAATAATAAATGTTTGTGTATCTATTAAAATGCAGAAATGTTAATCTATAGACAATGAGGTCTTGATTTTGCTATTTCTTTCAGCTAAAGCTCCCATTGCATTCAACAGAAAATTTACCAAAGGAAACGAAAATCAGGCCTTCAATTTTTCCTTTTTTTTTTTTTTTAAACTATCAGTGAAATAGCTGGAGGAAAAGAAAAAAAAAAAATAGAAGAGATACCAAGGTTTTGGAAGCATATGGATTTGAGAAAGTAAAAATATTTTTTTTTCTTATAAGCTGTATATTAGTCTACTAATAATTCTTGTATTACTGCACAATCTTTATTCATTTTAAGTAATCCTGTCATTAAGTAGCAGGGGAAAAAAAATTGACTTTTAATTATGTTTCCTAGTTGTAACATAAAATGTATTATGTATCTATGGTCACTAAACTGTGTTGCATGTCATAAAATTACCCATCTATTCTAAAGTTACAGTAAAGTTTTAAATATGTCACAGGGGACCGTGTGCCCCAGTTTTACTAAAACATCTCTTCGTATTTGATGTCCTAATGCCCCAAGAACTTTTCTTGGCTTACTGTAAAGTCCTGGTTTTCATCCATCAAAATATATAGGTGCATTCTTTTTCCTGTTACTTAAAGGGTTTTTCTTCAGTATCATCATGTAGCAAGTGTAAATTTATCGTAGATGGAGTTTGCCATAACATGGCAGGTGACAGCCCTGTGATTTGAACATAATGCTTTAATAAACCATTCTAGCCATTAAAAAATCCTTAACCTGAACCCTGCACTGTAGGTTATGGAGAAATAAAAGTTGTGGCATGGGTATCCTCTGACCTTTCTTTTCTCTGCCTTACAGTCCCTTGTGCAATAAGGAGAAGCATTAGATGGATACCTAAAAGTGATCTATGCTGGATGCTTTTCTTAGTTTCACTTCAGAACAAGGTTGCTGGGTTTTTTCTGTTTTTTTCTTTTTTTTTTCCCGTTCATTTGGGCAAAATAGATCAAAGCAAATCCCTGCCCCCCAAACATTCTCAGAGTATGTTATCATTTGTTATTTTGAAACAATGAACACTTAATACTGAGCTTAATTTATATTTGACAGTATAAGCTGCATGTCTTGAAGGTTGGAAGAGCAAAGATGAGCTGCCGCATGTTAGCAGACCACGGAAAAGCCATTCACAGAGCTCTTTTGTTTATTTCAGCTGCTCAGTGCCAGCAGTGCTGATACCTGCTAATTTGGAGAAAGTCAGGCTAAAAAGATAAAGTTAATAACAAATCAAAGCATACGTGCTTGAGGTACTGCAATTACTACATAAATAAAATAATGAAACTTTAGGATGATAAGAAGAAGCCAAATGAAAAATGGAAGTGGCAGCTGAAATCTTGGTACAAAGTGAATCTTGGTACAAAGTGAATCTTTGGGCAAAGAAGTCTCGGTACAAAGAGAAGAGTTAT
Organism: Aviceda cuculoides; assembly: GCA_035590195.1. Taxonomy (NCBI): domain Eukaryota; kingdom Metazoa; phylum Chordata; class Aves; order Accipitriformes; family Accipitridae; genus Aviceda; species Aviceda cuculoides. Next base: position 10,735,202 of record JAVJGG010000008.1, on the reverse strand, counting down.
AGCTGCAATGTTGGAGTAAACTGAAGAATGAGAAATATTACTAAAATGAGATTCACCTAAATATGTTTAGTGTGATGCTTACTTTAAGCTAAAAAAACATAATACTCCTGGTACAGATTTGCATTTATAATTATGGTGGGAAGTGATGGGATCCAGTCCAAGAATGACTGCCTGCCTTTCCAATATTAAATTGCACAAAAGATCTATTGTTGTGTTTAATATGGCGTTCTATACACTAACTGGTTTTGTGTTGTTTGTTGGAGATGAAACAGGTTAACATTTTTCTAGAAATCTAGCTGAATGGAAGTTTCAAGGACAATAATAGTTTTTTATTGTATATATGGAAATGAAAAAGAAACAGAATTTTTAAAATTTATTTATTTATTTATTTTACTTATAAGTTTCTCAGAAACAGTTCACAAATTTAGACATCTGTGATGAAAACCTCTGCCTGAGCTGGCTAGATCTTTATCAACAGTGGATGGAAGGACACTTCATGACATAGTTCATGATGTTTTCAGATGTCTACTTCAGATTAGATGAACTATGTCTTAAACCTGCATATTTCTGTCCATATCTTTGTAACGAATACTTAGGGTGATTATCTCAGAACAAGCTATCTACTCCACCGAAACTTGCTTTCATATCACCCACCTTCCCCTGAGTCATTGTAAATGTATGCAAACTCAGAACCTGCTCAATACCAAACAAAAAGAAAGGATTTTATTTTTTTTAATAGTGGGCAAGCACCCTTAGAAGATTACAATACTCTTTTCTCAACAGTAAAAATCTCACACTGTTGAGAGATGTCTTAGAAAAGAGGAATCTTTACTGAAGCTGTAAAAGACAATAGCATAACTGAGACAATTCTAAAGAGGCCTCACCTCAGCCACTGTGCAATGCTGAAATCACATTATGGTGGTAAAAAGATAGAGCTTCAGAAAAGCACTAGCTTTCATGACTACACTCAAGGAATTTGGTCTACATTTCTTACATCAAACTATGCAATACCTTTAAAAGATGTGGATAAAAAACCCCTGGCTACTAGAAGCAGCTTATCAATTGGTTGATCACGTGGGTGGATGAATAATTAATAGTTTATTGTTAAATTTATTGTAATCATGTGTATTGGGTCTGGCTGACATGAAGTTCATTCTCCCCACAGCAGCCCTCGTAGTGCCATGCTCTGCATTGGTAGCCAGACAGGGGCTGATAACACACCAGCGTTTTGGCTACTGCTGAGCAGGGCTGGCACAGCATCAAGGCTGGCTCTCCAACATTTTTTGCCCCCCCTCAACAGCAGGCTGGGGCTGGGCAAGATCTTGGGAGGGGACATGGCCAGGACAGCTGACCTAAACTAACCAAACAGATATTCCATACCATATGATGTCAGCTCAGCTATAAAAGCCAAGTAAAGGAAGATGGAAGGGGGGCATTTTCGTCTTCCGGAGCAACCACTACACGTACTGAAGCCCTGCTTCCCAGGAAGTGGCCAGACATCACCTGCTGATGGGAAGTAGAGAATAACATCATTTGGTTCTCTTTGCTTTTGCACGCAACCTTTGCTTTCACTTTATTAAACTGTCCTTATCTTGACCCACGAGCCTTTTGTTATATTTTCTCCCCCCGTCCAGCTGAGGAGGGGGAGTGATAGAGCAGCTTTGGTGAGCACCTGCTAAATTACACAAAGACAGAACTTACTTTCCAATCATAATATATCAAAAGAATAAATTAGAACACATTCTGGAATAAAGTCTGTTAGAAAAATCATGGCATCGAAATTACTTGGGAGATACCTGAATGCCATGTCTATACAATGGGGGAAGGATGGACAATTGCTCCAGCTTTGAACTGAAAGACTTTGGATGTGCTCAGTGTTGCTTGTTTTACACTCCTCTGTTCCTACCCTTCAATCTCAGTTGACCTTACTTCTTTCTTAAAAAGAGAAAGGCGGCAACTCTGCTTCTGAACTTTCACCTGTCAGGTGTGACAAACTACATAGATGCAAAGAAGGACTTAGTCCTCTGAGTTTACCAATCCTCTAGTTTAAATGTAACAAATGATAACAAAATGCCCTTGTTTCAAAATGTGTCCTTAATAACATTTTCAGGATGGAAAACATTTTAAAACCTTGAAAATTACATCTTCTAATGTCAAATTTAATAAAGCTAGTATGAGTACCTAAAAATCGTAGAAGATAATTAAGTAAATTATAGTACCTCAACTAATTAGTTTCAAGTTCCCTCTCATTATGTATAAAACTTTCAGGACACGCTTTTAAATGAGATAAAATAGGCAGGGCTCAGACTAATTTCCTATATTATATACATGTTTTGTTGTTCTTTTTATCATCAATACATATATAGCCATTTAGTTAAATAATGTGTTTTCCTTTCAAGGTTAGATGTGTGAACTCAGTAGTCTCTAAGTCTTCTTCCTGCTCTGTGTCCTGTATTTCTAACATATCTCTTGATAATTAAACAAAAGACTTCTTAAAAAAAAATTACACCACTAAAGATCTGAATATTTCTGAATATATTACAGGTGAAAATGACAGTCTTATTATAAGCGCATGAGAAGAATTTTTGTGCAATACAATTTTGGCCAAATGTGGGGGGTTTTTTGCATTTGTTGCTCTACATCATTATATGTTTAGTGTGCTAGCCATATTATAAGTGGATACCAGCAGCATAGAGTTAGGAAAGAAATCTCAAACAGTCTCAAGCCTTTTTATCATTATCTAGCTTAATGTTTTTCAGTCTGTCTTCTGTGAATTTACAAGGGTCTAATATACTAGTCTGTGAAAGACAACTAAGCAAAAAAGATACAGTGTTATGAGTAATGCAGTAGGAGACTATTTAAAAGTACCATATTCCAAAATGAAATTAGGGATTCTGTGATCAAGAAGCCTCTTAAAGCATGAGAACAATCAATTAATCAACCGAAGAGGAGTGTGTTTAAATACTGGAACAGAGAATACGATTAAAAATAAATCAATATTAGTAGGTGAACTCTTGAATACTTATTAAAACTTTTTTGGCTAGCCTGATAATGTGATGGAAAATTCTAGATGAACCTAAAGTACAAGCATACATGGGACATTTCTGTAAACATCTGTACCTCAGATATCACTTCTTAATGATATGTTTGTGGGTGTTGTCACTGCAAAAAACAAGACAAACTTTTATTTTTTTCCTATGCATGATGTATATACAGGATTGATAAAAATCTTATTTTTTTAATGAAAGAGCTTTAATGTTACATTTCAATCAACTGTTCTCTATGTCTGTTTACAGTTGCTCAGAAATTAGTGTTTCAAAAAAAGAATATATCAATTCTCTGAATGCAGTTTAAGCATCAATTCATTCTGATAAAAAACAAGTTGTATCCCAGTTTTCATTCCTATCATGCCTCCCACATATTTGCTGGAAAGAAATTAATCATCATGTTACAAATGAGCTATTATAAGTAAAACATTATTAGTAAGTTACTGAAAAGTACTATTTTTGAAGAGAGAGGAAATTTTCCAAAATCATCTGCATTCTTGTAGAGTGTAATTGGGTGAAAAATAATTTTGCAAAATTTATCTTCCCATTTTGCACTGAGAAAATGTTGTTCTTCCTCCCAAAATTCTGTAGTTTGTTAGAGATGCAGCTTGTAGCCTATTAACAAATAAAGCCTGTAGAAAGAAAGAAAGAAAGAAAAGAAGAAAGGAAGGAAGAAAAGAAAGAAGGAAAGAAAGAAAGGAAGAAAGAAATAAGCATAACAGAATAATATACATATCTAGGAAACAAGAAGATATGTGTAACTCTACCTACATTTGTTCCCCACTTACCTTCTATACACTGATTGGACTGCAAATTTGGGGCTATAAAAGTCCGAAAGAACCCCTATGCTACACACAGCAGTACAAGTGACAGAGATTCCCTTGGTCCTACTGAGGTAATACATCTGCAGAGTTCAGAGGAGAGCCTTGGACAAACAGTAGGTCAGTTTCTGGCACAGAACTGCAGACCTAGTTCTGTTTTTTTGGCTTAGCTAACTGGCTTAGACCAAATAGCATATACTCTGTCAGTATGATGTAGGGATATCACAGTTTTTGCTTATTTTGGTTCTATAGTTAACTTATTTCAGAAAGAACTGAGCCTCTTTGTGTAGCACTGCACTAGACTTGTGTAGCATTTTATGGGCATAGATATAAAGTAAGCTATAAGGCAAAATTACAGTTACCCCTAGGAGTACAATAGACCTGATTCATATGCTACACCCATGTGATGGACAGAGTAAAAGAAAACCTATGCAGATTCTAATTGTAGACTGAAAGGCAGTTTCCAGGCATTGGAAGGCTACTATTTGTCTGATTATATTGCTGGAAAAGATCCCAAGAACATATTTAGCTTATGCCAGCAAGCATTCTTCCAAACATCCATCTGGGAACATTTCAGGATTTAGCACAGGGTGGGGACTACTGTTAAAAGGGTTGCTGCCATGTGGCTATCTTGTTTTGCAGAGCAAGAGAGTTTAATAATGGGCTGTTTGGGTAATTTGACCTCAGGCCTAGGAAGTGACAAGAATTTATTTTTATAGACAAAAACGGAGTCATTTCTTTGCAAGAAATCCTCCTGGGGATGATAGTTTTCCCCAAGTTTATGACTGTGTCAGGTAGGGGTCATTCAGGTAAACAGTTACCTCTAGCAAGTTTTGCTCATGCTGCTTTTGCTACTTCTTTACCCCTTTCAGCTCTGCTTCTGACCCTCCTGTTTACCTCCTATCTCTGAATTTAAATGTTGTGACTTTACAATTATTCTTCTGATAAGGCTCTCCTTTTGACAGTTGAAGAGAAAACAAGTGGGAACACATAGGTGATGCAGGGGAGCACTAGTGTGCTCCATGCTAGCTCAAAACCTTACAGGGACAATGGTGCAAAACAAAGGGTGAGTTTGCCACTGTTTATTTCAATCTGAATCTCTCTTATAGGATGTGAAAGGGCCTTATGGTTCCTTTCATCCTGTTTCAGTGGAAAGGAGATGATAGAGGAATTCATAAAGCCTGTGTAATTAACAGTAAAAATCACACCAAATATGTACACTTAAAATGTCAGAGTGGCCCTGGCAGAGTGTATTATCTGGATTTCAGTACATGATTGCTCTCCCACTTACAACACTGAAACTCCAAGGTGACGGTGTATGTGCATATGCTTGTGGGTGTATTACATTTTCCTTGCATCTAGTATGCAGAAAAGCAAACAATCTGCAAAGACAAACACTTCCTTATTTTTTCATATGTGGGAAGTGAGCAAACTGGAACATCATGTTCTCTTGCTCAAATGTATGTAAATGGAAGTTAAATGCCTTTGGAACAGCTAAGAAAATAAATTAATAAAAAATAAAGAAGAAGGAAGAAGAAGCAGAAACCACTTCTTTGGCTCTGTTTTGAATCAGGCTTGGCATTCAGAGAAGTTGCTGGGGCAGCTGCTACAGGAAACCAGGCAAGAACAGTTAAACTATTGTATAAAAAGAAGAAAATAACTGATAGTTAAAAAATGCAAAGCCATAACCATTGGTAAGATACGTGGAAATGTGCTTGGCAATAAATAACTGCAGAACCAGGGAACAGAATGCAGATGCCTAAATGGCAGTGTTAGTGACATCTTCTCCCACTATGCTCTCTGGGGCAAAACACATTTCTGAGATTCATGCCTTGTTCCCATATTGTCCAGGGAGTTCATGTTCTGAGATTGCCACTGTACCTTCAATTGGACAGTAATGATACCATTTATAATAGTATGTATATAAAATATGTAAATAACAAACAACAATAATGTCTAATGATTAAATGGATATGAAATATGAATTACTTTTATAGTTCATAAATATATATAACAAAAAGAATATGAGTTCTTTACATTAACTGTTCAGGAGAGCTGAAGGTGGCAAATTCAGACAGAGTCATCTGCAATTTATGTAAATGACACCCAAGCAAAATGTTGTGAAGTCATTAACTAAATAAACCTTACTACATTCCCTTTTCAGATGTGTCCACACTGGAGGATATGTTGCAAATAGTAAGCACTTACAGTAAAAGTGACCATTTCTTAGACTGTTCTGGAAAAGATTGAAATCACACAACTTGGTGCTTTGACACAAAGTTTAAAATTAAAGTCCTAAATAACTCCACAAGGTATGTGAAATTCTTTCAAACAAAAAATGAATTAGTTCTCAAACAGAACCCAACTGATATAAATTAATGTATCAATTGAAACCAGTTTATTACGAAAGCAGGAAGAGAACATCTTCACCACAATCTTACAGTAAGAAAACAGGCACAGTGGAAACTGCTGTACCATGCTGTGTAACTGAACACTGTAACATCCAGCAAAATGTAAAAGACTGAAGACTGTAAGAATCCACATTTCTTACATCACAGAAGGGTGTAACGCAAGATCCAAAAAGAAGAATCAGGTACACTGTGGGATTTAGGCTGAAATCAGACATCTAAAATTCCTCAAAATCTTCCTTCAACTTTCATCTGTTTTGAGAGTGTATCACAGTACATACCTCTGAAGGCATTCACTGTTGTACCTTAAAATTCCCTTGAGCACGTAGGGTAGGATTCCTACCACTTGGCCTAAACTGTCTGAAAATTAAGCACCTAGATTAAATAAAAATATTTCCTTACCTAACCAATAAAGGCGCATAGCTACCTTCAAAGCATGATCGACTCCATCCTAAAATGAGATTCAGTGTTAGACAGCAAGTACTACAGGTGGCTTCGCATGGAATTCTTTTTTTATCATGTGTTTGTGGAAGGCCAAAACACCATTGCCCAGTTGGTTATGAAGGCCTATCCGTGTGTATCATCTCCCTCATGTGATCAGGTTATTTGTTGCAAAAATTAAAATATCATGTTGTCTTCTAGCATGACATAGTCCGGCAATAAAATATTCAGAAGCCTTTCTGTTCAATTTGTCCATATAAACTCACACAGGCAAAACCACACATAGTCATTCACATACAAGTCATTCATTCCTAGTTACAGAGTTGCAGCAGTAATTGGGAATCCAGTCCCAATTATATGATTAGAAATAGAAGTCGTACAGGCACATCAGTTGCTTCTAAGTTTTGGAAGAGCTCTCGCATAAGGTTTTGTTTCTGTTCACCTTGCATACAATTCTGAATCCTCTGTTCGCTCAAACAAGCAGCTTCCTCCCACCTCACCACCCTCTAGATATGATCTGAGTTACAGGATTCTTGATATACTACACCTTTATGCTTCTCCGTTTAACTCGATTTGTGGATTCAGCACTCCATCAGCTTGCCAGTTACTGATATCCTTGAGAAATACTAGTCCTTTGGCACTTCACCTTATTAGTCAGCCAGTCCTTGGAAAGCTTTCACATAAAGTTTTTACAATTCAGTGTTATGTTTCAGCATATATTTAGCACTTTTCTGTTCTTCAGCCTTTTATTCTGTCAATGATTTCTCATATCAAAGGAACACATTCATTCCCTTAAGTTTTTTTTTTATTTGTTTTTATTACTCATCACTTTTTATGATAATGGTAAACTTATTTTCTATCACATGAGCAAAAGAAAGGGACCACCTAGCATGATTGTGTTTGCCCTCATCATCTGACTACATATAAATGTATACTCTAGGTGTGTCACTCACTGCAAATTCAACAACTTATATGTCAGCTAGGGTATCAGCATTTTGATTGAAGAGGAGGCAGTGACATACTCAGGAAAAAAAATATACTTTTGATAATTTCTATACATGATGTGACTTCACATAGAAAGGACAATATTCACAAAAATTATCTGTTTGTTCAATTCCATATCCCATATCCAAATATGCCAAATATGCCATAGTGAAAAGGCATATTTGTGAGAATTTGGGGTTTGGATTTTTATAAAGATACAAGGTATTGAACCTTAGGTCTTTCATTTTTTCTGTTGAGGAAAGGAACAAATGATAAACAAATGAGAGAATATGCTGGTGATCTTCTGATTAAGGCACCATCCTTAGGAGAAAATCCATGCTTTATTTTTTTTTTTTTTTTTCAGAGAGCAGAGCAGAATGGTTGTCATAGTATAATCTGAGAACAGAAGTTTATCACAACACGGGTACAGAGGGACTAATGAGAAGGAAGGAGAAAAAATGACTTGACCTTAGGCAACAGAATAATTTTCTCCCTTTTTCTATCATCTTTTCTAATGATTTTCCTACAGTTGTTAAATTATTTTCTTCCATCAGAATAATTGTAAGAAAATATTCTGACACACTGAGCTGTATATCTATGTTTTTACTCCATTCTATTAACCATTTTTAGTTTTACATCTTTGTTTTTGTCCTACTGTATATATAAACTTGTAAGACTGTCTTATCATACTGAAAAAGTACCTTTCTTAGATTCCTACCAATCTAAGAGAAAGATATGTTCAAATAGACTTCTTCATTTATTTTCCCTATCTATTCTAACTTAGCAAGGAGTGTGAAGCAGGCACAGCTGGCTAGGCCCAGAAGGTGGTGATAAGTGGCACAAAGTCCATTTGGAGGCTAGTATCTAGCGGTTTACTCCAGGGGTCAATACTGGGTCCAATCCTGTTTAACATCTTCATTAATGACCTGGATGATGGGGCAGAGTGTACCCTCAGTATGTTTGCTGATGACACCAAACTGGGAGGAGTGGCTGATACACCAGAGGTTTGTGCTGCTATCCAGAGGGACCTCGACAGACTAGAGAAATGGGCTCACAGAACCTCATTAAGTTCAGCAAAGGTAATTGCAGTGTTCTTCACCTGGGGGAGAATAATTCCATGTACCGGTACATGCTGGAGCCCACCCAGCTGTGAAGCAGCTTTGCAGTAAATGACTGGGGGTCCTGGTGGACACCAAGTTGAGAGGGAGCCAAGCTCTTTTCAGTGGTCTCCAGTGACAGGACCAGAGGCAATGAGCACAAACTGAAACAAAGGAGGCTCCATCTGATCATCAGGAAACACTTTTTTACGGTGAGGGTGACCGAGCAGTGGTACAGGTAGCTCAGGGAGGTTGTGGAGTCTCCATCCTTGAAGATATTCAAAAGCTCTGGACATGGTCTTGGGCAATTGGCTCTCAGTGACCCTGCCTGAGCAGAGGAGTGGACTAGCTGACCTCCAGAGGTCCCTTGCAATCTCAACCATTCTGTGATTCTACAATTTTGTGATTCTGTGTATGCACACACATGTGCATACACAAATATATAGCATGCATGTACATGAATGTGCAGTGAGTACTAGGCCTAGAGGATATGTGAATATCCAATCATGTATATATACACATATGAATAAGGAGAAACACAGATGTCTGCTTGTGTTACTGAGCTTTTTTAATCTGCATGTCATGTTGGCATTTAGCTGAGCCGGTACCTATATTAGGCATGTGAATAATGTTAAAGACTATCTCTAGAAAACTACACTCACATTCCACAATGGAAACTGCAAGTGAGTTAGGAACCTAAAAGTGAACCTGAGGTCTAAATATCTTTTGTAATTTTGATAGATGTGATGCAAATGATCTATTTGTTTTAATGTATTGCTGAATCTAAGCTTTAGTTATGCTATATAGGCAATATGATAACAAAATTTTTTAAAACTGTGTGTGCAACTAGTAAGATGGTTTAGTCACTTTTGTATTGTTTTTACTTGTTTACCTGCTTGTTTTTATTATAATTGTTTACCTGCTTGTTTTTATTATAGTTGTTTGCTTGCTTGTTTTTACTGGGGTGCTATGGAGAAGTACTGTGAAAGTACTTTGCTGTAGCTAGTCTCTAATAAATAGACATTGTTCCTTCAGGACTAAGATTAGGTAACATGAAAAATGCCTGTTAATGTAGACTTAAGAGATCTGGAATTTTAATTCAGGTATTTCATTTACCCACTAGAGCCATTAGGCTTTGCTAACAAAATAGAGTTCACGATGCATACTTCAATATTCCTTATTCCTTGGACTATATTATGCTAAAATTTCATGCACGAAAAATCCTACAAAAATGTAGAGGGCCTCGGCTGGGCCGAGGGGCCTGGGGAGGATATTGACCTTGACAAGATTACAGTGTTCCCTTGAGAGAACAAGAAAGAATGACAAGCA
>JAVJGG010000008.1:10692069-10713459 GCA_035590195.1 Aviceda cuculoides | reverse complement strand
CACGCTGGAGCAGTTTGTGAAGAACTGCAGCCCGTGGGAAGGACCCACGTTGGAGAATTTTGTGGAGGACTGTCTCCTGTGGGTGGGACCCCACGCTGGAGCAGAGGAAGAGTGTGATGAGTCCTGCCCCTGAGGAGGATGAAGTGGCAGAAATAAAGTGTGATGAACTGATCGTAAACCCCATTCCCCATCCCCCTGTACTGCTGGGGCGGTTAGATAGAGAATCTGGGAGGGAAGTTGTGCCCAGGAAGAAGGGAGGGGTGGAGGGAAAGCGTTTTGAGATTTGGTTTTATTTCTCATTACCCTACTGTGGTTGATTTGTAATAAATTGAGTTAATTTTCCCCAAGCTGAGTCTGGTTTGCCTGTGACAGTAATTGATGAGTGATCTCTCCTGTTCTTACCTCGACCCACAAGCCCCTTGTTATATTTTCTCTCCCCTGTCCAGCTGAGGAGAAGGGAGTGATAGAACGGATTTGGTGGGCACCTGGTGTCCAGCCAGGGTCAACCCACAACTAAACTCTTTCAGTTTAAAGCCATTACCCCTTGTCCTGTCACTACATGTCCTTGTAAAACTCCCTCTCTGGCTTTCTTGCAGGCCCCCTTTAGGTAGTGGAAGGCTGCTGTAAGGTCTGCCCAGAGCCTTCTCTTCTCCAGGATGAACGACCCCAACTCTCTCAGCCTGTCTTCATAGGAGACGTGCTCCAGCACCCTCTGATCATCTTCATGGCCCTCCTCTGGACTCGTTCCAACAGGTCCATGTCCTTCTTCTGCTGGGGGCTCCAGAGCTGGACACAGTACTCCAGGTGGGGTCTCATGAGAGTGGAGTAGAGGGGGAGGATCACATCCCTCCATCTGCTGGTCATCCTTCTTTTGATGCAGCCCAGGATACGGTTGGCTTTCTGGGCTGTGCATTGCCGGGTCATGTTGAGCTTCTTGTCAACCAACACCCCCAAGTCCTTCTCCTCAGGGCTGCTCTCAAGCCGCTCATCACCCAGGCTGTACTTGTGCTTGTGATTGACTCAACCCATGTGCAGGACCTTGTACTTGGCCTTGTTGACCTTCATGAGGTTTGCACGGGCCCACCTCTGAAGCTTGTCAATGTCCCTCTGGATGGCATCCCTTCCCTCCAGGATGTTGACCTCTGCACACAGCTTGGTGTTGTCAGCAAACTTGCTGAGGGTGCACTCAATCCCACTGTCCAAGTCAACAACAAAGATGTTAAACAGCGCTGGTCCCAATACTAACCCCATAGGAGCACCACTCATCATTGCTCTGCACTTGGACATCGAGCCGCTGACTGCAACTCTTCGAGTGCAACCATCAAGCCAATTCTTTATCCACCAAGTGGTCAGTCTTTCAAATCCATGTCTCTCCAATTTAGAGACAAGGATGTCACATGGGACAGTGTCAAATGCTTTGCACAAGTCCAGGTAGGTGTTGTAACCCTGACGTAGAAGGCCACCAAATTTCTCAGGCATGATTTGCCCTTAGTGAGCCCCTGTTCACTGTCACCAATCACCTCCTAATTTTCCATGTGCCTTAGCATAGCTTCCAGGAAGATCTGCTCCATGATCTTGCTGGGCACAGAGGGGAAACTGACTGGCCTGTAGTTCCGTGGGTCTTCCTTTTTTCCCTTTTTAAAAATGGGGGTTATGTTTCCCCTTTTCCAGTCAGTGGGAACTTTCCTGGACTGCCACAACTTCTCAAATATGTTGGATAGTGGCTTAGCCACTTCATCCACTGGTTCCCTCAGGACCTGTGGATGCATCTGACCAGGGCCCATGGACTTGTGCACCTTCAGGGTCCTTAGATGGTCTTGAACCTGATCTTCTCCTACAGTGGGCAGTTCTTCACTCTCCCAGTCCCTGCCTTTGCCTTCTGCGACTTGGGCAGTGTGGCTGGAGCACTTGCTGGTGAAGACTGAGGCAAAAAAGTCATTGAGGACCTCAGCCTTCTCTGTATCCTTGGAAACGAGATCTCGTGTTTCCTTCCAGAGAGGGCCCACATTTTCCCTAGTCTTCCTTTTATCACTGACCTACCTACAGAAGCTTTTCTTGTTGCCCTTGATATCCCTGGACAGACTGAATTCTGTCAGGGCTTTAGCTTACCTAACCTGATCCCTGGCTGCTCAGACAATTTCTCTGTATTCCTCCCAGACTACCTGTCCTTGCTTCCACCCTCTGCAGGCTTCCTTTTTGTGTTTAAGTTTGTCCAGGAGCTCCTTGTTCATCCATGCAAGCCTCCTGGTGTTTTTGCCTGACTTCCTCTTTGTTGGGATGCATCGCTCCTGAGCTTGGAGGAGGAGATCCTTGAATATTAACCACTTTTCTTGGCCCCCTCTTCCCTCCAGGGCTCTATGCCATGGTACTCTACCAAGAAGATCTCTGAAGAGGCCAAAGTCTTCTCTCCTGAAGTCCAGGGTAGTGAGCTTGCTCGACAACACTGTGTAAGAGATTCAGCTTCTCTTTTGTAATGCAAGTTTTTATTAGGCACTTCAGAATTCAGTGTAGGAAGGGGAATCAGTTTTTTCTTGGTTTTGGAATTGTTGGAGTAGCAAAGGCAAAAACTAAAGATGCTCTATTTGAAACGTTCTCCCACAGAAAGTGAGTTGCTGATTTTTTTTTATTTTTTAGTTGATTTTTAAGCCACATGGACAATATCTCTCTTAATATTTTGTGTAGATTAAGTGTTTTATTTTATCTTTACTTGCAGACACAACTCTAAATGTGTTATAAAGATGTAAAGAATGAATTTGATTTCAGTTTCAGCTAAATGGTCGTAGTAATTCCCAGTCCAAATTCAGAATCTACAGTTTTGTCCTTTACTACCATGAGGTACACAACACATCACCCTTATCTTGTGATGCTGTCTGCCCACTTTTGTTCATCCATCTACAAGCAAGCAATATTTTTCATCTATTCAAAAATGCAAACCAAATGCTGCCTTAGCGAATAAAAACCCACAGCTTTGAAAGCATTTTCCAAAGTGTTTCACTTATGATTTTAAACCCAGCATGTGGCTGATTAGCCCACTACATTTAAACCTAAGGAAGGAAACTAGAAAAAACAGGGATTATCCCTGCTCTGGCTTCACAAACAGCTGAGTAAGACAGAACTACACCAGGAACATGCTTACTCACATCCCTATGAGTGAGTGTTAATACCAAATATTTCAAGGACTTTTTTTCCCCTCTTTACTCCAAGCAAATTCCAAAAGTTGATTAGTTGTGGTGGGGCATTGTTTTTATTTTTTGAAGTAAACCCAGATTTAACTTAATTACACACAGAATCTCTACAATGTTCATTACACTATTGGTTATTATTGATAGTATTATGGTAATGTTGTTGTAGAAGAGTAAACTTGTGAATTTTGAAGCCACATGGAGTCTCCACAAGCAATCCGGCAGTAACTCTTCATCTCTGCAGGGAAAAAAAAAGTACTCTCCTTTTGTTATCATCCATTTCTAACTCCTTGTTCTGCCAGAGAACAGCTTGTTTTCTTCTAAACTATGATCTTATTTTTGCTCCTGGTGTGAGAGTGAACCCACGTGCAGCGCACAGGGAGTCTTAGGCTGGGTGTGTTGAACTAGCTGAGAATAAGCAGTGCATCTGACGTGCACATGGTGGGACAGGAGGCTGCTGGAAGCATGAGCTGGAGGGTGCTATCAGCTGTGGCAAGGCATGGCACGCATCACTTGTGCCAGGGCTGCTCTGGGCATGCCTCTGCGCTGAGGCTGGGGAAGTGGGGTTACTCTCATGTGGCTGTGGGATTATTCACACTGGTTTAACTCCTGGAAAACCAGACTATTACAAAATTGATTGAATAAAATCTAGAATCCTCTGAAGTCATTAGGGTTATATTCTTGATTTCAGCATGGCTTTGATTAGGAGATGAAAGCCCAATTTATCTACCATTTACTTAGCATTAGAATATATAGTACTGCCTTGCTTAAGTGCTCAGATGTTACTGAACTGATGCATCTTGCTGTCCAGGAAATGCACCATAATAAAGGATGAAATTAGAACTGTGGTAAAGGAGACCCAGTTTGCTATCCCAAGTAGTTAGCTGAGACGAGATGTGAATGCATTTCTCTATACAGACAAACAAAACAGCCTTTTATTGCTTCAAAGCAATGAACATAACATTGTGTAGCTTGGTAACTAAAAATACCCTTGATATTTGGCTGGGATTCATTTCATATAGCAAGATCACGGTCAATTAAGTGTTTATTCTGATCTAATTGTTGACTAAAATGAGGTCAATATGTATAAGTGTTGCTGCTTTTTATTTAAGAAACTTCAACAAATTATAATATTAATAAATTTTCCTCCTGATTAGTTCCAATGTGCTTATTAATATAAAATATACCTGTCAGCAGGAGTTACTGAAGTATTATGGAAGTCAAATAATTTTATAACATCAATGTTTTACTGCTTATTTGAAATATTCTAGTTACCACATAGAGTTAATACTGAATGAGAAAGAAACAATGACTACTTGGATAGGAAATTATTGTCACATTTCCGCTTAGCAGATTAGAAGCCTTTGTATAAAATAAAACTTATTTTTGCTGAGTTTCTTATGGTAGTGACTTGCGCAGCTGCAGAAAGGAATTTAATTTCTTCTTAGCCCCATCAACATGCAATTTTAAGGTTTCTGTTCATGTCAACAGGTCTTGAAAACCAATTGCTTTGTCTTGGATTTTTTTGCATTGCCTTTAGAGCCTGCACATACTCCCTTAAAGTAACTTCACTGTAGGTGTATGTGACAGATTGCATTCCTAACCAATCACATTCTCACTGAATAAAATGATACTTTTCTATATCTGAGGACTAGTTTGTAACCCTTTATAGCATTCTTAGACTTTTGATTGTGGTGTTTGTTTTCTGGTAGTTTAGCTATGTCTGGCTAGCTATCTTTTCCAAAAAGTTCACATAATCCCTTTTCTCTGAGTCTAGTACTTACATACAGAGTGAAATTTCTTTTTAAATCCTGCTGCTGGTTTTGGACAATTTCAATTTTCTTGGCCAGAGAAACCACTCTTATTCCTAGGTTATATCACTGTCAAGTTGCAGTTTATCAGGTGAACTAGTCTCTCCATGATCGTCTTCAAAATACTTAGATTATTTGACTAAAAAGTACTCATGTCTGTACTCCAGAGGTAACCATCTGTTTTCAACAGAAGTCTTGGTCATTGAAATGCTTAGGTACAGTACTGAATAAAATCCAGTTGCTTAAAATCAGACACAACCATCTGAAGTAATAATTATTATGTACTACACATCTAGAACAGCAGCAGATTATATCTTGTAGTTCTGTTTCCATCTTTTTTAAAAATACCTTAACACTCCTACCCTTCACTTGTTTACTGATGGAATTCAGAAATACACATCATTTGCATGCAAAGGAATTAGTGTGACTAAATTATCCATCTAAGTGAATAAATCTGGGCAGATATTTTCCAGTTTATATAATACAATTCTGGATTATATGTACTTTATTGGAATATAAGAAAGCAATCCAAGTGCTTGATATTATAGTCAGGGGTGATTTATTAATCACAACACTTTTATCACATTAGTCTCTTTTAATCACCTTAGTCTCTTTTTACATTTAGAAATTAAACTTCAAGACCTAAGTAAGTAAATTTTAGTCAAAGTGAAAAAAAGACGTAATACAAAATGCTTCCTGTCTGTTTATATAAACATTAGCCTTCAACAATTTTTCAAATAAAGGCAAAAGCTAAGTACATTAGCTCTTTAGAATTAGTCTAAATTAATATACTGAAAGGCAGGTATTTTCTTATATTTTTCTCATTCTATCCCATTGCAACAGATGTAGATGGATGGAAAATTATTAGCTTCCCTCCAAAAGGATGGCCACTCTAAACCAAATAGGGCAGATCTAACTAAATTAAACTGCTCATTTCAGATTAATTATGTCACTATTTTAGTTTTAATTTCTGTTCATGAATCAGATACTTTTTGGCCATGTGTTGACTATGTGCTATTTATAGTGAGCACAATTGATGTCTGTAAGTGGGGACTTAATGAATGAAAAACATTGAACCACAAATAAATAAGATGGATTTTTTTTAATCCAAAATATGCCCTTTGCATACCAAATATTTATCTATACAAAGAATAATCACTGTCAGCTTTTAAATAAAGAACTGTATTTCTAGTTATGAAGTGGTAGGTTTATAGCCAACTGAGGCACCCAGTGCAGAAGGCAAGTATTTGCAAATACATGATTTGTATTGTTTGACTGTCTAAAGTATTGAGCAGATTACTGAATGATGTTTTCATGCTTATCAATTATTTTCTTGCATAAGATATCATAGTGTTATCAGTTACAGTAACAATTTGTAGAAAACCCCTTTTGCTAGATGAAAAGTGATGGATTCTGATGAAGGTTCCTTCCAGGTATTCTATGCTGAAGTTGTTTCACTGTAAAGTTCCTCTTCTATCATTGTTAATTTTCATGATATATGAAATATATCATAACATACTCCCCATATGTCAGATGTTCCAAGACCTTCGTAATCTACATGGTCCTTTATAGTCTTTCTCCAGTATGTCTATGTCTTTCTTATACAGGGGAGCCCAGACCTACACGATGTACTCTAGATGTGGCCTCACCAGTGCTGAGCAAGAGGGGAAGCATTACCTCCCTCAACCTGCTGGCAATGCTCCTTCCAGTGCAGCCCAGCATGGTTTTGCATTTCTTTGCCATAAGTGAGCATTGTTGATTGTTGGCTCATCTTCAATTTGTTGTGCACCATGACCCCTAGGTCCTTCTCTTCAAAGTTTCTTTGCAGCTTGTTGTCCCCCAGCATGTACTGGTGCCAGTAGTTATTATTCACCAGAGGTAAGACTCTGCAGTTCCCTTTTTTGAAATTCCGGAAATTCTTGTCTGAGCGCATCTCCTTCTGGTTTATCAGCCACTCCTCCCAGTTTTGTATTGTCTGAAAACTTGCTGAGGATGCACTCTGTCATATCATCCAGGTCATTAATGAACATGTTATGCAGTATTGGCTCTAGTTTTGACCCCAACAGAACCCAAACAGTTACTGACCTCTAGCTGGACTTTAAAAAGCTGATCACAATGCTCTGAGCCCAGCCATTCCTCCAGTTTTCAGCCCACATCACTCTCCACTTACCTAACCCATACTTTGTCAGCTTGTTTATGAGGTCGTTACGGCAAATAGTGTTAAAAACCTTACTAAAATTGAGACGGACAACAGCCACGCCTCTCTCCTGGTCCACTAAGCCAGTCATCTCATTGTAGAAGGCTATCAGTTTGGTCAAACATTCCTCCTTCATAAATCCATGCTGACTACTTTGGATCACCCTCTTGTCTTTCACCCTCTTGGCCTGCAGTTTCATGGATTCACCTTCTTGTCCCTCCTGAAGAAAGAAATGGCATTTTATTTGTTTCAGTCCTCAGGAACCTCCTCCAGTCACTATGAACTTTGCAAGATAATCAAGAGAGGATTCACAGACATCAGCCTGTTCCCTCAGCACCCATGGGTGCATCCCATCAGGTCTCATAGACTTGCATATGTCTGGTTTGTTTAAATGTTCCCAAACCTGCTCCTAAACTGACAGTGAGTCTCCCTTTCCCCAAACCTGCCCTCAGGTCCCAGAGGCCTTGGATTCCTGAAGGACAGTCCTACCGGTAAAGACTGAGTTAAAGAAGTTTTTGAGTACTTCAGCCTTCCCCATGTCCTTTGTGATGGAAGGAGAAGGGAAGAAGAATGCAAAGGTGAAAAATTCACATCACCTTATTTAAAATGCAATAGTACGCAAGCTCTTTTTGGATTTCCAGGCACTAGGTAATCGATCTCAGATGAATTGATCTCATAATGGAAGGTGTTTTATTCTGTGAGATGAAAACCATACTTGACTTATAAAGGAGGGCAATGTTTATCAGCAACAACTTAAGTCTGGAGTGAAGCTTTCAAGGTGTGTTTGTAATTTCAGTACAGAATAGGCTTCTGCACACAGAAACGTACCTCATAAATGTAATGGACTTGAGATGCTGGGTCCTACATTCTTAGTTAAAATCAGAAAGCACTAGTGCTGCATGTTTTTGCACACACATACACATAGACACACACACCCACACATGTTGTAATGGACATGTGCAGATTTACAGGTCATTCAGTCCACAGTGATGCTCAAAGCAGGTCCAAAAAGATCACGTTTCTTAGGGATTTGTCCAGCCAGGTCTTGAAAATTCTAAGGAAAGAGGTTCCACAACATCTCTGGATAGACTGTTTTAATATTGTCCTTCATAATGAAAAAAAAAAAGCAAACAAACAAACAAACAAAAAAACCCAAAACGTATTAGCTTGTATCTAATCAGATTTTCTCATGTTCCAGTGGTATCCATTGCTTTCCGTTCTATTACTGTGCACCTCTGAGGAGAGTCTGACTCCTACTGGTCTATACCTTCCCATTCAATAATTGCAAATCAGTTGCTATACCTTTATTTTATTTTTTTAAATGAAAAGTCAAGGCTGATGACAGTAATAACTTTCAGAGTGTCCAGACTGGCACAGGAGGAATCCAGTAAGATATGCAACAATGGGTTACTGTTGGTACGTTAGAGGGAAAATTTATAATTCTTTAAGTATAAAAGAGACATTGAACCAAAAGGTCAGTGTGCTACCCAGCAGTGGAATGAAAAATATTTTAAAAATATTTTAAATTTGGAAGCATAGTGTAAGACCTGCATTTTAAGACCTTGTTTATACATTAAGATATGAAAATTAGAGAAGACTTCATATTTTGAAATGCAAATCGTGACCGTAATAGGAAGAGGCTGTGAAAATGGTAATCAATAGTCCCTTGTTGGAAACAAATCACAACACTTCCAACATGGTGTAAAAGGTTCTGCTGGAGGTGAAAGTACTATGTGTGGAACCCAGACCACCAGCCAGGACTCAGACATGGTGACAGTTGGAATGTGTTTCCTATTTTCTCTGAGTCTGCGGTACTGGCCACAGCTAGACTAAAGGGTCAGGCACCTTGCCTGATGTGAATGCACATTCTTTACAGAATATGTTTTTGTGCCATAAAATAGAATATAAATTGGAGAGAGAGTTTAACCTAGGGTCTGATTTGAAAAAAAAAAACAGAAGGAACAAGACTGTACCGCATTTGGCTGACTTCACATTGAACAATTTTGGAAATTTTGTAACAAGCATTACCTCCTCTCAGCATCCTTCACCTCCTGATGACACAGATGCATATTGACATGTGACATATCATAGGCTTTATGCCTTATTTTATGCCCTATCCTAGTAAACAACAGAAAAAAGAAAAAAAAAATAAAGAAAAAAAGATTAGATGGTTTGAAATAAGAAAGAAAAAAAAAGAAAGAAAAATAATAATCCTTAGTTATTCATTATGAAATGGAGGCATCCTAACAAGTGATACTGTGGCTGTGAACAATTTTGTGAAAGTACAAAAAACCCCCACAAATGTGTTTTCTTAGAATGAGGGAAACTTGAAGATAGGAATTATGTCTAAGGGCTATAGGAGTACTCATAGAGCCCAGAAATGATCCAGGGCCAAGAATTACATAGTATGGATACCATCGATTTGCCCTAGAGAGTGTTATCCCTGTTGGAGTAAGACAAATGGGGGTTACAGACACAAGCTAATTCATGCCACTAGCCTTCAGAGTCTAAGATCATCCTTACCCATCCTTCATGTAACACCACAGACACTTTCAGCATCCTTCCCAGTGAGTTATACCATTGTCTTGTATCTACTTGGAAGAAATGCTTGGCATTTATAGGCAGATGGAGTTTCCATGTTTGGAAGAATAGCACAGACTGGTGGGATCAAAGTTTTCCAAGTCTGAGATAATCAACAATGTTATCTTTATCATGTAGTACTTTTGCTGACTTCTGCTTCTACAGAAAGAGTTCATGCTTTGCAGTTCAGAGATTAGAGGATGAAAGAAGCCCTGCTGATGTAGATGAAGGTAAGAAATACTCTGTAGAAGATGATGGCATACGTTTTGTTATTTTTTTTTTAATTTCATGGAAAATTATCTCATACCAGAAATTCTTTGGAGAAACTATTCTCATTAGGCTTGGAAAAGCTGTTAGTTAGAGTCTTCTACCAGGGATCTCTTCCTGATAAACATACCGATAATAATTTATGGCATGAAGTGAACAGGGTTTCAAGGTGTTGTAACACCATATGAAGCCTCACTGAAAGAAGAAATCATTTCTTATGAATGATTCAGACACTACTGAATCACAGGACAAAACTTATGGACATGTCATCAAGGAATATCTATGCCAGTTCCATTTCCAAGTATACTGATATCTTTCAGAAATTGATTCTCAAACCTAGTATCACCACAGGAACTCTTAAATGCTTCTAAGGAATACTACCTACCTTTCCACTGCATGATCAGTCAGCTTCTTTAGTATTTTAGAGTGATGCTAAAATGTCACTCTCTGAGTGTTTCTGTATTCTGCTACAGGTGCAACGTGTGATACTCCCCCAGGGTACAGATGTACACAGGGTACATTTACAACACAGCACTTTTATCCTGCTTGATTTCAGCAGCTTTAGACTGATATCCCCCCAAAGCATTTCTTTCATTTGCTTGCTCCTGAGCCTTGCTGATACTGTGGCAGGCGCATCTCATAAGGCCACTACACTTGAGGGATGCTGATATAAAAAAATCACAATACACTAATGGTAGTTTTGCGGAGAGGAAAAAAATGCTAATACTTCTCTGAAGTTATCTTTCCAGTTGTGGTCAAACAAAAAACATTCTGCTTGATGGAAAGCTTTCTGATAGACCTCTAGCCCTTCTGCCAATAGGAGATTTTTGGGCTAATATGTATGTTTTCCTGCTATTTGATAATAGCAGCTCTTCCAAGAAGTGCTGTGACAGCTCAGTGGATAAAAAAAGTAAACCAAGTTCCAAGGCATTGTTGCATTTACTAATGTTCCTTTGTTACAGCTGAGTGAAGAAAGAGAAGGTGAATGCTTTCAAAAGACCAGGGATTTTCCTGAGATGCTTGTTGCTAGAGACAGCAATAGCATCTCTACTAGTACTTGCAGAGTGGCAGGGAGACTGTCCTGCCAAAGAAAAAAGCTAAGACATTCCTGCAACATCAAGAATGTCCCATATGAGATTTGGGTGTTTGGGCAGGTTTCTCAAAATAGTGCACAAGAATTTTATATGTGTGAACAACATGTTGCATATTATTTTCAATAATTTGTCAGATCACTAGGAACTGGTTTACCTTACAGGACAAAAGTATCAGATAACCTTCTGCACCTTTGTTGGTGCAAATAACCTTGGTTATTCATTACCAAATGGAGGCATCCTAACAAGTGATACTGTGGCTGCGAACAATTTTGTGAAGGTACCAAAACAACCCAAAACTTTTGGGAATGAAGGAGACTTTTTCTGGAAGCTTATATCTAATTATTTATTTTTCAAGCAGAACTCTCAGCAGTATAAAGAGTTGTCTAACAATTTTCTGCAAAACAGCACAAAATGTGCATAATATTTTTGTACAGCTTTTCATATTTATTCTGTTGCTAATTCAGCCTTTACTTATAATTCTTTCCATAGTGTTCATCAGAATAAATTATTGATATGTGGGGAAAATATTCACTAAATTGCTTAGAAATGAAATGTGTATTATTCTGAAGGCTTTATGTTTGTAGAGGAAACAGATACCTGCAGTAACTGTTGTAAATTTATGCTGAAATGTCAGTTTCTTAATTGAATACTTGCTATTCCATCATTCAATAGTTATTTTCCACCTAAAACTAATAAATACCAAAAATTAATAAACTATTTACTTTGCATATTTATTAATAATCTCTAAATGCTGTTTTGAAGTAGTCATGACTGTAGAAACTTAATTAAAAAAGTGTTTTTTAATGAAACAGTGAGATGTTTTAGAGTCTGACAAGTATCATTCACATATTTGTCAATCTTGTTTTATAGTTTTATGCAGTTTTGTTTTGAATGAAGGACCTTACATAAGTAGTGTCCCCTAGCCAATACATGATCAAGAAATAAGAATGAAAAGAGCTTCAAACTCCACAAAACTTTTTGGCAAGAATACAAGCGGTTATTGTAAAGAGAAAAGCAATATACGGAATGATACTGCCGATTTTATTCTACAATATTTCCAAGCACATAACAAATAATGGGGTTTAAAATAAAAAATTAAATCCTCTGAACAGAAATATTGAAACACATCATGTTCCCATACACTAGATGAACCAAAGAAATGAACTTCATGTATGCCCAGTTAACCGTATATCCATTTTCTAAGAGTGCAATCAGCTCCTTGTTTGCAGAGAGCTAATGGTCACTTCTTCTATTTCCTTTATCAATATATTTGAAAAATAGAAATCATTCAATCACCTCCACAATCATTCCCTGCATCCTGTATTTAACTTCTGGGTGATAAACCAACTCTCGAAACATATATAATCAGAATAATGTCAGTTATATAGCATATGTATGTTGAGGTGTTTAATGTTTTCTGCCAAGGACAGCTATTTGGAGAGAGACAATGCCATCTGCAGCAACAAGAAGTCTAGTAACTTTCTCCTATCTAATAGAGATCTAAGATCATTTGAGTTGCCCTGTCAATCCACATTGGACATCTATTGGTGGGCAACTGAACTGGTCCTAGAATAAATTTCTCAAATGTAGGGGCTGGATTCACTAATATGTGAATAAATATTCAATGCCATTTTAAATACTTTTGAATATCTTGCTTAGCTTTCACTTGTGCCATGGAAATGAGAGGTTTAGATCACTTAAAGAATCACTATCAAATGTATTAGCAAAAAGTGATTTTAATGTGAATTTGTAAAAGTGTGACTTAACAAAGTTCAATGCCAAGGTTCACTCTATTACTTACTACATGGAAGAAATATACAAAGGAAAATCAAGTTAGAATCTGTTTAAAGTTATTTACACAGAGACCAGAGACATAAAAAGGTAAGGGAGACCCTCCTGTTAAGTCATGAGGTTCAGAGTGGACCCCCCTTGATTTCTAAAATCCTGATGGAGCTTAGGTGTGGCTAGATCCAAACTTAGTTACAGACTTGGTCAATGGGTTATGCCTATTGGAAGGGATACAAAAGGTAAGAAAAACCTCCTGTTGAGTTACTACGCCAATTTTTCAGGGAATGAGTGATTATGGATCCTACACAACTTTGAGGTAACAGCAATTTAAGATTTATTAGCACTATTATGGTAAATGACAAGACTAGGTCATATGATTTTTAGCAATACTTAATCATCAGCCAATTATCAGAGTGATTTAATAAAATTTGCTATAAGCAACACTCCAAAGTTTCCTAAATAAAATCACACACACAAACCAAGAATCAGTATCTAATTCTTGAACAAAGTAAATTTTGAATTCTGACTCCAAAAGAAAAGATTTAATTCAAATCCCTTAATCCATGTTTAGCTCCAATCTAGATAATACTTACAAACATACTCTTTAGTTAGTAGAACTACTAATAGTGGGATGCAGTTGCCTAGCATATTAAAATAGGGGTCAATGAGAAGCGAAGTGTGTGTCATAAGTCATCTGTGCTTAAAAAACTGAATTTCAAATCTTTCTGCATTTTTCAAAGTCTGACAGTTTATTTAATAGTTTAATCATTAAGAAGCCAAAAGTTCAATTCACTTGCCTCAAAATAGTCATCTGAGATGCTCTATTGCTGTCATTCTGTCTAGCCTCCAGCTGACGGTCAATTAAGGTATGAATACTATATTAGTGTGAGGAGTGATGCTTCAACTTCTTTGTGGTTTCTCAACTGAGTGACAATGTGTGCAAAATTAATTGTTCCAGAGGCATCAAACAAGAGAAAACGTGAATTTATAGCCTAATGATTCTGGCATTCTCCTGAAAACAGGGGAAGTCCTTGATCTTGTTCTTTCCTTCTATAACTTTTTTTTTTTTTTTAACTATAGGAAAAAAACCACATAAGCAGTCTTTAGACCAGAGACTAGAACTCCCATCTTCATAGCCAAGTGAATTATATTGTCTTCCACTTCATGAAGTTCAGATTTTTGGCTGATTAGTAGCCTAATTTGAATACAGAAGACTTAAAACACTCCAATCCTAATTATTTTATTTTCTTCCTAGTACTATTTTTACACTTATATTAAGCATTCAGTAAATAACATTGTAGTAAATAGTCTTTGAAGGATTATTTATGCACATATGCTAAGCAGTGGATATATAACAATCTGGAAAGCAGTTTCCTATTTCATTGGTCTGGAATCACCCTCATACTTGCTTACTGTTTGTCCAACCCTGCAACCATTGCACTCACAGCTGCATGGCAGCTTAGCACTGCAAAAGGTAAATTAGAGATTATCCTTCTAAGTCAGTCAATAGAAAGATGGCAAGAATGACTGATGAAAGAGACACTTTGCTTGGATTCGAATTCCTTCAGGGTTAGGAGAATATACATTTCAAACTGAGCTGGGTCTAACTTGAATGGAGTTGACTTTCTTCATAGCAACCCACATGACATTATATTTTGGATTTGTGACTAAAATTGTGTGGATAACACATCAGTGTTTTGTTATTGTTAATTATAGTTAAATTAACATTATTAATATTTGGAGCAGTGCTTTCACAGCATCAAGACCCTCTCTGTTTCTCACTCTGCCTGCTTCCAGAGGGGTATTCCATGCCATATAACATCATATTCAGCAATAAAAAAAAGGGGGATGGAGAGCGTTTGTCTTCCAACTTAGCTGTTGCTAAGAGATTAGCTGGGTATCAGCCTGCTTATAGGAGGTGATAAGTAATTAACTACCTTTGCATTGCTTCTTTTTTTTTTATCTTTTTCTTTCACTTCTTAAATTGCATTTCTCTCAGCCTGTGAGTTTTCTCATTTTTGCTCTTCCTATTCTCTCCCTCATTCCACTGTGGGTAGGGGAATGAGCAAGCATCAGTGTGGGTACTTAGCTGCTGGCCAGTGTCAACCCACAACACAAACCTTCTCCTTTGCTTGCTCCACAGACCAAGAGCTCCAGATAAGACCCAAGAGAATGTACCTAGGAGTATGCACTGGGGAAAGAAAGGAGGGAGGGAAGGTCAGCAACAACCGTGCCATGGACTAGTTTTGTTGCTCTTACTCATGGTCCAACTGAAGAATCCTACCATATCTGAGAGAACTGTATGTCAGAAATAGCCCTCATGAGCAGCCTTTGCTTATTATCACAGCTTGTAGAATGCGACTCCTAGAGACCTCAGATACTCCTAGAGATTTAAATCAGACTTCTATATGTCCTGTCCAGGAACTGGGAACTTAATTACACTGCTTTTATTTCTACTGCTTCTCTGTTATACTTATTTATTTACTTGTTTATTTAACTTGCCATCATTTTCTTCATTCCTACTGAGGCTGCTAACCTGTAACAGCTGATGACATTTGTGTTTGAGTCCATATCCTTGTATCTTTATCAGCTAGAGTAGTAGACATAATGATTCATTACTCAGTCATATGTATCTAGTACAAGAAGTCCAGGATCCAAAGCCTAGCCTGAACTATCATACTGTCTCCATCTGTAAACTTTTCATCTTCTAGGAAGTGGAAAGCAAAGAAATTCATGTTATATCAATACACTCTGTTCACCCAAATATCTTGTGATCTTATTTCAGTAGTCTTCATTATTTTTTATAAGACTAAAAGGAAGGGTTCTTGACATAAATCCCAAATTATATAAAATATTTAAATTCTCTAATTCCCATCTATATTCTTTGTTTGTTTCTCCATTGCTCTTAATCAGACTGGACTCAAGGAAGAAGGATTACAGCAATTTTGCTTTTTATTTTGTGTTTTCACTGTGTGTAAAACAGCTCTTAATGAATAAAACATAATTCTTAAGCTGAAATAAGATACTCTCAATATCGGCTTGATGCAAAACTGTTTTTAAATTGCAAAATCATAGTCAACAAGAGGTTCAGTAGATTTTTCTTCCATGTTATTTTGCTATAGTGAATTTGTATACCACTGAATTATTAGTGAATTTGCATAACAAAAAGTCTCTTTTTCTCTTGTATTCTTAAAACTCTGGCAAATAATAATAAATAGATGCTAAAATTAAAACTTTGTTGTCTGAACGCTACATACGCAGCTACTGAGCACATGACAGCATCATTTTGACCATGTGCATAAGAATAAGTTTAACATTCTTCTTCCCATACAAAATAAAAACTTGGAGGCAAGATGAATCATTTCTGTAAGGAAACATTGATTATAAATCAGCTAACCACCCCCCCCCCCTGAATTTAAGAAAAGGTATACATTGATTTTCTGAATGAGACCACATATTTCAAAGGAAATATTAAAAAAAAATGTCATGATGATTAAGTTACTAATATTAAAATTCAAGTTATAGTGAGGGTCACTTCAATAACACAGCTATATTCTTCTTATAACCTAAAGCTCTCAGCTACATGTAACTGTCTCCAGAGCACTTACAATCAATCAATAAAATAAGGAAGTAGAAGGATGTCTAGGAAGAAAGATGTGTGACTCGCCTTTCTACTGTGTTTCTGGAGTGTTCTAAAACCACCTTTTGATCAGCCTACTGAAATGGGTACCTGTGTAGTGGGATTAAATTACCTAACATGCATCTGGTGAAATTTCAGATATTATAAGGTATCAAAGATATCTGCACAGCACTAGCTGAGACCCTCAGAGAGACATTCAGCATTCTAAACAGCATGTAGAAGGTCACTCATGATAAGCTCAGATATTTTAAATGTCACTACATGATTCTGTTTTACAGCTGAGTCTCAACCTTCATGCCTGTTTTAGAGTGAGCTGATGTACTAGGTATGGCTGAGATGGAGTCAATTTTCTTCATCGCAGCACTAATGGTGCTGTGTTTTGAATACATATTACTGAAACAGTGTCGATAACACAACAAGGTTTTTGTTATTGCTGAGCAATGTTTGCACAGGGTCAAAGGCTTTTATTTTTCCCACTCTGCACCCTCCAGCAAGTAGGCTGGAGGTCCGCAAGAAGCTAGGGGGAGACACAGCTGGGACAGCTGACCCCAGATGACCAAACGGATATTCCATACAATATGATGTCTTAGTTTCATAGGTCTTGCTATATCAGGTATTTTGTGGTAGATCAATCTGTGGAATATTTATACCCAGGCATAAATACATTATCATCATTGTATGCAATGATAGTGAAACAATGTTTTACAGCTCTACAGGACTGTACAAAACCCAAATAATTAAAGGGTAATTAAGGAACAGTAACCTTGAATAATTAAGTCTACTCCACCCGTATGTTAATTTCTACTTTAGTCCATAAAAAACTGTAAAATCTATTTCAGTGTATTTTGCCTATGTGGCCTAAATCAATTTTAGGGAAAAGTGACCTTCTAACTGAATTTAAAAAAAAAAAAAAAAAAGAGAGAGAGCGAAAAAGAGGCAACAAATGCATCTGTATTTCTCCAGCAAACGCTCTGTTAACTTTTAAATTCAGTTTAGATTAGAACATTTATTCCTAGTAGTCAATGGCCATGAAATTCATTCTCTGGGCCCCAAATGCTTGATCCTGGGAGAACTTCAGATGACTTTTCTATTAAATTTCACTGAATTGATGCCTAAGACAAATATTAGAAGAAGATGTAGTAGAAATCCCTTCTAGCTGGCCCTTCTATTTCCTCAGAATTAGCCTGAGACATGCCCCAAACTGACACTTCTTTCCACCAGAGTGACTGCATGGCAAAGAAAGGCCCGTGCTGAACACATAAGCTTATCTATGCGGTTTGCATCTCCTTCTTGTTTGCTATAAACAGATCTTAATATGGCTTACAGGTTAGATCACATGAATTATACACAATACTATCCCCTCTGATACAAGCATGGCTACACTGAGCTTTGTGGAATTGGTCTCCTTGCAATTCTAAGTAATAAAAACTTCCCTTACAGACATCAGCACAAAATAGATGTAATGGACTGAGACTCAAGATCTGAAAACAAAATAAATAATCAATAACTGCTAGCTTAACTTATATCAACCATCTGAACAACAGAAAATATCCCAAACTGATTAAGTACTGTGATTAAAGCAAGCTCACTTTCATTTCTGTGGAGGTACTTCCTCATTGCTGGCTTGGGACTTTTGCCTTTTGACTGAACAATGAAAATGAGAGTCTGGCGACTGACATTAAGAAGTGTGTTACACAAGCCTCTATTTTGAGAAGACAATAGTTCTTTAACTTAAGAAAAAACAATTCTGTTTCAGTCATTTACCTCAAGATTTCGTTCGTCTTTGAGAGTACTCCAGTGGCCTTCATCCTTTTGATTTTCTTAGTCTTTCTGGTCTTCTCTTTGTAGTTACCTTGATTATAAAATGCTGCCTTGACTATAAAATGTTTCCTTTGCGTGTTTCCTCCTTTATTTTTAGGGTATAAGTTGACCCACTTTGATTGGCAGTACTAAATCACTTTGTTTCCATAAATTGCTGTTAAAAAAAATAAGCAAAAGAAAAACAAGCAAAAAATTATCATGATATGGAGTGCTAGATTAGCAGAAACTTGTTTAACAACCAGCTTCAGAAGAGAAGTAGGATCCTTTTGTTTGCTCTGCCTTTGCTTCTATTGATAGCACAGGTTTCCTGGACTGACTGGTGTCTACTAAGGATGTTTAACATAACTCATTTCCCTTCATATTATATATTCAATTACACCTCAGTCACAGTATCTGGAGAGATTTTTTTATTTTGAAATATGGCCAGAAGTGATGCTATGTGCCCTTTGCATAATAATGTAATGATGAGAACATCAGTTAAGATTGTTGGAGATATAAGTACTAGAAAAAAAAGCTTGGAATCCAGGACCTGGTTTCAAAGTTTGCTAAAATATTTTTTATGGTGACTGGTAATTCTTCCCTCATTGTTGTTGAAGTCAAATCATCATGAGGTAAATAATGTATGAATTATGGAAACAGAAAAATAAATTGAAAGGGGAGTCAATGATGTGGATAAAATCCTGTGAGGAGCTAAAGAATTACCTGTATTTTCATCATGTTTCAGGAACTTGTATGTATTTCTTTTAGGGGAAAAAAAAAAAAAAGAGAGAGACTTGAAGTACATGAACAGTAGCATGACCTATGGATCAGGATCTAGGATCTTCCTGCTCCCCTGCCAGCAAAGTGGTTCATTAATGAACTACAGAAAATTATTCTTATTCCTTTATGCACAATGTTTAAGTTTCATCAGGAAGGATAGAAAACAGCACCATCACAATTAAGTGTTTTCTTTATGACTGTGACAAGTTGCTGGAGGTGAGCCAATGCACCAGGATTCCTTCATTTTAAGGCAGGTCTAAACCCCATTATCCAGCTTTTTTGGCAAGTTCTTTCACTGCCAACAAAGTTTGAATTTTCCCCTTGTTATTCATTCACAAGCCTATCCTCATGGACAGATGTTTCTGGATACCAAAAATTCTGACATTATTCATATATTCTGACTACCAGTGTTTCCTACTGACTATCTTTACAGAATATATGACTGATAAATAGGAAGCACTAAATCTCCCCAGATACATGCTGTGGGGTCAAGAATCATGAATGATTCTCCATATTGCAGCAAGGTAATCCCCTCTTCCCACTAACTGTAAACACAGATGGTTAGTATCTAGGTATCATAATATCTAAGTCATACATATTCAGCTGCCTAATCTTATTGATCCAGTGCTGTCTGACATGCAGTATGTATCTGAAACATAAACACAGGTCCAATAGAGAAGACACAGGGCCTGCAAGAGACTTACTTTCTTCTCAAAAACAATCTGGAAGCAAAGGATACCAAATAGAACTAAATGTTTATGTTTAGGGATTGTACCCAGTCCAGAGGATGTGATTCAGCCCACAAGTTAAAAAAATTGTTGTCCACATGTAGGTATCTTTATGTAAGCAAGTTTGGTCAACTTTTCAGTTCACCCTGAACCAGAAGTACATACCTCCTTTTGATCAGCTGATTTGCTCTCTAAAATCTGTTCTTCATATTGGTAGGATCTGTAAGGACAATAGTGGGAGGCCTGAGACCAAGCTCATGATTAGAAATCTAAATTAGGGATTTTAATATGCAAATTTAAATGAAATATACATTGCATAGAGACTTTCCAGCTACTTTATAATTCTGTGAGACCGCCACATAGGGCTGATAGATTTGGCATAGATTCTACAGGAAGCCTCCCTCAGGAGGGATGTGCTGATACATCTCAAAAGTTATTAGAAGCTTTTGTATGAACAGTTACATTCAGCCCACTGATATGAACATCTGAAACTGTTACCATAGTCATAGCCAGACAACCCTAGAGAATGATTCATCTGCTGTATTTTAGAAGCCAACTTTTGGATGAGATTAATTATGACCTATAAGTGCATATTTCCTCAGAAAAAGAGAAATAGCAGATATCTACATTTGTTAGATCAATCCCTTCTTAGGTTAGAAAGTCTTGAAACAACCACCAAAGGAGTCTGAAATTCAGTACTTCCAGAATCAGTAATGTTTGTAAATTCAGGAGTTAATTTAAGTATTAGAGTCAAACCCAAGCATTTTAATTCTTCTTGTAGTTAGATGTTCAACATAATTTTAAGTATGGAATCACCTCTATATGATCAAAGGTTGGCAAATTATCTGTGGTCCTATTTTTCCTAACAATTTTCTTTCTTTCTTTATGAAATACAAAGGAAGTTGCAATTTTGTAGCCATACTTAAGATCATGATTATTCAAGTAGTTGGTCTACACAACTAATGAATCCTTGCAAGTAGCTGATTCTGATGCAGGTAGGAGGGTAATGATTTTAGTGACTTACCAAGAAAATCATCAGATACATAATCATCACCAGTTCATTGTTCAGCTGCACAAAATGAAAACCTTCTGGATCTTTCTTTAGTGGAGACAAATGCCTCTTTAGAAACCTCTGGATATATTTCATTCTATCAGTTACTACACAAAAGGTTCAACTTTAACTGAAGCTAAAGATTAATTTCTTATGTCCTGTTCTGTACATTCATGATGTCAATTTCAGTGCATGCTAATGCTACCAAAGATTACAGTGCCACCAAATTCTTGGCATAAGCGAACAACAGTAACAGGCAAATAGTTTTGTATTTATTTGGAATATACATTAAATAATTTAGGGTATTTTTCCTTTTGGTGTTTTTTTGGAGTTGGGGTGGGGAGTTGGTCACAAAACTGTGACAGAACCAGAACTATAAAAATTTCAAAAGCTTAAGAGCCTTTGTTACCTGTTATTCTTTTTTTTTTTTTTTTTCTTTTTTTTTTTTTCCCCAACTTAAACAGCATTTAAT
>JAVJGG010000008.1:10680275-10692035 GCA_035590195.1 Aviceda cuculoides | reverse complement strand
AGAGATGTTATGGTAAGAAACTTGAAAAGAAGTGTAGGACAAAAATACTCTAAAATTTTAAAATATATATATATATAAATAAAAGCAAACTTTTATATTAAACTAATGACTTTTTCTTGGAAGACAGTTTGACTCCATTTCTAAGACAGTTTGACTCCAGTAAGAAAGTGTACTGCAGAGAGGTGATGACAGGATGGTTAATTACCCTTGTATCAAGAATCATTACCCTTGTGTTTACCAAAATAGGAACATAGATGTTTCAACTTTAGGAGATATAGCCAATCACAGAAACGACTAAAGGGCACTGCATGCCTGAGTCTCAGTCCCTGAAAAGAATTAAAGATAATACTAACGAAAAAGAAGACCTGTAAAGTCATATTTAAAAAACAAAACAAACCAAAACAAACACACACCTCTGCTGCCTATCTGTAATAATACCAGGTAGATTTTCTATAGCACTTTGATTATTTAATAGTGAAATATTTAACAGAAATATGACATTTGTGGAATCAGAAAAATAATCAAAACACTAAGCTAAGCAAGTACTGTACTGTGCAATTTATGTGTTCAAATTTCAAAAATATGTCTTTTTTTTAATTAAAAAAAATTTACAAGGCACACAGTGCCCTATCCAACCATCATTGCATGTAAAATCCTACCTGACTGGAGGGAAAAATTCTTAAACAGCAGTAACAAAACTCAATTTTAAAGATCTTTATCCTTACAGAAATTGAAAACACAGTTTAATGCCTTCTTTAAGCAGACAAACAATCTTTTACCTTTTACATTTGTTTTTCAATCCATGGGAAGAAAATGCATCTCATCAGTTTGTGGTAAGTCCTGAAATGAAAAAATGTATCCTACTTTGCAAATACCATTTAATGCTATTTCCATTCCTCATAAAATCCACTTGTTTCTCCTATTCTTTTAAAGAAATTAACTTTTTTTGGTTGTCTGGTAGTAGTTTTTGGCATTTTTCCAATTCCCAACCTAAACTCCTCCAGACTGTGATGAAGGCTTGTTTGTTTCATGTATTATTGACAATAAAATGAAATGTTATCTACTTCCAGATGCTGTCCCTAAAGGAGAAAAACAGGAGCAGCATTTTCCAGGAAAAGATGAAACAACATTTCTGAAACTAGGTATCTTACAGAAGGTGAGTATTAAATTGCACATGGAAGAACGAGGCTTCAAGGAAGGGAAGAATTAGCATACACTGGGTGAAGCTATGAACTAAATCCCCAAAGAAGTTATAACAATTTAAAATAAAGAATGCTGCTGATCAGTACAGACTTAAAATTCTGCTAGCCTAGTGTGACCAGACGACTGTATTGTCTTAAACCTACTGTGAAAATGGGTATGAAGCAAGGTACCTATAAAGAGCTTGCTAGCAGATAATGAGATAGTTGAGGTTCCTATGGGTTCCTATCCAGTCTCCCATCAATAGTAAGTGTAAAAATCTTTCAACACTATCAAGATAGTGCTTAGCAGCCCAGCACATTAATATAGAGATACAAGGAAAGTCAATTTCTTTGAATAACATTTGGACTAATGATTCAAATTGAGTCATATTCACAGTTTAAAAAATAATAATAATTTAAAAATGTCTTTATTAAAATCCATTATTAAAACATTCAATTTCTGATAAGTAAGACTCTTTACTCCTTAAGGTAAAACAATTAGTTGTTTTCTACCATGAAAACTTGCAAACACAAATGCATTGCCTCTTTCTTCTGCTGTACCATGTGACAGTTTCAGTTTCTTGTTTTGGGGCTTCTGGCTGTGGATTATCCACAACAGATCTAAGAAGGGTGTGTAAGAGACTTATGATTAAATGTGCCGTGTAGTACTGTATACATGTCCAATGGTGCTTTGACATGCATATTGGGATAAAAGGAAAAAGTTATAGTTCCCAGAATAAAGGATTAAAAGGCATTGCTAGAAGAAATTGGATGCGAGTGAGTGGTACCTCTATAATGAGTTTTCAGAGGAAAAAGAGGTCTTAACACTAGTTTGGATTCCTTTGGCAAACACTGCCTTTGAAATTTGGCCTATCTTTAAGAGAGGTCTCCAGATGATGAATAAGCGTTATCATTATGATTTGTTTAATCAACAAAGTTTCACTTTAAATCATTGTTCTGTATTGTCTAATGATACAAATTATATATTCATTTTAGGTGCCACAGTTTTTAATTTCAAGCAAACACCTGAAACTTACTGGATCTAGCTTTATATATTTATTTGTTAAAGGATTTGTTCATACTTCAGTAACAAATGTCCTAAAAGCTTGTAGTATTATTTTAATCCCATCTTGTGAATGTTGTAACTCTGGTGTAACTATTTAGAAAATAAAGTATTCTGAATGTGAAAGAAAAAAAGTCAACTCTCTTACAACACTTTTAATTGTATGAATATTTGAATTTATCAGAAATTAAAACCAGTAATAACATTTTGGTCACTATAATCAGCCAATAAAACCTTTTGCAAGTAAGCAATGAAACTTTTAAGTAAAGATTTACCTATAGCTGGAATATTTGGGAGGTGGAATTGACTCCACTAAAGTTGTGATCTGAAGGTGCATTAATGAAATCTTACTAAATTTCTTCTCATGATGTTCTCATTTAAAATGTATGTGATCTTGTATCTAGTAAGGTTAACTCACTACTAGAAGGAATTTACTTGTGGATGAATTGAACAAAATCTAATGCCTGCTTAATTTCGAATTGAGGTGTTGTCAAGGTAATTTAAGAAGGTTTAACTCATGTTTTAAAAAGAAACACTTTTTATTTTTTTTATTTCCTAACAGTTACAGCATTGACAGAACTGAAAAAAATAAAATTTTACCTTTTTTTTATTCCTTATAATGTTATAATCTAACATGTTTATAATCTAAGTTAACTACTTTTTCATATATTAGTAAATTACAAGCAAAACTGCTGTTCACCTGAGATCATTCCAGTCATAATCAAATCATTAAAAATATAAATACAACATTGCTTTGGAGTACTTATGTGAGGCCATTGAAAGTATGATCTTTTTCTCTTTTCTTTGTATCTTTTTTTTTCTTTTTTTTTTCTTTCAGATAGAATATGGATTGTCCTCATGTATGTCACTGCAATTACATTTGAATCATCAGAATTTTTAGAAATTCTGAGGCTATTTTAAATATTCTCTACAACATTATTACATCTTTCTGTTAATGTAGTTAAAGAATTAACATTTTAAAAACTATCTGGTAACAGATTCCTAGTTTTATTGTTAAAGTTCTACTGCTAAAATATATTTGCATGCTCTTAATAGCTTGAATATTATTATAATTGTGAGCTGAATGACAGCAATATTTACAAAAACTTCATTCTAAAACATAGCTTGCTTAACTTGTAAGGATATTGGAGTTTCTTTAACTATCTTTCATTATATTGTATCACTACAGTGATGGTGACACCTTTCCTGAATACCAGCAAATTGTGATGTTAATTCTAACAAACTTTGAAAATCAATTAGTTGGACTGACTTAACCCCTTTATGGACCTTTTTTTCCTCTTAAGTGGCCTTAATATGATTTAGCTTAACTCATTTCCAAAATAGATTAAATTAAATCATAAGAAGTTTATTCTGAAACTAAATGAGAATACCCACGCAGAGATCTTAGGTAGTTTAATTACCCTATATCATTATCATAGTTTCTGTGTAGACAAGGTCTTATTTTCACAGTCACTTTTTGGCTGTTAGTGGTGATGTTGGTTTGATTTTTTTACTTTTTAAGTAAGAGAATTTGACACATTAATTAGTAAAATTCGTGAAAATTGTTGGGATTTTAAAGGTAAAAAGCTAGCAAGAAACTGTATAATCATGTAAAGTCTGTCCTTGGTGTCATTGTCCACTGCTCATTATGAATACATCCAGCAGTGTTGAGCTGCAGGAAGGGAGCTCCTGAATTACAGAAATGTAATCTCATTCAGAGTTTAGGATATCATTAGTGGAGTCTGAGAATAATTTTAATATGTAAATTATATACAAACCTACAGTAATCTTCAGTGAATCATGAGGATGATATTTTCTTTAAGTTATGAAATGGCTCTTAAAGGGGGTCTTCCTTTCCAAGGGGAAGGCTTGCTATTTGTCCTTTTTGAAATTCAAGAGGTTCCTGTCAGTTTGTTCCTCCAGCCTGCTGAGGTCCCTCTGAATGGTAGCCCTGCCCTCCAGTATATCAGCTGGTACCCCTCAACAGTATTCATCATAGATCTAGTTGAGCTTCTTGTATTTTTCTTACAAAAAAAGCCTCTTTAATAATATGCAGTGTGAAATGATAACAAATTTTCATATATTTTATTCTGGAATTTTAGGGATATGCTCACTTACCAAGAGGAGAGCTTTCTGGTCTGAGTATTGACCTACCTTCCACTTATATGCATATGTAAGTGTAAATCAAATTACATAGATATACACT
Organism: Aviceda cuculoides; assembly: GCA_035590195.1. Taxonomy (NCBI): domain Eukaryota; kingdom Metazoa; phylum Chordata; class Aves; order Accipitriformes; family Accipitridae; genus Aviceda; species Aviceda cuculoides. The sequence continues at coordinate 10,687,585 of JAVJGG010000008.1, read as the reverse complement.
TGTATAGAAGGTACACGATTCTGCAAAATCACTGTAGAAGTGTTACATGTTTCCATTATGTGGTCATAATCTGTAAATAATAGTATCATGAGGCTAATCCCATTGAAACGAGCAGAGAATCTGCTAAAATGAAGATGTGTTTCAGAATGATGCTGAACCAAGTGTGACGTCAGGATGGTAGCAACCTTTGTATGTAAGAGGTTTGCAATGAGGCTTGCAGAAAAGTCAGCCAGTGGAATTCAGGGAATCACTCAGGCTGGAAGGGACCTTAGAGCTCAGCTGGTATGAAAACGTCTAGGGATGAAGTAACGATAGTAACGATAGTAAATTATACAGTTAAAGTAACAGTCTTCAAGCATCATTAATATACAGATATTAAGACTTAGAAAACTTTGGTCTGTAAGGCATGGAAGATTCTAAAAATTATTCTTGACTGTATTCAATTCCAAAATTAAGTTTGAAAGAATTATAGGGGTATCATTCTCCACAGAGTGTAGTAGACATGTGCCTGTATAATACCTTACAGAAAGAAAATCAAGGAAAAAGCCAGGGGCAGGAAGAAAAAAAAACTTCCCAGTCTTTAGTCTCCTGCAGTTCAGTTTATCGATATGGATTATATTAGTCTTCACAGGTTAAGATATCATACAAATTATACAGTGAACGAATTTCATAGAAGTTGTGATCTTGTAGTTTGTTTGTCATTATGCATTACATATTAGATACCATCCAGATGTGACATTTAGTTATTTCAGTGATGCGGCTTTTTTTTAAAAAAAAAAAAAATATTATTTGGTGGGAGGTAGTCAAAACAAATGAGAAAAAGTCAAATTAGCATATGGTACAAAAAGATAAAGCTTTTGAAGTATGTGTGACTATCTCACCTATTTTACTATGACAAGTTATTGAATGTTTCTTCCAATATTCAGCAAAGATTATTCTTTCTATTCTTTTACAGCTTGAAAGCTGACAACATATTGACATGTATTTGTCTAATGGTATATTCCACCATTCCTTTATAAATTCACGCGTTTATTTGTGGTAAGTATTAACCCTCTCTCTAGCTCTAACAGGTTGCACATAAGTTACAACAGAAGTACAAATTATATTTTTCTGTGTGTGGGAACACCTCCCAGTGCACGTCCTCTGTGGGAGGTGTGTTGGAACAGCAGGGAGACAGGCAAAGCTGGAAGGTGTGTGTGTAGGCAACTTCTTGACATTAGTTATAGAAGGGTTTTTATTAATATGTAGGTATATATTCATACCTGGAACTATCTAGTATTATGTTTTATCTGTTGTGTTGTTGATAGTGATCCTGAATGTATAGTTCAGTGATTGCCAGTTAATTACGTACTGTTGAAAAAAACCCATACACTGCTTTGAACCTGATTTGTCATAAAGTATATGATATTCATAGAGCTGGATTTTCCCTGTGACAGTGATATTTCATCATATTTGAGAGTATGAATTTGAATAACAGGTTATTAATATAATGGAAAAAATTATTTCCTGATCATGTCTGTCCTGAAACGTCTTTGGAGTCTCATTCTTATGACATTTGATCTGATAAACTTATTCTGGATCCTTAAAGGGAGGAGAAATGTACAGCAAAAAGACCACTTTTTCTTCCCTAGTCCCACAGAAGCCAGATTGCTACTTTAAAGAAACAAAGACAATTACTAGAGACAACAGTTGCTTTCCCCACCACCCCAACGTTTTGTTAGTTACAAGAACTTGCTATTTGTGCACATTTCTCTTAAAAGCTGCCTCAGAAATGAGCACAATTCCAGAACATGAAATATTCTGAGGTATGGTAAAAACAAAATGAAAACTAAATTAAACAACCTAGATTGCTTTTACCTAAGCTCTATCTATAGAAGCAGCTGGAAAACTGTATATGATTATACGTACACATATATATATATGCACACACAAATCTTGGGAAAATGCTGAAGAAATTAAGACCTTGGGAGTGTATCAAGTCCATCTTCCTCAACCATGATACAATCAACTATCCATAATCAATTCCTACCATTTTTGTCTAACCTGTTTTTCAAAGTCTCCACTAAAGGAGACCCCAAAGTTTCCTTAGGCAATCTATTCTGTGCATGGAGTTGAGAACTGTTTCCTAGTATCCAACCAAAATCTCTGTTATGGCAGTTCAAGCCATATTAGTTCTTACTTTATGTTTAGTCCAGGGACAGGATATTTCTATGTGTAATAGAAATATTTCAGCCACATTATTCTAAATATTAATAGAGAGATTTTGACCTTTAAATAAAAAGATTGGAATTGTAAGTTTATTTTAAAATAGTGGATACTCTTAAGAGATTTGTTTCACCTTGTTGTGGGAAAGTTTTAAAAAAATAATAAAAAAGAAAACACTAAGGGTTTTAATCTCTACTGCTGTGCACATTGTATAGTCATTTGCATTAATACAAAGTATATGTAAATGGTCTGATTTGTAAGTGAATAAATAACTAAACAAGGTGAAAGCTGGCAGAAAGCAGGCTCAGAATATATAGCTGTAGGACTTGCAACTGACTTTGAGCTTTCCTAACAAAATTCAACTTTGTATTTCATGAGCTGTTAAGTTAGTCACTAAAATAGGGCTACTGAACTTAATGGAATTAAAGTAAACTGTAGAAATATCCTACATTTGTGGTTTGAACTCCCATTTGACACATAGTAAAGCTGGTTGAACATACCATACTTTCCTTCATCATAAAATTCCTAGAATTGGACTCGTACTTAGAACAGGTTTAGTGACAGATCGACATAATTACTAGCTAGTACTAGTTTTGCCTCAGCTTGGAGAGCTTAGTGAACATACTGTACACAAGCAGTTTTACAAATCAAACATTGCAGATTTTTGGATGTTTGGGTAGTTTTGACTTTGAGAAAGTTTCCGTTACTATAACAATGTTAAAGTTCATAAATCTCATCTCACAAGTATACAAAAACAGTTCACTATTTTCTTTATGTCAAGCTACTTCATGCATTAACCTAAAATCTTCTGAACTTTACAAACTATTCCAAACTTTGCAAGCCTTCATACCATATTGAGCATATTTTTTTTTTTAAACAAGGTTCTTCAAAGCATTGTTCAATGTAGTTCTATGGAAACTGGTTTCACTTTAACTAATACCTTGGCTTTTTGGTTAATTCAGACCCACCCTGCCCTCCATGCATGTATCTGAGGTCTACAGCATGGGCACAATGTACTTTCTTTCACCAGTTGTGATGCCAGGCTTGGTACTGGCATATGTACTGCCATTGTCAGCCACTGTCTGTGTTTGTTTAGGGCAAAGAAAATAAGAAGATTTAACTCAGGTGAGTATGTGAAAGGTTTTGATAGTGACAGGCTGCACTGATGCCAGTAGAAGAATTGTTCCTGTATTTATCAATGGCATAGGTTGCAAGTCCCAGACATTTTACTAGTGGCTAGATACCTAATTACTTTTGAAAATCCATGTCTCTCACTGACTGTTGAAATAAGCATTACACTTTGTAATATACATTTGCAAGATTGCAATCTCAATCTTACAGAACTTTTCAAATATGTTCATACTTAGCTAGGAGTAGGAAGTTCTTGGAGGAAATTCTTACCTTGTTGAAGTTAGAATTGTGTCATTGACTTAAAAAAGATTTGGAATTTTCTATTCTGTTTAGAAATTATTTAATTAGGTTTCACATTAAAAAACAAAACAAAACAAACAAACAAAAAAAACCCCTTATAATTTCCTTCCTAAGAAACTCTTAGTTTACTTCAAGAATTTTAAATCTTTTAGAGCATCATCATCAACAATAAAGGTTACACAACTGCTTAGGTAGTAAATCTCAACAATTAAAAATTAGGAAATGATACATGAAAGCAGCCCACTGTAAGATAGCCCTAAATAACATGATCATATGCCTCCCTCTTTCAATGAAAGTAAAAATATTTTATTTTAATTTCTATTCTCCATACTTATGATGTTGACAAACTGTAACATAATGCAAGCTGTTCAAAACCATAATTTCTGAAAGTAAAAGTATTCATTTCTGCAAGGTCATTACTGCAGTAGTTTTGGTACTGTGTTTGACAGTTTTACAAAGAACACTATATGCTCAAAATATTCCTTTAATATGAGACAATATTCTGCATTTTCCCATTTTCAGTTTCTAAGCCACACTGAAAGGAAAGGAAAGCAAAAAACTGACTACTAATTTTAGGAGATATGGAGGACCTCCATTTTTAAAGCACTACGCATTTTTGCAGTGACTGATATTTCAAAGGATATTGTCAAACTGTAGTGGCTAAAGACTCCTGCATATTTAGTACTGATGTTTCTTGTTGAGCACACAGAAAACAAGGAGCATAAGATTAATGAATATCTGTGATTTAATGACTTGCCAATATAAGGCATCTGAAGAACAAACAGAGAGATACAATCAAGTTATCTAGGAAAGATTCCAGCTCAGCCACAAGACCTTTTGTCTTCCTCAGATTCCCTCATCACCTGCTCAATTTTCTAGCTCCTTAGCCTGGTAGGATACAGGAGAGTATTTCTGAGCAACATTTGCTGTCACCATTTATAGCGTTCAGACTTCTAGTTCTGCTCTTTTTCTCTTGCTTGCTTGCTTTCTGTCTTTCTCTCCCCAGCTGCCCAGTTTCTTCCAATTACCTCCAGTCTAGCAGGGAGAGTCTTTAATTAGGAACGCCAATGCTCTGCAATAACAAGCTGATCCAGTAAGTTCCCAATCTGATTCATATTTCCAGACAAAGTCTTTAATGGGCACAGAACGAGGGGCGTTTCGTAGACAAAAATTTTTTACGTTAGTACAAAGGAAATATCTGAATTAGAGAATTGACCTTAGCTGAGGAGCATCTTCTGTTTTGTCAACTTGTGCATATTTTTAAGACACAGTATTTTAGGAAGGAGAATCTTTATAATTTAAATACCACTAAGAGCAAATTGTCTGTGCTTTACTGAAGACTGTGAATCTTTTCATGGAGAGGTATGAAGCCTGATTCACACTCTGAAACATTGACACTATATTTAATTTTTAATTTATGACACATTGTGTTTTGGGATTAAATGTTGCTGGGCATGGAAACTGAAATAACAGCTTCATTATGTAAAATTTGTAGGGTTGTTTTTTGGTTTTTTTAAGAGTACTTTAATTAAATTTCCTTGCTTATTGTCAATTCGTGCTTGCTTAACCATATACTCTGGTTAAATTAGTTAGTATAGTTGGTAGAAGTGAGGAGATCAATTCCATCTTTCATGGAATATTTTAAACTTAATTTCATTTTTCAATATTTTTCATAATTAGGGGTAAAAAATGGTTGAAATACTATTCTTCTTGATTTTTTACTTAATCACTGGTATATAACACAGATACATAATGGAGAAATCTCTATATAGAACCGAGGTTATCAAAACTGTTTTGTCCCTTAAAACACAACATTCCAAACAGTGCAGATGTGCACTTAAAGACCTTAAGTGGGTTTGAGGATTTCAGTTTTGAGAAGCTGCACTTTATGAAGATAGCAAATAGTATCAGGGAGCCACGCTTCATGCAGTACTGAGTTATTAGATATTTTTTAGACTGATTATTTCCAACTCTACTGAGTGTAAAAAAGGAGCATAATTACTGGGCAAGTGTTTCTTAGCCTTAGCTGTTTCATCATTTACTGAACATAATGAGTGTTAGTTGCCTGAATATTGTGAAGTTCCCTCTTTGCTTGGGATTCATTTGTATTTTAAAAAAGTCATCTAATATTTTTGTCTTCATAATTAGTTCTGCATTATATGCTCATTTTCCCTAATCAGATCCTAACTTATGATACAGTACACCATTTTACATAGAAAGCAATGTTAAAAATTGATATGTTCCTTTGTATAAAGCACAGCTTGCAAAACATATAAAACCAGCAAGACTACAAGGAAATTTCAGGCTTTGTTATACTTGCAACCATGACATTAGAAAACCATGATACGTGCTGTGCGGTTTTCTAATCTATGGTTTTGTTCTTGCTTCCAAGGTCTAATTAACATAGAAAATGAGAGGGTGGTATCTATCCTGCCTTAGATGCATTTCAACTCCAGTTGCCCAGCTGTCTTATTTCCTACGTGCATCTGTCTGTCTGATACTGATGTAATATTTTTTAATAATAAATTCTATTGAACTGCCAAAAATGTGCATGATACAAATACACATACCCAATATAGGAATATATGCATATTAGATATACACAAAATGTTTTAAAACAAAATAAAGCAAAACAAAAACATTATTAGGGTTGCAGAGCTAAGCCTCACAAGCTTAAGAATTTTTTGAATTAACTTTTCAGTGCAAACTAAATTAATTTCCTCTTGTCAACAACTTCCGAGAAATAAAAGTACATAATTAAATATATTGGGGTTTTTCCAATCATGCCCTGGAAATGAGTACAGGATACTATTGCAGACTCTTAGTAACTTGGATTATTTGCTGTGTAGATGTCTAGTAAAAGAGGAGACTGCAGAGAGAAGATGGTTTTAATAAAAGCACCTTCAAAACATCTAGAACTGATTTTCTTCATCTTATTTATCCTCCTCCATGGCAGTCATATTTTTTCTTGTCTAGGCAGGAATATTGGGGACCAGAAGGAAAATACTATGTCCTAAAATCCAGTTACACATCAGTTAAGGGAAGAAGTAACTGCTGGTAAAAAGGTAATCTGTATTTTAATATAAGACATTTTGTCCTTTCTACATCTAGTAGTGGGTTATTTTCACCTCCATTGTTTAGAAACATTCTTTTAATTTCCAGTATAAATGTATTCCAAACCGGTATATACAGATACATCCTTGTATCAACATGGTTTATTATCCTAAATAGGAATTCTTTGTCACTGGAGCTTATCCCATGCATATTTAAAGACACCCATTATATCCCCTTTTAAATTTTAAATTGCAAAATTAAGCACATTTAGATGAGTCGACTTCCATTCAAACATTTTCCATTCTTCTGATCATAAGAGTATTCCTTCTCTAGACCTACAACAGGTCAAATCCATCTTTATAACAAATCATGATGGGCTGACCCTATCTGGACAGCAGGTGCCCATCAAAGCCTTTCTATTACTCCCCCTCCTCAACTGGAGAGGGGAGAGAAATATATGACAAAAGGCTCGTGGGTCAAGATAAGGACAGGGAGACATTACTCACCAGTTACTGTCACAGGCAAAACAGTCTCGACTTGGGAAAAATTAACTTAATTTATTGCCAATCAAATCAGAGTAGGATAATGAGAAATAAAACCAAATCTTAAAAACACCTTCC
>JAVJGG010000008.1:10669638-10680175 GCA_035590195.1 Aviceda cuculoides | reverse complement strand
ACTGAACTCAAAACACAGCACCGTACCAGCTACTAGGAAGACAATTAACTCTATCCCAGCTGAAACCAGGACACAAGCAGATCAGAACCTAATGTATTTAGTGATACCTGTAGCATATGGAGCAGATTCTGGACCCAAGCTGAATGTTGTTACACACATGATGATCATTTTAACGTAGAGGTTAGGCCAGTCCTTTCCATACACCAGAATGATTTATCAGATTAGGAATGACTGTATGGACAAGGTTTTGGTTCCGTTTACTGCACATTTCTAACTACTTCTTGAGCTATTGCCCACTCTGTAAATCAAAAAAAAAAACCTGGAAAGATTACCTAAAACATAGCAGGGAATTCCTGAAGAATGTTATCAAAGCTGTGCCAGAGACATGTTTAATTTACTGCTAGAACTGCAAAGTCATTTCCTGTTTTTGAGAGGAGCCATAGTTTAGATTATTACTTTAGGGGATTATCAGTCATTGTGGACAGAGATACACTTCTTAATTGCGATCTGGAAAGTAAGAAAATATAAATAAATTACGGTGCATCTTACAAAACTCTTACATTACAGGTTAACCTAATGCAGCACAGCTTTCCCCAAGCCACATTTTTATTTAGCTTTATTACCAAAAGACAAGAGCTGAAAACCAGCTGCCCCATTTCTCTTTATTGACCTAAAAAACAGGTTGTAAGTACAGACATATGTAACAGGGATGGGATCTACATGTATGTTTGTTTAGCATTCATTTTTCTTCTAATGTATTACTGCAGTAAAATATTTGTAACAAGAAAATCTTAATTATTTCAGATATTCAAAAATATTATCATTAAAATTACATGTAAAATTCACAGAAAATGGAGAATACAAGTAATTCCTTTTACTCTGTAGGTGATATTCACCTGACTTGGTTGATGTTTTGATTGTAGATAGCTAAGTGTGAGATAGCTGGGGTCCTTTTTATCAATTAATAGAAATAGGCACTTTCTGGACACAGTTCACCTGACCCATTACAGACCTTTACCTTAGGCTAAGATGAGTCATCTAACAGCTAAAAAATAAGTAAGTAAGTAGCTTGGCTTTTAAGCAATTCAGCACCTCTGTTTAAACTCAGGGCTCTTCTATTAAGATATGTTGCTGTATCTTGGGCAAAGTCAGTACTGCTGACCTTAACCTGACCTAATAAATTCATTAAAAGTAGGAATATGTTAGCTTGGGATAAGTAAGATTTTTTCAGACAATCACACATTTTTGTCCAAATTGAAACAGTCTTAAGTGTATCTGACTTAGAATGAAGACAGATGAATTATCTGAACCTGGTTACATGAACATTTCTCCTGGGATCCACAAGTAACAGAATGATGAGGTGAAAGCCACCAAACCCATTATTATGGAGGAAATAATAATTTTAGTGATCAATACTGGGAGTTGCATCTTTCTACTCAAGTAAATTTCTAGTAAAAATTTTCTTTTAGTCCCTATGCCCTGCCCACATTTTTTCAGTATGTGTATGAGGCTTATGGTGTCTTTTACACCGAAGACTCAAAAGAAAATATTTACCCAGGGTATACACTTGTATATAACTAGTTCTTCCAGGTACCCCAATTTAGACAAAACCTGAATACGGTGTTGTACCTGAATTGATTATGCCTACTTAGAAATAGGACTAACTGATTTGTGTGCAATGCTTTTCTGTCCTGGTTATATAACCTCTGGGTCCCAGCTTATAATTATTTTGGTGTTTCATTTTGTTTATGTGCTCATTCAAATCTACTCATACTATCTCTAGCTAAGATCTGCAGTGCACTGGATATGTCTCGGGGGATATTAACTTTAAAGAAGCCCCAGAAACTGTTGTAAGAAAGTGCAACAGGGAAATATACACATCATATGGTTTAACTTTATGTACTTCTTTTGACTGAAGAGAAATCAAATGTCTAAGTAGAATCCATCTTTGCTTCCCACTGCTTCGCTACCATGTATTCCTGGAACTGTAAAACACAGATTTGTTAATTTCTGACAATGGAACAGGATTAAGATATTGTGCTATCCCAGGAATCAGCTTGATCCTGGAAGGGAAGACTGGAAAAGGGGAAAAGAAGTTCTGTGCTGAGAAATGAAATACAGCAATAAAGAGAAAAAGGCATACAAGGCCTATAGATTATCCACTGAAGGATTATCCACTAAGTCATCTTCAGCAGCAACTCTGGTAATTCAAACACACCTTCAAGCACTGACTGAAGCATAGAAACAGTGCACCCTGAGGAGTATGTATGATCACAGAGACCTGAGGAGGCCTAATGGATTAGCACATCTGGTGACAATCTCCAGGTAGTAAGGTACGACATCATGCATACTTTGACTCCATATGCAAAATCTTCATTTTCAACAACTTCAGTCCTGCTATATCAGTACTTAGGTTGTGACAAAGTTATTTTCCTATGCTTTCCTAGTCTCTAGGCATTTCTACCCCAAGAATTGCAGAGAATGGATTCCTAAAAGGCTTTCTATAAAAGTCACCTAAGGGTGCAGTATAAGCCTATATGAAACGCATAAACACAGCTCAATTCACAGGTAATTGCTGGCCTCATCTCAGTACTCTCCTGCTCTGGTCTTTGGCTTCCTCTTTCTCATCCTAAGGCCCAAAGTAGCCTGCTTGAGCAGAAGCGCTCGTGCTGGAACACCTGGTCCTGTATGTAGTCTGTGATTGCTGTGAAAACACACTTAAGACTTCTTATGTTGACATTTCATATTGACTGGCTACTAGGAAAGGGATAATAACATAAGTGATAAGAAAAAGATTTTGAATGTTAATGGATGACAGTGAGAGGAGCAGGCAAGAAGCATTGCTGACTGACATACTCCTGGCTGACACTGCTCACCTGCTGCTTGGTGGGTAGAGTACAAAGGTGGTTATTGTTCCCTTCATCTCCCCACGCCTCTTAGACAGATGCAAGCTTCATGGAATGGACCTCTGGTGGAGCCTGTATCTATACGATCTGTTTCAAATAAAAAGAAATCCTTGAAGCTTACAGATAAAATTCACTCAATTTAGAAGAAGCAAAGTTCAAAAATGCAGTGTGGGTAGCTCTCCTGGTCTCTAGAGGACACAGACTTCAAAACACTAGAGAAAGAAAAAGAAAGAAAAAGTAATCGACCTGAACAGGAGACAGCAAGAGCAGAGGGAATGAAGATAAGGTCCTTGAAGATACTAACTACTTCCAAGCTTAGAAAAGATAAAAGGAAAGGCTGACTTTAAAGCAGACTCACTGCAGAAGGTAAGTGACACTATAAACATGAATAGGAGTGAAGCAGTGTGAGAGCACTGAGATATATAATGTGTTACCTAGAGAGAAGGTGTTCACCTTCTTCAAATAAATTTAATCAGGTCAAAAAAAGTCATCAAAAAACCTCACTAGCTCTGGAAGAAAAAAAAAAGGTAAGTAAATGACCAAGAAATTGATATCTACAGGTGATAGCCTAATAAAGTCCTTGACTAAAAGGCTAATAGGAGGAAAAGACCCTCCCCTCTCATATCTTAACAAAAACCTGTTAGTTTGAAAACAATCAATATGTTAATACTTACATCATGTTTCTGTTGGGTTTTGATTATCACTGGCAAATTCCAGATTTAGCTTCTTGAGGGGAATGGGTGACTGATCACTGGCAGTGTTCCTCAGGGCTCAATCCTAGGGCTGGTTCTGTTCAATATATTTATCAATGATCTGGATGCAGGTGTGGAATGCACTGTTAGCAAGTTAGCTGATGATACCAAACTGGGAGGTGCTGTTGACTCTTTTGAGGGATGAGAGGCCTTGCAGAGAGATTTAGATAGACTGGAGCATTAGGCAATGATTAATGGGATGTAATTTAATAAGACCAAGTGCTGGTTTCTGCACCTAGGATGGAGTAACGCCAGGCACAAGTATAAACAGTGAAAGGAATGGCTGGCAAGCAGCCCCGCAGAAAGGGATCTGGGGGTGCTGGTCAACAGCAGGCTCAGTGTGAGTCAGCCGTGTGCCCTGGCAGACAAGATGGCAAACCCCATCCTGGGGGGCATCAAACACAGCACAACCAGCCGTTCAAAAGAGTTGATTATCCCACTGTATTTAGTGTTGGTGCGGCCTCACCTTGAATACTGTGTGCAGTTCTGGGTTCCCCAATTTAAGAAGGATGTTAAGGTACTTGAATGCATCCAGAGGAGGGCAACAAAGCTGGTGAGATGGCCAGAAAGAAGGTCTGGTAAGGAGCAGCTGAGGACTTTGGGTTTGTCTAGTTTGGAGAACAGGAGGCTGAGAGGTGACCTCATTGCTCTCTACAGCTTCCTGAGGAGGGGAAGGGGAGAGGGAGGTGCTGAGCTCTTCTCCCTGGTACCCAGTGATAGTACACATGGGAACGGTTCAAAGCTGTGCCAGGGGAGGTTTAGACCGGACATTAGGAAGCATTTCTTTACCAAGAGGGTGGTCAAACACTGGAACAGGCTTCCTAGAGAGGTGGTCGATGCCCCAAGCCTGTCAGTGTTTAAGCGGCATTTGGACAAGGCCCTTAATAACATGCTTTAACTTTTCGTCAGCCCTGAAGTGGTCAGGCACTTGGACCAGATGATCATTGTAGGTCCCTTCCAGCTAGAACTAAACTATTCTATACTATTCTAATCTATTCTATTCTATTCTATTCTAATCATGCTTAAGAAAACTTTAATCTAGAAAAGATATTCATAAAAACAACTTAGAAGTACATATTAAGGAAACTTTATTGAAGTAGAAATCAAATAGCTGGACTATTTAAATAGCATTAGAAAAAATGTATTTGTGAAATTGTTTGTTCATTAGTTGTAAATGCAGTCAGTTTTAATATATTGCCTAATATGTCTAGTACTGGAGAGGAATTCATGAATCATTTACACATCTAAGTCTAGTATAATCATGATAATATTATAGCACCAATTCACAATTAGTCAATTTATTTTTAAAATGTCCTCACATATTTCCTTGAAGAACATATGGATTTCATTAGTGGTGAAAGTTTCTGGGTTTTGTTGTTGTGATTTTTTTAAAAAAACAAAACTTAAGGTGGAAAGCATACTGACAAGCATAAATTTATCACAATTGCTTAATCTAAGTGTGCAAATTCCACAGAAGATAATTAGGCATCTGAACTGGAACATGTGCAAGGTTTCTGACAGGATCTTGAGCACACCTTCCATTGGGGAGTTTATCTGGCTGAGCCTGCTGTGAGCTCCTTCACAGAGAAGTGCTGTTATGAAGAAAGCCAGGGGTGAGAGACAGGAACTTCATGATAGGAAGCTCATGCAGTTCAACAAAGGGAAGAGCAATGTCCTGAACCCAGGGAGGAATAATGCCACGCACCAATATACGCTGGTAGCTGACTGGTTGGAAAACAGCTTTTCTGAAAAGGACCTGGAGGTCCCAGTGGACATCAAGTTGAACATGAGCCAACGATGTGCTCTTGTGGCAAAGAGGGCTAACGATATTGTGGGCTGCGTGAGAAGGAGTGCCAGCAGGTCGAGGGAGATGATCCTTCCCCTCCACTCAGCACAGCTGAGGCACACCTGGAGTACTGGTTCCAGTTCTGGGCCCCCCAGTACAAAAGAGACGTGGACATACTGGAGAGAGTCTGAAAAAAAATTGCCACCAAGGTGACTAAGGGTCTGATGCATCTCTCCTATGAGGAGAAGCTGAGAGATCTGGGACTGTTTACCCTGGAGAAGAGAAGGCTCAGGGAGGATCTTATCAACATACATAAATACCTGAGGGGAGGGTGCAAAGAGGACATAGCCAGGCTCTTTTCAGTGGTGCCCAGTGGCAGGACCAGAGGCAATGGGCACAAACTGAAACACAGGAGGTTCCCTCCGAACAGCAAGAAGCACTTTTTCACTGTGAGGGAGACAAAATATACTGACACAGGTTACCCAAAGAGGTTGTGGAGTCCTCCTCCTTGGAGATATTCAAAAGCCATCTAGACATGGTCCTAGGCAATAGGCCCTCAGTGGCCTTGCTTGAGCAGGGAGGTTGGCTGAAATGACCTCAAGAGGTCATCAGAAGAGGCCTTTTTTCTGTTTTGTTTTTCTACAAACATCTAAGGTTTCATGTATTCTCTTTCAGAAGAACTTAATAATATTATAGTGGATTTTATTGTCAAATTTTTTAAAGTTTTCTCTTTTCAATTATGCAGCAGTTAAAAGGAAATGGATTTGGGTTTGTTTGTTGGGTTTTTTTTAAACTCCTTAGCACTTTGCTTTATGAGTGCCAACTGATTCAATCCAAGTATTACAGTTAAAATCCCAAACTGCTTTCTTAACAGTCAATGTCATTTAGGACTAGCTGTTCTCCAAGTTGCAGAAAAGATTGTATTTCTTCACTTTTGACATGGGAGAATATGAAGCAGCTTCTTTGCCTCATTTACCAAGAGAAACCTGTATCATTACCAGCACAGAATGTGAAGTCTGGATATTTAACAAAATGAAATGTCAACATTAAGGCCTCTAATGTGGCTTAGACAGTATTGTAGCAACTCTTGCCTCTGGGATATAATTTATACTTTGTAGATATATGTATGCAAAAAATATGTTTTTCATTTTCCAAGACAATTGTTAGCTTTTTCCACCTACCACATTTAATTTTGTATTTGCAAAGAACTACAAGGAATATTAGGTAAATGCTACTATGTTTAAATTATGTACACTATAGAACGTTATAATTTCACCCAAAACATTTCAGAGCATGAAAACAGCACAGAATAGAGCATTTCTATTTGATGTTGACATTTGGTAATGTGATATTCTCTCTGAGTGGTGTGAGTAAAAAACAAATGAAGTTACAAATTTTAGTAGAACAAGGTATGTGTGTATACTCACAAAATCATGCACTACAGACATCTCAGTGAAAAGTAATTACAGTTGTACAGGCTTTGGATACACAGAATATTGAGGATTTATAGTGTGTGCAGAACTCAAAATTTTTTTGTATCATTATTAAGATTGGAATTTTCAAACTGTTTCTCCATGGACTAATTCTACCTTTTCTAAAATCAGAATTAAACCCCTGACTTTGAGAGGAATAAAATACAGAATTCTGTATGAAGACTTTTGGACCTGGACACATCTTGGACAGAGCAAGTGCCCTGTTCCTCTATTTCTGAGGTGGGGGTGTAAACAGGTCTGGAGAGGATTATACAATCCTCCTTAGTAAAGAATGACATGATATATCACTGGGTGGTGTAGTTCTGTTCTTGCATCTATCCTACCCTAAATTAATCTGTGACAGTTTTCAGGAAAGGTTCAAATGAAGTCAGGTCAAATAAAACTATTTCTGTGCTATGGTTCTACATTTTTCTAGCTAATAAAAAATAGCTGCATTGTAATCTTCCAATCTATCCCACTGTTCCATATAAAAATAACAAAGCACTGAAATGTCTTTTTAGACTGATTTGCACTACTTTAAAATTACGAATGTTTTGGATTTGGTTTTGGTTTTGGTTTTTTTTGGGGGGGGGGGGGGCGGGGGGGGGGGGGTTATTAGTCCTGCAAAATTCAGTGGAGCTATTTGAAGGAATAAATGTTGCAAGGCCAACAGTTTCAGTCAAAATAATATGCTTCAATTTTTAACTAGCTAAAATATTTGAATAAAGGTTAAGTATTTAATTTTTATTATACTATATTGTGCTTTTGTATTTATTACATAAAGTTTCATTATTTTTAATTGCTAAACAAAAGTATGTAGGCTGTTGTGACTATAATGGAAATAATCACACTTTTTTGGGTAATGAAGTAATTTAGGGCTTGGTTTGGTTTGGTTTGGTTTTTTAGAAGAAATGAGTAAATAAAAGTCTACAGAATGCCTTTCCTATTATAGGGCTGTTTTTTCAATGTTCTTTTGAATGACACCTATCAATGTATCTGCAGTTAACGATCTTGTACCATAGTCACAATAGTTTATTGCCCTCAATTTATGAATTTCAAAGCAATTCATAGTCTCTACTTTTGAAGTAATTTTTGTCCGTGCTTGCTTGCTTACTTCCTGCCTTTGCTTGCCGACTTGCTTAGTTTCTTGATTGTACTGGGGAGCCCACATCTGGACTCAGCACTCCAGCTGTGGCATCACCAGTGCTGAGTGGAGGCGAAGGATCACCTCGCTTGGCCTGCTGGAAACACCCTGCCTAATGCAAACCAGGGTGCACTTGATCTAGTTTAACCAACAGTTATTAAGAGAAGCTCAATAACCTCATTAAGGTATTAGCTTTTTGGTGATATTTGTCATTCTGCGTGCTAATTTTGCCATCTGATCCTTATGGGAAAAGGATACTTTGCACGCTTTTGTCTGAATGATGCAATCACTTACGTAGTCAACACAAACAAGAGAGCTGTCCCAGATGTCCAGCTGGTTATCATGAAAGGAAGTTAAATACACAAAAGCTGCAGTACCATAGCAGGAACAAAAGGTTTCTTATTTAGATCTAAGAGAAAGAGAGAGGAAAAAAAGCCCCATTCTGCCAAATTGCATTTCATTTACTAACAAAATACTTAAGAGAATATATATCAATTGGTGAAAAATGAGCAAGAGAGTTCAGTTAGACAGAAAGGACCAAACTACCCTGATCAGTAGTTTCCTCATTAGTATTACCAAAAATATCCTTGCTGTCAAGAGACAGAACAGTACACCCTATTTAACTTGAATTGGGGTTGTTTCTATTGGTACTTATAAACAAACTGTGTTCTAAAACCCAAATGTTGATTCCTCTTGATTCACATATTATCTTATCTTTTTAATATGCGGTGAGCAGCCCCCAGAAGTCCCCAACACAGCTGCTGCTGTAGCATTTCAGGTTATTCTATAATAACCTTGAGGCAAGATTTAGTAAATACCCTAAATCTCATCATACCATGTTTGTTCAGTCAGCTTTCCTTTTACAAGCCTGAAATTATTTTCTGTGGAGGCATGACAACGGCATGATAGTAAATTCAGTTTCTTGACTTCAGGATGACAGCTGAATGCAAAATGTCACCTCCTCATCATGACAGTCTGAATCTGTCTTACAAATGAACCCTGAACATCCAGGTGAAATGGCTGTCTTCCTGTAGGATCAGTGTTTATGGACCTAAGCATCACCTTTCACATTCTGAGTCTAATGTCTACAGAGTACGGGAGTACATGCCAAAACTGAGAAGCCTCAGGAGTCAAGACCTAGTAGTTGCCTTTCAGAGGTAACTTTACCTATATCTGGGTGAAATCTGCAATATTGTACAAGCAACTAAGCATTATAACTCAATAATATGATCTTGAAAGGATAAGAAGCTATAATATACCTCGCTCAACCTTAAACCTACAGCTGAAGTACTGGACACAGAACTAATAATTTTTAATCCAATGAACTTCGATGTCCTCTTACCTGGTATTGAAGGAATAGAGAAGACACCCAGCCACTATGTCTCCTCAGAGAGACATCCATTTGTAATTTATGTGGAAACCACTCAGATAACACTTGTCCAATACTTTGAAAGAGAAAAGGCAAGCAGCTTCTTTTCCTATGTCATGCGATTGCTGTGACAATCTCTTGACTGGCCTCTTCTTTCAAATCTTTTCAAATCATGCTATTTAGACACCATAGGCAACATATGCCTAAAAATGTAAAAAATGAAGGAGAAAATGAAAATGAATGTTTAATGAGAATATCACTCCCTTATGCCATGGAAACCCACTCTACCAAATGGAAAGCTATGTCTAACCAAGAAAGAGCATGTAATGTTGAAGCTGACAGACATCCCCCACTCATGGCCACTTTCTCTGACTTCTGTTTTGACTTTGTTTCTGCTATTAGATCAGGTACTGGGCTGCCATTGGAGACTCCAAGACTGTATGAAAAATTTCAATTACTGATCCATAGGGTGAAGTCTGATAAAGGAAAAAAAAAAAAAAAAAAGAAAAAGAAAAAAAAAAAGTCTCTCCTTGTGCAAAAGAGGGAATAGATTTTGCAAGAGAAATCTAATTGGCACATAACAGGATACGCTGCCTGTTTCTTGCCCTCAGAAGTACACCCCTGTTATTTTGTTGCTGTTGTTGTTTGACCAAACACCTTTAAGGCTTCAAATTCTGACTATTTACAAACTTTCTCAGTCAAAGTTTATAAGAACTCTCATACAAGTTTATAAGAAATAAGGAGGAGAACAAGGCTGAAACTTTCAAGCATCATAGAATAAATGTATATATTTTTCAGGATTATACTTGTTCTATGCTAGAACTAATATTAGCCATTTTTGTGTTGTTCCTTCAAGAATATTGTAATTTTTTCTTAGTAACTTTAAATATGTATCTAATATGATATACTTTTTGTATTTATTGGTAGAACAGTAAGTAGACTAAACACTTATTAATGTCATTAGAAATACTTATGTCGTGGTTTAACCCCAGCCAGCAACTAAGCACCACGCAGCCGCTCACTCACTCCCCCCCCTCCCCCCAGTGGGATGGGGGAGGAAATCAGGAAAAGAAGTAAAACTCATGGGTTGAGATAAGAACAGTTTAAT
>JAVJGG010000008.1:10636379-10652042 GCA_035590195.1 Aviceda cuculoides | reverse complement strand
TAGGCTGCATGACTGAAGCCTTAGTGTCTGCGTGGAGACTCTTCAGGAAAAACAGGTGAAGAAAGTGAGGAGGAGGGTTTGCATTCAATGCCTTTGCATTGGCTGCAGTGCAGGCAGCTCTGGTAATGGGAATGAGCTGCTTGAGCAGTTTATCATGCGTAAGGATAAGAGGACAGACCAGAATGAGTGATAATGAGGTGAGAAACTGTTATAGAAAGCCTGATAAAGAAGAGGAAGTTAGATGAAGCCTTCTTTAGACAACTGGAAAAAAACTCCTCACAATTGCAGGTCACTTTACTATCTGTTCAAAGGGTAACAGGGCTGGGTATAAACAATACAAGAGATTTCCAGAGTGTTTTGCAGAAAATTTCTTGATGTACATGATCGAGGAGTCAGGTATGAGTCATTATACATTGCTCCAGCTTTTAGTTACCAATCATGAACTGCTGAAGATGTGAAGGTCAAGAGCAGTGACCATGAGACTGTGGAGTTTGAAATCCTGAGAGAATCAAGGAAAATAGATTGTAGAAAAAACAGAGACCTGTGATACCTATAAATTATAATTACAAAAATCAATACAATGAATTTGCTCTAAACCCAATATAATCTACCAAAATAGTGTAATCAAAACCAGGATGTATCTTGTAACACTGTGGCACAGCCACACATAAGAGTTTTATGCAAGTATGTGAACACCAAAGGGGCAAAGATTTGTGTAGCTGCATGCAGAATAAATGGGAAAACATGTCAACAGTGACGCAAGTAACAGAATTTGCAAGATAAAGAACAAAAAATAAGAGAAGTGCAAGGGGCTGCAAATAAGCAGAACATTTTGTTGAATACAGAAGAAAGATGACTGGCAAAAGCAGCAAGCAGATAAACAACATGGGGAGCACAGTAATATGCTGGACTGCATATCCCTAACTCTGTGGAACTTTTGAATATTGTTGTTATTAACCCTCAGCTAGCTGGGATGGAATTTCTGTGAACATACGTAGACATTTACATCCAATTTGTAAAAGGATACAGTGAAAAGAAGACATATGAATCCCACTTTTGAAGTGCTTATTTCTCCTTATTGAAGCTTAGATGTCAGCATCAGGTCATATAAATTGCACCTTAAGAAATAACTGAATCTCAAAAGGCACAGAAGGTTTGAAGAGAAAAAGAGACAAAGGACACTAGAGGGCTAATTATACATATTGAATATGAGATAGGGATATTTTCCACTCCAGCCCCAAAATCTCAAACAAAGCAGAACAAATCAAACCAAAACAAACAAAAAAACCCCCATTGGACAGAATCTGCTTGCTGTGGTTATTTTGCAAGAAAAGTTCTGTTCTTTTATGTAGAAAGTGCAAATGATATGTTGTTCTTTATCCAATAGAGTATGGTTAACCTGTTGGTTAAGCCAAAGTGTCAGATCTAGAAGATCTAACTAATGAGACAAGGTTCCTGAAAAGAATACTTGCCTTTGGGAGAAACTGTAAACAAACTTTTCAAATCTCTTCAAAAGCTCATTGGGATTCAGCACACATTGGGCAAAATAAAAACAAACTCAGTGATTTACCCTGGAACAGGCCTTTCAGGTAATCGGAGAAGAGCAAACAGACAAACAAGTAGCAGTGTTAATTTTCTGATTGGAAAATTGGTAATTTTGACAGTTACTGATTTTTCTGGCAACTGATCACCTGATTATCAGTTTTGGAGAACTTAATCAATAATTGGTGACAAATAAGTGCTTTCTGTATTATTCACCACTTATTTAAATATAACTTTAATTTCACATGTGTGTGTATCCATGCCACTCTTAAATGGTGACAATTGGTGGTGACATGTTAAGCGGATTGTTTCCTAATCTTCATAGAGGTATTTTAAATAAGGCATTTTAGCACTATGAGTTCCAAAGTCTTTGTTAAATGCAGTAGGGAAGTCCGTTTGATTTCATTGTGTTGAATATGTTAAATGTTAGCCTTTCCAATGCATGTGGTTGTGCTATTCATTCAACACAGCTGAGTGAGGGTGGGTCTGTGATCAAAGACTGAGACTGAGTCGTCTCTTCTTCAAGCAAGTCTGCTCCTGTAGCCTATGTACTTGCTCAAATCATTCTGGTTCTTCTGGAGACTTGTGTGAAGGCACCCAGTTACATCCATTCCATCCATTTCTAGAGTGTTGTAGCTATAAAGGTGTTTATTTTTAAAGTATATATACTAAGAACTGCATACATTTGATGCTGACTTATATGGAGTTCTAGATTGCCCTAGAAGATGTGGCTCTCCTGTATCATTAAATACTGCCCCTCAGTCAAAATTTTAGTTCCTCTAGTTTCACTTAAATTTGGCAACACCAAGTAGTCCTTCATGGACCTTTAACAAAGTAGACTATCATCCAATTTGGGGTTTTGTTCTTAGACAGTAATATCCTGGTTTACAATGCCAAAGTACTGTTAGGGTAGAATGAACTAAGTTAAACTTTACTGATATCAATGTGACGCAAGTTAAGGTGGCCCCACCAGTTTATCGTTGCATTCTATTTTATCCTGATAGCAAAGTTCACTTTCTAAAAAATTACTTCCTGTGACTATATGTTGTCTTGTTCCTTCATTTCAGTTTCTCCGATGAGCGTGTTTCTTCATTACTTTCTTATATCTCCTACTGATATAAACACTGTTGTTTGGTTCCTTTCTGTTAGTTTCTGTCTTCACATGATTCGTTACGAGTCATACCCACAAACTTGCTATCTGAGGCTGAGTTTTAGAAAGCAGGCATTCTTTATTGCAGCACTGGATGCACGGGGGATAGTTCCACCTAGCGTGCATACCACAGCTGTAGCACAAACAGGTTAATAGAATAACTAATTGCATATTAATCAGATTAGCATACATACACATAAAAATTATTGCAACTGATTATTTTACTACTGCCTACATCCAATCATGCCCAGTGAAGGATCCATTTCAGTTGAAAGGCTGCTTTTGCAACCACTGACCCATTTGAAGTTCTCGTTGGCTGTCCTTGAAGTCTTTATTCCTGTCCTTGTTCTTTGATCTTGAAGCTTAACACAGTTTCAATCACGTGTGGTCAGTTTCAACACTGTTCTCATCTAGCGTACAGGAACATCTAGTCATAAGAGCAAAGAACTGCAAAACATATGAGTAACTACCACTACTAGTTAATTGCTTGGCTATACTTCTGTCTATTGTTTCAATCACAGTGTTAGTATAAGATTTCTAATAATTATTTACCAAATCTCACTTTTATAGTCACCTAGCAGCAAATCAGTTTCCATGGCTGGTACAAAATATTAAAACCATCAAAATATTTAGACATACCATACAGAATGTATGGAAACATGCTATCAAGAGAGTAAGTTTACAAGCTAGATATTAAGTACTGAGAAACACTATTGAGTATATTGTCTTTTCTACCTGGATGTTAGTGTTATAAGCCTTCCCTTTAACGTATTTCATTTTCCAGCACTCTGTGGCTACCTGTAAAAGGGGTAGCCCATAATTCAGCAGCTTCATTCCTTTCACTCACTCACCAACCATTTCTGGAATTTTCCTCAGTCATACCATCATATCTCTTAAGATTGAAGAAATCAAAAGTAGTTTCATAGGAATAATTTCTCCTTTATAGTTTTATTACAACACAAACAAAGATAGTATTGGCCAAAACTACAGGTTCATCTCTGGACACCTTTGCAAATACTTTAAAATCAGAAAAAAACAAAACAAAACAAAACAAAACAAAACACCCCAGCCCACCTAGTTTTGTTTGTTTAAATAAAGACTAGATTAAAAAAAAAGGTACTCTAACTTTCTATAATAGAGATTTTCACAGCAGATTAGCACTGGGACTAACAATAAACCAGGGGAAAAATGTTAGGATGTAGGAGCAATCACTGGATTTTATTCTATTAGAAGGCAATTTAATAACAATAATAATAATAATAAACAGTAGTTAGGAAACTTTATTTGTCAATTTGCTTTTCCTCAGTAAATTTTCAGATGATATCCCACACATATCTGTGACTGATATATCTGCTATATCCCTACATCTTTGGAACACAGAAAAGAAACACAAGGAAAAGTAGAAAGAAACAAGGAAAGAATCAAGAGCAAATAAACAGCAAATAAACAATGTCTGGAATGAGATAAAAAGATATCAGTTGTGTGTGATCTCCTCTGTCTAAATACTTTTCTTTCATTTTGTGAATGCTTTATATGCAGTTGTTGTTTTACTTCCTCTTTTTATTTGCATCTCATTTTTTCTTGAAAAAAAAGAAACAAACAGGTATTTTATGTTCAATTCAAATGCACCACACTATGGAAAAGACACACAGTGTGCTGTCCCCAGGAGACTTGATTTCCTTCGCTTTGTTTGTCTGTTTTCCTCTCACCAAAAAAAGAAAATTAATTCAGAACGAAAGTTTCTGGTTGTGCTGTGTGTCCAAAACAGTTCACCATTCAGAGTGGATCATTAGTGCAATTCTCCTATGATTTATGCATCCCTCGCATAGACTAGACTGGTGAACTACTCTGTGACTGCAAAGAATCCATTTTCATGGTCATGAGTGGTTCACATTGTTGTATAATAGGATGTACAGTGATGCTATAGTCTTCAATTCAATAATTCTCAGAATTATTACGGTCTGCCAAATCACATATTCTCTGTAGAGAAGGTAATCTCAGAGGCTATATGATTGTATAATATAACTACAGTATGGTTTAGTTTGGAAGGGACCATTAAAGATCAGTTAGTCCAAAACCCTGCTCAGAGCAAGACCAGTTAGGGCAGGTTTCTCAGGATTATGTCCAGTCAAGTTCTGAATATCTCCAAGGATGAAGACTCTACAACTTCTCTGGGCAACCTGTGCTAGTGCTCAGTCACACTTACCATAAAATAAAATAAAATAAAATTTTGAAAAGAAGTATTTTTCTTACATTGAAGTGGAGTTTCCTGTATTTCAGTCGATGCACACTGACTGTCATCCTGTCACTGGGCACCACTAAGAGTCTGTACCCCTGTTCTTTACACCCCCCAAGCATTTATACACATGGATGAGATCTCCCTCAGCCTTCCTGTTGGCCCATTTCTCCAGCTTGCCAAAGTACCTCTGAATAGCAGCACACCGCAACTTGTTTATCAATCACTCCACCCAGTCTTGCATCAGCTGCAAGTATGTTAAGAGTGCATGCTGTCATATTACCCAGGTCGTTGGTGAAGCAATTCTGGAGTACTCCTTCCAGTGCCAAACCCTGAGGTACACCAACAGCGACTGGCCTCCAGTGAGACCTTGTGCTGCCGACCACAATCCTTTAAGACCAACAGTTCAGCCAGTAGTCAGTCCACATCACTGTCCATTTATCTTGTCCATACTTCTTCCTTTTGTCTAGAAGGATGTTACTGAAGGCAGTGTTGAAAGCCTTACTAAAGTCAAGGTAAAAATATCCACTGCTCTTTCCTTCTCCATGAAGCCAGTTATTTCTTTGTTGAAGGCCACTGGGTTAGACAGGCATGGTTTGACCTTCAAAAATCCATGGTGGATATTCCCAATCACCTTCTTGTCCCTCATTGTATTATTATTCAGATTTTTGAAAATGGTTTCCAGTCATGTTTGCTCCATCACTTTCCCTGGGATTGAGATTGACTTGACTGGCTTGTAGTTCCCTGGATATTGCTCCTTGCCTCTCTTGAAGAAAGAAGTGACATTTCCTTTCTTCCAGTCCTGGGAAACTTCCCCCAATCACCATGAAGTTTCAAATATTATGGAGAGAGGTATTAAGAGCACTGCCGCCTCCTTCAGCAGCTCCAGGGATCATGACCTATCTGGTCCAGCTGTTGGGCCCAGCCCAGTGCCCTGGAACCCAGGGTCTCTGCCCAGGCTGAGGGACGTGTCTGCTGCTTTCCTCTTTGCAGGTTCAACCAGTAGTGAAGCTGAGCACCTATCCTAGAGACACACAGACAGACAAACACACACACAAAGGACACTGACAGCACCGGTGACAGACAGGGGTCTGCCTTCAACAGCACCCACAGACACAGACAGGACTGAGGCCAGACACAGGCCCAGCTGGCCATGTCCCCTCCTCCTCTTGGGCCGTCAGAGGCAGAAGGTCACTGCTGCAGCACACATACTGCACTTGCCGGGTTCGCAAGCACAAACACATTTGTGGTTTCCCTGAGAACCAGTATGGCTGCTCTGCCTACCCAGAACTCCTGCCTGGATCCTGGCCCCTTTTACCCATCCCAATGCCCCCCCAGCTTGCCAGCTGGTCCAGCTTGGTGCTCACTGCAAACACACTGCACTCACACACTCGTCCCCCAGGCACTCCACACTTGCGGATCCCCCTAAATACCAGCATGGACCCTCCATCCAACTGATAGCTCAGCCCAGATCCAACACCCCTCTACTCACTGGCTGGTCCAGCTCAAAGTTTGCTAGTGAATGCACCCACACACCCACACACAGTTTAGGGAAGATACAGACACTTGCCCCCAGCAGCCAGCACCAGCCACATGGGCTGTGACCCTCGGTCCTGCTCCAGCCACCTCCATGCTCAGACATTGTCTCTATAGCCTCCCTAAGTCACCTGACTCTGCCTTCACCCCTTGCATGTATCCTTTTAATGGCTGAATTTTGTCAGGAGCTGCTTGTTCATCCATGTAAGTTTCCTGCCACATCTGCTTGTTATCCTTATATATGATATGCACATTGGGCTGGACCGTTCTTGAGCTTGGAGATGGCAATCTCTGAAAATCAATCAGCTCTCCTGGACCACTCTTCTCTCCAGGTCACTCTCCCCAGGATTCTTCCAAGCAGATCTCTGAAGAGGCCAAAGTTTACTCTCCTGAAGGCCAGGGTCGTGATCCTACCACTTGTCTTTCTTCCTCCTCTCAGGAGCCTGAACTCCACCATCTCACAGTTATTGCAGCCAAGGCTGACCACAACCAGTTCTTCCTTCTTTGTAAGTATCAGGTTTAGGAGAGCATCACCCATCATTGGCTCCTCTATCACCTGTGTCAGGAAGTTGTCATCAATACACTCCAGAAATCTCACGGGTTGCTTGTGCCCTGGTGCGTTGCCTTTCTAGCACATAGCGAGGTGGTTCAAGTCCCTTGTGAGCACCAGGGTCTGGAAACATGCAGCTTCTTCCAGTTGTCTGAAAGTTTCAGCTACTTCTTCCTTATCATGTGAACTGTAGCAGACACTCACAACATTATCACCCATGCTAGTCTTTCCAGTAATCCTGACCCATAAGCTTTCAGCTGGCTCCTCATGTGACCCCAGACAGAGCAACATGCATTCCTGCTGCTCTCTCACAGAAATGGCAACTCCCCCACTTCACCATCCTGGGCTGTCCTTCCAAAAGAGCCTATCCACTGCAGCACTCCGGTTGTGTGAGCTATCCAACCGTGTTTCTGTCATCCAAGTGAGATCATAGCCCTGCAACTGCAGACAGATATCTAGTTCCTCCTGTTTGCTCCCTGTGCACGTGCATTAATATAAAGGCACTCCACCTATGCGCATTTCCCAGAGAAGGTATGAGAGCTTCCCCCGTTATGCTGTCCTATAGATCTTTCCTTATTTGTGTGTATATGCTTGAGGTGGGCCCCTTTCAGCTCTGTTTTGTTGATTATGAGGTCTTTCCTTTTTGTATCACCCTGCTCAATTTGCTTGGCATTAAAATATGCAGCAAAATTAATATCATAGCAGAAGATGTGTCAAAACAATTCTGTGAGTAGCGAAGACTTTAGTTAGCTATAACATTAGCATTGTGGAAAGAAAAATGAAGAAAAGATAGTGGGGAAGGCATGATCAATGAAAACCAGGTACCAATGTTTGTAAAGGATCAAGGGCAAAGGAAAAGAACACATTCAAATATTTAGCTACTCAAAAAAACAGAGGAGGTCCCTGGTGTTTCTCAAATTGTTCCAGTCACCTAGAGCTTTGCACAGGGCTCTCTCACCACTGTCCTCCTCACTCCAATGGGACAGAGCGAAGGACAGAGCAAACAGCCAAATTGTTTGTTTCCCCAAAGTGAAACCACGTAGGTCCACAGTGGTTTATTCTTTCCGAGACATATTTTATTCCTTTTTTTTGATTAAGAGTTCATGCTTCAGCAGATGCTGTATCATTTTTTTATTTTATTTCTTTTATCTACCTGTAATCTCTGTATCATTTTGACCCAGATCACTATGTTCAGGTCACAAATGATTAGCTTCTCTGCTTCATCTTCCTGTTCTGTTCTGGCCTTAGCCCTTCAATATAGTTCACGCTGCATGATAATTTGTTAGTATGTGAGAAGCCAGAAATAAACTATGGCTGTGACAAATACTGTGTAGTGGAGTATTACCTTATTAGTAGGAAGTCGATGTCACAAACAAGAAAGAAAAACTACTTTCTTTGAGCAAACTGGCAACACTTACAGCTTTTTTATGGTTTTATTATGAGCTCTGAGAATATGAAACTTGACATTATTCTAGACTTTAGAAAAAATATCTGCAGCTGCAGTATTATAGGTTAGCCAAAAATTAAAGGCACCATTTTAAATCCTTCAGCTCTGACTGAGCCAGTAAAACAGCTATGCTAGATGCGTAGCACAATTACTCTGCATCTATGCTACCTGGATCTTTTCACCGTTGGGCTGTCTGACCTAAGCATGTAGATGTAACACTTTTGAGAGAGAATTTGCTTTCAAACAACTTTAAAAAATTTTAAAAGTTAGGATTCTGAACTCTACCAATCTAGGCCCTTTTGTAGCTACTGGAGAAAGAGGTGACTCTAGTGGGAAACAACACATTCAAAGTCATAAGACTGGCCAGGCAATTCAACTTCCCTGATTTTGAAGGGAATCTAGTACAGCAGTTTAAACTATATGCTTCACTTTAAATTGATCAAAGCTGGGGTAAGGTCAATCCTAGTGTCTGGATCTCATGCCATATTTCACATAACATACTGTTGTCACCCTCACGATCTATGTAGATCTGTGCTTTATGAAGAATGAGAAGTGTCTGTGTGGCTTCAGAGCTATGTGTGTTGTTTTGTCATGTAGTATCTCAGGAAATATTTTCTTATCATTTCTCAGTTGTGGTGGCGTAATTCTATCACAAAATAGATTAACTAGTTAATTTTCAAAAGGACAGTTTTGAAGGAGGGCAACTGGTATACTGGAGTTTCTCACAATCATGTAGTACATCTATATTTTATTTCCATAAAGGATTCTCAACATTTATCTGAATCACAGCTGTTTCTTACATGCACAACAGACTGTGTGTGAACTAATATCTCCTGAAAATTTGTGTCTGTAAAAAAGCTTAAATGATAAGTTTAGATGGACTTGTCTAAATACTGATATCTCATCTGGTTTTTTATGTCTCTTTGCTATTTGTTCTTCTCAGCTCACAAAGGCATTGGATTCACTGGAATTTGCAATATATTAAACTCCCATGTGGTGAAATAATCTGTATCAGAAGTTGTAAGAGTAGTCCTATGAGTAATAGTAGTTTATTTGTTTGTTTTTTCATCTTAAAAGTTATCTACTGGTCTAGTGCTAAAAACAGGGGAGATCACATAACTGACCCAGCCAATAGAATACAGAATTGTATATTAACCTTCCTATCATCCTTGTCCTTAAGTTAGAGAGATATGGATTTGATGGATAAGGAATTGGCTGGATGGCTGCATCCAAAGAGTTACAGTAAAGGGCTCAATGTCCAAATGGAAACCAGTAATTAGTTGTACCCCTCAGCAGTCTGTACTGGGACCAACACTGTTCAATATCTGTATTAATGACACAGACAGTGTGATTGAGTGCACCCTCAGCAAGTTTGTGGATGACACCAACCTGAGTGGTGCAGTGAATACACTGGAGGGAAGGGATGCCATCCAGAAGGACCCTTACAGGCTTGAGGAGTGGGCCCATGCAAACCTCATGAAGCTCAACAAGGCCAAGTGCAAAGTCCTGCACATGGGTCGGGGCAATCCTAAGCACAAATACAGGCTGGGCAATGAGTGGATTGAGAGCAGCCCTGCGGAGAAGGACTTGGGGGTATTGGTGGGTGAAAAAATGAACATGACCCAGCAATGTGCATTTGCAGCCCAGAAAGCCAACCATATTCCAGGTTGCATCAAAAGGACCATGACCAGCAGGTCAAGGGAGTTAATTTTCCACCTCTGCTCTGTTATTGTGGGAGCCCACCTTGTATACTGCATCCAGGTCTGGGACCCTCAGCACAAGAAAGACATGAACCTGTTAGAGCGGGTCCAGAGGAGGGCCACAAAAATGATCAGAGGGATAGAACACCTCTCCTATGAGGAAAGGCTGAGAAAGTTGGGATTGT
Organism: Aviceda cuculoides; assembly: GCA_035590195.1. Taxonomy (NCBI): domain Eukaryota; kingdom Metazoa; phylum Chordata; class Aves; order Accipitriformes; family Accipitridae; genus Aviceda; species Aviceda cuculoides. The sequence goes on along the minus strand of JAVJGG010000008.1, from coordinate 10,641,696 downwards.
TTAGCCTGGAGAAGAGGAGGATCCGGGAAGACTTTATTGCTGCCTTTCAATTCTTAATAGGGGCTTATAAGAAACATGGAGAAAGAGTTTTTACCAGGGCCTGTAGTAACAGGACAAGAGTTAATGGTTTAAACTGAAAGAGGATAGCTTTAGATGGACATAAGGAAGAAGTTTTTTACAATGAGGAGGGTGAGGCACTGGAACAGGTTGCCCAGAAAAGTTGTGGACGCCCCATCATCAGAAATGTTCAAGGCCAGGTTGGATGAGTCTTTGAGCAACCTGATCTAGTGAAAGATGACCCTGTCCATGGCAGGAGGTAGCAGTTGGACTAGATGATCTTTAAAGGACTCTTCCAACACAAACCATTCTATCATTATGTGATTCTATGATCTAGTGCATGCAATTTGCTGAAATCTGTTATTTCGCATTGTATTTTACTTGAAGAAGTTTGTAATGAAACAAGCTAAAATAAATAACTAGTAGCAATAGAAAGATAATTAGTGAATAACATACCTGATTTGTGGAAATTAAGCAAACTAGAAGGGTCTAGGAGAAAAAAAAAGAAAAGAGTGAAAGAGTTCACATAGTCATTCTTCCATTTCAGCTTTGTTAACTAAATAGTAAATGCTTTGGGAAAGACTCTTAAAAAAATGGCATGTAACTGTGGGAAAATTAACATTACATTTGGAGAAACTTCTCATCTAAAAGTGTGTCTTGTTCTATTGTGTATACACAGCAGAGAAAGCTCAGAAATACTGAGGGAGACTGGTGACTGAAACTCAAGAGTGTCTTGGAAAAGGGAATAGTTATTATTACATCTGGATGAAGAATCAGAAAAAAATATGTGGAATTAATGAGAAGAAAGAATAGACAGAAGAAAAACATAGAAAAGCAGTAATAGTGAGTAACATTTGTGTGCACTTTGTTTTGCCTAACTTTTCTGTCATCAGCCAGAATTGCTAACAAAGTGATGGAGTGATGAACCTCTCCCTGACAACAGGTCAAAAAGTCTCTAGCATACATAGTTTTCCTTTAAAAAGACCAGATGCATAACAATGAAAGCTTTTGCCTTAGAATGTAACAATATTTATAATTTCTATATAATAGCTTTCACCTCCAGAATTATATCTCGGAAGACAATCCCATAACAACAGTGTAGAAGGATTGTGAGATGTAAATATCTCAATTCGATCAGACAGAATAAGGATTGAAACATTCTGCTTGAATGTCTGTCCAGCCAAATCACTGCCTCTTCAAAACTAGCATTTTTTTTTTTTTTTAAATGAAGGAAAAATGCAAGTAAGCAAATGAAAAAAAAGAAAAATAAGGTGACATGGAGGACACTTGGTAGGGACATATAATGTTCATTGGAACTTCTGAGAGCAGAGGACATGCTACCACACACTGTGAGGATGTCACGAGGTATCACATTTAAAAACTCAAAGTGAAAGCAGTTTTTTGGACATTCTTTTATTGTGTAAAAGAAGTAATAAATGGGAGAACTTGTTATAACCTACAATCCTGTATAAGTAAATTTTTTTTAGGAGTTTAGGAACCACTGAAAAGAAGCAGAAAAAAAGACTGAATAGTAATAACTTTCATAAATATTTAAAAGAAGTGTTCAGAGGACAAAATACAGTGCAATTAAAAACTTAATAACAGGAGCAGCCATTTGTTTGCATGTTGCTCCTAAGATTTAACATGCATGAGAACTCTCATCTGGCATAAAGAGACAATCACATGTAAAAGACTTTATGTAAAATATGAAATAAACTTCCACTTAGTGGTCCAAACTGGCAAGTACAATCTTGCAGCACTGCATGATGGAGGAGATAGGGGACATTTATAATTTTCTTCATCTTCGAGATGAAGAACCCCTCAAGAAAACTCTTACAGTTTGAATTGCTATACCCCTTATAGGAAAGGATGATGTGTAGCATTTCTCTTCAGAGAAGTATGAGCAGTACCAGGCTGGACAGTGGTCATTTTTTGTGCTTATCTGTACCAGTTAGCATTCATATACTCGTTCAGAGATACTGGTCACTATTGTGTGTAAGCAAATATTGAGCAGTATTCATATATGGTCCGAGTTTCAGCTTAAGAACCAGCTCAGAGCAAATCTTGATGGAGGTCATACATCTTTAGGGAGGAGTAAAACAAGACAATCTCATTTTTTTGAGTAAGTGCTTTAGGGACATCCCGAATCACATGATTTGTTAGAACCCCTATACCATCTATATAATGATAGAAAACTCCTGACTGACTTATCTTTCATGAATTTATCTTACCCTTTTCAAAGATTCACACTGTTCATGTGTACAATACCTGTGGCAAAATGTACCAGAGGCAAATTGTGCAGGTACTACACATGAAAAATTATTCATATTTGGTTTAAACTTCAGTTGTGTAATACTCTCAAGATCTTGCACTGTGTGACATAGCATATACCTTCTGTATAAAGTTCCTGATTTTATAAGTGTGTATCATGTATGCCTCGGACATCTCTTATATAAACTGAAGAATCCCTTTCAGTTGAAGAATACTTGTCAAAATGTTGTTTGTTGCTACATTTTTATTTATTTTTTTTTATTCTTTTTGCCTTTTATTATTGAAATGGCCAAAATCATATGTACTGAAGACAGAGGTGCTGCATGTATTTATTTGGTTGCATAATAATGATTTTTGTTTTGTTGACTGTCTATTCCATAATAAATTCTAGTATTCTGTTTGACCCTTTGTTTACCACTTCATCCAGTTAACTGATGTTGTAAAAGAACTGCTTAGGCAACATCTGTTCTAAGTTGCCAGCATTTTTAAATGGCAGTCATAAGTATACATAGGAAATAAGGGGATAAAAAGAGTTGTATTATTTCCTGAGAATTAATCTGTAGCTTTCATAGGATTCTTTTTTTTAAACAAACTTAGCCTGATGCAGAGCTTAAATATAGTAGGAATATGCTGTAGGAGTTTTTTCCAAACTTTTTTTTTTTTTTTTGAATAACCATTAAACTGAAAAAATAAATTAAGGCTTCAAATTTTAATTTGCAGTGCAACTGAAATTTTTCTTTTAGCTAAATAATGAGTGAAATAACTCCTTATCTACAAAAAGTCATATCTGTGGTCCACAGCTGTGATAATATTAGTTTCCCCAGGAACTGGTTAGATAGTGTGAAAATATTTAAATATGTTGCCATGTATAATGTAATGTAAAAAGCCTAAAAAAATAAGTTTCTGAAATAAAAAAAAGAAGTGAGATCCAATCTAATTTAAACACCTACCCTGCATGAACACTGTAGCTGTCTTTTGAAATTATATTGCTTTTATAAGTTTCCTTGATCTTCACTACTTAATCAATGGAGACATTTAAAAAAAAATCACAGGGAGGATCCTATTCATCTGACATTTTTACCTAAATTAATCAAAGGCTTTTTTCTTTTGGAGGCTTACAAAGGTATCTACCCCTTTCTGTTGACTATGTAGACAATTCAGAGTAAAACTTATTTCTTAGTTTTGAGTGTTCACTAACGATGTGTCATGGATCAGCTTTTATTTTTTTAGGGGCCTTTAGCAGAGTGGAACTAGATAAGGTCTCCCAGAAAGTAAGCTTAATATGAGAATGGCCTTTATCCTACTTAAATATAAACATCCGTGTTAAGATGCTTATAGTTCATCCTACTTCTCTTAGATACGTTTATTATTTTCTCTTATTGAAAAGACCAAAATAGGTCTTTTACTTTTCCCAGAGTGCCTTTACCAAATACAGAGATCCAAATAAACAACTACTATGGATTAGTTTTTAGGCATTTATTGTGTGATGAAAGAGATCCGGCTACTAAGCATATGTGAAAATGAGTTCCTCTTCCCAAAGCTTAACCTTTTGAAGACGGCTTGTCTCAACTAATTGCTTAGCTTTAGATTTTATTTTATTTTCATATGTGCTAGGAATAGAAAGGGACCTCTTTACATCAATTGGTGCCACAATGTAATTTGGCTTCCTATGTAAGGTGGTTGTGATAAGCACTTACAGAGAAATCAAAACCGTGTGAAAAGAATCCTACTGTTGCTTAGGGTATATCTGGTACATTAGGCAGACAAAAGTCAGGCACAAGCTAGGCAGACCAGAATGTTTATTTGTACTTTTAAAAAAGCTTCTTACAAAATTATGCATTTAGTTATATTGCATGCAGCAAAAATTACACATTTAAGCACCATCTACCTAGCTCTGAAGGTCTTTTTTCTAGATAACGTTATGTTTCCTAAAGACTAGAATTTGTTAAGGAATTGTCTTTAAGCATAACAAAATTGATAAATATAAAGGTGCCTTAATGTTTGCATTGTGTACCTGTTTCTTAGGACAATTAACAAGATTTGGATCCATAATTCTGATTCACTAAAAGATTACTTTGCTCAAATAGCACATAGCTTTCACATATGAAATTGCTAGTTTGTTCAGTCACATTGCCACAGATCCGACAAGTGTATTTCTTTGAGCAGTTATACAAAAGAATGTTTATTGCCATGGTGCTTTTACTGCGCAGCTCCACCCTTTCTCATCTGATTTGTACTTCACAACTTAGCATACATGATAATGACCTTTTCAGAAAACAGTGGAAAATTGGTTGCAAGGCTATTACATTCACAGATTTATTTTTACTATGTCCTAGGTTATAGCGCCTGCATGCAACAAATATATAAATGAATTGCTGTCTCTCTTTACTTGTTTCTCTTTAACGTTACAAATAAATGTGGAGTAAGATTGAATTCCTTCAAAAAAAAACTTAGTACCTTTCACTAAGTATTGATATTTTGGGGTTGGCTTGTTTCATAGAAATAAACATATCATGTAACTGGTATAAACACTGATTTCTGCTACCCTGTCCTGAATACTATATCACCCTTTATTGCATTTTACAGTATTTAAATACATCACTCTATTTAACAGAAGTTTACTGGGAAATTTACATATAAGAATAAAGACAAACTTCCTACCATGAATACTGGGAAAATTTTAAAAATGTGTTATTTTTAATGTTTAGACACGCTGTTGTTAAGTAATTCCAAATTTACTACCATAACAATCAGCTTTCCCTTCCAGCTGACTTTTTTAGATGAGGGCTGCATGTTTGTAGTTTTCCTAGGGGTAGTCCAGCTTACAGAAGACAACCTTCATGGCAATACAGAGTATAAATGATAGGGGGATGTCTTCCATAAGTCCTACTGAGATTTTGGTAAAGCACAAAGGATCTGATTAGCAGTAAACTAACACGGGGGGGGGGACACACGACACACAGAATGGGATGGGGGGTGGGACACAGCA
>JAVJGG010000008.1:10615205-10635019 GCA_035590195.1 Aviceda cuculoides | reverse complement strand
TCTTACCTCAACCCATGAGTTTTACTTTTTTTCTCAATTTTCTCCCCCACCCCACTGGGTGGGGGGCAAGTGAGCGAGCGGCTGTGTGGTGCTTAGTTGCTGGCTGGGGTTAAACCACTACAACACTCATTTTCAGGCATGGGCCATTTTGCCTATACACCCTATTGGCACTCCAAATAAATTTCAGACAAACACCATTTGGAGAGTAGAAATGTGACACAATAGGATGGAGAGAATTGATTTCACAATTTCCACCTCAGGTTTTGTTATTCTTATTGTTTTCATATGTTCAGATTTCCTTTCCAAAATGCTTATTCTGACCAGGGTTTGAATATCTGTATCTGATGATGCTGCACAGGCCATGGTGAAATAGTAGAAGCACAGGTGTGTCATGCAGACTCTTTAGGGACTGAGTAGACTATTAAAACAATGCTATGCTCCAGGTTTCTCAGATTCTCATCATTAATAGACTAATACGGTTCAGACTTTCAGCTCTAGCTCTACATTTACCTTCACCTCAGCATTTAAAATGTCATGTGTTTTCTAGATTCAGAATACCATATAGCCTGAGACCCATCTCCCGTACAGATATGACATATTCATCATGGTTCAGGTGAGGTGCCACTGGTTTACCTGAACCTTCCAATTCTCATGTTTATAGCTGTTATCACTGAGCTCTGATTTATCAGTAGTCATAAAATGATTTTGTCACTGTGTAGAATGAAAGGTAACTCCTTTCTTACATATGTATTTGGAGCCTTCCAATAAAAGTTTTTCTTCCCCCTCTCTCTCTCTTATGGGAATAGAGTAATTCTGAGGAAAATCTGTATTTCTTCCCTGTGTAACCACATTCCTTAGAAGATTAGAAATAAAATAAAAGCTTCAAGTGAATGCATGAGCAGGCAAAGTTTAGTGAAAGAGTTATCTCTAATACCTTTTCTTTGTTTTCTTCAGGAATAAGATGAATGTCAGATGTCAGAAAACTAGCCTTGGAGAAAATAATTAAGAATGGGTATTTTTTTCTCACATTCTGTCTAGTTTATGTATTCTGTTTTAGTGAACAGACTCACATATCCTACAATGCTTCTCAACACCTTTTCCTTGGCTTAACATCACATTTTCATCACCTCTTTACTAACAGCATCAGAAAGGCTACAATGTTGCCAGACCTTTGCCAACTTTGCAAATATCTCACAGTGTTCAGAATTAACGTATTCTGTCCTCATAAATGTTATAACAGAATCCTTCGTGATTAAACACCCACTATATACCAGGTTAATGCATTACAAGGTTTATTGCTTTATTATGCTATTAGCACCCCCTCCCCAAAACAACAACCCCCCCCCAACATCATGTGTACCCTTCTACACTCTTTTTTCCTCTTTTGAAAATAACAACACTCTTAATTAGCTGGGCTTCTCAGGAGCTTAATTGCTTTCTGCTTACATAAGTACCAGACCTTAATATAGACAAGAATTTTCATCCTATAATTGTTAGGTTCACAGTAGACTACTGTAGTGTGGTGCACAACATGATCTCTCCCCTCCCAGATGTCAATCTGAAGCTTGCTAATTTTTCTCTTTTGTTATCTAGATCACTGGAGAGTCCCCAGGACTCCATATTTTACTTGATAACTGCCAACGTAATGTCAAAGATCATAACAATTGACCTAAACAAACTCTACAAAGAGCTTTGCTGAGCATCCGAAAGTCAGTTAATGACAAAAATAAGTCTGTATGCACTGCTTTTGGAGCTTGGAGCTGATACTTGAATAACTAGCTATATAACTGCAGCTCGATTCTCTTACTCCATCTCAAATTTTAAAAATTTTCTTTTAATGCCAAGGATGACATAACACTCACTCTAAATAACTAGCCTCCATGAGCAGTAAAATAAATGAAGCCTGCTCTCCCAGAATATTTTCTTTGGTAGTTGGATTCAGTGCTGTCCAGTGAGGGATAAAGCAACCATTTTTTCTTTGGGGATTTTTGGTGTCAAATATGTGGAGCTCATTATGTAGTCTCTGCTCAGTTGGGTGATCTTTACCCTAGCGGGCCTACAATTTTCATGAAAGAAGAAAATCACTGATCTTAACATCTCTGCTTCTCTCCCAAATTATGTAAAATTGATTATAAGGAATTTCCATTTCTCTAGGAGATCCACTTAAAATCTGTGGAAAGTAGACAATTTCTTAAAATAAAAAAAAACCCAAAAACCCATGCTATATCCACAACATTAACATATACTGGATTATACGCATATCTCCAGGTCCTGTTGGTAATGAAGAAGTTAACATACAATATCTTTTTATCAGTGCAGACTGAAAGCAATAATAGATAGTCTTAACAGTGAAGGTCCGTAATCCATATCATTTTTTGACTCAGGCTGTAGAGAGATATTGAAGGAATATGAAATGATTCTATCTCAATATTAGCATTGCTTATTCAGATCTAGTACAAAATAGCAGTTGGCTCCAGCTCTCATAATTGAAATACCCACGAACCGGAGGATAAACTAATCTTTTTTTTTTTTTTTTTTTTTCTTTTTCTTTCTTTAACCCCAGTGAATGTCAAGGGATATTTCTGCTCCACTGCAAAATCTTCAAAACTTAAAATCATTTTCTTTTTCAAGATTTTTGTATTTTATATTATGTCTTCACATTGTTGAAATGAACAAACAAACAAAAACTCAAACTACCCTGCTAAAAGGCTGTGAGCACACAGAATAGTTATAAGTGCATGGCAGACCACAGAATTAACCTAAAATATTTTTCTAAAGTTTTACTAGAAACAGTATCAACTTCCTATCTATAACCATTGTGTATTCAGTTACAAAGAGCTATGTTATTCCACTCCTGCCCTTTGCGTGTTTCTTTGAGTTTTGGATTTGTTTTTTTTGTTGTTCTTTTGGTGGTTAAAATTTTTAATGACTCCTGTGTATGCTCAGACACTAAATCACTAACAAATTAAAATTAAGTATTTAAAAAATCAAATAAATTATTACAGTTACTTTATGTATAAATATATGGTGGGGGGGTTATTATTAATTCTGAGGGAATTGAAGAAGAGAGGAAGCGGCAAAAGATGAGGGGGTTTATGTCCTCCGTCTTGTTTAAAAAATAAAATAGAGGTTTAATTCAAATGAAATACTGTCAAATGAACAAAATAATGAAATGATAAATATTGAACATGAAAACATTAGCTACATTGATCTGTGAGCTGTCAGCTGCACTCATCTGGGAGATTTTTTTTGAACATACAAAGAAAATCTGCTATCATGTTTAAGTTTTCGTGAGCTAGTAACAGAGAGCTTGTATTTTCTGAGACTTATTACATAAACGTAATGTGTTGTTCATGTCAGTCCTTACTTGTCAGTATCTAATGGAAAACAAAACATTTGCTAGAAGTTTGTTTTTTCTCTCAAGCATTATAAGATTTAATGAATTCTGGGGAGCAAAAAAATGCAAACTCTTTTCTCTGGAATGATGCAGAGAACAAGCTGAACCTCAGTGCATGTAGAGCATCACTTCAGAGATCATGGCAGGAAGCACAAATCTGAGGACAGGAAAAAAGATGGGCCTGAAGAGTAAACAGGAAATTACAGGTAAGGTTCAGTTTTAATGAAGAGCAATTAATTTCAAAAATGTAAGTTATATAATTCTATCTCATATAATTCTGACTGGATGTGTGTGTATATATATATATATATGTGTGTGTGTGTGTGTGTGTGTATACTATGTATATTTGCCCTGAGATTTAGGTGGTGATATTTTGAAAAATTAAGAAAACAAAAATACTGAGAAACTTAGAGCATTTTCAAATTGCTAGCGACAGTATGGTCTCTTTAGTTGTTCTACATGCAGATATCCACTTTTGTTTTCTTTTTTATTTTTTATTTACTTGGATAAACAAACTAAACTTAGGGGTTTTTTTCTCCGCCCCCCCCCCCCCCCTTACACTATACTATACTATTATCAAGGAAGAATTGTGTTTTAAATACTTTGTTCTGCAGCAAAAATTCTAGCAGAAAAAAATGGAAGATATCATCCTTCATTTCATATTATGTGAATAGTGAAGAACATTGGTTTTGTTCTAGCATTTAACTCAGATATCAACAGTTTTATGTTTCTTTGTTTAGGCTGATCATACAATCTGAAAATTTTTAGTTCTTGTGCCTTACCATCTTCTAATTTTACAGTTATTTAACTGTTAAGAAGGCTGATGGAACAATCATTCTTCCATTAAGAAATGGAGGAACAGTCAAATCAGATTAAAGCGAAACCTGTTCACACTTGTACCTGTCTCCCAATGGCAGATGTTACTGACTTTTTAAGAGGGAGAAATATAGAAACTTGACATAACAAAATGTGGAATAATTTTGTTGCCACAAAAGGTTTTTGTTTCTTTACCTTTAATTTTTATGCTTTGTGCATGATTGATTGAATGCAATATTTTAATTCATTTCTTCTGTTTGTGCAAATTTACTGTTTTACTTTTAAAAAAAATATTGATATTTAAATGGGAATGTAATTTCTGGAGTAAAAAGGAGTGATCGGCCTTCCCTTGAATTTTATCTTCCTGAGCACCGCTTTATTCTCACCTATACTAATTTTCCCAGCTTCTCAAACAACAAAAAAAATACAGACATGTAAAGGAAAAATTACTTCTCATACTTCAAGATATAATCCACATATACTTCTAAAGCACAATATCTGTCGGGAAAAAATATCACAGCTGATATGTTATTAGTCTAAATAGATACAGTTTCTTGTTTCCTGATGAAGTAAAAAAGTATTTTCTCATATGAGAACTGTTAATCATTAATGTACATAATCATGACAAGCTGGTATGAAATTGTTATGGCAGTGTGTATTAGTTTTTGACAGCTCTGCAGTCCTCAGTCTTTTCTGAAGGAGTGGAAGAACATAAACTACCTTAAAAAAAAGGAGAGCAGGACACAACTGCCCAGGAGTGATGGAAAACTGCCAAGAGGCTTTTACATCACCAATACTTCCTTCCAGTCCCTGTAGGAACAAAACATGAGAAAGTGAAAATATGTTTCCAGTTTATGCTGAGAATCAACTGCATTAGGAGCCTTGTGGTATTTTAACAAAGTGTAGGAAGATTGGCTTGCACAGAGAAGCTGCATGATCTAGCCATTGCAAAGCTGAGCTTTAAGCTACCTTACTGTATGTAGCCAAACCTCTTTTGTATGCTGCTTACCTCCGTTGCAGATATTGGACCAAGTTTGGGTTTGTTCTTTTCTTACTACTCTCTAAATTAATTTCACAAAACAGAAGGTGATAAAATTTGCAATGTAGGTATTATTTTTACTTCTTCAACTGACATTAAAAAATACATGGTACATATGCCGAATAAATAAAAATAATTGTCTTAGTACATCACTTGTAATACCTCATTTAACTTCAGTTTTTGTTTCATATGTGGAAATAAAGTCAAATTGTAAAAAAAAAAAAAAAAAAAAAGATGAACAAACACACACACACACACACACAGAGGACACGGCCGGTCACGCAGTCGGCCACGGAGAAGGTTCTGCCTCCAGCAGCACCCACCCACAGGACTGAGGCCAGACAGAGGCCCAGCCGGCCACGTCCCCTCCTCCTCTGGGGCCGGCGGAGGCAGAAGGTCACTGCTGCAGCACCCACCGCACTCGCCGGGCTCACACGCACACACACAGTCACTGATCCCCCAAGCACCGGCCTAGCTTTTCTGCCTGCCTGGCATCCCTGTCCGGATCCCCCCTCTCACCTACCCCCATACCCCTGCAACTCACCGGCTTGTCCACCTTGAAGTTTGCCAGTGAATACACAGGCACACCCCATGCACATCCAGTTTGGGGAGATACAGACACTCACAGCCCCCATCAGCCAGCACCAGGCACACGGGCTGTGACCCATGATCCTGCTCCGGCTGCTGATGCTGAGTCTTTCACTTGCCTCGGACACCCTGGAACTCCCAGTAGCTGTTTATGGAACACACACAATTCCCACCCCAGCGGCTGGAGGTTAAAGACCCCCACTGGCTCCAGTAACCGATACCACAGGCTGGGTGTCTCCAGTAGTCATCACGAAATTTTACTCACACGTATACAGGTCTCACCAGCAGCTGGCACGGCATCCTTGCACAACACACACACACAGGCTAGAGTAAGATTATGCAGAGAGGCAGTTAAGAAAAGATTTAATAAGAAGGTGTAAGAAGACAGAACAGACTGCACAGTGATCAGACAAGCTACTGACTGGCACCATTTTGCACACAGCTGTCCCCTTTTATGCCCCTTTCTCTCTACCCCCACTCTTTGTTCCTCCCTACTCCTCCCTTTCCCTGCACATTCCTTCATCAGTTTGCACACTCCAATTAAACCAACATCCTGGACCCCCAGGTTGACATCCTTGTGGGCTGCAAAATCCATGCTGGCCCTCTCTGAAGTGATTCCTGCAGTTTGTTGACAGCCCATCAATTTGTGTAACTGCCAGGGTTTCATTGTCTCCCTAGTTGTTTGTCAGGGCTGTGTCTGTACGCTTTGTTTACTGCCTCCCACTTTTCCATATCATGTCATTTTAACATGGTCCTCAGTCAGATGATCCTACTGACATCATCCTCACACTCCACACACTCTTATCAACTGATTTATCTGACCACGTTTGTTTTTTGGTATTGTCTCCATTATCAGGGGTTTGCCTCTGTGTTTTTTGCTTCCCCTTTTTCCTTATTATCCCATTTTCACAAGGTCCTTGATCAGATAACCTTAAGGGTGCAGATGCTATTTCCTTACACATGCTCTTAAACACCTTTAATATTATATTTTATATTACTTTACACAGATGCCCTGTCTCACTTTTACTGTAATACGGCCTCACTGAGACTGATGGATTTGTCTCGTAAAGACATCATGTCACTGACTGCCTCAAAAATATATGTACTATATAACCACAAGCAAAATTTTTTGTTGGTCAACATCAAGCTGATGACACTAATAGAGCTTCTAGTGGACTTCATGCACTGGGAAATCTCTGTCTACAATTTGGTTTTTGCATATCATCATTCCCATGATATTTCATGTGCAGATGAAAATATAATTTCCCTAATATTTCCAAGGCTTCCTCATTATTTTTCTTACAGTTATTTCAGATGACCAGAATAATTAATAAACGCTACTGAACCTGCTGTGCAAGTATACAAGGCAAATGATCACACACATCCAAAACCCCAAGGCAATGTTCGCTGGAGTTTGATTCAGGCTAAAAGTCTGAGCAGCACAGGAATTAGAATTGACTGCTCTTCTGTCCAGGTATCAGAGTCCTCAACTAACATTTATCCAATCCCAATGTATTTATGAAGAGGAAGTCCATGACCCTAAGCATTATCTGTTTTATTTTAAACACCAATGCACATCAATACTATGAATTATTCAGGTTACACTGAATTTAAAATGTGTGACTTAGGTCAGACTCCAAGATCATTATGTTTAAAATTCAGACAGAAGCAGTGCTTGAGGGGATTGTAGGAGAAAGGGATAACCTCTGGATTAATGAATGTATTACTAAGGATTTTATCATCATCCTTTTTTGTACATTCTGATCACAGGAATATGATAAGTACTGAAGTAACACAAGCTCAAATCCAAGCCTTCTCATACCTTAAGAAAAATTCAGAGGTTACACTTTCTGTGATCCATCTGTATGCTATTCAGAAAGATGATCAGTCCTCCTGTCTTCCTTTGAATTTAACATAATTAACAGTGACATGTAAATCAATGTGATTTAAGCACCCTCATTCCCCCACAGCTTTTAGTTAAAGGACTTTAAAGATTTATAATTAGGAAGCAAAATGGCTGAAGAACTCTATTTGTTAAAAGTATATATTTTAAACAGCCACCACCAAATTCAGTAGTCTTAATAGCATTTTAAACCCTAGTAAATCTGGCAACTGGTTACATTTATTTATAGTAACTTAGTCCGTACTTGATCATTTCTCTCTCTCTCTCTTTTTTTTTTTAAATATCTTTTTTTTTATAAAGTGTTAATTGTCCAGGATTTTCAAAATGTAATAAGAGGGCATACTTGGATGATAAGCTTATTAAAAAATGATTTAAGAGTATCTTTCCTTTACACAAACATTAAAAATCTTAACTGTCATTCAAACATAAGCTTTCTTTCCATCACAAACTTGAAAAGCAAATAAAACAAAAATTATATTGTGAATTCAGTACTGATTTTTATTTAGATAGCTGTCTAATAAATCACGGTCTCCTCTGGAACGATGTTTTCTAAATTCTGGCAGACTTTTTTTGATATGATTGCTGTGTCTTTGTTACTGTGGAAATATTTTTTAGATCCCAATGGATTTTCTAGTCACAGTCTGAACAAAATCTGATGGTTAGTTACACTGCTTAAGAAACTTAAACTCTGAGTCTAGTCTGCCTAGCAAAGGAGAGAGAAGACGAAGTCTAAACTAATGCACCAAGAACTGCTTCTGCACCACACTGAGAACTGCTAAGGGTGCACAACAGTAAGTTCTTTCCTTCATAGAAAGAGAGGACATGAAAACATGATTCACTGCTATCCCCACAGGCTTTGAGGAGAAAAGGAAAACAAACCTAAATCCCCACTGTGTAGAATCAGAGACCCAAAACTTGAGTTATGCCTCAGTAAGCATACTTGATATGGTCAAGATTATATTAGGAGACTTCAGAATGGAACTTCACAGAACAAGATCCTTTCAGGCAACTTGGGGTGGGGTTGCGAGTTATCCAGATTGCATGTTATTTAATAAGGTGCACATCTTTTAAGTATAGATTTTAAAGCACTCAGGATGAGATGTTCTGTGAGGACCGAAAGACCAAAACCTTGCTTCCTATTAATCCAGAGTAAGAATACTGACAGGAAAAGGTATTTCCCTTCAGAAGTAGATCACTATGTTTAATTTTCCATGAGAAAGATGCCAGGAAAAGATGCATTCTGTGCATCTTAATATTTAATTCTAGTATGAATCAGAATTCTTGTTTTCAGGTCATCTAATAATTTTCCCTTGAAATGTATTTTAATACCCAGCAAAACTTTATCACTTTCAATGCTCCTGTTTGACAATGATAATCTCACTATGAGCCTTCTCTTAGATTCCTGAATAAGAAATTTCTCTGATTTTTCTCATAGTCCTAATAGATATATATAGTAATACTTCCAATGTTTTTCACCTTCTTTGTAATTGAAATCTGTCATTAAATGTTTTATTACATTCTTCTCTTTTTTATCTCATTCTTTTTCTAAAGGATATAGATAGGGATCATAGCACTGACTTTAAAATTATATTATATTATTATATAAAAAATGTTATGTTAAAAATTTGTCTTTTTGCTACACTTTCACTTAAGCTAAAAAGTAGGCAAAGTGATTCTTTGATAAACTCCACAAATGAGTCAAGTGTGAGTATATATTATTAAGATATATTGTGCAGATCTTTATGGCTGCTGTACTTAATTAAAATGACTCTTATGCCTGAGAATATCATCTGTATGATGCTGATGAATAATAGGCTCAGTGGTACGTACAATATACTTCAAATAACACAACATGTTGAATTCCCTCCTACGTTTTTGGAAACTCATCCAAAGCTTATTGGATCATTCTCTAGTTACTAACAAAACACTGTAAATTAAGGGCAGTTCAATTTGTTTGTATAAGAATTTGTTAATAGGACCTGATTTTTATAGATCCTGCATACATCTAGATCTGGCAAACAACATTTGAAACTGTAGGAGTTCAAACACAGAGTTTAAAAAATAGTTCATCTTTTTTACTTTAATCAGACACTC
The DNA here is from genome assembly GCA_035590195.1 of Aviceda cuculoides. NCBI lineage: Eukaryota > Metazoa > Chordata > Aves > Accipitriformes > Accipitridae > Aviceda > Aviceda cuculoides. Next base: position 10,625,182 of record JAVJGG010000008.1, on the reverse strand, counting down.
ACATATCAAGACAGAAATCAGAAATTAGAAAATTTAGTTTTCTTTGAGCTTTTGGAATTTCACATGATGCTTTGTGGTTGCTGTTTCTTATTATAAGGCTCTTAGTACTCAAAAACTCTTTGAATTTTGTGAATTCTACCTTTTCACTCTCTACTTCCCATCTTGTAAATATTAACCATACGTTTATTTTTATTAAAATTCAGATTTGTACAAAAGTGTAATACTCAGACTTAGAAGCAATGAAAAAAGCAAAAAAACCCCATTTTTTATTATTATTTATTTTTTTTCAACACTTACTTAGGCCGATAAGTAGAACCTGTCACTAGTGAGCAGATGAAGCTCCCATTGTCCCAAGGCAAGAACAACTGTCAGAAAAGAGAAAAAAAAGAAACATATTGGGAAGTATGATATTCCTTGTCTTCCCTGTTAATTTATAAGGTTATTCACAGTCAATGAAAGGTAGTTACAAAGAAAGCATAAATGAAGAAAACCAGTTATTTGTGCGTTACAGTTCTGACCAGGAATGATGTCAGAAAAAAGTCTGAACCAACCTTTTAAGGAAGAAAAATGGCTGCAGGAAACTGAGATGTTCTTTTAATTAGGCTTGTAAATCTGATAAATTAGATAAAAATATCATGTAATGATTATGCAATGACAGGAGAGGGTTTTGGTGTCTCAGGAGGACTCTCCCAAGACTTTGACCTTTGATTCAGGCAATGCATGCTTTTCTGAAAAATTAACCATTATGCCAGACACTAAATATTAATTCTTATCTCTATTTATCCAAAGGTTAAGGAGAGACACGAGAAACAGGTAAATGGTAGATAGGAAAAAAAAAAACCAAGCCCAATAAAAAAACAATCCACTGACCTGCAAAGCTCTAGTATTTAATTATCATACTGTTAAACTGTTCTATTTTCTAATATATAAGTAATTTGATAAGGATTATATAAGCATGTGGTTGCATAAATGCCATATAACATTGATGCAGTGGGTAACTCAGTTTATGGCTATTGGCTAGCAACAGAAATCTCAAGGTACTGGCTTACTAACAGAAGTTAAAATAATAGCACACCCAGTCAAGTTACAGATGGTAGGAGCAGAGATGCCCTTTCAGCCAGCATAATTCATTTTAATCATTAAAATATTAGTTTAGGTGGATTACGTTAATGAATATACAAAACTAGCAAGGTTCACATTAAACATGCCCCATGATACCTTGTACTTTCTGACAGCAGATTGGATTTCCCAGCAGTTTTATATCCTCCTGTGCTAACCATCCATGCAGAAAGTACAGCTGTTGGTGGTCAGCTTAGAAATTCAAATGTTATACTTGAAAAATCAGGACAGCATGACTTCTTCATCAGGGCATCTTACAATGGCTATATAATGGAAGCAACAGCTCCCCAGTACAAGAAGGCATAATTCATGTATTTTATGCTGTTGGCAGTGGTGTGCTCTCTTGAATAAGCATCATCACAAACACAAGCTTAAGTTTTTCTGTGAATGGGACACCCTCTAAACTGAATTTATTTCAGTTGCAAGCAAGTTCTTTTGAAATCAGTTAGTTGAGTCACATGTTACCTTAGCTTTTGATATTTAAAATTACCAGCAGCTACTATTAGGACACTGACCAAGACAAGCCAGCATGGAATAAGAATAGGAGTGTAACAAAGACAGCCAAATAACTTTATCGGAAATTGCAGATACACAGTTGGAGAGTTACTGTGAACTCAGTGGTGACAAATTCTTTCATAATCATCAAAGAGCTTTAACATACCAAAAGCCCTCAGCTTAAAAATGTTCACAATAAACATTTGATTATTTCTTGGAAAAATACAAGCCCAAAGCACACTTCACCTGTTACAGTATGTAACACTGAGGGATTTTAGTAGTTTAAATATTTCTGAAGTATTGTTCTCCCAAACTGTTTAAAAAACAAACAAACAAACAAAAACAAAAAAAAAAAAGAGAAAAAAATCTGTGCCTATGGGGTATATCATGTTTCGCTGAACATCTTTAGTGAGTGTGTTACCAAAAAAGATGGTCAAAGAAACTCTCTAAGACTCAATTTTGGAGTTTTAGAAAGGAGGCATTCTTTATTGCAGCGCTGGGTGCATGGGGGATCGCTCCACCTATTGTGCACACCCTTACCTACAACAAGCAGAAATTTATATTATTCTAGTCATACATATTCATATTATCATTTACATAGTGTCCACCCTTTGGTCACACACAATGTGGGTCATCTCTTTCTCCTAGTTAACTGACCTTGGCAATTTTTAATTACAAAAACTCAGCAGAACTCAAAGCTTATCATCAAGGCCCAAGGCTTCTTGTCCATTGACACACACCAGGCCTGAGGCCTCCTGTCTGTTGGTGCTTCCAACACATACCATTGACAAAGCTCAAGGTTTTTTTCTTATCTAATTAGTACATACCAAAACGTTGACATTTTCAAGCAAGCAAAAGTTCGTTAGTACAGTGATAGAGTAAAATATTCCTTCTCCTGCCTTTGCTCAAGGCATCAAGTGACCCATGCCCAAAAGAACAACTAAGAACTTAATTACAATGGCACCTATAAGATGGTAAAAAAAAAAAAAAAAAAAGGCTCACAAATTTCTCTTTTACATGTTATGCCAACAACCAAAGATGAAGTACAGAAAAATCACTGTAAACAGCCCAGAGCAAAGCTTCCCATTCTTGCCCTTGTGCAAATCCCATCATACTACAGAATATTGATACCTTTTACATGTTCTTTTTCATTATTGTTCTGGGGGGGGGTATTTTTTATTTGTGTTGGTTTTTTTTTTTTTTAAATCTGTCCTGCAAGATGTCACCACTTCACCAGGAAAACTAGAGTTTCAGTAGTCCCTGTTAAACAGTCCACTGTTACATTAGAATATCCATATGTAGCTTAGACAACCACCTACCTTAGACAACTGCTTAGCAATTATTTGCCATTGAGAAATGAAGGAAAACCAAAAAACACTATAGAAGCATTCTACATATTGTACATTTCAGGAAAAATATTAGGATAGAGATAACATAGCATATTGGATGAAGAGCATGAATCTTGATTACAAAGCCAAAATTTGCCCTTAGATCCTGCATAATGAGTCATAACAATGGCAGCTTTGTATTATTTAAGTATCTATACTATATACATGAAACCTATTGCAATGAACTTGGCAAAACATGTAAAAAGTAAAGTTTAAAGTTATTTTGATGCCTTTAAATTACAGAAAATTTTTTACCGAAGTGTTCCTCTGTACTAATTCCATAAGAACTTTACAGAGGGATGGGAATGACACTTGTCACTCATAAACTGATTACAAAATTCTTCATGTAAAGATAAAAATCAAAACCATAAAAATGAAAGCATAAAAAGCAATACATAACCACTTTTCATGGGTGCTTACTCAAATATAAAATTAATACCATAGTAGTAAGTCAAAATGACTGTGGAACAAAACTTATTTGGCTTCATCATGTGACAAATCTATCAAGAATTCATATTAGTGTTTTACTCCAAAGTTCTTTTATTAAAAGAAAGTATGGAATAAAAAAAATGGGTTTGTTTTCTGATGAAATTTCCACAGAGACATCCAGTATTTAAGCTTGGGAAGTGTGCAATTGGGATGAGAAGAAGGAAGGGAAAAGTATTAGCAAGCTCATTAATAATCTCCATGATACATCTGGTTTTTGTTTTTGGTTTTTTTAGTACTACATGCAATACATTAATTCACATCTTTGACCTGTAATGGGTTTTAGTTTGTTTCTTTTTGTGTTTTTCTTCCCCTGAAGCATCTGAGACTTGAATCTGAATGCAAGAGGTGAAACATATTCTCTACTACCATAATAAAATTACGAAGACAATTTTCAGCATGAAAACTCCAAAGCATATCTTTAAAGAACAGGGTAATAAGCCAACTTCTAAGTGTTATAAGGACTTCTGTCCACACCTGCTCTTGTTAGGGCTTTTCTCACACAGCAAATTCCACACTTAGTACTATGCTTATGCCCCCTGATTGAACAGCAAAAAGTAAAAAGTTTTCACTAAGCAGTCATCAGTTGTTAGCCTCCTTCAAGTGAATAGGCAGGTATCTTATCTATGTGTATAAAAACCTGATAGAAGGGAATGAAGAAGATATAGCCAGACTCTTCCAATTGCCATCCAGGGATAGGATAAAAAGCTGAAATATAGGAAATTCCACTTCAATTTTTTTTTTTTTTTTTTTTTTTTAATGTGATAGTAGCAAAACAGTGGCACAGGTTGCCCTTAGGGTTTCTGGAGTCTCCATCCCTGGAGATATTCAAAGGCTGACTGGACACAGGCCTGGGCAACCTGCTGTAGCTGGTCCTGTTTTGAGCAGCGGAGTTGGAGTACCTGATCTCCAGAGGTTTTTTACCACCTCAACTATTCTGTTCCTGGTTTGAGGTAAAATTACTCTTATCACAGAAAATACATTTTCCTTAATGAAAAGAAAAAAGGTTACAGATTTTAGTATTTTGACAGAATTATTAATAACCATGATAAAGAATAATAATTAAAAAAATAGCAACTGGCATACTAAAGGATCCTGAAAGAATTTACAAATTCAAATATCTATTACATTATAGTTAAATTATCAAGTACTATTTTCTGTAAGGAAATTCTACAGTCATCATGTGGACTGGGCGGTGCTCAACGAAAGAGGTAGATGTTTATTAGTATTATTATTATTGTTATTACTATTATTACATCATAATTTGCCATGCAATGCAGAGACAAACTGGAAGGCATAATTCTCACTAGAGCTTTGACTGTGATTGTAATTACCTGGAGTAACAGTATAAAAGTAAATATTTCTAAAAATAATATCAAAATAGTAAAATGTCAAAAAACCTCTGAGAATTTTGAGTTGAAGACAGATTTTTAACTTTGGATTTTGTACTGTATATATTTCTACACAGTTTCTACTGAGACATTCTTCAGATGGAAAAAATATTGGAAAGGATCTGCATATTCAAATAAATATGCCTTATTCTATTGTCTTTCTTGTCATTAGAATCCTTTTATTAGGTCAAATTCAAACTTTATTTTAGTGAATAGTAACATCTAGGTTAGTATGTGCATTATTTGGGAAAAAATACTACATTGTGGACATTATCTTAAGACTAGCCAAGAGAGGGCTTTTTTTTGAAACCACAAATTTTACAGGTGCAAATAAATGCAGGCAGTTTTATGCCAACTATTATTTAGAAGCTTAATTCATGTAATTTAGTCATTTATACAACTGAATGCACCTGTAAGCTAGGTACTTAGATATCCAAGTCAGATTAACTTAATCTATAAATAATTTCACACATAATTATGATCAACTGTGCAACCAGACGTAAAAAAAAAAAAAAAAAAAAGCCGCATGTTATGTTACCTAGCTTAGAGATACATATATGGAAACAGAAGAACAGGTACAAATGAGGATCTCATTGTCCTAACCTAGCCTACCCCAATATCTGAAAATGAAGCATATGAGTTATGTATGATATGTAACAAAGATTATTTTTTTCCTTATTGAAAAAGAAATTCAAGATATTTTCTTATGGAAAATAAATGACTTTGTATAGAAAAAATATACTGTGGAACTGTTGAATTGTATTATTTTTAGGAAACTAAAATAGATAAAATATTATGTAATTATTTCATTACATTATGTTAGATATGATACTGTAATAATAACCTAGTTTAGAATTCATATTCAATTCACTAGGTTTAAGGTCTTGGACCTCACTTATGCCTGAACTTTGCTTAGGTGGCCCAGATTTCACACATCTAACGTTCTGAACCTTTTGCAGGCAGGTCTTTGGAACCTTGATGGCTAGGAAAGAATATACTATGCCCAGATTTATCCATCTAAAAGTAAGGTACTTCACCTAAGAAAGATGGCAATGGACAGGGTTCTTCTGTATTTTCAGATGACCACTCATCTTATCCTAAAATTTGTAAGGTTGAAATGGACTCTTGAGATTTCTGTTTTCACTTGACTTTAGCAGGAACTTAAGGCAACTGATGGAATATTCACAAAACTCTGATGTTGTTCTTACAAATTTAGGCATCACTCAAAATAATTCCTTTAGTCAATGAAGAGACATGGGTTTATCCTGAAGATGATTTATGGCAGGAACCTAATTTTGCTCCCTCCAAGTATTAGTTTGGAGCAGCTTATTTCTCTCTAGTAACTCTGTGAACTAAGGTGAACTCTATATGAATTACTCTCTCCAAGCTAATCTTAGAGTGTACTTTCATAACCTCCTTCCTTAGGTCATGAATGTCTTCCTGGAAAACAATTTCAGGTACTTCGGTTAGATGTCTGAAGTCTGGTGAGCTGAACCTGGTATCTTTTTCAGATATCAGGTTGCAGATTTGTAATTTATGTCAGTTTGACATCCTAATTCTGAAAGTAAAGTGATAATGCATCATGTGATTTAGTCCTTCAGACCCCTTGCTCACTCTGTGACAAAAGTGGTATAGTTAGCCTGAACATTTATGTGCCCTACAGCAATTTAACCATTTACATGATTCTCTGTATCTATATAAGATGTTACCAACACTTTGCTTACATAAGAAAAAGATGTAAAAAATCTGGCACACATTGTAAGCTAATAAGCAGAGTGTCGTGGTTTAACCCCAGCCAGCAACTAAGCACCACGCAGCTGCTCACTCACTCCCCCCCAACCCAGAGGGATGGGGGAGAAAATTGGGAGAAGAAATAAAACTCGTGGGTTGAGATAAGAACGGTTTAATAGAACATAAAAAGAAGAAACTAACAACAACAATAACAATAATAACAATAATAATAATAATAATAGGATTGGAATATACAAAACAGATGATGCATAATGCAATTGCTCACCCCTCGGCAAACGATGCCCGGCCTGTTCCCGAGTGGTGGTCCCTCCCAGGCCAACTCCCCTCAGTTTCTATTCTGGGCATGGTATCACACGGTATGGAATATTCCTTTGGTCAGTCTGGGTCAGGTGTCCTGGCTTTTTCCCCTCCCAACTTCTTGTGCCCCTTCAGCCTTCTTGCTGGCTGGGCATGAGAAGCTGAAAAATCCTTGACTTAGTCTAAACAGTACTTGGCAACAACTGAAAACATCAGTGTTATCAACTTTCTTGTCACACTGAATCCAGAACACAACACTATATCAGTTACTAGGAAGAAAATTAACTCTATCCCAGTCACAACCAGGACAAGAGTGAATCAAATAACCATGGAAATGTGCTGAAATATTTATAGAACATCTGTTAATTAATATTCAGTGATGCTTCACAAGTAATTATGTACTTGTAATTAAGGTCTATTGGAGTTCTGTATTCAAAATTAAAAGTATTAGTTACACTTTAAAAGAACCTAATCTTTATAGATCCACTCTTTACAACAATTTAAGAAAACAAATAGATTTAGGAAACAAATAACCAGGTCCTTTATTTGTTGAGGATGCTATGCAATTTTACACTAGCTAATATTAATAATTTTTGAGATACTTATAATTCTTGTACTTAAAGGAATTATCACATAGGAAGGAACAGGAGTGATGCAACGTATTTTGAAGTAAACCTCAATCTAACACCCATGATTTGTATGATTTCAAAGGCAATGAAGAGATTCAGTCTTGATCTGCCAATGGAATTCAGTGAGTGATGCTAAGGCTTAGTCATGGTACAGCATAAATTCCTTGAGTAATAACTGGATTGCCAGTGATGTTTTTCTCTTCCTCCACCAAGTGCTATCCCCCCAAAAAACTACTAAGTCCAAATGTTATTAATGTGTGCAACATACATTAAATTCTATTTGATTGCAGTAAAGCTAAAATAATAGTTATATTACAGATCTCATGTATTTATGATATAAAATAACCCTACCATTTGTTAAAGTCTTCTCTGCTTACTTTGGAAGTCTCAGTGAAGAGCCAGTACATGTTAGGGTAGGAATTGGACTGAGTCACCAAAATGATCTTCCTAGTTTTATAACCTGCAATGGAGGTAAAGGAAATGTACCAGGACTGTTCTCCCAAAATTGCAATAATGCATCTTGATGGTAGAAAGTCTTTTCTAATGCTGACAATGTGCCAGGTCTCTTTCATTTGAGAAACAGGTAAGACTTGATTGAAAGTGGCATATGTTTCCTTTATAGTAATTGATGTCTTGAACTGTGGAAATATCTAAGTGTTTCTGATAGCTATAGATTACTACACATGTATAGAGGACTATTCTACTGTCTGCAAGAAATATTTCAAGAAAACAAAAGTGTACAAAATTAATCTAGGCAAACTTTTGACAGTTTATGCTTTTTTGTAGATGATAATGCTAAAGGAAAAAATAAGAAATATCTGTTTGTGTAAAAGTTAATGGAAAGTGAAACAAATTTCATTCTAAGTAATTCACTGTATTACTCAATTACTGCATAATAAACCCAAGAAAGTGTACTATAAATAAATCATCATTGAGCTTAAAGATGTGTAATGCAAGTTGTTATTATCTTGTTAATCTGATGAGATTTCAAAACTAAATGCAATATTTAACTTATAAACTTGTATCTGTGGAACTGAGGCTGAAGCTTCACACTATGGCAAGTTGTACTTCCAAAGATCTTTTAAAAGAAGTCACCTATTGAAAATTACTTCTGTTAACTGATTGTTTTTGCTAATTTATCATAGGATGATTAACCTGGGTATGGCAGAGAGACACTCTAAAGGTTTGAATGATGCTTATATTCCTTTCAAACTGTGCTGTAAGTTTTTAATTATAGCATGTAAGAATTACAGTGATGTGCTTTTGATTTTGCTGAGCTTTCTAATTAATTTAGTTAATTTATCAAGAAGTAAATTATAAAAAAGGAATTGAAGAACAATTATTTGATAATGAATGTAAGTTGCCCAAGACACGTCAGGTGGCACAGATCTCCACTACCTTTTGTCTACAATGTACTCGTGTACATCTCCGTCATCTTACACTCCCTTAAGGCACTGTATTAGGTTCATGTGGCAAGGTTTTAGTAGCAGAGGGCTGCAGCAAAGACACCAGAAGCTGCCCTCATGTCAGACAGAGGCAGTTCCAGCCTTCTCCAAAACAGACCCACTGCTGGCCAAAGCTGGGCCCATCAGCAACACTGCTTGGTGCTTCTGTGATAACATATTAAGAAAGGATAAAAAAAAAAAGAAAAGTGTGCAGGAGCTGTGAGAAAGCAGTGAGAAAATGTGAGAGAAACAGCCCTGCAGACCCCCAGGTCGGTGAAGAAGGAGGGGGAGGAGGTGCTCCAGGCGCTAGAGCAAAGATTACCCTGTAGCCCATGGAAAACAACATGCCAAGGCAGGCTGTCCCCCTGCAGCCCATGGAGGAACACTGCGGAGCAGAAATCCACACTGCAGCCTGTGGAGGATGGCACGCTGGAGCAGGTGGATGTGCCCTGAAGGAAGCTGCAGCCCATGGTGGAGCAGGGTCCTGGCAGGAGCTGCAGCCCTTAGAGAGGAGCCCACATTGGAACAGGTATTCTGGCAAGAGCTGTGACCCTGTGGGGGACCCGTGCTGGAGCAGTCCATTCCTGAAGGACTGTAGTCCATGGAAAGGACCCACACTGGAGCGGTTCTTGAAAAACTGTAGCTCATGGGAAGGACCCATGCTGGAGAAGGGCATGAAGGCCTGTCTCCTGTGGGAGGGACCCCAAGCTGGAGCAGGGAAAGAGCATGAAGGAAGGAACAGCAGAGACAAAGCATTATGAACTGACTGCATCTCCCATTCCCCATCCCCTGCACTGCTCGGTGGGGAGGACATAGAAAAATTGGGAGTGAGGTTGAGCCTGGGAAGAAGGGAGGGGTGGGGAGAAGGTGCTTTTAGTTTTGTTTTTATTTCTCACTATCTGTCCTGGTTTCAGCTGGGATAGAGTTAATTGTCTTCCTAGTAGCTGGTACGGTGCTGTGTTTTGAGTTCAGTAT
>JAVJGG010000008.1:10580527-10598951 GCA_035590195.1 Aviceda cuculoides | reverse complement strand
ACTTCACTAAAAGAAAATAGATGAGCTGTAGCTGAAAACTGTAAGAAAAAGAACTAAATACATACTGTCTGACATCATGACTTATGCTGTTTCCAAATGTTATTTTCAAGTAATTGCTATCCTTATTTTGAAACATTTCAACTGGCAAAATTGTTTGTGATCTTTTTAAAACTTACACATCTATTTTTCTATTGCTATATCATTAATAAAATGCAAATAAATGTTTGTAAATCTTTAGCATTGTAATTATTTTTCATTCTGCCAATGTGGAGTTCATCTATGTATATGTGGTGAATTCCACTTAGCTGAACGTAGTTAAATCAAAAGCTACAGCTTTTAGGTAACAAACATCTTATTATTTTTTTTAACTGATATGTACTTAACACCTTTAAAATACAGAAGCAAAGTCTAAATCACATCAGGCTTTTAGATATATGTAAGAACACTTTCACATTGCTGCAATACTGCTATCTTTAGATATCAACAGATCCATTGCTCTGTTGCAGTGGATTTTTATTTCTGAGGCAGTTTCTTCCTCCTGCTGTTTTTTTGGACTTAGAAATGTATAATTTCCTGGCAAATGCAGTTATAAATGGCATTAGTGATTTCTTCCATTTTTTCAGGAGACCTTTCTGTACAGCCAAATTTCTTTCCTCTCCTGAGAAAATAGAGGACAGCTGCCTAAACAGCAAGTGCCAAAGAGTTCCTACAACATCCGGGAGGTGGCTGTTGCTGCCAATGAAAACTGATGGAAAGCTGGGAAGCAGCACCTGCTGCCACCACTCTGCTTCCTTCTGTTTTCCCTCTTCCTTTCATCCTCCTGTTCGTCTGCTAGTGATGGCAGCAGTAGTAGCAACCTCCCATGCAGTATAGTAACACAGGAGTTTGTGTTCAGCACTTGCTACAGCACCAAGCTGGAGATTCAAAACCTTTCTATATACCCAAAATTGGTGAGTTTGTAACTCTCCAGACTACTTGTTCTCCAAAGCCTCTGAATATCTGTGTAATCTATGTTGTAGGTTATTATCACGAAGCAAAGATAGGAAGTAGATTTGTGAAAAAGTAGACTCCAAATAATCTGGAGACATATCCAATACTGACAACAAATTCAATTTGTCAGAGATGAGGGACCACTGACCCTTTCATAGTGTTCAATGGAAGAGAGACATGAGATGTTGTCCAGTTGTCCAAAAAAGGGCAGAGGCAAAAGAATTTCATCACAGATACTGGTCATCATGTGTTCTAATATGACAGAAGGAAATAATCAATGAAGAAACAAGTATAAAGAGTACAATTAGGAAGCCAGTAGGTTTGGTGGGTTGCCAGGTCCTTGTTCTATTTTGTTTTGTTTTTTCTGGAGTGAAAATTCAAGGAAAACCTAAAAATTGAGGACATCCAGAGTTCCCCTCAGAAGCTTTTTGTCATTAACATCTCATGCCAATATTCTGCAGGTGGATGAATGCAGTTAGAACTTAAAACTGTGTGTGCTCTTGCTAAAGGAAATTAAGATTTCAGCTTCAATGTGGCCACCAAACTAACTTCTAAAGATATGTCTCCTTGTAACAGTACAGAGTATTCTTTTTTCTTCATTTGTATATTATTGAACTATCTTCATTTCAGAATTCATTCCACTTCAATGTTCGAATTAGTACAGTGGGTCTGGTTCTTGAGTTACTAAAAATAAAATAATAAAATTATGTGATAAATTAAATGCATATATGATTTTTACTCTTCATTTAGTGGGGAACAACATAGGCATGTGAAATATAAAAGTAGACAAGCATCAGTAAAAAAAAAAAAAAAAAAGTTTACTTTTCCCAAATCTAAGATGCTATTACAAAATACAAATTTATTCACATAGAATAGTATGTTTCCTCTGACACTCTTGTGTACACTCACAACACAATCCTTTCAAAGAGAATAGAAAACCACAAATGCAATAGAGAGTACGTATGAGGCTAAAGGTAGCTTAGAAAACTGGTGGTTGAATAGAAATCTAACATTTTTAAAAGTTGGAAGCAGAGAGCCAAATGTAACTAGAAAAATTCAAGTAGTAAAAACTTTTTCAAATTCATTCTATAACAAACATGTAACTAACATCCACAAACTTATCAAATGTTTACCATGAAAAGTCTGTATCCATCCTGATTTCAGAGGCACTTTCTTTCATCCCCTACTCAAGAATCTCAAACTAGGTTTGTGATACCAATATTGCTTTATAGATTAAAATAACTTTATCAAATCTAGAATAACTTTTACCTTTGAAACAATTTCCTTTGAAAACATGTTTAATTCTAAATTACTTTATACATTTCCTTCTGAAAACGTGTTTCTGAAAAAGTTCTCACCTGCCTTTTCAGAAACCTCTAAAAAAAAGAATCACTAAAGCATACTAAGTATTTGGAAAAAGAGATAAATACAAAGGAAAGGGACAGACAGATGAAGGAAGTATTTTTGTATATATTTGTGGAACATTGTGAAATGTTGTATCTGATAAAAATGAAACTTCTGTATCCTGGCAATACAATACCTGAAAAAAAGAGTGAGAGCTGACAATGCAGATAAAAAGATAATGTGTTAAATTTGGTGTCCATGGAACAATGAAAACTATTATTTATCTAGCTTGTATAAATATATACATAAAATTATAACCTTAAATGCTAGTAAATATATCAGTCAGCTGATGAAAGCAAGAGAACTATTGTAGTTGTGGCTAAGCAAAGAACACTTTTTTATTTAAACCTGTAAATTTTCACATTAAAGTCACATTCACACATAAATAATTTTGTTGAAAATTTATTCAAGAAAGGACAAAGCATGTTACCAGAAAAAATTTACTAAGTTTCCGTTGAGGTTGGTAGTCATTAAAAAATTAAGAATTACATGTAGATTTTATTTAGTGGGGTTTTTTTCTCCTATAAATGTTTATTATGGTTTAAACAATGTAATTTTTAAGGCACTCCTGTGTCAGACCTTGTAGATGTTTGGAAATCTACTGAACATTTTGAATGGGATAATGGTAAAAGCCATTTCAGCTTTAAAGTTCTTTTTTTAATATAATCAGAGGTAAGTGTGTTTCAGGGTGACAAAACTTTCAAAGAAATACTGCATGTTGAAAACAAACAGATACTTGCCTACCTTTATAAGTACTGGGAGGACCTCATTGTTCTTTTTAGTTCGTCCCCTCTCTGTCTAGAATTCTGTCACCTCTTTATGACAGGTGAAGAAAGCCTCTTACTCTAAGGGGTTTAGAAATATCACTGCTAGTGGGATAGCTGTAAGGATATGGTAACCGAACATGTTCTGCATGAGACTTAATACTAGAGAGGCTTATGCTGAAAATACTATGAATGAGAAGTATACCACAGTTAAAGTAAGCCTGGCTATAAATATCTGATTGTGATACAAAAAATTCCTCAAACCTTACTAGGTCATGATTATTAGAGGCTTAGCTCTTTATAGTTTCTAGTCAGACTGGCAATTAACAGTAATGCATAGATTGCAATCACGTTCTTGAACTGTCTGATCATTTGCTAAAGACATAACCGGTGTACTTTGTATCAGTGATACAAGTATCCCTTCCTATACAAAAATATATTAGATAAGCAAGAAAGCCATATTTTTAGAATAGAGAGGGTTTAAAGATTTCTGTGGTTAGATTAACAAAGATGCTTACCTGATTTCTGTGGGAAGGATGGTTATTCCCATGGAAGGTGTTACAGAAGGAGCTAGGAATGTTGAGAAGAGGAGGTGCTACATCTACTTTATAAATATTAAGCTTCATGTAATTTTGGCTTCCAAGGACTCATCATCCTTCCGCTATCCTCTTGCACGTGTACTGTGGGGATCTCTGTTACAATACCTTGACTTCCTTCAATGTGTTTTAAGGTACTAAACCACAAGAAAACAATGTTTTCTGTTTAGGTAAGGTTAATTTGGAGTTTGTAACATTCCTTGGGGTTTACAGTCATAATGAACCACAGATTTTAGAGATATCAGAGATGAATTATTAATGTCAATGTATATCTCACAAATGTAAATTATTTGCTTGCAGATTAGAGGATAGTGTGTTCAGAGAGAAAAAAACCCCAAACAACAACAACAACAATAAAACCCACCAAAAAACACAAACCTCAAAAAAGATTGCTTAAAATTAACAAGGAAAGTCACTGAAACACCTGGTAGTTTACAGATGAATTCCATATGTGCTGGTGAAAGGATTAACTACCCCAACTTTCTCATTACAGCACTCAGGCAGAGACTACCACTTTTGGCATTTCTTGTGAGTTCTACTGTTTCCTCCCTCAATCCTGTTTAGAAAATCATCCCCTTGTCATGAACATTTTATGTAGTTCACCTGAGCTAAAAGATTTATTTCTACCTGCAGTAAACAAGGCAATGCTCACATCACAATCACACAGGCAAGAAGATCCTTTACAACACATAGGTTTGAGTGTCTGTAAGTAGCTTCAATACATTGACATGAAAGTGAGGACATAAATGATCATCCCTGAGCATCGGCTTTTGTGGCAGATCTCTGGTATGAGATAAGCATTATGGATTTTTCCTCAAAGCAAATTATGTGTTTTCCTTACATAAAATGCTGTTATTCGCTTTTACTAATAAACTAACCAATTGTCCTTGGAATCCCAACATTCTGATCATGTTTCATATTGAGCCTTAGATGCATGGAATATACATTTTCCAAAGAATGTGGGTTTTTTCATTACACTGATGCACACAATTTCTTGAAAGAATCTTCAGTTTAAAAAATAAAATAAAATTGCCATGCTCTGAATTGTAATTTCTTATTATAATTTATTCTGGAGAGCAAGTGAATGAAGTTGAAGCATAAGAAGCTATAGCAGTAGAAAATAAAGCAGATATTAAAGAAAAATTCTTTACATTATGAGAAATTCAGATTATGTTAAAATACCAAGTTCTCTGTTTTTGCTTGTACCTTTTTTCTCTAGCAATTCACAGTACCTTAGCAGAGAGAAGAGAATCAAGTATGATATGGATTGATTTTTGTAAGTAGTGCTTAATAAGAAACCAAAAAAAATGATGGCCAGAGACCTGGAGTTAACCATAGGAATACAATTATGTTGTTCTTTCTGACATTGAGGAAACTGGATAAAGAGGAATGAAACCAATATCTCTAGGACTGGCTGTGATTCTTGTTGTTATTTTGTTTGTTAGAATGTTAATATTCTTTTCTAGATTAATTCTAATTGTATAAGAAGCTATGTTCTATGGAGGTATTTTTCTGATCCATGGACCTGACAGGCAAAGGTGCTTAGAGAACTGGGTGATGTCTTTGAAAGGTCACCCTCTATACTATTTGAAAGGTGATGGAGATTGGAAGAGGACTCTAACAACAGGAAAAAGGCAAACATTTCTTGCTCCCGTCAGCTACTCCACTCTTCCACCTATAGTAATCCTCTGGATGAATAAACTTTCCCACCCAAAGTGAAACTCTTCAGATGTGCAATGATGAACCAAGAGATCTTCAGTATTAGCTGACTTGTTCAACTCTCCTTTCAAAAGTTTGTTATAGATTTGCCCACACTACTGGTGCATCAACAAGAACATCTTTTGCTCCTCAGCTCAGCTTGTTTTGTACAGGAATGGAAGAGATGGGAAAGAGGAAACTGACCTTACTAATTTTTCTCTCCTGAACACTCAGTTACAGACATCGTTTTGTAACCCACCCGTGCTCTGTTGCAGCTGGCTGAAAAGAAATATTGCATACTTTATATGTCTACATACTTTGTATGTCTATAAGAAAGTAGAGCAGACGTAAATATTGAAACAATTTTTTGGAGCTTCTTTCATTCCTCAACCAAAAGCTGTATTTCATGACCTTTTGGCTTCCTCTCCTTTCCTGCATGTCCTCTTTTCAACCATCAGTCTGAGAACAGCTGGTATGCATACACTATGATCTTCTGAACACAACTGGAATATGGTAAATCTATAAGTACTTTTATGGGCTTAAATATATTTCCTTGAGGAATGGAAAAGTTCTCTTGTCTTACATCTTTCAGATATTTCATAGTTTTTCTGAGTTTCCACAGTATATGATAATATTCAAAAAAATATGTAGTTTGACTTAAAAAAAGAATGGTGAATGTAACACTCCTGAATTAAGTTCTGACGAAGATACTAACAATGATTCACTGCATAATGGAAAAAAAAAAAAAAAACCACAAATCCTAAAACAACCCCCCCACACACATATTTTATTGAATATTATTGTGTTGTATTTTAATTTGACAAATACCACATTTTTACTTTTTCTGAAAAATATATTTCAGTAGAAAATTCCAGAAAATTCTTATGAGTCAAAATTTCTTTACAAATAACTGCAAATGGCATTGAGGATTGTAATAATATTTATAATAACATGGTAATTCAGTTTCAATTCAGTGAATCTTACTGATATGACAACCTGTATAAATAAAACTGGAGTACAAAAATCAGACAGACTCTTCAGGTGTCGCAATCATTTTTTTCCACCCAAAACGTGACTATACATGGTTGAGTTAGGATCTACTTATCAGACATACTGTTCCTGAAAAAACAACAGGTTGCTACATAGTTTGATTATCTTATTACCATCACTCTTGTTTCCCTAAGGCTCATGCATATTTAAAAAATTTTGGGGAAGTCATTTGTAATAGTTTGAGCAATTAGCTTTTTTGTATTCTCATTTATTTAGAAGATAACTTTGTCTTAACATTTTGCTGCTACAACTTATGTAACTGATACATATGCATAGATGATGCAAATCTTTTTAATATCATGATAAATGCTCAAAACATATGAATGAAAATAAAGCAAGAAACAGGAATTACACAGTCACATGGATGACACAGATTTTCCAAGTACTCTTCATTTTGTTGATGCTCCTCATGACCTGTTAAACAATGAGAAAAATTAGTTATCTGAGAAAAAGGTAGCAGAGACGGTACTTGGGATTGAATTTAGAAGTATTTGCATTCCGATAAGTACCATGACATTTATTTCTGAGCAATCCAATGCATTGTCTGTTTTGAATCTTTGACAGGGGACTAAAAGAGGAAAAAAAAAAAGAAAAAAAAAAAAAGGTAAAAAGATTTTTTACTTTTGCCATGTACATCCAAAAGGTTTTTTAATAGCTAGCAATTACCTGATGGGAAATCAAATATTTTTGTTTTGCAGCTTGTCTCAAATCAATGCAAAAAAAGTTATTCTTCTGGTGAAGCTAGTAGGAGAATTTGAGTTGCATAACAGATTAAACTTCAACTTTACTTCTCAATATTTGATTCTGAACAATATTACAGACACCCAGATATTTAACAGAGTAAGAGATTACTTTTTTCAAACTTTTTTAAGGCCAGCTGCTTAAGGTGAAAGGGGGTGTTATGTTTATTTGAGCTTTCTTGATTTTAAAGACTTGGAATTAATCTGACTCCCATTTCTTTGAGCACCAGAAGAATGCAAATTGTTCTGGAATAAGTTACAGATCACTATTTCATCACAATGTTCCAAAAATCACAGAGGTGCTCCCTGAAAGAGTTCTGTGAAATCTAGAGTTGTGTGGAATATTGTTGTAGGCAAAACATTCTTGACTTGTGGAATTATTACTTAATTTAATTTATTGCCGATTTACACAAGCTTCTGATCATTGATTTGGTTACCAAGAAAAAAAGATAAATAAATAATTAAAGAATTGCATAAAACCCTTTTCCTTCCCCTTCTTCAGACTCAGATTAAGCCAAACACCTATTATCCCCTCCCTTCCTACTCTCAATTTCTTTTATTTTCACCCTGACTTACACTCACTAGCTCCCAATTCCTTCAGTGAGGTGTTGACTGGCATAGAAGGCTAGGATTGTGTGTATAATGACTTCTGCCCGTTGCTTCTTTCTGCTGATCTTTACATCTGCAAGTTTTCCTCTGCTGCTCGCTACGCTGCTCCCCCAGGGGTGTCCCTGCCATGATGTGGGTTGCCAACGACCACAGTCCCTCAGGGGCGTCCTTGTCCCAGCATGGTCATCCGCAGACTTAGTCCCTTTAGGGATGTATGTGACCCATTTAGCTTCAGCTGTCTCCTCCTTGAGTGTCTCTCCAGCAGCACCTCCCGAAGTGTGCAGTGTGTCTCCAGCCCCTAGCGGTTTCCAATTTATTTCTCAAATATGTCTGAGTAGGGGTGCTGTGTGCTTTTCCGATGGTCTGAAGTTTTGGTGCATGATGGGCTACTCACAGCAGTTTCAGGGCTGTCTGGAATGGGATGCGACTGTCTGTCATTTGGCATTTCACAGTCTCCTCCCACACAGGTCACCCCTATAGCCCCCTGCTACTTAAACCCTGCAATTTATGATAAGTGCAAAGATATAGTTGATTGAAAATGATATTGCTGATGATTGCAAATTAATTTAATAACATGTCTGATTAATACTACATATTAAGCCATAAAACTGCAAGCAGGAAGTTCTAAGGTTCAACATTGTAATGTCTAAATATCCTGTAATTTACTGGTTACTTAGCTTGATGTTAGGTTTCTATATTACTTACCTACATGTTGAGAAAAATGTTCTTCTATGAATGAGATGCTAAAGGGCAAAATGGGGGGAGTCTAAACTGGCCAGAGGGAAATTAGTGGAGCAAGGGGTGCAAGACATAAGCTGCAAGAACATGTGATACACTGTTTCCTAAATCTGAATAGGTGAGAGATTTTTAAGTTAGACCAATAATTATTTATGAAAAAAACCTATTGATTTTCCCACTCTAAAATACAATAAGCATCAACTGCAGATTTGCTTCTACAGATGAGGTCCAGTGCCCTGATTGCACATAAGGGGCTGGGAGCTGTGCCCAACAAAGCATTTGAACCAGCTGAGCTTGAGCCACACAGCAGCACCGGGAGGAAGTGAGGAGTGACAGGAGTGGGAGATTCCCTGCTGCAGAAGGTGGAGGCCCATATCCACTGACCTGACCTGCTGTCTGGGAAGTTTGCTGCTCACCAGAGGTTTAAACCCAGGACATTGTGGGGAGGCTGCCAAAACTTGTGTGGCCCTTGGACTGTTATGCCCTGCTATTCTTTCACATGGGCACCAACAATACCAGGGAAGACCTGTAGCATGTCAAGCCACATGGCTCCAAGAACAAGGATTAAGGACAGTCTTCCCCTTGAGCCTGATGCTACAGGTGAAGGGCTTGAGGAGGAGTAGACACATCCTGAGGGTCAACAACTGTTTGCACAGCTGGTGACAACAAAAGAGATTTGATTTTTACTATCATGGGAAAGCCTTTGAGGACCAAGGACTGTTAGGAAGAGAGAGGATCCACCTGTTCAAGCAGGGGAAAAGCATTACCAGCAGGCTGGTAAAGAGGACTTTAAACTAGAAACAAAGCAGATGGAGGATGATGATGCCAAATCAACTGAGGAAGCGGTGGACCAAGTTGTCAAGCAAAGGGTGCAAGGTGATTTGGACAAGAGAGATCTCCTATTCAAAAGAAGAGACCTGAAGAGGACTCACCTCAAGCATATGTGCCCAAATAATGAAGTACCTATAGGACAGGGTAACAGGGGAAGTTCTCATACCTCCTCTGGGAAATGAGCATGATGTGGTACCTCTCTGAAGTGCCCACATACTAACACATGCAGACTGGGTGGGGAGGAACATGGAGCTCACAGAAGTAGCTCTTTATTTTATGAGCAGTGGAAGTAATTTTTTACAATTCCACTATCCAGCCTCCTGCTTTCCTTCTTCCTTTTTCCCTCTGTCTAGATGTTACAGCTATTTGGCTCTTCATTTTCTAAACTAACTTCTGTCTTCTAACTTGCCAATATACCAACCTTTTTCCTACCCTAAGAAACCTCCACTGTTTAGCTCTTTTTAAGATTAAATCCTTCAGTAAGAGCTATGAACACCATCTCCCTGGTGTCACAGCTCACTTGTATCAGGAAAGATATAGTCAAACCACAGCACAGAATTACAGATTCATGGTGCCATAGAATGGTTTGGGTTGAAAGGGTCCTTTAAAGTTCACCTATTGCCAGTCCCCCCTGCAGCAGGCAGGGACATCTTCTACTAAATCAGGTTGCTCAAAGCCCTGACTTTGAATACTTCCAGGGACTGAGCATTCACATCTTCTCTAGGCAACCTGTTCCAGTGTCTCACCACTGTTTCTGAGCCAGTGGAATCTCTCAGAACACGTCCACCTATGAGAGGGATCCATCTTTTTCCAAAATGCATTTACAGTTGCATCCTTTTTATACATGGCAGGAAGGTTCTGACTAAACTGACCAAAAATTTAGAGCACTGACTCAGAAATTGGCATTTCTAGGCTGAATATCCTGTTAATTTTGTGGGACTGCACATAGTTTGTACTCAGGAAAAAGAGCAAAAGTAAAAAAAGAGGTAAGGCTGTGTCTAGTAAACTAGTCACCGTCAAAGAAAATAGTTCAAAATTTATATGGCAAAAGAATGTAACAGATTCTGTAACTTAACCAGTAAAATATCTTTCTGGAAGGGGGAGTAAGTGGGTTCTGGTTCTTATTTTTAGGCTTATTTTTCTATTGTACATTAAACATTCACTATATAACTTCAGCCATACATAGATTTTGGGAAGTGCTAGACAATATCTACTAGGAGTAAGTCAGGTGCTGCCAATTCTTCTGTGGCACAGTAAATGGGAAAGATCCTGTAACATGTCTCTTGCCAGCCATACTTTCTATGATTTTATGATTTTAAAATAGATCTGGGTAATAGAATTGGGAATCCAGAATTCTTGTCAAATACAGACTTTATCAACCTACAAAATTAACATTCCCTCTCTACTGCCCAGTTCATCCTTACTAGTGGTGTTGTCCAGAGACAAGAATTCAGTAGGAATGCTTATCTTCAAGAGAATACCCTGATTGTGCCTATGACACTAAGATGAGAGATAAGGAGTTATTCCATCTGTAATTCAAAGAAGGAATTGAAAGGAAGAATGGCATTAAAACATAAGATGTGGTTCAGATGTACTGTCCATCCATCCTGTTTTGCCTCCAGCTGTGTCCATAAGTAGATGTTCAAGAAAAAGTAAAAACATGGCAATCTTGTCTGATACTTTCCTCCTAATACTTTCAGCCTCTGACTGTTTTCTGTTCTGTTCTGTTTCCTAAAATTTAGTTTGTCTAGTTGGTAACCCCACAGCAGATC
The DNA here is from genome assembly GCA_035590195.1 of Aviceda cuculoides. Classification (NCBI taxonomy): domain Eukaryota; kingdom Metazoa; phylum Chordata; class Aves; order Accipitriformes; family Accipitridae; genus Aviceda; species Aviceda cuculoides. The sequence continues at coordinate 10,587,759 of JAVJGG010000008.1, read as the reverse complement.
TCTCTTCCAACTATTTGTCTAGCTTCTCCTCAAGCTTATTGAAATTCCCAGCATAAACAAAGCCCTTTGCAAAGCACAAAGAGGGCTGTTATTCACTGCATGAAATAACATCACCTTCTTTGTTTTGAACCTAGACCTTTATTTGGTGGCCTACATTTCTTGGAAGAAACAATGAACAGGTGGCTCAGTGTACTTCTTAGATGAGAGGATCAGAATTGCTCCCAACCTTAAAAGTGTTGAACCACAACTTTATGCAGCGGGATCCCTGCGTTTTTTGTTTTGTATGCAACATAACTATGTTCTGTTCTATATTATTTTTTTCTATTAATTTTGAATTTTTTAGTTGCTTTCCTAATTGTTACTGAACAATGAACTGTTTATTTTGTTCAACTATCTATCATAAGTTCTAGATCTCTGCAGAGTTAAACTGTCAGCTGAGGCCATCTTTCTATATGTGGAGATAAGGATTGTTTTTCTGCATGGCCTCCCCCTCCCATCCACCATGCACACTACTCTAACAATTATCTACAGTTAACTTCATCTGCCTTTACACTGCTTAGTCATTTAGGGGTACACTAATTTGCCAACACTGGCATACTATTTGAAATTCCTTCAGGTCCTCAACACACCTGCATAGTGCAGCAGATAAGGCACAGGTCATAAAGAAGACTTACGACCACCTTGGGGAGGTCAGATTCCCTAACGCAACACAGTAAAGGAGGAACAGAATTTCCTGTGTGTTCCTGTGTTCATTGCTTTCTACAGATGTCTGGTTGTTCAATATTTTTTCTGAGATTCATATTGAGTCCAGGCTAGAGAGTAGGTGTCTTGTAAATTTGGGTGCCTAACTCCCTCACTGTCTACAGTCATCTTCATTGTCTTAGAAGTTTCTAGTACAGCAGTGTGTCTTTGAGATCCTAGACAATGACATCAGACATATATCTGACCAGTACAGGTATATCAAGAAATTAATGAAAAGGGAAATTAACTTTTTAAAGGAATGAAATCATCTTCGGGGCTAATTGCTCTGTTCACACCTCTAAAGATGAAAATTAAAAGGCCAAAAGGCTGGCATGCATTAAATTAACTAAATTAGGATTTAATTTATGCTTTTACAATGGACTTGACTTTTTGCTTCCTCCTACTTACTTTGTTGGGTTTATTGTTTAAGATTTTTAAAAAATATGTATTTCTTAATCTCCATGATCTTAAAGTCAAAAGAAATGTACAAATTAAGAAAAGAGGGAAAAAAATTTAAAATCGAACTATGGTGGCAACTCCTTAAATCTGATTTCTAATGCTATAAATTCCTTGACAGCAAATGTGAAAGTGATTTTCATTGTTATACATATATTTGTTTGTTTGTTTGTTTATACATTGTAATTGCTGGTAGAGATTTTAAAGTAATTGCTTGATGAGATTTAAAACAAAAAGAACCTAAGAGAGAATGTTTGATACTAGATTTAAAAATAACCACTAGGTAAATTTAAGAACTCTAAAGCTTTGAAAGAACAAAACAAAATGGCATATTAAACAAACAAAAAACCCCACTCAAAACCTTCTTAATTTTGAACAAACTGCATATTTCTGACTGCTTTAAAGCTATTGGTTTTTTTCACATTTCCATAAGTAAAAATAACTTTTCATATTTAGTTATTAATAAAATATTGTTCTGATCATTTTTTTTAGATAGACATGAATTATAATGAGCTATATATCCTGGAATCAAATCTTTTACTTAGGTACATTGGTCCCTAACCAAAACCTGCCAGGCTGGGATTCATCTGAGCTGACGTTACCTGTCTAAATCATAGGCACTTCATAGCCACAGAGGTTGCTCTAATAGTTGTCATGTGGCAGAGTCTATCTCGTGAAAATTATTTAAGAAATAACGCAACCCACATGTTGGATGTGTATCTACGTAGGTAAATAATCTTACTCTTTAGCCACACAAAGGATTTAAGCTTGTTTAGACTAAAAAAATAAAAAGTTAAATATGAACAAAAGCTATCTATAGATCTTGTAGCAAAACCTAAAAACACATAGTTAACTGTGGGAGGGGACTACTATTCTTCACTTCTATCAAGCTAATAACAATGAAATGTGGACCAAAATGCAATTTTCTAATTACTCAGATGTCAAGGTCTGTGATCAAAGTGCAAGAATTTACTTAGAAGAACAATACTTTAATGGACTAGCCCCAAACATCCTTGATAAAGTCCCATTTTTGTTAGTAACTCTCTAGAGGAAGAATTTAACAGGTTTATTTGAAGCAAAATTACTTCCTATACATTGTAGACTATTTTCCACTGTAATTGCCTTGAGAAGATAGGATAATGTGTTTAGAGATGATCATGTAATCTTGTAAGTGTTTCTGCAATAGATTTTAGAAAGTTAGCTTGTTTTGAATAGTTTTTTGTTTCGGTTTGGTTTTGGTTGTTTGTTTTTCTTTTCAGTTATACTCTGGTATCTTGGTCCATTTAATAAACTTAAAACACATATGGGAAGTTCAACTCCAAAGAAGTGAACTATATAAAAAATGAAATTAATCTTTTTCTGGATTCTTGTAATGTCAAAATATATCTGAACAAAGTGTACTCTGTTTTTGTCAGCACAGGTGAGCTACCTAAACAGAAATGAACTCATTTAATAAGTGCAGTTCAAATATACACTGCATAGCTGAAGTTTAATATTAACTTTCAGAAAAAAAAAAAAAAGGAAATTAGAAATTGGGTGTCAGTTTTTGTCTTATGTGATTGCACAAAAGAATAAATTTGGCAGTTGTCATTCCAAATTAAGGCTAATTATAATTTCATCTAACATAAGTCAAGAGTAACTTAACTCAAACCAGTAAAATTATCAATGTAGAAGCACTTCTTCTCTTTCTAAAATTAACATCTAACTGGTACTTCAAATTCTGTCTTCTCTCTCTCAGTATTATGATGTTTAGTTGGCTTTTTCCTTCCTCATCTTAGCAGCAAAAATAGAAGTCTCTAAACTTAAAATAATTGATGACTAAATTTAAATTGGATATTTAAATACTAAATACTTCTTAAGGGTCATAGAGACCAATAGGGGGAAATGCTAATCTCAAACCTGGATCTGGCAACTGAAATACATATTAAAAATATGAAGATAAGGTCATCTCTTGGTTTAAAGAATGTATTATATATTTAATACACTAAATTCTTCCAATATGCTAAATAAAATTAGTATTAACTCACTCAGTTTAGTGCCTTTTTTGGTTTCATATGTGAAGAATTAGCTGACAGACACATTAAAAAATGGCTAGTGTACATAAATACATTTCACCAACAAAATCCAGAGTAGTTTTTGAGTTAGAAAACCTGGCAAAGTAACACACCATTAGGCTGATTTGACAGCATAGCTGGATGGTGAAAGAGAAGCTTAAAAAGTATCATTCTGCAAACTCTATTTCTCTAGTATGTGTTACTTAAAGTAATTTACTAGCTAATATTATAAGCTTTTAAAATACTGTCTCTAATACTCAGAAAAAAAGATTGGGGATGGGTGAGGGAAAAGAAGGGTAGATAAATTAACCTGCACATACAAAGATGATACCCATAAACAAATTGAACTGAGATAATGACTTAAATAATGCCTTTCTGTAGCTATAGCAATCAGGATCCAAATATTCAAGCAAGTAAATTCCAGTTAAATTAAAAGAAATCATTGTGTTCTTTAGTAAACCCACACTGTGTTTTGTCTAAAGATATGTAGAATTTTCTGCAGATGTTCAATATGACCATGTGAAAAATATCTGAATATTAAAAGAGGTATTTTGTTTTGTTCTGTTTTCTGATAAAGTTGTAGGAGACAAGTGATGCTGAAAATCATTGAAATAAACCCCAAATATAACCAAGAGAAAACCTGAAAAACATTGTTGCTGAATAACAATAGACAAGATAGTATGAAGAAGACAGGATTAGCAGATATACAGAAGAAAATATATATACCAGAATACCACAAATAGTGTCTCTTGACGTGAAAAAAAATGGGGAGATACCATACTTTTATTGTTAAGTAAAAAAGCACAAGCTCACATGCTAGATCACTGACCATGAACACTGTTCAGTATTTTTTTTGTTCCCTGGCTCCATTTAAGAAAATTCCAATCTGATACAAGGGATGCTATGCATAAGCACAATAGATCCATGGCAATCAGTGCTAATTAACAGCTTTTGGACTTCTTTTGTCATCACTTTAGACCTAGACACTGAAACAAACCAAAAGATAAGGCAGGTCTACTAAGGAGACAACAGATTTAAATAATCAAACATAAATGTATAAATAGCTGAGAAACCATGAATTCTGAGGGATGTAGGCCAAAATGTCTGGCACACGAAGCAAAAAATTGAAGGGTAGAAAACTTAACCTTTTTTCTTCCTCTGTTCTTGCTCTTCCCCTCTTATTTCCATGCCACTGAGGAAGGAAATCAATAAGATCCCAACCGTCATACTTTCTATCAGAACAAAAATAGCATAAGAGGAAAAATTAATATGATACAATGAAAAATAACTCCCTTTGCCTGGAAAAAAGATGAATTTTCTCCTTGGCAAGTGTAGGAGGAGGACTGTCAGCTACTGATATACTCTTGTAATAAAGGTTAAATAAGGAATCAGAATGCTGAAATTCCTTTATGCTGTGACAGGCAAGGGCTGTATTTCACAAGAGATGTTTAGATGCCATCTACTTTAAATTACAGTCATAGTCAATGAGCAATGTCTTTAAGTTGAAATAAATATATATATATATGTTGAATATTTTATGTTGATTATTTGTAGTGGTTAGTGGTTTCTAACCAGTTAAGGTTTAAACTTGACTAGGAAAAATAAAAATGCACTGTTAAAGTATAAAATACAACAGAATATAATCCTGCTCCAATGGAAGAAGTAAACTAGAAGGAAGACAGTATTGCATTATTTTAGCAATTATCATGTGGGAGTAAAAATCACAGGGGACAGAATGAATAAAGGAAAGGTAAAACTAAACTAATCTTGAACATTTCACTGAGTTTGGAAATAGCATCAGGGAGAAATGACAATTTCTAGAAGAAGTGTAAATTGTCAAAATACGACAAAATTGCACTAAATAACCATTTCGACTATTTGTTTGACTCACTTTTACAGTCAATAGAGAAAAGCTTACACTTCTAAAGTGAAATTCATTCTTAGAAAAATACCTACATAGATTACAGAATCATGCTACTGAAATTCCTAATTCCTTCCACCAATTATGAAAAAGATCTTGAAAGTATATACTGTCATTTATACTGTAGATTATCCATAAAGTTAGGCCATTCTTTGAGACTTTTCTCATAATGAAAAATGTCATCCTACTTGATCCTGGTATTGATTCATCTATTTCCATTTATTAACTTGTTTTAGAAAACTGATTATACCAGCAGTTGCATCTTTTTATCCACAATCACAAAAAGGGAGCAAAAGTTGGTAGTCCATCAAGACAGAATATTATTCTGTAATCTGAAGTGGAAATTTCCTTTTTCTGAACCTACTTCTTGATATTTAGCTTTGTCAGACTGTATTTGTGAGACAATGCATGTTCTCAAATTTGCACTAGCAAATTTTGGTAGGTGGGTGTGTGGCTGGATGTTCTAGCTTGTGATAAAAGTTGGACAAAAAACACCTGTTCATGCACTGTCTTTAAATTCTGTTATTGTTGGTATTCAGAAGCATTAAAAAACTTAAGAAAGATGAATGAATCTTTCATAAGATGCTGAGTTTCAATAGCTCATTTGATAGAAGAATGGTATAGCTGATTATAAATTACCCTTGTGATTATTCTACTGAAAGATTTGAAAAGTATAAATTGGAGTACATGAACCACAAACAAAATGCATATTAATTTTTGGATAAAAAGGTAGTTGAAAACAGTGTTAAGCACCAATCTGAATTACAATTTATTATGTAACTTCTCTTTTTTTGTGAAATAAAAGCTCTAACTGTGTTTCAGTATCAGAAAGCAATACCTACATACTTTCAGTTAGTTCAGGTTTTAAACTTTTTTAGGCTTGTTTTGTTTGAGGTTTTTGTTTGTTTGTTTGTTTTACTATGGTGCCATAGAATATAACTGAATGGACGTTTTCACTCATTTGGATTGTCACTGACTTAATGAATTATATGTTCTGTGATTTATTCCCCTATTCTTACACTGGTTTGATAACAAAATTTTGGCAATTTTAATGTTATTTTACTGCAACTCTTTATAACTTTATTCATCAGTTAAGTTTTCAGTTATAAATTATGCAGTAGAATGACACAGATGAAGTGCAACTACAACATGATACATGTGACACGTAAACTTTCTGACTCTCACTCCCTCATAGGTGTGATCCTCTAATAAATCATTTATTCACTATAGCCAAAGGACATCAGCACTGACCTCATGTATCTTTTCCCTAGCTGTGCAATGAAGCACAGCAGTGTACATTTCCAAATACTGTCTGTACTGAAGTAATGATTGCTTCTCCATGCCAGTTTTCAATTTTATGTAGCATCTTGCTTTTAAAAAATATTGTCACTTTAATGCTTTGAAAAGATCTTCAAATTAGCTTGGACCATACAATTTTCAAGGTGTTTTGTATACAGAACTATGCACTTACTTATACTATTACATTTGTTCTTCTTTATTCCACTCCTAATGTTTTTGTTTGTTTGTTTTTACATCTTACAAATTATATTTTGTTTAATCGTTGACAAGCAGAAAATTTCTACTGAGTACTTAAATTTAGCATTAGAAAGTAGAGTGTTCTGCTGTATAAATGTAAGAATATTAATTTTGTGATGTCAGATAAGGTTAGAAATGCATATATGTTTAAATATCACTGCTGCACACAGACTATGTCATTCAGTCAGTAAGATGAAATGCTTAGGACAGATTTATGAAAGTGCTCAAGACGACACTCTAAGTCTAGGTCTTGTTAAATTCAAATTCCTCATAGAAACATAGAACCATAGAATATTTCAAGTTGGAAGGGACATATAAGGATCATCAGGTCCAACTCCCTGCTCCTCGCAGGAGGCTGATTTTAGTTAAAACTAAACCTTATGACTAAGAGCATTGTCCAGACACTCCTTGAACTCTGACAGGCTTGGTGCCGTGACCACTTCCCCAGGGAGCCTGTTCCAGTGACCGACCAGCATCTCCATGAAGTACTTTTTTCTAATGTCCAGTCTGAACTTCCCCTGGGG
>JAVJGG010000008.1:10566363-10580284 GCA_035590195.1 Aviceda cuculoides | reverse complement strand
TGGTGGTTTCTTCGGGGACGTCTTGTGCGTACTCCCCTACAACAGCAGGACACTGAGGCAGCAGCAATGTGAGTCAGCAGTTCAGCACAGTCCCTCACAGTGCTTGATACACCCCAGGACATAGTTGGCCCTTTTGGCTGCCAGGGCACATTGTTAACTCATATTCAACTTGCCATCAATGCAAATCCCCAGATGTCTTTCTGTGGGGCTGCTCTCCAGCCTCTTGTCCCCCAGTTTGTATGTATAACCAGGATTAACCCATCCGAGAAGGAGAATCTGGCATTTGCTTTTGTTAAATTTCATATGGTGGGTGATTGCTCAGCTCTCTAGCCTATCCAGATCTCTCTGTAAGGCCTCTCTACCCTCGAGGGAGTCCACGGCTCCCCTGAGTTTAGTATCAGAAAACTTGCTTAATGTACATTTGATTCCTGCGTCCAGATCATTTATAAAAACATTGAAGAGCACTGGCCCTAAAATTGAGCCCTGGGGAACACCACTGGTGGCTGGCCACCAACCTGATGTAACCCCATTCACTATAACCCTTTGAGCCCAACCCATCAGCCAATTGCGCACACAACGTATTATGGACTTCTCTAGCTGTGTGCTGGACATTTTGTCCAGAAGGATACTGTGAGAGACAGTATTAAAAGCTTTGCTAAAATCCAAAAAACCCACATCTACTGGCTTCCCTTGGTCAACCAGATGGGTGACCTTGTCATAAAAGTAAATTAAGTTTGTTAAGCAGGACTTTCCTTTTGTGAACCCATGCTGGCTATGACCAATGACTGTGTTGTTTCCCAAGTGTTTTTCATTAACTCCCAGAATAACCTTTTTCATAATTTTACCAGGCACTGAAGTGAGACTGACAGGCCTGTAATTCCCACCCTTCTTGAAAATTGGGACATTTGCCAGCTTACACTAGACTGGGACCTCTCCAGACTCCCAAGACCATTGAAAAATAATGGAGAGAGGTCCCGCGATGACATCAGCCAGCTCTTTCAGTACCTGGGAATGAATCCCATCAGACTCCATAGTTTTATGTGCATCCAGCTGGAGCAGCAAGTCCCAAACAACTTCAGGGTCAGCTGGGAGTTTATCATCCCTGCAGTCACAGTCTTCCAACACAGAGCTCTGGGGGTCCCAGGGCCCATCATCAGTGTTGAAGATAGAGGCGAAGAAGGCATTAAATGTCTCCATTTTGTCTACGTTCCTATTTGTGAGGTGACCAACCTTGTCAAGCAATGGACCAACATTATCTCTTATTCTCCTTTTGCTGTTAACATATTTTAAAATGTCCTTTTTGTTGTCCTTCACAGTGCTGGCCAACTTGTACTCTGATCAAGCTTTGGCCGTATGAATTTTCTCACTACAGTGGAGAAGAGCACCCCTGTAGTCCTCCCATGTTACCTGTCCATACACTTCCTTTCTGCTTGTTTTCCATAAGAAAATCCCTGCTCAGCCAAGCTGGCCTTCTGCCCTGCTTGCTTGACTTGTGACACTTTGGAATTGCCTACTCCTGTACTCTTAAGAGATGGTTCTTAAAAAATGACTAGTATTCATGGATCTCAATACCTCAAAAGCAGATTTCCAGGGAACCTTATTAACTAGATCCTTCAGCAGCCCAACCCAGGGCTGAAGTTCTGCTGGCAGTTATCCTCCGATCACCAACAATTTGAAACTCAACTACTTCACGGTCACTGTGACTGACAGCCACCAATCACCACTTCACACACGAGCCCTTCTCTGTTTACAAACAACAAATATAGGAGGGCACTTTCCTAGTTAGTTCCTTTAGTCCTGCACCAAGAAGTTATCTTCAATGTGCTTCAGGAATTTCCTGGACCTGTTTGTGTCTACTGTATGATATTCCCCGCTAACGTCTGGGAAGTTAAAATCACCCACAAGGACAAGGGCAGCTGATCTAAGAGATATCCCTTAATTCCTTATAGAATAATTCATTGGTGTCATTATCGTGGTTGGGTGGTCGATTGTAGATTCCCACAACAACATCTGCTTTATTTGCTTTCTGCTTCATCCTTCCCCAGAGGTTCTCAACCATGTTGTTGAGGCAAATTCCTTGGTAGTTACTCACTTTTACTGAAAAATCTGGCCTCAGATGAGGATACCGAGTATCCAGATATCTGATTCTAGCTCTTTTGAAAATGAACTACCTCTGAATTTGATAGCATAAAGGAACTATTCAAAATGTGATAAAAGAAAAATAATATCTTGCATTTTCAGTTTAAATGCTTAGTTTATCCTATTTTTTTTCTGAAGATTTGTTATTAAACCCCTAGATGGTTAGCTCTAACCGTATGATGTTGGGAACTGCAATCCTATATAGTGAGCATGACTGTTTATTTTCACTACTCCCCTTATTTAATGCTATCATCGCTTTCAGTAACAAGAAAAACTTCAGGAGTTTGTTCTCTCTAGGAATCTCAGTTGCAAAGTTCTTTAGAGAGTCTCAAGTGCTATCTTTGGGATTTCAAGCACCAGAAATGAACAATCAGTCTCTGAATCAGCCTGCTTTTAAAACAAACAAAAGACCCCACTAAACAACAAAACAGAAACCAAAACAAAACAGAAGAGGAAAAAAAAAAAGGAAAAAAGAGGTTGGGCAGTCCTAACTATCCTTCAAACCTTCACCAAATGGTATTCAGGCGGTGAGTCTTCAAGTGGCTCATCTGAAGCATCTGCATTTTTCAAATGAGGAAATGCTGGGAGAGCTGGGATTCTTTACCTTGGCGAAGAGAAGGCTTAGGGGGACCTTATCAATGTATATAAATACTTGATGGGAGGGAATAAAAACAAGTAAGTTAGACTCCTTTGTGCAGTTCCCAGTGACAGGACAAGAGTCAATGGACACAAATTGAAACACGTGAAATTCCACCTGAACACGAAAAGACACTTTCTTACTGTGAAGGTGGTCAAACACTGGAACAGGTCACCCAAGAGGCTGTGGAGTCTCCATCCTTATAGATACTCAGTACCCAACCAGACAAGGTCCTGAGCAACCTGCTGTAGCTGATTGTGCTTGAGCAACTGAGAGGGCAAGGGCAGACAAGATGGCCTGCAGAAGTCCTTTCCAACCTCAACCATCCTGTGATTCTGTGAAGTGCAGGCTTAAGCAGAGACACAGCGTGTCTTCCAACTGTATTCCCTCTCACAGAACACAGTTTTTGCATCACAGCACACCCAGGGGATTGCCCTGATGTCAGAAACAAGTTGTAAGAGTGACAGTTATGTGGTCAAATGGTGGGCAGAAAAACAAGAACATTATGTTTGTGTCCACTCCAGAGACTGTCCTTGCAGAAAAATAATCAATGTGATTTTTCAAAGTTTGCTTTGCAGCCTGTAATAGAACCAGAGCGAAGGGAAATAGAAGAATCCTTAGTCTCTTTACTGTGTGACAGACAAAATTCCCTTCTCTCTTGTTTTCGCAGCCTTGCATTCCCTCTCCTAAGCCAGTCTGACTTGCTTTTTCCCTTTTTGTTGTTGGTTTTCTATTTCTATTAGTTACCCATTTTATTTAGTACCTGTCTTTCTTCTATAAATACAATTTTCTCTCAATGTTTCATCTTCCTCTCTTCCATTCAATTTTTCGTTCTACTAAATGTCTTTGTAAGCCATGTAGTATCTTGGCTTCTCTGTGTTGCTATACCTCTTGGTATATATTGCTGTTAAGAACTAAGGATGAGGTGTAAGTCACCTAGGACTTTCACTGACAAGTACTGTGCAGGTGAGAGTTTCTGCAGCACAGACAATGAAGAAAGAGGGAAACCTTCGCTGTCTTTTCAAAATCCTTTGATGCCAGGAGGAGGAATTAAAAAGAAACCCAACTGTGTTCCTGCAGTCTCTTGTGAATGACATTGGAGATGACATGAATGAGAATAATAGAAGGGACAAATAAGTGACTGTCACTAACATGTGACTTTAAGTTCAGATGACTGACAGAAGGTATGATAAAACTTCTTGAAAAAACTTTTTTTTTTTTTTTACCTGCTTCTTCCACCTACCTTGTGGTTGCTTTCCGTATCATCTATCTCATTGTTTCACCTTCTCACCACATAAGTCACCTCATATTTATGCAGCTCTGACTTAAATTTCTTTAACAAAAACACTTTGGGATTTCAAAGTTGCTTGTACGATCTCAGATTTATTTGAAATTTCTTGAAAAAATTTCTTGAAATTTTCTTGAAATTTCCTTCAGTTGGTGGTAAGCAATATCTCAGTAATACTGATATTTCTTGGAGCTAAATTTTCTAAGTATTTAAGGTATATTATACACATATTTGACAAATGCTGTGTGAGGGGAGAATAACTTCAGTGCATGTGAGAAAGCCTAACCCATAATATATTACCAAGAGCATTAAACCAGCTAATGAAGGCTGGTAGAATGAACACAGATAATGGCAAATTAAAAAAACCCAAACGCAACTAAACCAAAACCAAACCTGTTCATGTAAGTTCTAAAAATTGTGTTTGGTCAGTTCATAGATCATAATTTGGTGCATTATTATGGAATAGATCTCCTTAGTGAGCCATTTATATCAATAAAAAGTAAAATTTACTTGAAGGTTGAATTTAGTAAGTTTCATGGTTTAGGGGTTTTTCAGGAGAAAGTTATATAAGCAAAGGAAGTTACTGAAATAGATATAGTAATTTGAGGGCAAAAATATACTACATATAAAATGTGTGACTGTTTAATGATAAATTGAACCTTTGAAGGCTCTGCTACTGCTTAAAAGGATATTTTTAAAAAATGTATCATGACATGGAGGAATTTTACATACAGTAGTAATCAAATTAACATTTCTTATTACAAAGATAACACTTAAATAGTTCGGAAGCTAAAGTATTTCCTCTTTAAAAATATTGATTGAATTTCAAACTTGTATGCATAAATTAAGCATCAGAATTTATTCGATAAACCTGGTCAATTTTTTAATTTCTGATGAAATACTGAATATTTGTACCAGAAACTTGGTACAAAGGAACCCCAATAAAGTAAAAAACACAATTTTGTTTGTTTGTTTGTTTACTATTTGATATTGTTAAAGGGGAGGAATTTGGAATGGAAGAAGTGCAAAATCAGTTTGATCCAACAGACTTAAGGATTAATATTAATTCTAAGCCTTCCCATAGACTATTTTTCTGGTCATTAGTCCATATGAATATCTGAAGTAAAATGAGCCATTTTAAAAAATTCTTAACACACATTTTTTGGGGGGTAGGAACCAGCTGAGCTGCTAAGCGTGTGGAACTTCTGTAAATTATAATATCTGTTCATAAGCTTAACAAACACTATAGTAGTCTAATTTAAGGTTCCATGTCATTCAAATCTATGGCCCTAACTAGCAAAGAGGAAAGTCTGTTTAAATCAATATTATGTTTTTGCACCTGTTTGCTTTTGGTGGGTTTGTTTTGTTTTGTGTTGTTTTAACTTACATATATGTACAGTAAATCTACATGTTCTGCAACTTCTGTAAAGGTTAAATTTGTTCACACTCAAAAGTTCCCTTAGTAATGCTATTAATGGTATTAATCGCTCTCCTTTTTGAAAATGTGTTTATGTAAACAGTAGGGCACCACCAAGAGGAAAATAGTGGCAGATGGACCGGTGCTGTACTAAAAATGACAGTATGACTCAGAATAAAACCTCATTGTAATCAAAGTTCACAAATGAAATAATTATGTCTTCACTAAAATATCACTTAGGTCTCTGCAAACACTAAGATTTTTATACTGATGCTGTAGTTAAAGCATTTCCTAGCTCCGCTACCTATTTCCATAGTATGAATATATTTATAAATGTTCATGCAGAATACCATTAGAAAATCCTAAAATACTACTGATTTTTTTTGTTCAGGTGTTTGTGTTTTTTTTTTTTTTTCCCAACGTAACAATTTCATACCACTTGAAAATGCTAGGATTCTCAGAACTAGCTGTACTATCTTTATTATCTATCATTAAGCTTATTTTAATGTTTTCTGCAAATATTGTAATTTAGACACAAATCTATCTGTTGTATCTAATACAAAAGAGAGAGTAGCTGTTGTTACAATTCTATATTAGCCTTAGAAAGAAAAAAAAATATATTAGAGGAAGTTGTAACATAATAAGATGTACTAATTCAGAGCTCTATGTTACAAACAAAAATTAACTTACAGGAAAAATCTGTATCAAGTTAGGTGGAAAATTTGTCTGAATAAAGATCAGCCATCCCTAGAGGAGATCTTTTTTTTCCCCCATGAGATCCAAATATTACAGGAGTTCCTGTCAACATTTTCCCATCTTTGTTTTGATTACATCTGATGTGCTCTTTCTCTCTTGTCATTGATGATTTGCTTGCACATTTTCTAATATTTGATGCAAGCCTATCTGTAAGATTCATACACCACTGAGTGAGTAAAATTTTTTCCAGTAATATCCATTCTGTCCCCTTGAGGTCTTTTGGGTCTACGTGCAATTTCTATTCAGAAGACCATACCTTTCTTTTGAAGAGTCACTGAATCTTTTGAGATGTTGTGAAAAGAAGTTTTACTTACTATAGCTTTTTCAAGACATACCTGTTGGAACTGGTTCCCTATGAAATCAGAAATGTTGCATAAAGAATGAAATGATCATAACAACCACTGAGAACAAAAAATCAAGCAAAGCCCAGTTTTTTTCAGAAGATTCACTGCATTAGAGAAAAATTGTTGTCAACTAATGAAACCCTAAATACCTTATGAATTGATTTCCATCTTTATAAGAGGAAAATGGAACTCTAGATATTTATAAGAGAATCACTGCTCAAATGTTATGATTTATACTAGTTGTAATGAAAATATATTAGTTGCATTAAAATATCAATTAAAGAAAAATTATCTAACTCTTATTCTGTGCTTTTATTCATAGATATTAATGTAATTAAAATAGAGTTTATTTCATCACCCTGATTGCTTGGTCACTCAAACAAACAAGTGATAGAACTGTGAGAAAATGTAGTGTAGTGGGATGAAAAAAATTAACATGTTGCTAATGCCCAGAAGTACCATGGATTTGTAATGTTGGCATGGGAGTAGTGTGCGATTCTGAGCGAGTTCAGTGACTGCCCACCAGGAGCAGTTTTCTGTCCTTTGAAGAAAATTCTGTGAAGACTGCAGAATATAGACAGCAGCATAAAAGGAAACAGCATGGATTTTTTTTTTTAAACATTTGGGATGCAAAGAAAACATAGTCTTATCAACAGTTAAATCTGTGCACGATAGGATGAATTATTCATAATCAATAAAGGATAGGTTTGCTCTACTTTTAACACTCAGAAATAATTTCTCTGTTCTGATAAGCATATTGAAAACATGTATTATTTTAAGTCTATTATTATTACATTAATACCTTAATTTTCTTTAGCATTCAAGGTATCAAAAGAGAGAAGATACTTCTGTAGTATAATTTTTAAGGGAATTCCGTCAGCTACTGAAGTGGCTCTGAGTTTCTGGACCAAATACCCAGGGTACTGATAGCAATAGGTTACCTTGTTCTCTATTTTTACAAGTTAAAAGTTTAAATATATTTTCATTTTCCCACTCTTCTAAATATTAATTCTTTAGAGCAATGACATCTATGATACTGGATTTTCGTGTAGTTTTATTTATCCCCCCTCACCAATAGTGGTTTCCTCTATTTATGCTGTTCAAAAGTGAAATCTCAAAAGATTTGTATTTTATCATTTGCTTTTACTGACATAGGTTTGATATCTCATCACTCCTAACCCATAAGGTTTTATAGAAAAACGGTTTACAGACACTGACGGAAGGTATGCAGTAATAACAAATGATGTGCACGTGTAAGAGAAGGAGAAGCAGGTGAATGAACTACTAAAGCAGACACTGCTGATAAATATGATGAATTGGCTGACATAACATGTATCAAATATAAGAGCATGTAGGTAGTGAGACATGTAGCTGTCAAGGCCTTTGATAATCATTTAGAAACTTGTTTTGATGTGCTCAAACAGAGTGCTCTGGGGGAAGGAGCTGGGAAAAATGAAAGAGAGAGGCAGTGAAAGTGTTTTTTACTGCAGGCTGGACAGACACAAAATTTTAGTAAAAGTCAAGAAGTTTTGGTAGCTGCAAATAAGTTGGATACTGATAGACAGCTTAATCCATTTAAGAGCTTTAACATTTTCTATCCCAGCATTGATCAGCTGTGCTAAAATAATTTGAGTTTGGACCTTAGATAAAAAAGAGTCTAGTTCTCCAGGCTACGCTTAAATTTAGTGCAGAAATACATCTTCACAAAACCAAGGTAGTGCCAAATTCCAGAGCATATTATGCCTGAACAGTTTGTATTTCATTCCTGGCACAGCTCCTTCTTTCACTACTTTTTTCCGTTATCTCACTCTCCAACAACTTGCATTAAGTAGGGAGGTGTGGACAGCTGGCATTTAAATGTCGGATGCAAACAGCAGAGATTTCTCCTGGACCACACAGTCTTTTATAGTGGTGTTTTCTAGCTTCATCTAATAAAAACCTATTATATCATGGGCAAGCATAAACATTTTTTTTGCCACTCATGTATTCTCAAATCGTGTGCCTGTTAATGAAGCAAATAATTTTTTCAGTTAATTTCAGTGAACACCTTGCCTGCATAGGAAAACAGGCTACAAAGCTTTGCTGCCTTATTTATTTCTGACCCACACACTTACCTATTTTCATTCCCTGCCTTGTCCTTTTCAGATTTCATTACTGCTTTATGAAAACTTTGTCATTAACCATTCAAAATATCTTTCCTACTCCACAATCTATCTTCAAATCTCATCTGAGATCATGTATGTTTGCCTCTAAGTGGGTACTGGCAAGAAGTACAATGCCAAAACCTTTACTGAGACCCTCATTATTTCTGCTTTCTATATCTGCTGTTTATTCTTTGCCCTTCTCAGTGCAAACAAGTTTCAAGAGTGTGTGTAAAAACTAGTATCATCAATCAAGATTTAAATCTGAAAAATATTTTTACTCATGAGTATCTTTTTCTGGGAATCAGTTGCTTTGTTTTGTGTTTTGGCTTCTGTCTTCAAAACTTCTGAGGTAAAGAAAAGCAAAAGATAGACCAATAATGAATGTTTTTAAATATTCTTAAAAAAAAAAAAAAAAAAGTAATCTAATTAGACCTTTTGTATAATGCAGTCTTTAAGGTTATGTGCTAAAATTCAACGATAAGTATCCTGAAGTAGTCACAGGGTGAGTCTACTAGATTGTGCTAATTGAATCACATCAGGCATACTGTTACTGCTATTAATAAGTGTGTTGAGCAATTTCTTTTGACAGGTTGCACCCAAGGCAAAGAAATGCCAGTGGAAGCTAAAAGAGATCAAAGGATGTTCTTCCATTAGAATATCACTGAAACATTCTGCATGTCTTAGTGGCAGAATGAAGCAACTGTGATACAACACTGAGAAGGTGTACACTGTGAATATAAATCATGATTTTAATCTATACATAGTATCACTAAGATATCCTATACCATACAAATGTATAATAATAATAACAATAATAATAATTTGGAGTTTAGAGGGTAGTTCGTTCTAAAATTTTAGGTCCATAATACTTGTATTATTCTCCTTGTATGTCCAAAAGGGTAGGAAAAATCCTTAGTAGACAGTAATAGGAAAAAAAAAAAAAAAACATTAGTAACAGGAATAAAAGGAATTAAACTTTAAGGATGAGGTTAAATCTGAGATTCAGACACATAAATTTTCATGTCAATAATCTTTGTATGCTATGCGGATAAGCTATCTCTAAATTCCTCTTGCAACAGATGAAGACACAGAGGTAGATTCAGTTAACCAAAAGGAAATGCCTCCTGCCACACCATAACAATTTAAATCATCTGCATGGGTCTGTAAGCTATTACACTGGACTTCAGAGAGATCTTCATCTTCTGGACTGACAACTGCATTCCAGGTAAGATACCCTGGGATATTTCAAATAATATGAGAAGCCTGCATGTGAGCAACTTAATCTTATCTTTAATTAAAAGTCAGAGCAAGTCAGCTTATCACCCAAGAGGTTTAATTTAGTTGTCCGCAAGAGAGGTATCAATCAAGGGCAATTAGAGACACCTTGAGTGTCAGCGGAATTTGGGGAGAGGTAGCCACAAGAACATCATTTGCTAAGTGAAATGTGTACAGATGGTGGAAAGCAATTTCAATTCTATCACAAATACAGGTGCGCACACATTCTGGACTGAACACATGGTCACTGCCCAATGCCAGGCCCAGGTAAGCCATGGGCTCAGGCTCGGGGAAACAGGATTCATTCCAGTTGATCACGATGTGAGTCCTGGCTTGTGGCCTGGCTTTACAGGTAGCAGTTCCAGCTTGGGCTCATCTGTCAGCACAGCACTGCACAGCCCTGGAGGTGTTCTCTTCACCCCACAGAACTATTGTTTTCACTGTTCTTTGCTTTCAAACTTAGATGGTCAGCATACACTGCTAATGGTCTCATTGATCATGTCACTCTCAGCCAGTCTTTCCATATCTGAAGTAAAACAGCTTCAGTTGTTACCTGGGTCACTGATGAGTTACATGGATGCAAAGTTATTAACGGTTCATCCGTGCTTGTCTGTTTCTTTCCTGGGAACACTTAAGCCATTAAAGCAGAGCAGATGAAGTCCAGAGTTCTTGGGAAAGCCCACTTCTACCAATTACTTGTGCTTTTCTTGTTTTCCCAACACTTATTATGATCATCTGATTAAGAGCTGGGTAGATGTAGTCAAGTTCCCACCATGACTGAACTGTAGTTTTGTGTAGGCTTCACCTTGTAATATCTGGGATACCTCATCTGGCCTTTTCCTACTTCTCCAGAAGGACATGAAACTGGTGTACATATTATGCCAGATTTACTAGCCACATGTCTCAAATGGCACTTCATGATTATCTGTGGACAACTGAATCAAGCCATACCCTTCTTTCTACTTCAAAGTGATCTGGATTGCTTTCTAGACCTCATTGACTGTAGTGAATAGACATTATGTTAGAACAGATGTTAATGGGAATTTAGATACTAACATTTAGGCTATTTCAAGTTGCATAAATGCAGTGCAATTCAAATATTTTATATTTAAGCAAAACAATTATTTTATGGTCAGTAAGAACATCAAAAGACTAAAATTACTCACCCACAAAACAGCTTTCTAGAACAGGTCATGTGAATGAACAACAATTGTCTACAATGGCTGTTAAATTACCCCAGGGTGAACAATGCAGTCCAAGATATCTGGATTCAGTACATGTAATTTAGGTTACATGACATTCTCCTAAACTTACTTTGTAGCTCAGTGTGAAGAGAATAATCTGGGAGCAGACTTGGTTAAAATTCCATATTCATAAAATATGGAAAATCCAGGACCCATGAAAAACATACTCATACTCCCTGTTTGGAATCCATATCTCCCACTTGCTTGGCTTCAAGAAAAAAAAAAAAACAAAAACAAAGCCAAAAGCAAACAAAAACCCCCAAAACAAAACCCACAAAACAACACACCAAAAAACCCCTATTAAATTGGAGTTAAATCTTAATTAACAATAATAGTTTTAATTTGCACCCATGAAACTTTCTGTATTGAAAACATCACAGTGACCTGCATATTTCTTAATAAAACACTTAAATGATCTAATTTTGTATACTATACTAGGTACAGCTGAAGTACACTCTGAGGCATAAATAGAACATTAACATACTTTTTTTTCCTAAGTAACATCTGAATTTTGCTTTATTTGTTTATTATATTTGTTATACACTATATAGAAAAATGCAGTTTCTCAGTCATGCTTTCTGAGTTTTCCAACTTCATAGATCAAAATAAAATTAAAGAATGGGGGAATATCCAGTATGATACTGTTCAGAACTGAATCTCATTCACCCACACTTCCCACTTCCCATCTGTGCACCTCTGAGAAAAACATTGTGCTTCTTAAGTATCTTTTGTGCAACAGCTGGTACAGGAGGCAAACAAGCCAGATCTATTAGCATGTTACTACATATATGTTTGACATGCTGAATATGCTACATAAGGAGATTAACATCACCTAGACACAGGTGTGGGGTTAATTTCCGGACTGTACATGCTATCTACCTGATTCTTCCTACATGTAAACAAATTGTTAAAACATAAAAACATAAATCCTTTGAGAGGCAATGGTCTGCTGAGATTTCAGGTATGGGATGCCTGTGCCTTTATAGAGTGGAAATTGGATGTCAGGTGGGTCATTACAATGAGATCTAAAATGTATCACACTCTAAGGCATCAAAGTCACTATTATGGCTGGTAGAGATCACAGGCAACTCAGTTCCCTAAGTATAGGTATACGCTGTCATTTGAGATTTCCTATACCTACCCACCTGTCTTTCAGCTGCTGATTCAGAAGGACATGGGTCTCTAAGTCCTCTGTCATAACTGCAAGCCTCATGTAGATTTCCCAGATAACCTAGGGAGTTTCAGATTACACTACACACCTATGTTTGACAAATGAATTGATCAAATAGTCAGTACTGTCAATGGAGAGCTACACATTTGTTTTAAAATAACTGTTTATTTTAGGGTGAGATGACTTAATTGAGTGTATTGATTAGACCATCTCTGTGGGAGTTTATACAGCTAACTTACTCATAGCCACTTACACTGTGTACACCAAAAATCTATACAGTTGTCTATACATAGGTTCTTCATGTATGCTAGGATATGCTTTTTATGTTTAGCTGTTGCTCCAGGAAGGTGAGAGTCCATCGTAGATCCTGGGTCATATCTTTTATCCCTATGCTGGTGCTCTAGATATGTAGAGGTCATTTGAGGTATCATTAGATGCTTATGTGTGGATGACTGAAACAAGTTCCCTAAGCCCCTGAAAGCGAACTCCCATGAAGCCTGTCTGCTACTTGTGGGTCTCAAGATCTTCTTTTATGAAGACTCCATTTTTACCTTTGATAAGCTCTCCTTTCTTGCTTTTTGAATACTTTAAAATCTTTTCATTTAATTGTCCTTTTTTGGGGGGGTCTGCTTAACTGAAAGAGAACAGCAAGAGCAGGATTGCTCCATGAGATGAGCCGGAGCAGACTGTCCACAACACAGGCAAGAGCAATGATCTTACGAACAGAGGTACAGGCCCTGAGCTTAAAAGTAGCTCCTGGGCTCGTGGACAAAAGATATTTTCAAGTGAGTCTGGTCAGGGCAAGTAAGGCCTATGTGGGTGGACTTAGGACTCGGCACTCCCTGACAGCAACAAAGAATAAGTAATGCTAACATCCAGAGTATAAAAAGTTTATAAAACTGGAGGTGTTTCAAAGATGAAAATCCAAAAGAATAAGGAAAAGGAAACAAATGTTAAATATGTTACATGTATTTAAATTTAAACTTGTAAATTTAATCAGGTTATCGGAGTATTATCTTTGGAAAAATCAGATCTACTACTCACAAGTTTGAAATGATGACCCTTAATCTACTTTATCATCTCCTCATAACATTGTCTTGACTTGTGAGTAATTACACAGTCACTGTGGCCTTTGCCAAATGAATTACGATGCAAGTTCCCTTTCTGTACTGACAGAGAGACCAGACAGGATATCCCATAGTACCAAAAATGGCACTACATGTATGTGTTTAGGCAACTACCTCATTAATTGAACACATGTCCATCAAGTACAATAGGACCTTAGTAAAGTCTCATGTTGACATCCATTTTTTCAGACATCTAAATGGAAAATTATGTTAATATGTAGCTAAAGTCAATCCCCAGAATCTTATTAATCCTCACTGATAGCACCTACATTCAGTTCTGTAGAGAGCCTCGGCTGGACCGGGGGGCCTGGGGAGGATATTGACCTTGACAAGATTACAGTGTTCCCTTGAGAGAACAAGAAAGAATGACAAGCATGCC
>JAVJGG010000008.1:10554828-10566263 GCA_035590195.1 Aviceda cuculoides | reverse complement strand
GAGTGTGTTGACCAGTTTGCAGGTGTGAGGATGTAACCGCAAGGCAGGAACAGATAAAGTGAAAAACAATTATGTTTCGCAATGCTTAGCCAATTAGAAGAAAGATAGGGGCGCGTAAACAATGGGATTTAACCTATCGTATAGTAGCTTGAGGCGCGTGCATGTCGCATGTATACTTGCATATAACCAATAGAGCTGTAAACTGAATGTGTGCTTATCACATAGGGACCAATTAGCATTAAGTTATTGTCGCGTGAACCTTGGACTACTGTATAAAAGAGTGCTAATATAGGCAATAAATGGAAGTTCTAACATTCTTCTATGAGGACGCGTGGTTCATTCTGGGCAGATCTCTCACACAGTTCAGCTCCTATAATCTCATTGCATTTTCTGTGAAGGTCTCTCATTTTCTAATAACTTGTGCTGATTACACTTCTTAGAAGAAGGAAGATCCTAGAGTGGCATAGTAACAGTAATACTCCATGAGAAACTACTTTCATTCCTGAAAAATTCTGCATCTACAGATTTAATGTTTATTTCAAGAATTTTTGAGACAAAAAGAGAGAAAAACATGTAAGAGGAAAGTTTACAAGAATCAGTTGAACAAAAATGTTTTCTCTATGAGGACAATCAAGCAGTGGAACAGCTGGGCCAGAGAGACCTTGCAGTCTCCACTCTTGAAAGCCATGAAGACCCAGGTGCATAAAACTCTGAGAAACCTGGTCTGATCTGAATAGTCATAGCTGACTATTCAAGCTTTTTTTATGAAAAGTTGATACTAATCAAATTTTGAAGGTTTGGGGTTTGTTGTTTTGTTTTTCAGAAAAGTATTTTTCATAGCAGACAGCACATATTTAATTTCTAGAAGTTTGTTTTCTAAATGCAATTGTTTTTTCATTCACACATGAAAAGCAATATTAAGTCTCTATTAGTTTTACGTTAATTTACACAATTCAAAGGAATAAATGAATGAGGCCGTGACCATGCTGCTGATAAACTCTAACAGGTAACTAAAACGTGAAATTTGGATTAAAAATATAGGTTGCATGCTACTTGTAACAAAATATCATCAATAAAAGAAGCCTTCTTATCAGTGATATGAAGGGGAAAGGAACAATACTATTGAAAATACAAAACCTGAATTAACACTTTCACTACAATAACATTCTTTAGCCCATTTGCTTTTTGCTTTCAATGTGTAGTTATAAGTGTACTGCATCTGGCTGGGGTGGAGTTAACTTTCTTCATGTATGGTACCTGTATGGTATCTGTATGGTACTGTGTGTTTGGATTTGTGGCTAAAACAGTGTTGATAACACTCCAATGTTTTGGCTATTGCTGAAGAGCTCTTGCTCAGTATCAAGGTTTTGTCTTTTTCTCAGAGAGTAGGCTAGGGATGGGCAAGAAGTTAGCAGGGAACAGGGCTGGGACAGCTGACCTAAACTGTCCAAAGGGATATTCCATAACATATGATGTCATGCTCCACAATAAAACCTAAAGCAGAAGAAGAAGGGGTTGAGGGGGGACAGGGAGCTGTCTCCCAAGGTGGCCACTGCTTAAAGGCTGTCTGGGCATCAACCTACCTGTGGGAGTTAGTGGGTGATTGCCTGTGTGTCACTTTTTTTTTTTTTTTTTTTTTCTGTCCTTCATCCATTAACTGTCTTCGCCTCAACCCAGGAGTCTTCTCACTTGAGGTCTTCCTATCCTCTTCCCTGTCCTCCTGGGCAGGGTGTAGTGAGCAAGCAGCTCTGTGGGTGCTTGGCTGTTGGCTTTTGTCAACACACTACAATAAGACAAAATTTAATTTGACAACCAATAATTACTAAAGGTTTCATTAACTATTCTCCATTCTGGGAAAAAAAAAATCTAGTAACATGCATATATGTTGAGATATATATTTTTGTTCCTCTTACTGTTTCCTAGAAAATGTTTCCTCTATTATTTCCCAGAAAACTCAGAAAGAAAAATGGTCTTTCGAATTTTGACACAAACTGCCATTTGATAATGGAAGAAGCCTGGTACAGAACATAGTCTGATGGGTCTTACACTAAATCAGACTTTTGAGACACTGATAACTTGTACAAGAGTCAGACAGTGTATAGCATTGCTGTGAGATGCCTCTCCCATCATGGGCTTACATCAATACTGTGAAAAGACAATCTTGGCTGGATAAGACAGACTTAATGACTAGAAAATAAAAGAAAAATGAGAAGAAGACAACAAAGATGAGGAAGAAGCAGACATACAGAAGAGAAAAATTAGCAACATGTTTGGGACTGCAGGTGTGTTTAGTGAACAGCAAGTCTTGCCCATCCTCATCGTATAGGAAAACGATAAATAAAGGCATCTCTGATTTCAGTGAGACTGGGATTTCAACCCTGTCTTTTCAGCTAGTGCTTTACATTCAAGTAGAGACATTAGAAGTCTTTGTGTTTAATTAATAATTCAGTAACAAAACCTTTACAGTCAAATTGTGAGAATTTACATATTTCGTTGAATTTGAGTTGACCTGACATTTGAAGGACTGCTTGCACATTTATATGCTGTTTTAAATGAAGTAAAATTCTTCAGGCCCTATTTTACACATGCTGTGCTTCTATTAATTTTGAGGCTTTCTGAAACCAGACCATCTGTGTTTTCTGTCTATATATTTTCCACTTCAAACTGTTTTGTTGCCATGGAATTTCTGTTCTGCATCAGAAAAACAAATTATTATTTAAAAGGGAAGATGCTTGTCAAAATATACAGCATAACTAACCATATATCTAATATTATTAGACTGCAGAAAACTTTAAAGAAAAAGAGAGGCTTTTTTAATTGTTTTTGATGTTTATCTAGAAGCTGGACTTTGTCATTAATGAAATAATTTCACTCACGTGGTTCTGTCCATACTGGATACCAGAGCAGCCCCTGCAGTAATACAACCATTCTCAGGCTTTGGTGTTAATGACCAATGGAATTAGATTCAGGAATGCAGTGTATGTGATCTGTACTAACAATATAGGTGTACCAACCACGAATCAGAGAGAGCAAAATATCTGTTGTTCAGAGAAAAACTTTGTAAAGCAACATGCATGACAAAGATAAGAGCAAACAGTGGAATTATTTCTCTAACTAGTTGAGATGGTTGAAAATGGTGCTTTAGAGTGCCTGGTATGACTTCAGATCTCTGGAGAACAGTAGAAACAACTGGAGATAGTAGTTCTGGATTCTGTAAGCCATATTCCAAATCCCCAACAGTTCATTTTAAAGGCCTTCTCTCTCTCTCCAAAGTGACAAAGAGTCAAAATTGATCTAATTACATGTATGCAGATAATCTCACGTTGACTGAAATACAGCTAAAAGACCGTAGCAGAGGGATAACACTATTTCATCTTATGGAATGAATAGTGGTTCCCAGGGATACCTTCAAGGGTACAATGCTAAGGGCTAGATCTACACTTGGATTATAAGAAAGAATGAATTCATGACAAGTTAATGGAAATCATAGCATATCCTTAATTTGAAGAAGCTTAGGACATTAGTGAGAAAAAAATACTCAGATCCAGGAGAGATTTATAATATTGAACAACAAATTATAACAAAGTTACGAAGTAAATAAAATTTCAAGGCATTAGTTGTGGGGTTGGTTTTTTTCATTAAAGACTATGAAAATTGTTAATGACAGCAGCAGATATTACAATAGACATAAACTTAAAATGGCATTGTTCACACTTAAAAATCAGCACTATTTTAAGCTTCTTCTATAAAGCAAAGATCATCTCTCCAGGGGAAGAAATTTGATCTACTGTAACTTTCCCTTATTATGCTAAATTGCCTGGTTTATTTTGTTGCTTTCAGTAATTGCCTGTTATTATATATTTATATTTCATCAATTCTTCTCTATACAGCTCAAATATAACTATAGTTGTAGATGAAGATCCCTGAAAGCTTATACAGCATACCATAAATATGAAATATTTTAAAGAATCAGCAGAAGGCACTGTTATTTATATGTTAACAGCGTCCCCAAGATACTTCTGTCAGATAATATTTTAAGGGAAGAAGACTAATAAACATCTGAAATCTTAACAAAAAATGCATTACTTGTCTTCAACTAATTTAGTGTTAAACAAATCAGAATGGAAAAAAAATATTCTGAAGACCAGTGAAACAAGTGAAAAGGAATGCGAAGTAAGGGTTGACTGTCTGTACTGGATATGATGAAGTCCCTGGCAAGATACAAGAAAATATTTTTTGCATGGCGTTTAGGTGCTCATAGAGTAACAGATAAGTTAGAAGAACAGAAAGAAAAAAAAATGAAAAGGAGATGATAATCTAAATCTCTAAGGAACAGAACTAAGATCTTGTATAGATTTAATATACAGAAAAATTATCTAAAATGCATAGTACCATGCACTTGTTTATTTTTCTTTGTATTAAATATAACACTCTCTGAAAGCCATTACTCATCCTATTACTGTTCTAGTGGTAAATGAACTTCAGTAACTAGTGTATACTTCTTTGTAAAATATACACAGTATTTTGTTATCTTTGGAGGGAAACACATTATATAGCTGTTGATTAGTATTCATGTTAACATTTACTTACAGCCACAAAAAGAATGAGGAGCAGGAGAGAGAAAAAGGAAGACTACAACTGAGTAAACCAGCATTTTAATATTATTTTCCAGTGAGTAATTATATACCATTAAGCTTAGGACTATAGTGCCAGAACAAAAGGGTGAGTGACTCAAAAGTCAAGCTGTAATTGAGTTTTAAGGGATTTTTAACCATGTAGAATTCAAAGCAGAGTATCACATACTATATGACACTTCAGAAAAGTTGAAAATTTGTAATCTATCAGATCAGCTTGGCAATTAAAATTCAATTTGAGCCCTGCATTAGGGAATCTCATGGAATTTATTGACTAAAATGAAACTTCTTCAAGGTAGAACAAAGTTAGAATGTCTTAAATCACCTGTAAAGGTTGGGAAAGTAAATTGAGACATATAATTACAATTAAGAGATACTGGTTACATGCTTCCTGGTGCATCCACCAATTCCATTTCCTCACGACTGACTTCGGATATTCATTTAATTACAGATCCTGATATTTTATTGGACTTCCTCTAGGCACTTTGAAGACATGAAGCATTAGGGACATATAACTACAATCAAACATTCAAAGAAGCCTTTGTTTCTATTCTTTGAACTAAGTTTTTGTCAGAAGACATCTTTTCCAAAATCTACAAAGATATGGGCTGTAGCTTGGTTTTTTATCAGTTCAGTTTTTTCACTTAGAAGAGTGATTTCATTTTGGAACACTTAAGGCAGTAGAACACTTCAAAAAAGAAGAATTGCTTTACATGTCAAAGCATGTATTCCAAATATTATTATTTGTATTAAGGCAGTGCCTTTCAGTTTGTTTATGATCAATATCCATTGAATTAGTTATAGAAAAAATTACCCCCTATGGATCAAACAGAAAAATTCTTGTTTAAACTCAATCTGGTGTATCCACAGGCTATTAGGATAATAAAAGAAGTATAATGTAGGCCTCAGAGAAAGATAATCTACTTCCTTGTAGGACATACAAGCTATTGCAAATGCCAAAAAGATCTTTCCTTTTTTTGCTGTAACTATTTCACTATAAAACATTCAAGA
Organism: Aviceda cuculoides; assembly: GCA_035590195.1. NCBI lineage: Eukaryota > Metazoa > Chordata > Aves > Accipitriformes > Accipitridae > Aviceda > Aviceda cuculoides. The sequence continues at coordinate 10,560,618 of JAVJGG010000008.1, read as the reverse complement.
CAGTACAGGATGGCATAAAAACCAAACTTCTGCCTTTGTTGCAGAAAGCACTATTATTTAGAATTTCCCACTTATGACTTCCTTGTTCCATTTTGAAAATAAAAGCTATACATTGTCCTTTACAAGAAGCAGATCACTCAGAAAAAAACCCACAACACTGAAAACCTGAAGAAGCACTGCAGGTTTTTTTGTCTAGCTGATAACCCAGGTAATTCAAATATGAGTGTTGATTATGTCTGTTATCCAGTCCTCCCATTTTAATACAATAGTATTAGTGAATAACTTTAAAAATCAAAATAAAATCAGGCATTACCTTTTGTTATGGAATGGCAAATTAAAAAAAAAAATCATAAATCTACATCAGGCATGTTTTTTTCTTAAAATCTCTTTTTGAAATCTTTGTAATATTTGAACTGTGAAATTCTGAAGTTCCAGAGGTTTAGTAACTACAGTTCCTAGCATTTTGTGATGCTCTGTACTGGAACTGCACTTAGTATCCACAAAATGTCAGAATTAAACTCAACTAACTTAGTTTGGTGCCCTATTACATGTACAATATTATTCAGTTTTTAATTACATGACTCCACGCTAGTTTTTACCCATACCCAAGCTATATTCAGTGAATGGAAATTTCTTTGTACTTCCCTTTATTCTTTTCTGATGACCCCAAGTATTATTCTTTACATATAATACAAATTGTTCATTGAATATAAAATTAATAATTTCCAATTAATTAATTAATATCCTAAAAAATAATCTCCTAGAGAATGTTACTAAGGTGTTCTGACCATAGCATCCGAATGCTGAATTGATCTCAACATCTTTGTGAAACTAAGTAGTACCACAGTCTTCATCTGTACAGATAAGAGGCTCAGAGAGTGTGAAGAAAAAACTATCAATCAGATGTCCACTAATCTCAGTGCCAAATTCAAAGCAGAGAAGCTCTGATATTTTTCTGGTTATGTAGAATTTTCACATAGAAATTCACATGTTCAAAGTTTAACATTAATTAAATTTAGTGACAATTGTGAGCCATCATGTGAGCCATGTCTGTAAATTTGACTCTTGGTGTCTTCTGTTGGATATTCACAATATAAAGAATATGTAATTAGTGAGTATCTATGAAAAAGTTGATTCACCAGCCCCAGAAAAGAACTCTGTTTAATAAAATGTGATTATATTAATTTCTTCAGGGTCTAATTCAGTCTTCTTAAAAAGAAAGACACTCCTTTCTCTACTTTTTTTTTTTTTTGTTTCATTTTCACCACAAAAATCTGTGAGAAAAGAACAGGTGTATTACAGAAAAGTAATTCAGTATGCAACAGTGATACATTCTAGGAGCACTATTCACCCTATGCATTAATGACATGGGAATCATGTGAAAACAATGCCATGTGATCATAGCATTAAATACCAAGGTTGAGAATATGTATTATGTTTATGGCCTAGTATTTCAAGTAGGATGCACTTGAACCTAGAACTATTATTCCTGTCGAATTATAATTGTCACCAACATAATTTATATTATGTGCTTTCAGTATCCTTCACAGAATCACAGAACAGTTCAGGTTGGAAGAGACCTCTGGAGGTCATCTGGTCCAACTCCTCCTCTCAAGCAGGGCCACCCAGAGCAGATTGCTCAAGACCATGTCCAAATGGCTTCTGAATATCTCCCAGGGGAAGACACACAACCTCTCTGGGCAACCTGTTCCCATGCTCAGTCAAACTCATGCTAAAGAAAGTGTTTTCTGATGTTCAGAGAACCTCCTGTGTTTCAGTTTATGCCCATTGCCACTGGTCCTGTCACTGGGCACCACTGAAAACATAGTTCCATGGTCTTTGCACCCTCCCTTCAGGTAATATTATACATATTGATGAGATTCCCTCTGAGCCTTCTCTTCTCCAGGCTAAAGAGTCTCAGATCTCACCCTTTCCTCATATGGGAGATACTCCTGACCCTTAATCATCCTTGTGGCTCTTCTCTGGACTCTCTCCAATATGTTGATGTCTCCCTTGTATTGAGGAGCCCAGACCTGGGCACAGTCCTCCAGGTGTGACCTCAGTAGCGCTGAGTAGAGGGGAAGGATCACCTGCCTTGACCCACTAGTAATGCTTTGCTTAATGCAGAATGTTTCATTGTAACACTGCATAATACATAAGCTAAAACTGTAAAAAATATTGTCATAACTTCCACTGGGAATTGTTTGATTGTAATGGATGTGTTTGTTATCTTTAATTGGTGACAGAAGGAGGAACAAGTCTCATAAGGAAAGTTTCTTTCAGTGACATTTATATAGCAAAGGTAGTTTACAGAAGGCTAATTCAGGATTACTTCTATTTCTCCATACCTCAGCAGAACTAAGGATATAATGACAAAAACATATCAAGGTCAACATTCAAATTACTGTTATATTCCCACTAGAAATTATAGCATTGAACATTTTAAAATTCATTAATACCTCAGGATCACCAATGTTTCAAACCCATTCAATTTATGAATTATCAGAACTGTAGTTCTATAGGGTAAACTCCTCTAGTAAGATGATTCATGAAGCAGGAGCTGAAATGATCGGACCGTTTACCACAGAAGTTTAAATTTCTTTGTATTTTTCAAAATGTTTCATAATACTGCTGTGTTTGAATGACCTCAGCCAGCAGCCAAGCACCAACATAGTCACTTGCTTACTCCTCTCTTCCCCAGCAGGGTCTGGGAGAGAAAAGGAGCAAAAGCAAGAAAACTCATGGGTTGAGGCAAAAAGAGTTTAATATGTGAAGGAAAGAGGAAAAAAAAACCCCTAACCAAAACAAAAAGTGACACAAAGGCAATCATTCACCATCTTCCACAAGAAGAACACCACTTCAGGCAGTCCCTGAACAATGGCCACCTTTGAAAAAAAAACCACCACCTTTTTTTTTTGTTTGTTTCCGATCATGACATCATATGGTTGGAATATCTCCTTGGTCATTTGGGGTCAACTGTACCATCTCTGTCCCCTCCCAACTTCTTGTCTATCTCCAGACTACTTTCTGAGGGGGCAAATCAGAAAAAAGAAAAAGGCTTGACACTGCAAGCACTGTTCAGCAATAACTAAATCACTGGTGCACTACCAATACTGTTTTAGCCACAAATCCAAAACACAGTACCATATAGGCTGCCATGAAGAAAATTAACTCCATCCCAGCCAGACTCAGTACCATCTCCACCTTTTATTCCATACCATTTTGTCATGCTCAAGTCCTACACTATCCAATACATCCTCATTAGAGTCCTCTGAAGAACTTATGCCAGTATCACAATCTAGAGTTGACTAACAATCATTTGAACAGAGATCAGGGCAAGGAATGACCACAGGTTCAAGGAGCCATACTTTTTACTGAAGGAATTTTTTGTTGTTTTTTGGTTTTGTTTTTGTTCTATAAAAGTGTCCATGCAAAGAGAAAATCTTGTATTCAATTTCAAGTTGTGATATTTACAATTATTTTAATATTTTAATAAGATGCAGTACTCAATTTATTAAGGTAACACATGAATTTTTACAAGATGAAGCAAAGACTGCAGGTCAACAGAAACAAGATGACATGATGACTGCAGTATGAAGACTTAAGACTTTATCAGGAAAGTCACAAATTGCATTCTTATGGTAAAGATATAGCAGAGAAGAAAATTTACTTGTAGCAAGGTTTAATCACACCATTGTCCTACAGAGAAATGCACAACAAAGTAAAAGCTCTGACTGATTGGGTTTTTTTTTTAATTTAAGTAAGTTAAGTCCTGTGGCAGCTGGCATGAGTTGGGGCTTCTTAAACTTCAGTTAAAAAAGAATAAACAAGAATAGGGGAGTAATTTAAGGGTAAAGGACCTGTCCAGACAACCTTTGAGAGGGGCAGGCTGTGAGTCACTGCAACAGCAGCAGCCAGCTGTTCAGCACCATGGAATCTTGACGACCTTATCTCTACCCAAACCTATAACTGACTGTGCCTCAAGTTGCTTGAGACCCCAAAAGAAACCCTAGATAAGCTTCCATACAGAAGTAGTCCCAGAGAGACTTCAGGAGTGACTAAGGCATAACAGCAGGGACCCCATGGCCCAGACACAGGACCATGCACCACACATCTGGGAGTCCTGTGAGGACTGGCCTGGTATTTTCCCCCACGCCACATTACCTCCCCTGTCAGACAGAGGGCATATCACTCCTTAAAGTGTTTTGATACTGAGACCATTTAGTCTCTCCATTGTCAATTTGGTCTTACACTGTGACAAGACTGCAATCATTGGACCAGAATTCTGGAAAATTTTGAGACAGGACAACTGTATTTCCAAAAAGAAGGTCTTTAATTTCTTTTTTGTTTTTTTTTTTTAAACAACATTCTTGTTCATTCTGTCACAATTTGGAACTGGATATGTAAAAATTACTTCAAAAGCTTATTAAATATTGTATTTATTGCCTTAAAAGATTATTTACATTAATTAGAAACATCATTGAAATTAGACTTCACAATCAAAAGAGGAAGTCTCTGTCTCTCTGTTGCCATATATCAGTACAAAATGCATTTAATTGAATGAGTCTTGATCCATTAAGTTTGGAGACCCGAAGCTACAGGAATATCCAGATACTTTATGTTATGCGAGATATTAAGGAATCTTTTTTTAAATTTATTTGTGTGAGCATGTGCCTAAGTCATGAGTGCTTCTCACTATCATAACAAATCTATCTGCCCAAAATATTTCATTGAGATAAATTTTACTAAGACTGTCCTGCCAATTACAATTAAGGGTGTTCCAATCATGTTTAAAGTAACAAATTGCCCATACCTAGTCTTCTGTGACATAATGGGAACCAGGAAATTGTTCTGTCAATTACAATTAGAGGGGTGAATACCATGGTGAAAGGTCACACAGCCTTTGGCTGGGTGGAATCAGCTCCAGGAATGTGCTTTTAACACTAGGTAATATTAATGTAACAATAGGTTTTCTGGCGTCATTCTGTTGATATGAATGAAATAATGTTAGAGGCATTACAAACCAAACATTTAATATGAGACAGCTGCTTAACTGGGATGAAGTACAATTCTTTAAAATTTCTTTAATAACTACTTTTATTTTTTTTTTAATTGGAAAATATTTCAATGCAAAAAGGAATATCACAGAGTTGACAGAAGTACTAAGAGAAAGTACTAATGTTGATTGAAAAAGTATTCAGGTCAGCAATAGAGACAGTGAAAGGACTGTGCTTAACACTTTCACTTCCTATGCTGTTTTCCTTTAAAAAGACAGCAAGTAGAAGGAATGAGTACCTGGAAGAGCAGGAGATTCCTCATTTCCTGGATAACCCTTGGGCATCCTTAAGTAGAGCAGTTTCGAGTAACTGCAAGATGTGGCAGGATAAAGGATCACAGACAGGAGAAGGCAACTGAAACCAAAGGAGATGTTAGTAAGAGTTAGGGAACAAGCACAGCCCAGACTCAAAGATGACTAAAAAAATTGTTTCCTATGGATAGAAGTAGACCATGGTAATGATACAATCATTGAATTGAATAAAACCAAAACTGGAAGAAAGTTCTAACTTAGCAGAACATCTTGGATAAATGGAGAGGAATTTATAATACATTTTTCTTTCCATTCTGTCTTACCTAGTGACTTTGAGATTTTTATATTTAAAAGACAAGTATTTATATTTGTCCTGGTTTCAGCTGGGATAGAGTTAATTGTCTCCCTAGCAGCTGGTACAGTGCTGTGTTTTGAGTTCAGTATGAGAAGAATGTTGATAACACCCTGATGTTTTCAGTTGT
>JAVJGG010000008.1:10511845-10542002 GCA_035590195.1 Aviceda cuculoides | reverse complement strand
TGTCCCCCTAGCAACCCGTATGGGGAAAAATTCCTTTAACAGAAAAAAAACAGAAGAGTTTCTGAAACTCCAACAGAGGCATATTTACCTGTGTGCCTATTAACAGCGGTAACAACTTTTAGGACAAAAGGTTTGCAAACTGTGTTTGATTATTTTTTAAAAAATGAAATATCACCTAATTTTGTGAGAGCGATGATAGCTTCCTTCTTTGTCAATAAAAAGTGAACCTGTTCTCCTTTCCTATCTGACCCTCACTGAACGCATGTCTTTAAATGCATAGTCTCCAAGTAATCTGTTTTCCTGGACTAAAAAGAGTGAAAGGGGTTGAGAGAATTCTACTTGGCCTACCAGCTTTTGAAATCTCATTAAATCTAAGTGCATTAAGAAACAGAAAGATGGGGAGAGACAACTTCCCATTGTGAAAGAAAGAAAAAAACATATCTGAATCAAATATTTCCTCAGTATTCATAATTCCAAGAAATTAGGAAACAAGGAGTTTTTAATTTGTACAAATGCAATTTATAAAAAGGAAGAATTTATGATGTGTTGGAAAAATATTTTTCAACTTTTAAAAAGGAATTTAACTTAGATCCTCCGCATCTAGCATTTTCGCTAAAATATGCACTTTAATATGGCAAAGTTATTAAAGGTATAAATCTTCTACATGTTTAAGATGTTTTTAATAATGTACAGGGATGCTAGCATCTGATACTGCTTTTGCAACCAGAAAAATATATCGCTTTTGGTGAATTTTAATGTATAGTGACTGAAATTTTGAAATACATGATGTTGGTAGATCCCAATGGAAAATGTTGTTTTAAAGAATCCATTTTTCCAGTCTCATATGAACAACAATATTCAAAATAATAACAATAAAAAATAAATTTAATACATAAAAAATCTGGAATCCAAATATTGTCATCCCCTTTCAGGATGAAATAGTTTCACATGGATTAATTGCCAAGTAACAGTTTCCAAAACAAGATTTAGATAGCTAAACTGAAATTTTTAAAATTCAAAATTCAAAATTACAATTTCTAATGTTTCCATTCGGAGTTGTCCTTATGTCAGGAACACATAAATTCTTTAAGTGCCAGTAAACTTTATCTTGTCTGTTTTACTTGTGAATATAGATGTAACCATGAGGACAGACTGTCTTAAAGATTAACCACTTGCTTACATATTTTAATATAATACATTAGATATATAGATGTATACCATTACCTCAGAACATTAATGGTGTTTTTTAAGAGAGAAAACAAACAGTGGGAATGTCTTGAGAAAATTAATGGAAATTGGCAGCATTGTAACCTATGTGCACCTGCTGGCATCACTAGAAACCTTCCATATTTCACTGACAATATTTTCTGGAGGAAATACTGTTTGACACGAAAAAAATGGATCACGTGTAAATGTTACAATAGTTTAAGATCTTACTGCTGTATCTACACAAAATGGCACAGTGTGCAGAGGACTTCAGTTCCTGCTGTAGTAACTATGGATGGAAAAAATCAGAAAAAGGCAGGAAGAAATCTTAAAAAATCTGAATACTTCTTTTAGAGCTCAGACTAGTGATTAATTTCTGTGTAAAGTGTGTGAAAATGCATTAAGAAATCTCCTCTTTAAATGATCAACCCATTTATTTGTTACAAGAATAAACTTGAAATCAAAAAGGCCATTCCACAAGGTAGATGAGAATTTGCAAACTTTACGACCTATATATTTGCATAACACTTAAATAATCTGTGCATGCAAACTTCCTAATTCAAGGGCCTGTGCATCAACAACACTATGATTTTCATGCCAACAAATAAAACTAAAAGGACAGAACAAATAATTTTGAAGCAGCTTTAATCTCAGCATTAAGAAATTTACCAAAAATTAAAATAAATTAGAAAAAAAATCATGTATCTCAAGGTAACACAAATAATAAAAAAAGTTAATGGGGCTGTCAATGTCAGATTAACATTTCAGGCAATTGATGAGATTCTTCAGAAAAAAATGCTTGCAAATTATGCTCTTTGGAAGAAGATGTTAAAAAATTAGATCTATGGAGATAGGTTGATAATAGAAAATAAAGTCAAAGCTTTTGGATTTTTCTCATTTCTTTTTAACTTTATATTTTAAGCCTTCCTGAATGTTGTACATAGGGTTTAGAATTAAAACAGTACTTCTCACTTTTAAAATTAACTTATTTTCCTTAACTACAATTTCTGCAATATAAACCTATTTTGAACCTTGGAGTTATAGTGTTTCAAATGAATCTATAGCAGACATCTTAAAGGTTTAGTGGAATAATGATTCACACAGTGAACTCTTCCTTTGCTTTCCATGTTGCTGATAAATTCAACAGTGCACCACTACTTATTATGTTAAGATAATACCGTATTTCATCAAATACAGTGCTAGAAGTGGTTCAAGGTATTATTCTGAAAGAAAGCCTGTTTACTCCATAACACATATTAATGCTTCAGCCTCATATAATTCTTAGTATCTGAAACCTTGCTATATGAATAATATATTCATTCAGTCTTTACAAAATATGCATTCATTAGGAAGAAATGTTTTGTATTCCCTTTCTCAACAAGATGGAGTTTCCTCACTAAGAAATGCCTTTGGTTTGTTGTTGAATTTCTCAAACTAAAATGTGTAAGAATCACTCAAAACCCAAAATCACTCTTGTTCCCCAGATTAGAACTATAATTTGGGTTATATATGGTACATTTTGCTGTTTTCAAGACACTGTAAGGGTGTTTCTACTTCTTTCTTTCATTTGGGAATTAGAGAAAGGTTTCATGATAACAGACAGACATTAAAACTTCTGAGAATTTTTATAGCAATATCTCTGATGCAGACATGAGTGGCAATATACTCTAGTGTTAACACTTCTGCCTGTGTGTGAAGATAAAAAATTTCTCACAGTTTAATGCTGTATAATAAAAAATCCTTATTATTTAATACTTTATGGTAGTTATAAATATGTTAAGTCCTTCAGTGGAAGCATGCGAATACTTTAAAAATGGACTCAGTGAAAAATAGTAGATGAGAAAGAATGAAAAGATAAGAAGGACAGAGACTGTATAAATAAGATTAACTATTGTTTAGCATGAATATTACGCACAACCGTGTGGAGGATTAAAAAGCCCATGCAGAGTAGAAACTCCATGAAGCACCTATGCTGAAAATGTAGATAAAGTTTAAATAATGTTGCATCAGGATGAAGCTAGCCTCATGCTCTGAAAGATAGGTCACTCATTTGATCATTCCCTAGGCCTACATACAATAGTCCCATGATCATGACAGTTACCACCAAAGCTGTTAAACACCTGAGCCTTTTGTATCATCTTTTCCGTACACAGAAAGATTTAAAAAAAGGATGGTGACTGATGCAACATGGAAGGAGACACAGAAAAAAAATCAGACAGCTAAAATGACTAAATGAAGGGCAAAGAAATCAAAATGTTTAACATGAATAAGGCAGAGGGGAAATTCCCTGAGGGAGAAATCGTACAAGGTGATGGTGGCAGTGACTGTCATACGCCCTTACCTAAGGTGCCTAAAATGTGTGAGCGGTAAATGAGTCTTATGCAAGTAAAATTATATAGCCATCAGTATACAAAAATCCTGTGCTGGCAGGGGCAGGGCAGGTCTCTCCCAGGGGGCTGGGGCAGCCTTTGTTGTTTGGAACCAGTTGGATCCAGCTGGAACCAGTTTCCCCCTCCCCACGCTCAGGTGGCTGTCACTCCAATGAGGTGGAGGCAACAACAGCCCTTAGTGTCAAAGGGCAGGGGGGCACAGGGCCTCCCCTGTGGGGCCCCCAGAAGGAGCTGATGGGTGGGGGAGGCAGGGGAGGAAACATAAAACCAAACCCGGGTGGTCCCAAAGACCACGGAGGACCATGGACATCATGTTCCTCCCACTGAAAGACTTGAGGCGGTGGCGATGCTGATGCAAACCCCCTTCTCCCTGGGTAAGGTAGGTGCTGCGGCCCGTAGAGCCCGGACAAGCATAGGAAGAGTGAGACTAACTCCACAGTAAAAGGATGGACACCAGGAGATCTTTCTAGAATAGTAATGGTATTATCAGTGAGATACTATTGTAATAACTCGATAGTTTGGACTACGAAAGTTTAGTACTGTTATAACTGGACTAATAATGACTGTATAGTGTATTTGGTTTAGATTGTAAAGATTTTTATTAAACTGACAATGATTCTTACGTGTATGAACATGATGACTTCCTTTTTGCCTGTAACAGAATTTTTAGTGCGACAGTGACTCTCAAATACAGATTAATGAACAAATACAACAAACAAGAAAAAAGTTAAAATACCTCTGCGTGTTACTTTTGACAGGGCTCCTTACAAAATTATAAAGACTCCGTTTCCATTGTTAACTGAAGGTTTCATCAGCTGGAGATAGCCTTCAAACTTTCGTCTTGGGATGGAAATATATATTTGTATATCTGTATGCATATGTGTGGCTGAATAATTTATACGTGGTTTACTTTATGTATCCGTGTCTCTCTTTCTCCTGCAACAGTTAAAGGAATTAAAACATGGACAGAAAACAGATATGTCTCTGAAAATGAGGGAAGCACGTTTGAAAGACAAGAGGTTCCAAATAAGTTAGAAGTATCTTCCTAGTCAATAGTTAAACATACATGCTAGAGATGAGGAATCTTTTCTATTCCATGGATTAGATAGATCATGAAAAAAAAAAAAAAAGATACAGAAAGCTGAAGTGGGTATTTTCTTTTTTAATTTTTGAATGAACTTATTAAAAAGACTAAGAAACAAGACAGAAGCTAAACAGACAATTTTACTATCTTCCCTTTGCACTAAGGAGATAATCTTTTGTTAACCATTTACAAAAATTTGGTCCAAAGTTATATAATGGTTGGAGAAGGATTCACCTTGCTCAAAATTCAGGGATAGCATTTTGTACAAGATTAAGCTCCTAAAATGTGGGGTGTCTATCTGACTAATGGATCCCAAGGACATTTCTGTTATGTTTAAAATGTTTTTTTACACGAGAAGTTTTTAGTCAGCTTTTACCATCCTCCCCTTTCCCCCCCACCAAGGATGTTGTACTTTCAACAGTAGGTCCACAGAATCACAGGATGGTTGAGGTTGAACAGGAACTCTTGAGATCAACTGCTCAAGCAGAGTCACCCACAGAAAGTTGCCCAAAACTGTGTCTGGTTGGGTAGTAAGTACCTCCAAGGACTGAGACTCCAGTTGCCTCTCCAGGCTATCTATTCTTGTGTTTGACCACCCTCATAGTAAGAAAGTTTTTCTTGTTCAGATGGAATTTCATGTTTTAGTTTGTGCCCATTGCCTCTTGTCCTGTCAAAGCACTACTGAGAAGAGTTCGGCTCCCTCATCTTTTTTCCATTCCATCAGGCATTTACACACATTGCTAAGATCGCCCTGAGCCTTCCCTCCTCTAGGCTGAAGAAAAAGTCTTTACAGATGAAGCCAACAGAATTCACAGATAAACAGTCCAGCAGGAAGCCAGTAAAGAAAGAGAGGTGCTGTCTTTATTTGAACTGGTAATCAATTTATGCTTTGATACATATGAATGAAAGATTTCTGCTCTCCAGAGAGCTTCTGCTCACTGTAAATTTGGCTCTGATTATCTCTTTTAATGATAAGGGTTTGGAGAGTTTTTCTCAAAGAAAGGCAGATGCACTCTCATGGCTGTAGAAAAAGATTAAATCCGTATTTTTAAATGGCCTTAAATTAACATATACAAACATTCCTCTTTTCCAAATATCTGAATTGTGGAATGGCTTTTTTAATTATAGAACTTTGGTGTATTTAATTTACTAATCCTAGGACTATGATTATTATCTGAATATTAGAGGTACAGAATTGATCCATTTCTTTACAACCAGAGGCTTAATTAAGTCAGTTAAGGCTACTAGTTAATGAAGTACTTCTCATCGTGTATAAAGAGAGTAGAGTTATGTCCTTAATGATTTGAAAAAGCGCAAAGACTCATAATTAATTATAAAGGTCAGTGCCATTTTCATACAAGGTTCATTTACTACATTATTTATGGACTCCAAAATGATCGATGGGCTATATCAGTCAATTATATACCACTCTTTCATAAACTGATCAAAATCAGAGCTTAACAAGTTGATCTTTTTTGGCCCATATCCTTAAAGAAAAGGCTGTTCCAGAGTTTCACTGATCTGATGTATAGAAAATTTATTCTATATTTATTAATTTACCAGCTTATAGATGTTACTTCTTCTGCCAGCCCTCTTCTTTATCCCTAGTCTTACTCTGCTGTTTAGCATGTGGAAAACTTCTCAGTGTATAGTTTCTTACAGAGCATTTTCCTTGTATAAGAAATATTCTTTCAGTCTGCAAAAATTCAATTTAAATGCATTTTGCTTGAGCACCAGATTCAAGAACTGAACATGATATTCCGTTTGAAGTCCTATCACTGGCATTAACACTTCCCTAAATCTATTGTAGTGTATTTTCTGTTGTATATCAGTACTGCTTTTGCTTTTTGTACCAGTAACTGTATCATACTCTTGATTCTCTGCTTAAGATCAGCTATACTTCTAGATCTTTATTCTCAAATGATCACCATTTTAATTGCAGAAATCATCATTATTTAATTATAAATGCCATGACATCTTACTTTATTTTACTAAGTTTCTATCAATTCAAAATATGAGGTTTTCTATAGGTAATAGCTCAGTCTTTTTCTGTTGAGACAATACTTCCAGAGTTTATCTTATTTGCAGACTACATCATTCATTCATCTGTTCATTGGTCTTTAAAAATATTTTGCAAACTCCACTTTTTTTTAATGCATTAACAAATTATATAAGCAGACTTAGGTCTTTTAGGTTTCTTGCTGACAGGCTGCTGTAAATGCAGGTATCTTAGCTAACTAGCATGCACATGAAAAATCTGTCTCTTCCCCTCTGAGGACAAAAGAGCCTTACTGAATTCACTAAGTCTGAGAATAAGCTTTTGTTCAGTTTGATCCCTAAGGTTTCTTCAGCCTTATAGGTAGGCTTAGTGTTTGTTTCTTCACTGTCTTACTAGTATCTTTCTGGAGGCATAATATATAAACAAGACTACATCATTCCAATGCAATTCCAGTTCAACAACTGATCTGCAGAAAAACATACACTTTGTCTCTCTGAGCCTATTACATGTATAGTCCACATCATATCAGAATCTTTTTGTTGTTCTTTCAAATTAACTTACATTTGGGTTTTTTGCTGTTCCACAGGTATTTCATATTTGATACAATATCTTGTCTTTGTTGTATTCCTGGATTAAAACTATTCAGATAATTTTTTAATATGTTGATCCAAGATCTGGTGCAGTACGCTATCCCTTGATGAACATCAAAAAGTTGTGTCTACAGTATTAATTTAAACAGGAGCAGCATCCCAGAATGAAGCCTACCCAAAAGCACTGTTCAGATAATGATGGATGGACTACACCTGTCCCTCTCTAACTGACAAAATAATTTGATGTATTCTGTAGAACAGAAAAGAAGTAGATTAATTCTGTTATTTATTGTCAACTTCACAATTTCATTAGTGAGGCCTGAACTGTATCTACCTAGCTCTGATTGACTAGATTATTCAGATATGCAAGGGAAAGAAAAAAAGGAGCACATATTTGCTTTTAAATTTCCAACCTTGTAACATGTTTGAGGTGAAAGCTGGGAAGGGATAGTAACTCAGGTAACAAATCTTATTTACAGTTAGATATGGGGAAAGGCAAAGACATTGGCCTAGGTAACTAGCAAGGCTTTTGGCAACTTATGATAGCATTCTAAAAGTTAGAAAACAATAAATAATGAAACAATTATCCCTTGAGGGAGAACTCTCTACAGGGATCTCTGACTCCATGTAGATGTTTGAAGCCCAAGGTAGAACAGCTGTGAGTAGGGACCAGGCTGCTAGACAGGGCATGTCAACCAGAGTGAGTGTTGTCTTTTCCTGTTCAGATACTTCTGAAGAGTAGTCCTGTCCTTAAATGTAACAACCACTCAACCCAGTTTGTTTTCATTCATGAACTTGCTGAAGGTGCCTTCTGTGCCATTGTCCAGGTTGGTAATAAAAAGTTAAACTGTACAGGCCCCAGTAATGATCCCTGAGGGATTGTAATCAGTTACTAGTAGTCAGCCACCAGTCAGACTTTGCACCATTGGTAGCAACCCTTTGACCCTGATAGGCCCAGTCGGTTTTCCTCTCATCTTACTGAACACTTACCCACTCTGTATCATCTCCCCAGTTTGGCTGTAAGGATATTATGGAAAACTCTTTCAAAGGCCTAGCTTGCAGTCACCCACTGCTCTTCCCTCATCCACAAGGTGAGACATCTCATCATAGAAGGCAGTCAAGGTGTTCCATTATGTTTTACACATGGTAAATTTCTCCTGGGTATTCCCAATCAGTTTGTTGTTCCTCATGTGCTTTGAAACAGCTTCCAGGAGGTTTTGCTCTGTAATTCAAACTGTATTAATAAATATCTCAGAACAATTCCTGTGCTGGTACTTCATATATCGAAATATGTAAATCTGAAAAAAGTAGCAAAAGCTACTCAAAGCTAAAGATTTAGCCCACTATTTTTTTTGAAAGAGATTGAAGAGAGAGAAAAAAATAGCACAGCTAGTCTGAAGTGATGTTAGTGAGCTCGGAGTATGCCTTCCTCCTCTACACAAATTAGTGCAAGTGTTACTTGTGATTTATTATTATTATTATTATTATTATTAACAGAAGTAATAAGAGATAAGACAGCTACTAAACTTGGCACTGTTTAAGGGATAGCTGAACAAACTATCTGGTGACACACATTACCCCCAACAAATCTCAACTGTAGGCATTTTGTAAGTAAAGGGCAACAATGGTGTAATCAAAAGCTTATATAAGATGACAGTAACTCCTGAAATTCAATAACTGTTTTCAAGCAGAAGGAAGAATGGATTTCAAAGTTAAGCATTTCTCATTAGGAATGTTTTGCTAATAAACAGAAACAACAGCAATTTCTGATGACTGAAGTTATGGTCAGTCTGAAATAGAAAATGCTGTGTGACTCTCCTCTGGTTAGAAGAAAAAGCTCTTTTCTTTTCCAGGTATATTTTCCTATGTCATTAAGACATTTGCTTCAATCTTTATAGTGCAGCCACCATGCATCTGTACAATGACACTAAACAGAAGTTCAGAGCAGGATAGACTAAAGTTGGCTGTATTTTGAGTAGAGTAATATCCTGGACAGAGGGGGTTTTGCTCTTCAGATTTCTTACTGAGATCAGAATATGTGTTATCATACTGTATTTTCTTTTTGTATACACAATGAACTTTATTTCCAAAACTTTATTCATTTGAATCTTGGATTTGCTAAAATTCAAGATGTGTCACAATGCCAGTCTTTTCTCGAAGTCAGGCAGTGGAAGAGGAGGTTGAGTTGTGTAAAGACTATTTCATGTTATCAAAGTTCTTATTTAAGTCTCTTAAGTGTAGGTTTTCAGATGTCTTTTAGTAGATTGTTAAGTGATGTCTCATGCGAATTACATGGCTTTTACTTTGTATTACCAAGAAGACAAAAGAGTGTGCTATGATTATTTATTAGGTGCTTAATATCATGTGTTTTCACAAATAGATTTAATAAACCTAACAGCACTTGGAGTGGAACAGGTAAGTGCTTAGTTGCTATGAAAGTTCCTTCCATAGTTCTCAAGTATTCGCTCACCAATAAATATCAATGTGGCTTGGATTTGAATCTTAGCTTAACAAACAGAAGATAGAATTAATCCATTACTTTGCATGCCTAGCCTACTTAATTTAAAAGGTTTGAAATGACTGAGTAATGGGGTTTTTTTATTATCTTTTATAAAAGATTCATACAACTTCCATGATTCAGTGATACCACTGAAATATTACTTTGTTAAATTTTAAAATTTAAGCTATGTTTTGACATTTAGAAGATGCTTAGGGCTATGAATAACTTGCTGCGCTAAACAGAAAATATACTGTGCTATGTTTTGCTGTGCGCATATAAAACAGCTGTTTCACTTGGTTTCTTTTGTGCCAACTGCAATTCTGAAGCTTTATTTCCCCCATTCAATACCTGGAAGGGCTAAAAGTGTTAACACGCCCCACTAATCATGACTTAGACTAAGACCAGTTTACTCATAAATATAAAATCTAAAAGTCTAAATCTTTTATTTAAGGATGTTGAAATTTCTGGCATTATAGGGGCCTACTGTTTACATTGTTTTTTATCACCTTAATGAAGATCAAAGTTCTCAAGTACCTTTTGTGCAATTGTGATATAGATGTTAGTCAAGTATTTTAAAATGTGATTAGCCAGTCTTGATAGCTTATGTATAATCAGGAGCTACAAATCTGGAATTTGAGAAGAAAGTTGTTGAAGGAGAAATTTCTTTTTTATTATTCTTTATTCTTTTTTTGAGGAAAAAAAGTCCTTAAGAAAGAACTGCCCTGTTCTATAGACATTGTTGTCAGCAGAATAACCAAAGACCAAAATTTACAATTTAGTTTCTTTCAAAACCAGAATTAGCCATCTTTGCAAGCCATATTTGAGCTTTTGGTTGTATGAAGAGCACTCTCTAATAACACAAAATTATTTTTCTGATTATTGCTCAGTATTTATATGAGAAGTTGTCTAGTGGTGAACAATTATAAGGCAAGGCAAGACAAAAGGGGTTTTTTAAATGAATCTATATATGAAATGTCAAAACCACAGTACTACCACAGAGGTCTTTCTTTTGCACGGACTAATCCTCAACTACAGTCTTGAGATATGTTTCTGAACTTACACAGAAGATGATGTTTCAGGATCTAGGGCAGTCCTTTGGCTGATTTAGGCAATATCCTGTCTCTTGTGTGCTATAGTCCAGGATCCTCACTATGCATTATCTATTCTGCAGGGAATCTAGGCTCCCGATTTGATTTTGACACTGGCCTGGGTATCAAACCGTAAAAATGTACTTAGCCTTATATTCCCTTATTTGAATATTTGTTCTGTTCAACTACTGCAACTAGGAACTTCCTTTAAATGACATTTTAATATTTTTGTTCTTGCCTACTCTTTCTCCAAAACTGTGAACCTTGCCTCTTGCCTTCACAGTGGTTCTGCATTAGATGGAGACATAGGCAAAACCCCTATGTAAGATGCTGTGTAGCCTGCTGGTTTATGAATTAGGAAGCTGTTGGTTAAGCCTGGGGCCAAGAGGTTTAGCTTAGCACCTACAGGTCCCTCTCTTTTTTATATAAAGGTTATATGGTGTTAGGAACATTTCATGCTTTTTGCTGATGTCAATGAAGCACAAACAACATATGACTGCACACACTAGCCAATGTTATGAGTTTTCATGGGATATAAGTTCTAGGACATCTGTTTCCTGGAGCCTCAATTATTATATTTATGCCAGCATATGTAGAATTACTTTTCCATTGCTAAATTTTGATGAACACTAAATGACCTGGCTGATATCAGTTTCAAACAGCATAGTGAATAGAGTGCACACTCATGTATGTGTGGAGAACTGAACACCTGCCAGTCCAGATTATAAGAAATCAGAACCCATTCAGAAAGTAAGTACATTTGCATGTAAATAGAGTTAGACGTGAGATAAACAGACAGCTCAGTAAATCCAGTGGAATCTACAAATTGTGTTCAGTAGCACAGCTGAAGATGTCTAGGCATGGTTTTGTCTGAAAATTTTGGTAGCTTGATCAATTCAGTCCTTACCTAGGACAGTCAAGTAAGGGTTTTCTCCATTTACTAACTTCTTTTTTTTGCATAAATAGCATTTTAGTTCTCACAGGTTCTGGAACCTGACTCCCAGAGTTTTGCAGGTCTCCCCGCCTCCTCCATTAATGTTGTAATGGATTTTTTCATGCTACACATAAGGCACTGACAAAATACTTAACCTGAAAGACACAAAAGTCTCCTGGATTTAACTAATATTATATGTGCCTGGCTTTTGTATGAAAACCACACAACTTTTTTCCAACTAAATTTATGAATATGGAAAATTAATTATTTCCTCACATCACCAAACAAAACAGTTTAGGCAAAGTCTTTTATTACCTCTACCAAAATGCTGAAGTTTTGCAAAATTTTACTATCCATTAAGATATTAAAGTCCCTATAATAAAGAGAAATAGAAACTAACAGAATTAGGTAAAGTATATGTCTATATCAATTTTATTTGGTATAACAACAGAAATTAACAATCTTGAACCACCCCATCTCATTAAACAAACCAGTTCATTAAACATACCAGTGCTAGATTAGAATTTTACAAATTATATTTCTTCCACTTTTGTGAGAGTTACAGAATTGTAAAAGAGAGGGTTTAAAAAGACTATAGACACACTTGAGGAGTGTCTCCAGGGAAAGCTATCCTAAGGAGAAAGGCTGCTTTATGCTTCAGTGAAGTATATCCTGCGTTATACAAGAACATTTCCTATTCTCTGGGGTCCTGTGTTGAGAATACTCTGGTGAAATTCAAAAAACAAGTCCTAGTTTTGTGTACTGCTGAGGTAGAAAATATCATACACATTCCTGTAGCATCTGTTTTTATTTGTTAATTATTCCAAGAACATACTTCATGAACTATCTTGCTTCATGAAACCAAAGAAAACTCTATTCAAATCAGAAGAGAAATGTGTCCAAAAGAAGTCCAGATCTGGTTGAGATCTGTATAACTATTTCCTGGGGATTTTTAATATATACCTGGTCTAGTGGAAGGTGTCCTTGTCCATGGCAGGGGGATTGGAACTAGATGATCTTTAAGGTCCCTTCCAACCCAAACCATTCTATGATTCTATGATATATGTATCTGTATGTGTACATATATCTATGTATATATGAGTATGTATACATGTATATTATACATATATACACATATGTTATAGTTGCATATATATTTTATACATGTATATATAAAATATAATATATATATACACACTTATAGATATATTATATTATACATATATACATTTAGAATATGTGTGTATATGTGTACATGTATATGTGTGTATATATATGTATAATATCCACATATATATGTATAATATGTACAAAATGACAAAAGAATCCACTTAAGCCCCCCAAAATACAAAGGACCTTGAGAGAATTTCCATATTATCTAAATTTTCATTTTCATACATGGACTGGCACTGATTTAATTCTATGGAATCAGCCCTTGCAGGAGCAGATTCATCTTATCTAATTTTAGCTACCTTAAAATACAAGTATCTAGTGTCAGCTACTTGCTTAGGCTCCCTCTGTAAAAGCTGAAGAAACACTTGCATAGCTTATTTCATTCTGTTTACCCTGACTATCTACCTTAGAATGGGATGACATCTTCCCTAAAGGAAGCCAAGAGCTTAGGTTAGAAAATCTGTAACTCTAAAGTGAAAAAAACCAACCAGAAAACATTGAAACAAATCTTAGCTTTACTTCTATTTAGTTCACTTTACTCAGAATCTGATGCATTTGTCAACAGCATACCACAATGGCATTGCTCAAAAGTGTAATAAACAACATGATAAATTACGTCTTTGAGTATAAAACAGAAGTGGCCTTACTTTACAAGTTAAAATAATTTTTAGGGGGAAGATTGCTTCAATTACAAGTAGATTCTGTTTTGCATAATGAAGAGAAATAGTTACTTCAAGGGTACAATTAATATATCTTTTTCAAATAGCAAGTTCAACAGATTTTCATGCTAAAAGTACTTCTTTTTTCTATTTACTAAGTGCAGAGGGCAGCTGTCCCATACTGGGTGTATGTATAAAAGTACAGGTAGCCAGACGAATTCTGCTACCCCAGTATGTGCCATTTGTTAATCATGTAGTATAATTTGATTAAATAATTGAAAAAAAATGTTAAACGTATGTCTTTGCTTTACTTCATAATTCAGTATGTCACTAGATCATGAATAAAAATTTGGATGGCTAAAAGGAATGTGTTAAAAACATAACACAGTCAGTATGCTTAATGCATTTTTCCCAACACATACATATAAGTTATTCACATATATATAAGTTATTCTGAGAAGACCAGACCAAAGCTTGCTTAATTTTAGAGGGAATTACAAAGGCAGAAATGGTATTTGTTATATAACTACAGAGGCAGTAAAACACCCACAGTTCTAAATACCCGTGTGTTATTAAAAGCAACTATTACTTGGCTTTTGTGAGCTGCTGATGACAGTATTATTTTAAAATGGCAATTAACATTAGATACTTAAGATGTCAGCTCATAAATACTATTTTTGCTCTTATACATAGTTTTCAGGCAAAAATCATTGTTGACTAATGACAGTGCTCTGACAGAATGAAAATAGCTGTTAAATAATCCGTTTACTACCCAATTAATTTAGCAGTTTTAGATTGCTTATTTAGATTGATAATAACTTGCTACTAAAAATAGCAGATTTAAGTGCACTGCTCACACAAACTAGAAGACTCAGGATATTTACCTTTACAGAGTATCTTTGTTCTTATATCCTGAAATTACTTCACAATATAAGGTCTTGGTGTTATGATGAGCTGGGAGGTGTTTTTAGTTTCCAGCCGCTTGCAGTAACAGGACATGGTATCTCATCTTCACATGGAGATCTCATCTTCATAGGACTGATATTTGTATGCCAAGTAGTACATTATGCTTTTGGTAAAGTACAGAAGTTAGGTACCAAACTAGACAGACTGTAGGAGCAGCTCTGTAGCTCAATGCACAGTAAGGTTTTGCACAATGCCTGCACACTGATTTCATTCCATAACCCATCATTACTTCTTTAGCCTCTACCATTTATAAATCAAGCCTAAGTACAGGGTCAAACTTTCATAAACCAAATAAGACTTTTACTTAAGCGTTATTTAAGTAATGCTGAAGGAAAAATTATGAACTGCACAATGAGAACGATAGCATCATAGAACCATTGCTTATGAAAACAGTTATCAAAAACATAGTAACAAGGCGGTAAAGTAAAGGTCTTCTTTAGAAAATGGAGATGTGTGAGAAAGAAAAAAAAAGGGGGGGGGAAGTAATGTTTAAAAAGTAATTTATAAAGTATTTGTGACTTCCATAGTGGAATCAAAGTCAGTGTTAATGAAAGGTGACATTTGTGCATGTTATTTTGTAGCTGTAAGGTTTATTGGCACCCGCTTAACAATTATAACAAATCCCTTTTACAATTTGGCAAAAATTAAGAAGTAGAAAATGGAATATACATCCCAAAATATTTGTAGGGGACAAAGACATAGTAAACTTACTTCCCCTCAGAGAAAATACACTTTAAAAACTAAGGAAAAGGGAATAAAAACATTCTAACTATTAAACTGCTAACTTTTGTGTGAATTCTGAAGTGCTTGCTTTAATTAAGTCATTTCTACATGAAGAGGTTGTCTGTGACTCCTATGCTGGGTATATCGATTTGCAATGATAAGACGGTAGAAGCGACAGATCATGACAACCCAAAATATTACAAACCCTGGGTTCTCAAGTTCAAAGTGGCAAAGAGGTTTGGGTTTTTTTTTGGTTTTGAGCATTTTTTTTGGACACTGCTAACACAGAAGGTTGCCCAGATGGATTCTGTTGGAATGGGAAGGTTAGCATTATGATAAAGAGGTAAAAGGTACAAAGTTTTCTGTTTTGTTTTGCCTGTAAGGGCATTGTTGGAGCAACCTGAAAGACTCATACTGACTGCAGATAGCTGTAAATCAGACATAATCCCTATAGCATATTATAATGTCTTTATAATAACAGTTAACTTTCATTTTGCTAAGTCTAGATAAAGTGAACTCAAACGATTGTTCTTCTTTTAATAAAAAACCCCCATATTTTTAAAAATTCACTTTCATAGCGAATATTAAATACTTTTAGAAGTATTCAACTGCTAAGTAATCTCTAGTTAAAAGTTTTGGCTATTCTATTTATAAAGAGTGGAATAGCATTTTTTTATTATTATTATTGTTAGTTATTCCTAGTTATGTTGAATGTATTTGCTTAGAGAAAAAATGAAGTTATGTAAAGTATACAGTCAGTTTATAGGGCTATGTAAAAAAAGATTATTTAACAGGGTTGTAAAGAGTAAAATGTAAGATTGTGCTCTAGAATCTTGATTTATTTGGATAAAAGTCACAAAGAATCATGCATTGCCTAGTTTACCAAATTACCTAGGAAAGTCAAGGCAAGTCATACTGAGAATGTTGGCTAATTATGCTGTGGACTGAACTCCCGCACTGAGTTTCAGTTCAGACTACTAACATATATTACCATGTTCACTGCCTTTTTAGTCCTGGACTATTAAAACCGACATATCACAGTTAAAAATCCACTCACAATGGAAAATACAGGCTGAGGGAGGAAGAACTATCTTTGTGATATATACAAGAAATGTGTCTCAGTAAAATTAAATTACTTCTTTAATGAGCCAAGAACTCCTTAATCTCAGTGCACAATTTTTACCTGATTTCTTACTCCTATGACTTCCAGAATAATCTAAAAACTTTTGCCTAAATCAGTTATTAGTATTGACTATAATAAGATAAGAGAGCAATGCCTCTTTTCTTCTCAACCTTTTTGCCCAAATTCTGGTTTGAGCTACTTATTCTATTTACGGATATATTAACTCCATATGGACAAAAGTGCAATTATTTTCTTTTATGTGAAGATTCACATCCAATAGACATTTATTTTTCCTGTGGATTATTTTCTATGAATTCTTCCTACAGTTTAGAAGAAATGTCCACTATAATTTTTTTAATGTAATTGGAATAGTCAATTGATCAAGTGCAGTCAAGATAGATCTTGTCAGAAAGAGAAAGGACCAAAAATACTACTTAAGATCAGCAGAAGGGACCATCTTTGGCAGTTATTATCTTGTATTCCTGTTCACATGAATATCAGAAGAGCAATTCCAGTAGCCTAGGGGAAAATAAAAAAAAAATATCAGGTATGATCAAATGGGAAAGTTTGTAGCAGCAAGAATAGCACTATCCCTTGATATACCTGAAGAGCAAGCTTGCACGACAAGGCAGAGGATAAATGCTCAGCATTGACTGCCACTTTACATGGTAAATGGGGACTACACTCTTCAGCCTCTGTCATTGTCAAATTATACTGTTCTACTTATATGAAAGTTGTTCATAGTTCTGGAAAGTTAAATTAGCAGCAACTAAACAGGATTTTCCTTTTCACAAATAAACCACAAACTTATGGATATAGGGCAGTGGATGAGTTGAATGTAATTATATATCTGTAAAGGTTTTCAGAAATAAGGTTCATTGTGAAAACTTTCTGATAGACATGATTTTTTTGTGTATTGATACATGACTGCTGATAAAACCCACAGTTTAATATTATATTAATGTTAGATTTAATGAATTCAAACATTACAACTATTTAGTATTATTATTTAGAGTATCCAGAGTCTGCTAGGAAGGTGATATCATTAATATCAGTTCAAGATTTATATTCTATTCTTATGTGCAGGAAAGAGTAAATACCTCAAAGAAAGAGACATGCTATTTTGTGACCTCTGTTCAAGGTTGTCATAATCTTCTAAGAAAAGTTGTCAGACTTTTATTTATACATTGCTGTTTCTCTGATAAAATAATCTCTTGCCAAAAGCTAAAAACTTTGACTACTTAACTAGATATCCACCCATCCCAGCTGGAGAAAAGTCTCTGGACAGTTGTTCAATACCCATAGGAGTATCCATTATGCATGGACAGATCAGCCCTATTGAACATGTTGCAGATATTCATAATGTCTGACGTGCTTACAGTATGGGATAATTTGTTCATATTCATGTGCCATCTGTGTTGCACATGTACAGTCACTCTGTGTGCCCAAACTGAATTGGACTCAGTGAATATGTCTACATTAGCAAGTAATGCAGATAAATAGGACTGGGCTTGCACAGTGAAACAGCTGTGATGTCCACACAGTAAGTATTTCAAAGCAACTTTACTTTGAACTGAACATCCATTAGCTGTTCAGGCATCAAGGCAAACACCTGGAGTGTATCTTCTTGGTAAGTTTGATCCAAAGATGAGAACAACACAGAGATCTGCTCCAAAACTCACTTCTAAACCAAACTGAAATTACTGCATAGATGCCCCTACTTCCCTCTGTCTGAAAAAGACCATTGGAATGCAGTGAGTAATACCTGAAGATTAAGGAGAAAAGGATGTATGTTTGCTTTCTTCTGATTTTGCCTTTTATGGAAATGTATCAGTCAACTAAATCTTCCATTGGCAGTAAACCTGGATTATGGATTAACTCTGTAATAGAGGCAAGTACTGGAGCTGAGTTTCTATATTACCACCTTCTAAGGGGAAGGAACAGCTGGATAAATGTAGCTGTACTGCTTCACAAACCAGATCAGGCATCAGCTTTTAAAAGATCTGCTGCAACTAGAATTATTTGAAAGAACATGTTTCACATTCAAATAATAAGGATGAATAGTGCATTCTGTGAATAGCCTTTTTTGTAAGTAAACTTTAGAACACTAACTCAAACTTTCTCTCATTACAAGCTTAAACTTGATAATACAGAAAAATATTCCAGCCTCTGTACGGATAGAATAAACAGCTTAATTACTGAAATGAAGCTGAATATGAAGTATACTATAAAAAAATTATTTACTTTTCAAAAGGAGCTCTCAATTTTAGCATCTGTGAAAGATAGATTAACACTTTGAATTTATTTTTCATAATCTAAAAAACCTATTTATTTCTAGAAAACTGGAAAACTTTAATGTTTACAATTAAAAAAAAAATAATCTTCAGCCTACAGAAGCATGTAAGTGTCGATAAACTTCTTGTAACATGTTGCTATGCCTCCCGTAGGTGAAAGACATCATAATACATTAGAGTGACTTGCAATAGAAACAAGACTTTAGAAATGTTATCTGTGGCTATGCTATACTATGCTTGTACAGAAGTTCAATATACTCACTAAAAATTTTTCTTTATTGTGCTGATCAATATTGTCCACCCGCTTCACAGCACTTGCCTGCATCCCCTCAAATGTTATTTGTTCCCTTAAACTCCCATATCTCTCAGTAATTGGAGAGCTTTTTGGTTTGTGCTTCTATATCATATAAATATCCTTGTCTGTAATTAGAATAACCATACCTTCATACTAAAAGAAGTATACTTTTTACAACATGAAAATGATACTAAATCAGTAAAATTGTGATTACAGTAACAATCATTTTGCTTACAGGCTTCTTATATTACTTTTGCATATTTTTAGTATTTTATAAATAAGGAATTGGTAATTTTCTGCATTTCAGGACCAAACATGAAATTCTTTTGTGTCGTGCAGCTAGTCCTCTCTATACAATCTTCAAATTCTAGCCTGAATGTCAGCTGGTTTTAATATTACCTCAAAATAAACAAGAAAGTATTCTTCTGCTGATTTATCAGGAGTCCTCTGCTCAACTAGAGATTCTGAATTCACAGAATCACTGAATGGTTGAGGTTGGAAGGGACCTCCAACCTCCCCTGACCAATCAAGACCACCTATACCTGTTTGCCCAGGACCATGTCCAGACAGCTTTTGAATATCTCCACAGAGGGAGACTCCACAACCTCTCTGAGTATCCCATGCCAGTGCTCATTCACCCTCACAGTAAAAAAGCATTTTCAGATTTATAAAATTTTCTGATTTTTTTTTTTTCCCCTGGGGAAAAAAAAAAAAAATCCTGAATTGTATCATTCAATTCAAAGGTTCACCTATGTTGTACTGCCACTGCCACTGAAGTATCTCAAGATAAAACATCACAGGTAGAGTGAAATTTGTAACCTGATTAAGTCAACAGGAGTTTCTCCATTGTTTTCAACAAAGGTGAGAAATTGTTTTGATGGTCTGTGATTTCTCAGAAAAGCTTGCAGTAAAAAATCTGTTTCCTGCTTTTCAGAGGGAACCTCCTGTGTTTCACTTTGTGCCCATTGCCTCTGGTCCTGTCACTGGGCACCACTGAGCAGACCCTGGCTCCCTCCTCTTTGCACCCTCCCTTCAGGCATTTATATACATTAATAAAATCTTTTCTGAGCCTTCTTTTCTCTAGGCTAAACAGTCCCAGCTCTCTCAGCCTTTCCTCACAGAAGAGATGCTCCAGACCCTTAGTCACCATAGTGGCCCTTTTTAGGATTCTCTCTAATATGTCCATGTCTCCCTCATACTGGGGAACCCAGAACTGGACCCAGTACTCCAGGTGTGGCCTCACCAGTGCTGAGCAGAGGGGAAGGATCACCTCCCTCCACCTGCTGGCAACACTCCTCCTTATGGAGCCCCAGATACCGTCAGCCTTTTTTGCAGCAAGGGCACATTCTTTACCAAAAATTGTCATAGTGGAGGGCAGGGTGGGGGTGGGGGTTGTCATACTGAGTGTGTTTCTTGGCTTTAAAATAAGAAGGAACTGTAGCAGTTCCTTACCCTCAGCAGTATCACATCAGATACTTCTGGTTCACTGACAAAAGGTGGTGGTGTGTAGGGTGGAAAACTTTCTTCCAACTACTTTTCTATCTGCATGAGACATAGGCTACCACAAAATTTATATCAGTTCTAACTTGTAAGAGATCAAAGCATCCCGTCCTCACAGCAGCTGCAGAGATGTGGTAGTATTTAGTAGATCCAAAGCCTAGTACAGATGCAAAATACTGCTCTAATTGAGAGAATGCATCCACAAGTAAGGAGCACAGGCCTTTTTTTTTTTTTGCCTGGGGTAGGAGGGCAGCTTTAATTTGGCTAATTAGAGTGGAATCTGGACATGATAAGCAAGTCTTCGTCATAATTTTGCTGCTATTGTTGCTGCTCCATTGCATTGTTTTGCTTAGTTATTCTAACTTGCTAGAAGCCATGCCTGGAGTAAGGATGGCAGCATATGCTGGGCATAAAGATGAGATTTAAGCATATTCATGCAAACAGGTTGATCTGCAGGTTTGCTGAAAGCATCTCTGCAAAACTATTGTCCTCATTCTTAGTGTGATACAATTAACTTCAACTGCGTAGGCAAGCAGCTTGCACAGGCATCATGCTCCTCGAACAGCTCAAGACTTTCAGGACTGAGCAAACCTTTTTGCTCCTTGCTGAATAGTCATGCTGCCTGGGTGCCTGTCTCTGCTCTCTGCTTGCCCTGCTCTTTCAGCTTCCCACTAAAGCTCAGCGTGTGTTCCCAGCCCTGTCAAGACGATATAGAGCTGAGAGTGGCAAGATAGATAGGTAAAAAAAGTCATTCTCAACTTCTAGTCTATATCCCTCTTCTCTGTCTTCTGTCCACTTCTGGCTGCTGGACAGTCTACTAAATTCATGGTCCTCTACACACCGGAGAGTAGCTGCTGAGGCAAGCAGAAAACCAGACAAGATGGGCAAGCAGTAAGGCACGGAGTCAGTTGCTGTTGGAGTCAGATAGTACACTGACTCCCTGAGGAAAATGCCTATGGCAGCTGAGCAATCTGCTGCCACCTCTAATCTAGCACATGCCACTGCTCCAAAACCTGGAAAGCATTGCACTGTTTCTCTCACTTTGCCACAATTACGGTATTCCCTTCAACCATCATCCTTGTATCTTATGGAACTGCCTCTATAGCCTACACCTGACCTTGCCATGGTGTCATTTGCAAACTAAGTTGGCAGAAATGAATAGAAAATGGGTTTTGTCCCTTAAAAGAAGTTTTTTTATATTCTGAAAACTCTCTGTACCAAAATGGAATCACAAAAAATAGTGACTAATAATATTAATATTTCAATAATTTAAAAACATTCATTCTGAAATTATTTTTATGTCACAGAAATGTATTGAGGTAAGTATATCTGGCAAGTTTTTAACAAATCAAGAATTAATGATTAAAAAGTTAAAACCAACAGCTGGCTTCTTTGAACATTTCTGCATTCCTAAGTAACTAGCTCCACAGGGAGTTAATATTTTCCATATGTCCACTGGAAATATTTTTACCACTTTGGCTATTATATTTTGCACTTGAAAATTACTTAATTTCAAGCTATGAGAGAAGATATTTATAATATGAGACAAGATCCAGGTATTAAAATTTCCTAAATGCTTCAGCTATCTGGAAAGAATTTTTTGTAATATATATTTAAGAAGGAGGAGAAGGCTAATGTAAATATCTTAAATGCCACAAGAATTTATAATACTTTTGAGAACATTATGTCGTGGCCTCTCTCATCAGTAATAACAGATTGCTCAGCAGTTTCTGCAGCTAACCAGTAACGGAGGATCACTCTGTCCTTATAGGTTAACATCAGACTGCAGGAGCCTAAAGCATTTCAACAAACACATAAAAGAGTATTATTAAAATTAGCTAATTTGAGGGCATGTAGTGTAGCGGTCAAGCAAAGCAACATATCATTTGAAAGAAGAAAATTATGTTGCCAATGATTCAAAAAAAATCATATTAAAAAAAAAAAGAGGACAAAAGAAAGCCCTTGCCATGTCTGGATGTGTGAACAGATGTAAGCATTGTTTTGTAAACTAATAAAATAAGATCAAATACTTAATCAAATACGCTGTTCAGGTCTTCCATCTCCAAGTGCTGTGTACAACTTGCCAGGGTTTAATGATTTCCTTGGAGATCATAGCATTCTAGTTTTTACTGGAGATTATATTGAAAGTTGTACATAGAAGAATAGCAATTTCAACAGGTCCTTCTAACTACTGCCATTAATACACTAATCTATCTGAATATCAAGAATTGTAATAGCATTAAAGAGTTATAGAGAGTGGGCATTTCATATATATAAGTGGATGATACTTTAAAAAATAATAATAAATTGTCCTTGACAGAAAATAAATGTTGAAGGTAAAAGAAAAATCACATGAATCAAAAGCTCTGATTTTTATTATCCCCATTTAAAAAGTCTTTAAATAATCAAAAGAAATAAGGAAAATAAGAGAAACTCCTTTAATCACAGAAATTGTTAACCGAGTGACGCACTCATGAACTTGGACTTGGAAAACCTGAACAGCATATTTGAACAAGAATTTGATCTTATTTTATTAGTTTACACAACAATGCTTACATTCTGTGCAAGAGAATGGGAAAGTGAGGGCATGTGCTGCTTTAAGTTACCCGGTTAAAGACTATTCAGTATAAGAGAAATAAGCAACAAAGAATACGCTAATTAAAAATACAAATACCCAAACCCAACAAGAATTGGTAACAGTGACAGCAATGAAGATCAGAACTCTTCAGCCACTGATGGATGGGCCATAAAGGAACTACTCAGGCTTGACTACATAGGGATGGTCACCCTGAACATGGAAACTGGCATAGGGAAATAAAATAGCGAGAGTATTAGGGGTTACTTGAATGAGGTCTGTGGGAATGTATGAAACTTACTATGGGATGCTTAGGGTAAAGGACAAAGATGGGAGAAAGGGGGCATCACCTGAGATCAGGGAGGAACAAGTGTGGGAAGACAGAGAGGAGAGGGGATAAAAGGGGCCAGTTGCATGTAAGCAGGGCCAGTCAGTACACTTGCCTGACTCAGCCCTGCACCTGATCACAGTGGTCTAAACTATATTTTTGCTATATAAATACTTTTTTCTTAACTATTGTGGGTTTTTTTCTGTGTAATTTCACTCTCTGCCCCCCTGAAAATGGGAAAGCAGCAGCTGCATCTCTCAGCCTGGGGAGGGACCCCAAGTCCCAACGTACCAGTCTGGGCTCCAGCAGTCAGGGAGGAGGGAGCCTTGGGTTGGAGCTGCTGGAGGAGCCACTCCTAACATGCCTTAGCAGTCTGAATCCCAAAATTCTCTAATATGGAAGTGTTTTATTTTGAAGCCTGAATACTGTTCTGGCAGTTGCATGTTGAACGCGATATGTTATTTTTAGAGATTTCAAGTAGGAACATTTCAGGTTTCCTTCTCAACCCTCATAAATATAAGGGGAATATCACTCTATGACAATGATTTATGAAGAAGAAAATGAAAAGTCAGCAAAGTGTAAGTGACTGTTTCTGTATCTATTTTGTTTATACAGGATGAGAAAAAAAATGAAAGCTTGCCTCAAAACTCAAAGTTAATGAAAGTTAACTGCACTGGATTGAGATGAGATGCATTACACCACACTCTTTTATTGCAGAGCGGAAGAAAAAAAAAAATCTTATCATCACTTACTAAATCCAGTGAAAATCTTAATATGTTTATAGTTAAATAAAAGACACAACTTCAAGTATCATAGCATCATGTAAACACACAAAAACATTAAGATAATAACAAAATATAACTTGTGTGTTACATACAGAATAGCAAACATGCCTTCATCTCATAAAATGGTAGCTCTTAGAATTAATTCCATGTTCTGCTAATTTTGGATATTCCTCATCAAATTTTTCCAGCCTTCCCCCTCCCACCCCCACCCTCCTGTGCCACCAAAGGCTTTGTTTTCCCTGGCAAAACATGACTTTCATGAGTTTTGCCAGCAGCAAGGATTATTTTCCTACAACTCTCATGGTAAATTAGAAATGGGTGAGCCTCTAAAGGCTTGGAAGTACAGATGAGATAAGCAACTTGTCTGAAACTTTTCCTAGTGGCCTAGGGCTTTCAGTGGGAGTTTATCATTCAGCATTCCACCATGTTTGGAGACTTAACACTGTATCGTGCCACTTAGGAAGAAACAAAGGAAAGCTAGTTCTGGAATGATATTGTCTCAGGGAAGACTGGAAGCATTAACAGCTGAACTGTGTCATCACAGGACAGAAAATAATTTGTTGCCTATCTTTTGTTTAAATACATCTGTTCCCCACTTGGGGATCCTCCAGCTTTATTACCTACCAAATGAGGGAGTTGCATCTTTCCATGTATGTCTACTTCAAATGCTTTAGCAAAGAACTTGAAGACACCAGGAGCAGGTTCTAGTCCCTGTTACACTGTGCAGCTTTATTCTACTCATTATTTCCTTTTGCATCTGTGTAAGATAAATACTCTACCCTAATTTTATTCCAGTTGTGCAACATGAAATAATTTTAGAAAAAAGAAAGTTGTCTGTCTGATGTTCTAGCCTGGGCACTTGGTGAGTAATCTCAGCTCTAACACTCCTCAATTCTGGATCCTTAAATCTTTTATTTCTCCTTCCTCCATTCTGTGCCATTCTCTTTTTCTGCCGACTACAGACAGAGCCTCATTCAATTGTTATGTGGACACAGTTCAATAATAGACAAATTGTAGTAAAAGCTATTACATTTACTACAGTCCTTGTACTAATTAGCTTTTTTGTACCTCCATGACTACTGAAAAATACCATTTATTCAATACCTAACATTCTTAATCCTAGACCTCCAAAGTCTTTTCTTTTGTCTTTGTATGTTCCTTTTTATTTGATTTCTCTCAGACTTTTAACAGTGCTCTCTGAAATAATAATGTATCTTAATTTGGATGTCGGAAGTGGTTATTATTTTGCTGCTGTATTTCAGAATCTTTTTTTTTTTTAAAATCAGAAACAAGACTGACTGAAGAAGAAAGTATTTTTGTAGTAACTGGGGCAATGGAAACAGTCTTCAGGTATCACATTAATAACAACAGTGCAACTGATTGCAAAGAGTACTCCAGGATGAGGGTGGGGTTTTTGATAGATTTGGTGAAAATAAGCACAGATCATACTTACAGAATCTCCATTAGTGGTTGTCTCAGTTTAGATATTAGCTCAGTAATGCTGAGATAGATACTGAATAGTAAGCAAAACTATCTATTCTAGAAATAGATTCAGAGACTATAGGTTTACTAATTTACATTGTTTCCTCAGTGACACTTTGCAATTATAAAATGCATCAGGCTGTGATTTCTTCTCTCTACCTATATGTGCAATTCATCTCACTAAGGTAGCGGCCTGCCAAATTACCAGTGTCTATGTAAATTTCCAGCGCTTTCACTGTCCAGAAAGCAAAATGAAATCTTGCATTTTAACTCATTAAATTGTACTCCATATTCCAATAAGTGAATATAAGCAGAATTTGTATTTCTCTTACTCTGTCTACTGATGCAGCCCTACCAAAGCTATCAATTACTAGCAGCTGAATCAGACTAATGATTCTCAGAAACATAGATTCATCACTGGTGCCTGGCATCTTGGGATCAATTTCAATCTTTTATATGGATTTGCTTCTCAGGGAACAACTGCCTGTGACTGTTGAAAGCAGTCCCTCTTTCCTGAAGGTAAACTTAGAAATACTAGAGGTGAAGGGGAGATATAACATAATTAGTAACTACTGAAAATCTCACTCAATATGTTTAAGAAAGAAATTCTTGAAGACTTGATCATCAGTTGTAAAATAAACATGTTGATGGGTAAAAAGAATATTCAATAGATTAAAAAATACAAAGAAACAACAGACTGACAAGGGCAATCTGTGCTGAGTGCATGGTTCTGCACAAAAAAGACTCGAGCCTGCAAATCGTGAAATTTTAGTTGCTATCTTCTTTTCTCCTTTTTTCCTGATGCATGAAAACTACTTTGGGCAGAGGCTCTGTGTTCTTATGTGGACAGTTTTGGGCACAGTAAGGCTTAATAAAGGCACTGTTGGAATAACAGAATCTTCCAGAAGTAACTTCTACATTTAACAGTTAAGATTAATTTGAAAAAAAGGAAACAGTTACGTGTTCAGCTGATTACATGAAAACGTTTTCTGTGTAATTTAGATAAATGTTTTCCTGGCAACGAAACTGAATATAAAAGTATTAATTATTCACAATGTAATCATTAAAAAATTGTGTAAATGTAATCACATTGCACAGCCAAATGAAATTAACAGATGTCACCAAGAGGAATAGGATAATAATAACATATAATTAAATAGGGGTGAAAAAAAACAGAAAAAAATATGGATAAAGATCTAGTAATACCACTATTTTTAAGATGAATGCTATCTTAAAGAGGACTGAAGGGAATAGGACACTGTTATTCTTGTGCCTCTGCATGTATTACATTACTAAATTTTCTGAACAGGATGTAGAAGAGATTTTAAAAGAATGTCTGGTTTCTACACCCTACTATATTTTTCCTCTCACAAATAAGAGGATGTATGTGAATAAAATTATCTGAATAGTTTGGTAGATAGTTAGACTTCACAAAAGAGATCTGCCACCAACTACCCTTAGGGATCTATGTAAAATGATATTGCATCTACAAACAGGGCTTTCTGTCTTAGAACTTGCCGTCCTTGAACGTCATATGGATTTAAGGTTTTTGTTTCCCTTGAGCAGCAAGTCACAATTTTCTAGACCCACACCAAAAATACGCAGTGCTAAAGGTGCTTATTAACGGATATGGAGCGTGGATTATTAGGGAAGTATGACCAGTTTGACAGTGCAGCCTGAATAATTCAGTTGTGCTTTTACTTTGAATCAACCTTTGGAAAAGTCCACATCTCCACTGATTACAGGGGAAGACTAAGATCCTAATCCAGGCGCTTAAATTAGTTGCCTAAAATTAAGCACTATAAATATCCACCCAGACGAAAACAGCTGCTTAGAACCTGAGATACATGAAGTATAGTTTCAAACTTCTTTTTTTTTCCCCTTTAAATGTTCATATTTGTGCAAACAAGCATACCATATGTAGATGCAAAACAAAAATGCTTTCCAAATTATTCACATAAACCCAAATATAACAAAAATTTAAATTGTACAGATATTCTTTTGCAGAATTGCATGCATGCTTTGACTTGAAAAGCATAGACCATTCTAAAGTTCTTCAAATATCAGCTCTAACAGCGTATGACTTTATAGTACTTTATATAGGCTTTGCTTACTGAAGAAAAATGGAAACATAAAGAGTTCAAGGAGCTCTCTGCAGCTTCTTCTTTTCAGCCTTTCTGTTTGCAAAGCAAGGAAAGAGTAATCTTATCTTATGCCAGGTCCAGAGATAAAAAAACAGACCCACTGTTTCACTAAATTCTGTTTAAATACATATAAACCCAATGAAGAATATATGATATGCTAAGTAAAGATTAGGAAATAACTGGTTTTAAAATTAATTTGCAATTGTAGGAACAAATATAAAAGTTCTAACCAAAAGAAAAGTCAGCATCATTTTCAGTGAACTGAAAAATCAGATAAATGCTTTCAGAGCACAATGTTTAATTCTGACAAAATTGTTTGTTTTGTTTGGAACATGTGAATTCTTTTCAATGTTTAAGAAATGGAAAAATTCAAAATGAAAAGTGAATTTAAAAAAAAAATGAGACAAATATCAGAACTTGCCAAAATTGAAAGAAGGGATTATAATTTCATCATAGAAAGTCACTTACAGAAAACAAAATTATGTACTAAATGTTTTGATGGTTTTCAAAATTTGGTTATATAATGGAAAAACATATTCTGTACATGGTATCTGTACCATCCTTTTTAAGGGGAAGGTAAACACGGCTGTAATGTGAAGAGAAAAATCTTCATGCTCTCTAATTTGTTCAGTTACCTAGTCGAAGTCATCAGACAGAAGTATATTTTACGTAACAATTGTTAGTTGATATGCTGATTATTCTCTTCCTTCACGTATTTATGAAGTCCTATTGCTAACCAACACCAAATTAGATGAAATTGTTGCACTGTTTTTGTAGCTGTAAAAGTAAAAACTGCTGAAGTGTTCTGTGGAAATTTATCTATATTTATTGAAATATATACATGTGTGTGTGTGTACCTACATATAGAGATATATATGCATATAACATACATATTATTGACTATCTTATATAATAATAGTGAATATATGGTAATCTTAAATCAACTTGTCTAGGAATATAAGTCATTCTGCATCATCTGTTATGGGTCACTATTATGAAAACAGACTATACTTAACCTCAGTTTTATAGAATCAGGTGCATGGTGAAGTTCTGTGCTTATGTTTCACAGGAGGTCAGACTAGATCCTAAGGATGTTCTCTTGCCATAAGAGCTCCGATTCAGTGGGCTGCCTATAATCAAGGAACAAGAAAAGGCAAAGTTAATCAGGACTGTATGAAACATAGTTCTCAAAAATTCCAGGCCCTGTGAAGAAATCTAAGAACTCTTACATTCTGGGTAGTTAGACACTTCAGTATGTGTTAAAGATTATATGAAATTTGAATCAATTGGCCTATTTTACACGGTGACATTAAACTGGATAACATTTTATTTACATTTATGACTTCTCCCTGTTGATTACAGAAGGAGTTCAGCAAACTCATTTCAGAAGCCAAGAATTTCCATGTAGAGGAACCAAAAGTTATGCTGAAATGCACCTCACCTCAAAATTGACAATTTTGTATTTAAAATTCATCTTGAAAATGCTCTTTCTCCTTGCAGTTCAGACATGTGATAACTACTTTGCTTAAACAAGACCTGGAAAAGTAAATTAGCAATTCTTGATTCAGATGAGGCTTTTAAACACATACTTTAAATTTAGCCTTAAGTAAATATTTTATTTATGTCAACATAGTGATTTAACTTTAATTTATTGAACTGTATGACATCACTATTTTTGCTATAACTCCTACATTTCCTTCAACACAATCAATGCTGGCTTTAATAAAATGATTACTTTTAAAATGTGGTAATTTCATAATACTAGGTATATTTCACAAATATAAACTACTGGGTGTCAGAGTCCAATACTCTCTGGTTCTTTTAGACTTTCCATGTGAAGAAGATTTAATGTTTTAATACTAAATTTACTTATTTGAAGATAATTGACATTACATGGGATTTTGATCTAGAAAAGTAATACAGCAGTATACTGAATTCCCAACACAAGCACAATATAGCAATTGCAATATATAGTTGGATCACAATACAAACATGATTCCCACTACCAGTCTTTACATGCTCACCGCCACAACACTGGGCATCCCCAGTCACTGGGAAGGAGCGCATTGGCTGAAGCCAGCTCAAGCCCTTTGCTCTCTTCAAATTTCATTCTGTTGGTTGCTTGGTTTTTATACTCTATGTTGGCCTGATCCACATATACACTTCCACCATGTTGATCTGGCTGGCTTAGGAAGATAATACTTTTCATTGATTATTTTAGGAAGACTATTTACATAACCAGATGTCTTGGTTTGAAAGACAGGTGTCTGCCAAGGAAGGCAGGAGCCCCCCCCGGAATGGCAGATGCAACCCCCCTTC
>JAVJGG010000008.1:10488420-10509132 GCA_035590195.1 Aviceda cuculoides | reverse complement strand
ACTGAACTCAAAACACAGCACTGTACCAGCTACTAGGAAGACAATTAACTCTATCCCAGCTGAAACCAGGACATAAATTAAATGCTTGAACCATATTTTGACTTTCCTTGATCAAATCTCTCCTCACTCTACAAAAAAAAAAAAAAAAAGTAGTTATAAAAAAATAAATGCTAGACCAACCTTGGGTTTACAAATTGTAACACCTTTTGCTGTGATTGCTATTTAGAGTGATATGTTGTCACTTCAAATTACTTTGCATTGGCAGCTGTGGTTTTTTTAGAATTACAAGTTAATTTGGCCAACATCCAGAATAAATAAAGTGATGCAAAAATGTCTCTGCATTTATTCTGCTTGAATGATTGGAAGTTTTTTTAGCTTTAATGCTCCAGAATAATTTTATGTAACAGCAGGCGGTATGTAGACTTCAAACTAAACGACTCAATTGATGTAACTTTTAAGAAACATACATAAAAGAGATAGGGTTTTTTTAATTACCGAGGAAAATGAATAAGTTCATGGGATCAGTGCAAACCCTATAAAGAGACTTACTTAAAGCTAGAGGCTAGACAATTATTAACAGAATATCTATTTAAGGTTTTGGGTTGTTTTTGTTTTTCAGTTTGTCAAGAACTATAAAATACAGATATATGGAGCCTCAGATGTTCTTTCTCCTACTCCTTCCATTCCAGTAAGTGTATCTTACATTAAAGGTTGAATTGGGTAATTTGTCTTTCTGTTTTGAAAAAAAAAAAAAATAAAAAAAAAAAAATCAGCAATTCTTCTGTAGAGACTTTAAATCTCATCTTTGGATTCCCCATAATTTCTAAAATGCCATTGTTTAGATTCTTACATAGAGAATACTGAAACAATCATACATTTCATGACCGGTTCAGTTCATAATCATTTAAATACATGTCAGCAGTACATAGTAATTGAAATAACAACCATGTTTATTTGGAAAATGTACACTTCTTTCTAGGACTTTATAAGGGAAACAGAACAGAAATAAATTTATCATCTGTATTTTCTATTTTTCTTTGGTTTGAGAATGTTTACTCTGTGTAGTAATAATTATAAAGGTGATCCGGAAAGTACAGTGAATTAACTGAAAAAAATTACCTCACCATAACATCACTTAATTTACTAATGCCTGGGCTCCTGAACAGACTGAATGAACCCAGAAGTATGTTCATAGGTTCATTTTTCAATACTTAAGAAGTTTTAAGTGCTTCAGAAATGGTTTTACATAATGAAGTATACTAACTAAGAAATGGTTACGAAAAACAGGAGCAAAAAAGTGTTCGAAATTGTATATTCTCTGATTGAACTGCACATTGTTTGATGATAGGTAGTGATATCCCACTGTGTAACTGATGTTCCTTAGAGAAGTGGTCTGCTTATGTAGAAAGCAGAGTGTAGGACTTTTCAAGAAGAACCCTGTGGTTACCTTAATGTGCTATGTGAACAACATCAGTTTAAGAGTAGGTGGAGATGGTTGGAGATTATATGGGATGTCTGTATGGGTTTGGCAATTTCTGCCAGCTCTGGTCCATTTTGCAAGTCACTAGGTACACAAGCCCGTGCTGAAGAAAAGCAGAGTTCTTGCCATCTCCCAAGATGGCAAGAACTTCACCTAAGCAAAGGCTTGCATTTATTTCTCTCCCTTTCTACTATTCTTGACAATATTGGTAATAACAATGAAGAAGAACAAGTATGTTAAATTTCTTCTCATAGGCTTGCTTATCAAGCTTTCAGGGCACCTGTTAGCATATAGGTCTCTACCTTGATGTTATTTAACAACTGTTTTCTCTCTGAAATCATCATTGCCTTCAATACAGCAAGACAGCTACAGTATTCCATGCGAGTTTGTGAACTGAGGAACAAGTAAGAAAGTAGATGAAGGGGAATGTTTGTAAGGAATTTGATAATGGTTCAGTCAGAAGAACCACCAGTGAAATTTCAATTTTTTTACTGCATGGTACATGTGTGATACTTGACTTTTCTTAAGTACTTCGCAAATGTTAACTAATGACCCAATACCAAAGTTGAAAGTTTGTTAATTTATGTCATCTATCATCTTGATAAAAAATAAGTATTATTAAGCTTGAAGTATTCATAGTTAACCAGAAATAGTACTGAGGAAACCTCTGTGTTTAACCTTTTGATATAGTAAATGGATTTTGTCAGTAGCGTAAATCAAACATCAATTTCCAGTAGTTTATCTTTAAATGTTGGATGTATTTTAATACTTGCAAAAATGAGTAATAGGAAAATCTGTACGGCACTTTTCATCAAAGTGTCCAGAAGGTTCTGAGGCAAAACTTATCTTTACAGACAGCAAGTTTTATTCTTTGAAACTGGCAAGAATCAGAAATTTTTTATTATGAATACCTGTATAAGCCAATTACCGTAAATGGTAATTTCACTGTTACTATCTGAGACTTGGTTAGACAATGCTCCAATTAGATCATTTTACATATGGAATTGGAGACATATCTTCTTACCAGTATTTACACTTGAAAACCCTATTGGAGCTAATGGAAATTATACTGATATTCTGTTGAAACTATTTTGGTCTAACATTATAAGACAGACAAGGCTGTGGATAAAGATAGTATCTTCTACTGGACCAACAATTATAACTGGGAAGAATTTGCCAATATTTGGGTATGCAATTCTTTGTTTTAGTCTAAATGCAAATTGAGAATAATTTATCAGTTTAGTTTAATATGCACAAATTGAGCCTTCATTGAAAGAAGTGATAGTTGGCATCTGTGAGGAAAGAGGTATTTAAATTGGAAGTGAGGGGGGAGGGAGACAGAAAATTGCAGGCCAGGGAGAGAGAGAGAGGAGAAAGAGAGAGGAGGTATATAAACTAAGAGAAGGATTTGTGTCTTGAAGCTTTTGAAATACAGAAGGAAAAAACTGGGGGAAGAAGAGAAAATAAAATACCATATATAGCAGGGGCTCTGTGAGTTTGGGCTTTTAGTATTCAACAGTGCTTTAAATTTTAATTTCCTTTTTCATCTTTGGAAGATGAGCTGTCAGTCAGTGAAATGAACCTATTTCTAAGTTCTTTGTTTTCACTAGGATTTTAGAGTGTGTTAGTTATCACACATTAACCCAGTTGATCAGAAAACACCTCTTTTTCATCAGGAAGATATGCTAGCATGTGGCCATCATTTATTTTATAACCACAGAAGTATACATCACACAATGGAGTGATGTATGTTGCTCTTGGCAGTAAAACTTCATCTCAACTTAATGTGAATGGTTTTGCCCTGGATAGTGACTACAATTACTACAGCAACTATCAATGAAAAAATTGTATATGAAATTATAACATTTTCATGTTCTGGAAGGCAACTGTTTTAATATTTATTTGCTTCACCGAGCATAAAGTAATAAAGTAGTTTAAAATATTCATCCTATAAGTTCATAGGTATGTCTCTGGATATTCATTGGGAAGAACTATGTAAAAAGAAAAAAAAAAAAACAACCAAACTCAAACAAAACAAAAAAAGCATTACCAACATGTTATTTAGAGGAAATTTTAATTTAAGAGCATGTGTACCAGCCACAACAGGTACCTGAAATCTATATTGATGAGTTCTGGGCTGCTATTGGTGTTTCAGCATTCTGTTAGCTCTGAGTTTTACTCTGTGTGTGTGCTCATGTAAAGTATAATAATAAGAAAACATTTCTATATATATTTGACTGCTGTGTCCTATCATTCCTTAGAAAATAATGAAGCTGGAGATGGATTCCGGATTTTTATCTCAATGCTGTCATTTCTGTTATATATTTTGTGTGATTTACCTGTCCCAAGGCAGTTAGTTTTCTTCTCATGTCTTCTGCCTCCAGCTGGGGAGAGTCAGAGAGAAACAGTCGAGATCAGTATTTGAAACTCATCCATCAACCACACAAAAGACTGGAACAAAAACCAGAAATATTTTCTGAAGGCTAGTTATCCATGGAGAAATTAAGACTCTATTAAACTCCTCAGTCTCTCAATATCCTGATGTTCCCTGACAAACCTAAACTACAGGTCAAATTCATCTCATTCATCACAGTGTAAATCTGATGGCTTAGTAAACCCTTTTCAAGGTTGTGTTTGGCTTATTGTTAGCCTAAACCAACAGCTTTCCCCTTCTCAAACCAAATTCTACATTTAGATTCTTACTTTCATTTTTTCTAAGCTTTAAGCTTTTAATGCGTAACATTGGTTTACAAAAGCATATGACAGAAAATCAACTGTGTAGCCATTGTTTCCTCTTTTTATAAGAACTTAGATTCTTTCTCCATGAGTCTACTGGAAGAACTGCATTGTAATTCATTACACTAACAGTTCAGATAAAACAGATTCAAACCCACAAGGTGTCTCTACAGACTTTTTAAGGAAAGAAGAAAGCGAATACACAAATTGATATTCAGAGAATACTCTCCTCAAGGCAAACACATTAATCTTCTCTTTCATTGGACAAGTTTTAGCTTACAAGTTAATAAAAGAACTATCTTCAATTTAGCATGACTTTCCTTGATTGAAATGATATTTATGCAATGACACTCAGGTCGGCATCCTTCAGACTAGTAATCTAAGTGTTCATACACCACAGAGAATGACACTTGGCCAGTCTTCATGCATTTTACCAACTCAACTGAAGTCAGATGTGAACTATTTCTCTATAAAAATGCAAACAGAGAAATAACTTTACATACCTAAACACATATCTGAGCCCTTCCATTTTTTTCTGAATGT
The DNA here is from genome assembly GCA_035590195.1 of Aviceda cuculoides. NCBI lineage: Eukaryota > Metazoa > Chordata > Aves > Accipitriformes > Accipitridae > Aviceda > Aviceda cuculoides. Next base: position 10,504,373 of record JAVJGG010000008.1, on the reverse strand, counting down.
TGACTTTGCAGTATTGCTCTGAAAAAGCCATGAGGTGGAAGTTCATTCTGGGTCCTGACATGGAAAGCAGAATAGCAGATAGCATTTGCTGTTAGAATACGTACAGAAGCAGTATTTCTTTAGGAAGCAATTATGCCAAGCAATAAACAATGTTAAATCTATGGTAATTTAATAGGTAAACAAATACCAAAAGAAAACCCCCCCACACACACTTCTAGTTGTTAAGTTTGCCATTTTCTTAGTTTTTCACCTGCCATGGCAACTGGAGCAGTGTAGTGTGGTCCACAAACCACTAAAGTAAGTAGACACCTTTCTGCTGAAGGTAGGTAACATTTGTAAGAACTTGAAGAAACAGAATAATCATGGTGACAATACCAAGTAAAGGAGAATTACTTGCTTCTCCTTAAGCTGCTTGTTACTATAACGTTCCCTGTGATTTATGGAATATTTTAGGGTGACAGGAGTGATATTTAGGATTAGATGACATACAGCTGCTCCAGGCAACCTGTATGTTTAAGATATTTTAAAAACATTTTTAGTGTATTAAAATTTCTCCTTGAGTTACTATTCATAACGTGTAGTCACTCTTCATTGCCAATAGCCTGAAACTTCGTAGTCTTATACCAGCTTTTACCTCTTTTTGAAATATTTTACATCTTCAATCTACCCATTTTCCTGTAAACACAAAGCTAGTAAATTCTGATACAGCTTCAGGGGTTACGCTGTCAAAGGCAAAAAGAAAGGGAAGAACATATTAGAGGTTTGTTAAAAAGGGGAGATGCAGGAAAAGACTCAGATTGTTCTTAAGTCTCAGTAAAAGCCGAAAGAACCTTAGTGTTTGTGAGGGACCGAAAGAGTTAACTCTTTCTGTCTCCAACATTGTGGAGGGTGCAAGTTCTGCATAACAGCGCATTTGGGTAACAACGGTGATGAGCAGCAGGTGAAGAAGCCAGTCAGCAACAGGGCCCGGAGGCCGCGCTGTGCCAGAGGGTGCACAATTCCCTATTCTGACGTGCTGAGCAGGACAGCTCGTTGTGTATAGCTGGAGGTCTCACCAAGTTTATTTGAGGAAGGGGCTCATGGCTGCCTGAGAGACCCTTCACGATCACCCACCCCTGCAATGGTGCCTGTGCACAAGATCGAGAATTACTAAGTCCTGGAGGGACGTGACTAGCGCGATCAAGGGACGGGAGTGGCGCGAACTGAGGCAGGAACATAGACCGTGAAAGGCACAGGCCCAAGGAACCAGTTGTGTGCCTGTCATCGGAGGATTGTTACCCTCGTCATCATCGTGGGACCCAAGGCTGCTGATATGTCTATTTCTCTCTTTTTTTTCCCCATAACCCCCCCACTCATCCCTTTAGAGACAACTCGCTGACCAAGTGTGGGACTGGGAGTGGATCCTCACTGAGAGGGAGTCTGGAAAACAAGGGGGTCCGCTGGGAACCTCCTCACCCGACAGGAGGGCTCGCCTCATTTTCTTCCCTGAATTAATCCCCAAATAGGCAAGGCTTGTAGTATGTGTTTGGTGACATATGGTTAGCAGGTGTTACACAGTTTACTGATGTAGTTTCATGCCAATTCTTGTTGTGAGTGAATAAAAGTTGAGTTTTGTGAGTTAAAGGATCCCTGGTGTGGTTTCACCTTAATCCTGACCCAGGAATGGGTGAATCTGAGTCATCGCCCTGAGAAGCCCAGCTCATCTCAGTCCCTCCTGACTTAGATTTTGTCACCCAGAGCCCTCCTAGAGTCTGAGTACTTTCTACACTGTCTAGCCCTCTGGGAAGTCAACTTTCATATATACCTTTGTATTTAGCAGAAGTATTCTGTATGTGAGAAACTTTACTCATAAACACATATCCATAAGCCCTTAGCAGATAGGTATTTTTCACTAACTTACAGTGTATTTACAAGCACAAGGTACTTGTGTCCACCTTTTATATAACTGTTCACTGGTTAATCAATTGTTAATTCGTATTTCCCATGTGTTTAATGGAAGATGAAAAAGCCTAATTTAAGTAGGCAGGGTGACTTTATAGAAGTACCTAAAATTCTTCAGAAAGTCAAAGGCCTGAGGAAAAGAGGGACCCAGAAATGACCTCATCAATTCTGTTCTCCTACCTATCTTTCTTTCCCAACCACAACCAATTTTCTGATTTCAGTGAGGCAGTGTTCAGCTGGATATCTATTTGACTGTTTAATAAAATATTGATCATATGAAGTAGAATCTATGTATGTCCTCATTGTCAAAGCACTTTACCATAAATGTTGCTAATTTTCTTCAGAGTAAGCTCAAATACCATGTTTAAAATGACATATTTTGAGTTGCTATATCTTTAAATAAGTATGGATACAGTTATGGAGACCAGATTTATTGCTGTGTGCTTCATTAATCTGTAAAATATTACCTGTGTAGAAAAGGATATTTTTTATTTTTTCTTTAATGACAAATTGAGATATTCTGAATAGTATTTGTTCTGCACAGAAGGCCATACCTTTTATTATAATACACTTAGTTGATTCCCACTCAATGTATTCAGGGTGCTGTGACTCATTTATTATATAGAGTCACATGCAAAGAACTAATTCTGATAGGTTTTCTATTTTTTTTTGTTGTTTTTGTTTGTTTCCTCATCTGTTACGTGCTTTGCATAACGATTCAGTCATGAATGGTCACCACTGAAAAGGCAAAACCTTCTTTGCAGTGTTTGCTTCACATTATACTATGTGTTATTCCCAAGCTCATAATATGGAAATTTATCAGGACCCTTCTACTATTAGTTATAAAAGGCTTCTAAAACAAACGGTGCTTGCCTTCATCCTGTTTCATAAATATATTTTGCATGGCTGTTTTTTTGTTAAATGCTGTTCTTTAACTTGTAATTCCATATAAAGTAGAAAAATACTTAATGATTTTGGTTATGAAATATATAATAATTGTATTTACAGTTTAATTGAATCATATCTGTAAAAAAGAACTTTGAATACTAAAACAATGCTTGATTTACTTCTTAACAAGATGTAGAAGTACTAAAAAGTATTACGCTATGAAAAATATCCAGCAATTTTTATGTTAAAGTTTGAAGAATGAGAAACAGACTTGTTTCAAAGGACAAAGAGGAGGAATTGTTGTGGTAGTCCCACAGCTGGTAGAAATCAGCTAATTATTGAAACCACATAGTTTAGAGGTTGACTTGAGAAGATGTTGAGAAACCCACTTTCTTGTGTTCTCGGTTCTGGAGCAGCATATAATGAAATAGGTAATCCTTGATTCTGTGAATTTCATAAAATAGAGTCCTCCTTGTATAAATCAGTTATTTTATTACTATTGTAGCAGGAAGAGGAGTTAGTAGAACAGGAATCTATCAGGGCCACCACTGTGACCACACTGTGGGAACTTTTAGTACAAAGAAACCACTTGTAACTTACAAAGACGTTATCTATATCACTATTATTACCATTCTTGCAGGGCAGTGTCAGAATCACAGAAGCCAGAAACTACTTTCCAAAGTTTTTTTGGTGCTGTTGCACCAACAAGAGGACATTTAGCCATAGGAATGTGACTGCTTAATAAGAGTTTAATTTGTGTTTGAATGTATGCAATAGCTGTATCCAACACTTCCATTAATAGCCACACATTGCAGCTAATCTCCTGTTTTAAGGAATCATTATGAACAGATACAAATAATTCTGCAGATGAAAACTACAATTCTATTTCATTCTGGTGCAAAAGGAAGATTGCTTCAGGAGCCAAATGTAGGTCCTGCATTCTCACAAACGAACTGTGAAAGACATTAGCTCTAGTAGTATTGAGAGTGATTCCTAAGCTGCTTAAGATACATTAATACTTATCATTCAGGTGTAAAGCCCATCTTCTCTTCACTCCATTCCTTCTTACTATAGTGCTTATGGCCACAGTCTTTAAAAAGGAGACCCAGCAGCTATTTCTTCTTTGCCACTGCCACAGTAACCAGATGCTTGGGAACTTTATGCTCCATCATTCTTTAGCGATCCTTAGTCTCCTCCCAGCCATTGCAAATTTCCTCAGGTCAGCAAGGCCTAGTAATGGCATTATATATTTTAATTGTTCATTATGGATTTCCAGGTTTTACAGAAAAAATGTGTGAAGAATGGTGCTGGGCATTTACTCTCTGCTTTTTAAGTGCATTCTCCATTTCACAGCAGCAATCATGTCTTTACAAAACTCAGTACGTGTAATTCTAGAAACATGTAAGACCATTCCTCTCCATGAAAGGGTGACATATTTAGTAATTACATAGAAAGATAAGGAGGATGGCTGCAAGTCTGAAAAGTCACAGCTTTTGACCAACTCTCTACAAACAACAATAGTTCATACTCATATAAATAATTTCTACCCAGGGAAGTCAAACAAGTTTGGAACGATCACTACAGATTCAAGCATTTTTAGGAACAACTAAAAGCTCCTGCTCTATTTCTTAAGTCTAGAATATACAGTCTTCATAATTTCTCCCTAGTGTTCAATCTTGCAAAAATTTCTGGAATACTCACCAATTTAAACTCTTATCAGGAATTCTATTTTCTGCAAAACATAAAAATTAATTTATAGATGTGTTCTAACAGCTTACATTTTTGAACCTTTAACTAATGAGTTTGCCAATTTACACTGAAAAAATACAGTAATGAATTCAAAAGAAAAAGGTTTCAGTTTCTGCTTTAATTCTAAAAATATATCTTTGAAGAAAATGTAAATTTTTTTAAAACAATTAATTTTGTTTAAAATTTTAGATTGAGAAAGGATGTGGAAAATGGAGACTAGAAAAAAGAGAGACTAGAAAAAACCCCTCTCCTTTTGTCTTTTTCCAATAAAGATGACACTTCATAGATGAAGCTGAGTGGTTCTGTTTTTTTCTCCAATGATATGGTTTAACCCCTGCCAGAAACTAAGTACCACACAGCCACTTGCTCACTCCTCCCTGTTCCCAGTGAGATGGTGAGAACTGGGGGAAAAAAAAGTAAAACTCGTGGATTGAGATAAGAGCAATAGATAACTAAAATAAAACAAAACATAATAATATAACATATAATAATAGTAAAGAAAAGAACTATAACAAAAAGAGAGAGAAATAAAACCCAAGAAAAGACAAGTGATGCACAATGCAGTTGCTCACTACCTGCTGACTGATGCCTGATCAGCTATTGGCCCCTCCTGGCCAACTCCCCCCAGTTTATATACTGAGCATGATGGTCTATGGTATGGAATATCCCTTTGGCTACTTTGGGTCAGCTGTCCTGGCCATGCTCCCTCCCAGCTTCTTGTACACCTGCTTGCTGGCAGAGCATGGGAAACTGAAAAATCCTTGACTTAGTGTAAGTGCTACTTAGCAACAACTAAATCATTGGTGTGTTATCAACATTATTCTCACACTAAATACAAACCACAGCACTGTACCAGCTACTAAGAAGAAAATTAACTCTATCCAGGCTGAAACCAGGAAATCCAACTTCTTATAATTTCTGTTCCTGTCAGTTGCCTGCTCTTCTTAATTTTACACATAGCAAGTTTTCTGAAGGAAACATAAGAGGAACTAGAAATGAAGGTGCATGAGATCTGTATCTCAAATATGGCAACTGATCTGAGTGACTTTATTCACATATATTTGTGTAATACTGATTTATTCTCAGTGTTTCTATCTACACCTTCAGTGTTCCTTAAGCAGTCTCTATATACATCATCATACATGACCTCTAAAAAATACATAGTATTTTTATAGCTATACATTTGTCATTCTGCTGATATCTGTAATAGCTCATATTGACATAAAACTATAAAAAAGACAATTTGTTTGTTCCCTTATGATACAAAGAGTCATCACAATAGGAAAGATAATGACATGTGCTAGCTAACAGTGATAATCACAGAAAATCTGCTTAGATTCATGGTGTGCAAATAATATGTAGCTGTCAGGTTCCAAATGCTCATTTCCTGCAAATCTTTCTTATTTGTGAAATATCAAGCAAGTGTCCCCTTTACTTTCACACATATTTAATTTAGAAAAATTTAGAAATGCCAGAGTACCTGCTGCATGGAGGTTTGTGCATCAGCTGTGTTTCTTTAATGTGATAGCATATCCTGAGATCATAAAGAAAAGTACTGTGGAAAGAGATGGAAAAGAAGGATTTTTCCAACTGTTCTGCCTGAATAGTAAGATCCTGTGGCTTCTACCTGGAAAGATTTGTGCCTTTTTTGCTTAATATTTTTTCCCGTTTACATGTCTTTCTGTTCTAGAAACATCTCTCCTCTTAAGGACATATGATTAAATGGAGCTATCTTGCCTGAAAGCAGTAGAGACAGTAACCAGATTGAATTTTGACATTCAGGGGTTGATAGAAGAGAAAATAACGTAGGTATAAAATTTGGATAATGATGAAATAGTACAACTGAAGCCAATTACTCAGATGAGAACCTTTGTACTAGCGATGGAAAGAGCTTTACTTTAAGCCACAGAAAATAAATATGTTTTATAGATGATAACACCATCTCATGTAGACAAAGTACTTTCAATTTTAGAATGTTTTAGCTATAAGGCAACATTTTTTTTTTTTTAAACTACATGAACAAGGCTGTTATTAAAAGGAACTGAAATGACGGGGAGTGGGAGAGTAAGCAGAAGGGAATCACTTTGCTACTAAATACTAAAAATAGTGTTTTGGGAAGAAGTACTCTGTTTTAGAGAAGGTAATATTTCTAATGTAACATTTTTAATTTTCATAAAGCTCCATTATAACGTTGAGCTTAGTTCTGGCTCTTGCAAAGAATAATGTTCTTTTCTGAAAGCTTTTATTGGTTGTCTGAATTTCTCCCTAGTGACCTATTTGGGAGTATCCCCATTAACTTGAATTAGGTGTTTACTAAGGCAGAGTTTGATAATTGGTCTCTTCTTTTTAAGGCAACAAATGGTTTGTCATTTAAAATAAAAAACAACCAACAGACCCAAACAACAGCTATTAGAAAGGAAAGCAAGTTAATGCATTTTTTTTCTTAGTAAATGTTATACAGGTCCTAGATAAGCAATATTTTCATTTTGATGAGTGAGTTGAAAACAAACAATATTTGTCTAAAGCTTCAACTTGGAAAATCAACATTGGCAAGGGAATAGTATGATGGGAGAGGAAATCCTTCAGCGATAGCAGATGAACACTGGAAAACATTGAGAAGGGCAGGTATACAACCAGACTCAGTGAAAGATTCAAAGCCAGTTTACACCACTGTGTGAGCCCTGGTTTAAAAAAATAAAATATTTTCTCCTTTAATGCAGAAGCATTGGCTAAAGGCCCAGAAGAAACCTATCACATCCAAAAGACTCTTTTAAGAAATAGCCATTACACTCAGAACTATAATACACTTTTTTCTACTACCCAAAGGAAACACAAGCCTGGATATCCAGTAGGCAATCTGGACATGAGATGGCAATGTGCACTGGCAGCCCAGAAAACCAATCATACACTGGGCTGCATAAAAAGTGTGGCCAGCAGGTCGAGGGAGGTGATTCTCTGCCTCTGCTCTGCTCTTGTGATACCTCACCTGGAGTACTGTCTCCAGCTCTGGGGCTTCCAGCAAAAGAAAGACCTGGACCTGTAGGAGCAGGTCCAGAGGACGGTCACAAGAATGATCAGAGGGATGGAACACCTCTCCTATGAGGAAAGGCTGAGAAAATTGGGGTTGTTCAGTCTGGAGAAAAGAATTTTCTATACTTAAATTAAGCTTATAAGAAAGATGGAAGGGACTTTTTTACCAAAGCCTGTAGTGACAAGACAAGGGGTAATGGTTTTAAACCAAAAGAGGGTAGATTTAGACTGGGCATAAGGAAGAAATTTTTTACAATGAGGGTGGTTAGACACTGGAACAGGTTGCCCAGAGAAATTGTGGATGCCCTATCATTGGATGTGTTCAAGATCAGGTTGGACAGGGCTTTGAGCAACCTGATCTACTGAAAGATGTCCCTGCCTGTGGCAGGGGAGTTAGACTGGATGAACTTTAAAGGTCCCTTCCAACCCAAACTATTCTATGAGCTAACCCCCTGACTGGTACAGAAGCAGAAGTCCTATTTGGAATTTGCTATGATTATTAGCTGCTTAAAGGAAGATAATTAAAATCACAAAAACTTACCTTATTAATATTGTTTGAAAGCACGCGTTTCTACCATGCATTTCCACCATGCATTTCCAAAAACATGAAGACCTGATGAAAAAAAATTTAATCATTTAATCTGACCTCCTTTATGAAATAACCTCTAGAATTTCATTCAGTTACCTCATACTAACAGGTAATTTAATTTAGCTAATCTGTCTCTTCAGGCCAGAAGTCACAAGATGGAGACTCTCAGGGTCATAAGATTTGAACACAAATATAAAGAGTTGAATTACAGAAGGTCTGGAGCATTGCATGTTGCAATTTACATGTTCTAGGAGGTGTGATATTGATGTAGTTGAGCAGCTATATTAGCACTTTCCTGACTGTTTTGTATAGCAGCATCACTGGGTAAAGTCTTTCTTTGCACTGTTAATCACTGTACTTTAGTTGAACCTTATTTTCTGTTTGCATTTGTCTGTCTTGGCCATTGTTATGCCTTTTTTTGCTATACTGTAAATATCATTATAAACAGAGATGTTTAGAAATCATAATTAGGTCACTTCTTTACCTCCTTTAATAATCTTCTTAAAATCCTGCAGGCTTTTAATGTGGGTTTTTTGTTTTTTTCTGCCACCTCTATCCTTTCAAAGTGAGCCTGTAAGATCTCTAAAATATTTGTCAATTGCTGTCACATGCAGAACTAAAATCGCCCTGACTGTTCTATTTCATTTAACTCTATGCTTCCACCACACTTCTTTATTTGCCATATAGGTGTGGAGTATGTCTCTTCTAGGACGTCAGCATTCTTTTTAATGTCACCATTGGGCCAGATGTACTGGGTTCAGAAGGGAGTCCTGTGCTGAGCCGCACTGATGAAATCTCAGCCATTAGAAGTAAAAGCTTTCCCTCAGTTTTAACACCCCCTTTCTTGTTTAAATCAGGCTTTACATTGGTGAAAGATATGGAATAAAGTCGATATTCCAGTCCCAGTTCTCTCACTGACTGTTAGTAATCTGCTCTACAGAAGTCTCTTACAGCCTTGAAAATATTGATCTTAAAAGTTATTTCAAGCTAACCAAAACTCTGAGAAGGGTTTAGTCTCTCTTCATATATCACCTCATGCACTGCCCTGACATTGGTACCAGACTGTCAGTGTCCAATACTCTGATCAGCTTCATTTAGGTATTCCACATGTGGAAGGTTTCAAGTTTTAATGTCAGATTTACTTATTTGAAGATATTTGACATTAAACAGGACTTTGATTTAGCAGAATGCAATGTACTGATACTGCAACACAAGCACAATACAGCAGTTGAAATATATAGCTGGATCACAATGAAAAGATGATTCCCATTACTGGTCTCTGCATGCTCACTGTCACAATGCTGGGCATCCTTAATTGCCAGGAAGGATTACATGGGTTGAAGTCAGCTCAAGCCCACTGCTCTCTTCAAGGTTCATTTTTCTGGTTGTGCAGGTTTTATGAGCCACATATACACTTCCCCCATGCTGGTCTGGCTAAATCAGGAAGACATTCACACTTTTTAATTAACTCAGGGAAGACCCTTTACACAACCAGCTGATTCACTCAACTGATACAGCCATGTATTTAACACAAGGGCCACCCTTCTGGTCCCCTTTGTGTTTGGGTAAGTTCAGCTTTCTTTACAACACCTGTGGTCAGTCCCTGTATTCTTCCCTGAGCTTCATGAGCACATCACCTGTGCCCATCTCCCCTGTGCCTCCTTCCACTTAGGAGCTTATTGATCAATCACACAGATGCATCCCACTTTCAGCAGCCAGTTTTCTCTGGTCCATAGAGAAACCGCACTGTCACATGAAGCATGCTGTATCAAAGGGAGCAGGAAACAAGGATAAATCAGAGATGAAAACTTGCTGACTGAAGCCATTTACCGTTAGCTCACCTTTGTTGTATGACTTGACACAGGACAAATACTTTGGCCCACAAAGTCACCTCAAATGACCAATGCATATGACTCAGGAGCCATAGTACAGAAAACCTACCCTTTGGGATTGTAAAATGGCTTTAAAATACATGCCAATTTTTAACAGTTTAACAGAGCTAATGTGACCTCCAGCATAAATTTGACCATCCTGTGGAGCTCTCTAGCTTATGTCTACTTAACACAGTTGCCTCTGAAGGTCTCTGAGACCCAGAGTTGATGACTTTGTTACTCCTCTTACTCTCAGCCACAGATAAGAGCTATAGGATGATGAAGTGCACCATAGTTGTGTGCACACCAGATGCTGCTTTGCTTACCACAAGCCAAACAGAAACATCAGTACTCATATAGTATGTTGAGAGGGTGCTTTCTGCTTGTTTACTTGCTTATATAGGTCAAATTATAATCTTGTCCTTTTCCATTTATTGGTGGTTTTGTTTGGGTTTTTTGGTGGTCTTGTTTGTTTGTTTGTTTAATAATTTCAGTCAAAATAGCACTGTGATCAAAATAGTTTAAGTTGAGTCTAAAAACCGAGTCCCATTCACTGAGGAAGTGAGGATCAGTAACTTTTATAAAGAAATTTAATATGACCTCAAAGGAGGTAATCCCCTGGATACAAGATCTGGATCATTTGGGGAAAATTACTTCCTTTCCAAAATAGTGCCTCAAAAGGCTACTGAGAACCCCTGGGAAAACCAGAAATTTATTAAGTCATCCACTCTTTCAGCAAAAGAAGATTTGCATCGGGTAAGACTGTCCAAACTTTTGTCCATCTGTGGGCAATAATCCATCGTACACTTTAACTTACCTTGACATGTCTATATTCAGAAACCATGCAGAGCAAGCCTTACTAAAGAGAATGTGCCAGAGGTCGTTAACAAATCACTTTTAAAGTTATTAATATTTCTGAACAAAGCAAAGAATATGTTGTAGCTATTTCTTAACCATTCATCTCTGATAAAACTGAGAGAGAAAGGAATGAAAAGCTGAAACACAGTAAACCCAACAAAAATAGGAGAAGCATACTTCTTTTCTTGATTCTAATGGTTTATATTTTTCTTCCATACTTTCAGGAAGAGTGTGGGTTTTTTCACATCCAAATAAAGTAAGGTGAAATTAGTTTTCTTCAGATTTGGAAATAACTTCCTCACTGCTGCAGAAATACCAGTAACAAACATGAAAGCAGAACACCCCTTACCACTGGCATTCTGATCCATGTCTTTGGGCAGATACCAGAGATACTGACGTTTGCAGACAGTTTGGGCTTTTTTTTAAAAAAGTAACTTATTATTGAAACTTCTTTCAAAGTGTAGAAAGTCTCAAATTCATGTATCCTGTTTCTTAGGAAAGTGTCCTATCCAGCACACTGTGATATCAGATAGAGCTTACCAGTTCTTCAGTCATGTTCTTAAGTGACAGTGGCTTGAACTCTGTGGGTTGAGGGTTTTTGTTTTGTTTGGGTTTTTTTCACAATAGATATACTCAGAAGATACCTTCTTGTTGTAGCTGATCTTGAAAAGACTGTTGGAGAAATTTGCAGTCAAAGGATTCCTACCAGATTAAGATATGCAGATAAATGATTCTTTAAAACTTAGAAGGAACCTAGAAGAAATATTTGACTGAAAAACTTTAAGGGTAAAAATATTGTTAGCTCTGGGTTTGACAGAGGATTATATAGGGGTTCCGAGTGGATGGACGTTTGGTGTGTTCTAATTCCTCCTACCTTTGTGTCCTAAAGTAGGTTTTTATGTATCTATGATTACATAATTTCAAAGCTTAAATCCACTCCAAAAGACATGTAAGCACTTCAGAAGCCTATGAGGACTACCCAGAGAAAGACTAAGGCTAAAATTTTTCCAAAATTGCTATCATATAACAAAGATGCTGGAGTTAATAAGAGTGATAAAAATAAGTTTCACAAAGTCTGTCTAAGCATCTTGGACACAACAGATAGGAGAGATTTTAGGAAACTATAGCCACTGTGACAATACAATAGACAGATCAAAATAAAAGTGTTACCTACAACTAATAGGTAATAATAGTATAGAATAACAATATAGAATAATAATATATTTGCATCTAGTTTCTGATTATCACAGGAGGATTGAACTACATATTGCAGAAGGTTTATAGCTGCCAAGTTAAGGAGTCTTCTACTAGAGTCACAGTAATGTTCTTATGACCTAGATGCTAAATATGTTTTTTAATTCTCTTTAAAGGTAACCAAATGTTACCCCTGAGATAAGGCATCAAACACAGGTGAAAGGAAGAACTCTGCATATACCCATATCTTCATTATTTTGTTTTGCTCAGTGTAGGTGTCCTAATATGTTAGATGTTGGGAAATTGCATGTGTACTTATACCTCCTTCAATTAATGATAATTTATCTATCTGTCCAACTGTGCATTGTGACATATAAAGTGGGGTGTGTAACTGATAGACGTTGTAGTTCTAGCTGTCGTAAAGCTTATGTCTCTTACTCAGATTTGAGTGATAAGATGTCTTGCTGACTCAGGGACTGAAGAATTTCAAGTCAGGAACTCAGAGGTTTTATGCAGTACAAGAGGATTTGACAACTACAAATACTTTCTACAAAATAAGCAAACAAACAACAGCCAAAACCCACCACAACCAAACCCAAACCCCAAAACCACAATGTATTCAATAAGAGGAGAAACCTAAGCTACTGCATAAAAATACATGGGAAAGGCCACAGGCAACCTGAAGACTGCTTGAGGAAACCGTCACCATAATTTTTAGTGTGTTTGGGATTTTATCTAGAATTCCCAGCCAAGAGGTCCATTATGCTGTTTATATACATAAACCAACGCTATGCTGCAAAAGAAAACAACAGGTGAGTGTCATTGAGTGTCATCTCTTTCCCAGTATTTGGGAAATATCCCAGCTACTAGAAGAACAAATGACCAAGTTTTGTTTGTGCAACCAAATTGTGCCAGAATAGACTTAAACAATTTGTCTGCTTCATGAAGTATATAGATGCTTCATTAGTTAAGTAAATGCTTATATTGACACAAAAGCTTGAAGATATTATTTTTCCTTTTTTTTTTTACTTGTTAAAAGCTCTTCATCTTTGCATTAATTAAATCTTAACTGGGCAAAAGGGAATGCCAGAAGAATTCCGAGTGAGGTTGGTGCCACTTGCTCAGCAAGAGACACATCCTCCACTTCTTGTTCTATTGAATATTTAACAGCTTCAAACACAACAAAAGAGCTGCAGTGATTGTGAACAGGATGAGGTCTTCAAACTTGGACTCACTCTCTTTCAACTCATTTAGTATTTATGAGGGGGGGGGAGCATTCTGGGAATGTCTGAAAAGTGATTTGACTAGAATTCTAAATTATTTTAAAAGCTTTTTTTTTTAAAAAAAAAAAAAACGAAACACAACACAATTGTATAGTTCTCCAGTTGTTAAAGTGCAATCTTCAGGTTGCCTGTGGCCTTCAAAGCTCTTTTATTTATGCATAAAGGAATTTGTTAATCGTAGCCAGCAACTAGCAGAACCATAATAATTTAGTTAAAGATTATCAAATGTGCATGCTTCTACATCAAAGTCTTTTCAGTTATGAACATCAATAAATCTGGTCTAAAGTGGCATGAAATAAATGACCACGTATTCAGATTTTACATTGAAATTAAAAGTTTTGAACTCTGATTACTTCAAATAATTAGAAAAAAAAAGCTGAATAAACTTTTCCCTGCAATTATTAAATAATAGTGATACCAAATCCCTCCTTGTATAACTTTGTCTGTATAAAACACATCATGTCACATCTCTTGAATGTAACAGCACAGCATTTGGATTAACACTTTATGTATCCCTTTACATGATATCCATTAAGTAGCTACCAAGAGCAAAACTCTTGACATAGAATGTATCAGTTAAACTGAGAAAGCTTAAACAAGATAGCTACTGTTAAAACTTATAAGTGCCTATGAGTTACAAAATAATTTTCTTTTAGAAGAAGTACTTTTTATATAAGAAAGCATAACTTGAAATAAAACTTGTACAAAGATATAGGTACTACTTCCTAATAAATAGCAGGATATTGGACAACAAGGCAGAGATTAAAGAGGGTTTAAGTTTTTGCAGAGGACTGATTAGAAAGAAGGCATTCTAACTGTTCGCTGTTATATAAGCATGACTTTTATTCTGTTTTACAGAAACAAAATCTTCAGATTTTATTCCTTTCTATAATAACATAAGATAAATTAACTGGTAAAGACTTCTGCTCTGTAATTGTGCCAGACAGTTTCTTGGGAAGTACTTTGGAGGTAGTCACATTCTTGAGAAGTAGATGAAAGGGATACAAAGATTTTGCCCCATTCTGTCACATTTCAAAAGAAAGAAGTATGAAAGAAAGGGAGAAAAGAAAAAAGATGAGTTTCAGTTCACTACAGTGGTGAGACTGAACTAAAGCAAATGGTGAAGAATAATAAAATATAAATAGATTTAGTACTGGGGCTATGGAACAAGAATTTTTTCAAAGAATCATGAATCACAGAACCACGTAAGTTGGAAGAGGACTCTAGAGGCCACCTAGTACCATGTTCAGTTCAAAGTAAATTCAGTTTGAGTATGTTGCCTTGTCCAGTTAAGTTTTGAATGTCTCCAGTGGTGGAGATTCTACAAACTCTCTCAGCAACCTTTTTGTGTTTGATCCCCTCATAATGAAAAAACTTTTCTTAGATTGAGACACTGCAACGTGTGTCTGTTTTCTCTCATCCTTCCATAGTGCAACTCTCAGAAAAGGCTGGCCCCATTTCTTTATACTCATCTATTAGGTATTTTTAGACAGCAAGACTATTTCCTCTGAAACTTCTGATCAAACACAACTCTCTTGCCTGCTTCTTTTATGACATGTGCTCTGGGTGCCTAAGCACCTCATTGGCTCTCTGCTGGACAGAGTCTACTGCATCCATTTCACACTTGTCCAGGACTGGACACAGTACTCCCAACTGTAGTCTCACCAGTATTGAATGGAGAGGAGACATCATCCTCCCTCGACCTGCTGGAAAAGTCTTGCTAATGCAGCCCAGGATGCCCTTTGCCACAAGGGCACATAGGTGGCTGTTGTTCAGGTGGTCCACCAGTATTTCCAGACAATTTTCTGCAAAGCTACTTTCTAGCCAGGTGGCGCCCAGCCTGCATTATTACAGGAAGTTGTTCTGCCTCGGTTGCTAGACTTGACATTTGCATTTGCTGAACTTCTTGAGGTTCCCACTGGCCAATTTCTCCAGTCCGTTCAGACCCCTCTGAATTGCAAGTTACTCTGAAGCATATCGACTGCTCCACTCAGTTTAATATTGTATGTAGACTTACTGTGTGTGCAGTCTATTACATCATCTAGATAGGTAATAAAGGCTTTAAACAATACTGACCCCAGAACTGATCCCTGAAGTGTACCACTAGCAACTGGTCACCAGCTGGACTCGCTACTGCTTACCATCACTTTTTGGGTGTGTGAGTCCAGTCTATTTTCTACCCATCTTATCATCAGCAATCACTTGTATCATTGCTTGCACCCCGTCTTATTTCCCTACTGGCAGATGTGGGGGTGGTAAAGTCCACCAAGAGAACCAGGGCCTTTGATTTTAAGGCTTCTTCCAGCTGTCTAAAGAAGACTTCATGTACTGGCTAGCTGTACCAGATGCCTACTTCAACATCACCCATGCTGGTCTCTCCTCCTATCCTTACCTACAAGCTCTCAAGCAGCTCAGTCCCAGTTCCAAGGCAAAGCTGCGTGCATTTCAGTCACTCCTTTGCATTAAGTGCAACCCCTCCTCCTCACTTTCTTCACCTGTTTTTCCTGAAGAGTCTCCACGCAGACACTAAGGCTTCAGTCATGCAGCCTA
>JAVJGG010000008.1:10458636-10475865 GCA_035590195.1 Aviceda cuculoides | reverse complement strand
ATTTTAAAAACTGAAATTCTCATCTGATGATTTTTTTCATTTGCTTATGGTGATAACACATCATAATTTTTGTTCACAATGCCTAATATATCAGAGAAGACTTTTTTCCTTGGAAAAAAAAATCTTAAAAAGTGAAATATTAAGAAACACTTCTGGTCTTCAAAAATACCAAGTACTATCACTAAATTTGATTGATGCCGGTTTAATCTCAGAGTACAGTCATGTAAATGTTTAAGTGCAAGTGTAACAGTCGAACTTTGTAAACTTACCATATTATACTTCCATGTTATCAAATCAGTTTGTCTGAGTGTTAAAATATTGAATTGAAATGTACTTATCTAAGTACTTAAATTATACATGTAAATTTGTATATAAATAATCATATAAACCAATTGCTAAATATATGTAAATATATACATTTATGTAAATATTTACACATATGTATTTATTATGTATAACTATTAAAATATACAGAAATATAAATTATTGATGTATATATATCACATAGTACAGAAATGAATAATATAAAAATATTACAGAATTCAGTCTTGTAATGTCGTGTTAATGATCCAATCATTGATTCTGGTTAATGTACTGAGAATGTACATGGACTGACGATTTACGAGTGGCTCTGCTTATAAAGCAGCACGCTAAATTTTAAAATCTTTTTAGTGACATATTACAGCAAAATTTAAAATAATGTTGTTCTTCCTGTGAAACAGTTTTATTAGAAAGAGTAATCAAATACTGTTCCCTGTCTCGGACTATCAGTTAAGTAACCAAGTGCGTAAGCATATATTTAAGTGCTACATTGAAGGTTTCTTGCCTGTTTGTTAATACTAATTTACTAAAAGTCATGTATTTAAACATTCACCTTAAACAAAGAAATAAAGGGGTATATTTATTCCATATATTTCTGCACTTGTGTCTCTGAATAAACTTTAAAGATATTTCTATATTTAATGTAAGCTAATAAAGTGAAGATAGCCAGAGGCTGTAGACTGAGGTGTACATTAGTGTCATTATGGCGGTGGGGTTTTTTTAGTGTTGGCTTTTTTTTTTTTTTCTTTTCACAATAGCCTAATGAATAACTTTAAATTGTTGTTTTTCTAATACATACCCACCTTCTTTGGTGTTGTGTTTCCCTTACAAAGCCCTGGGTTCTAAGAGACTATTTCAAGCTTCCTCAGGAGAAACGGGGAAGGGGAGTTTCCAGTGAGTTACCTGCTGCTAAGAGTGTGACATTGTGGTGGGTTGACCCTGACTGGATGCCAGATGCCCACCAAAGCCACCCTATCACTTCTCCCCTCAGCTGGACAAGGGAGAGAAAATATAACGAAAGGCTCATGGGTTGAGATAAGGACAGAGAAATCACTCACCAATTACCATCATGGGCAAAACAGACTGAACTTGGGGAAAATTAATTTAACTTATTACCAATCAAATCAGAGTAGGATAATGAGAAATAAAACCTAAATCTTAAAACACCTTCCCCACACCTTCCCTTTCTTCCCAGCCACGACTTCACTCCTGATTTTCTCTACCTCCTCGCTCCAGTGGCACAGCGGGACAGGGAATGGGCATTGGGGTCAGTTTATCACACATTTCTGCTGCTCTCTTAGGCTGCCGTTATTCAGGTGAGGGGAGGAACTGTGTAACTTTATGCACTGTACATTTTTAATAATGCAACAATAATGTCTAAGAACAAGAACTGAAACACCCACTTAAGAGGTATACAAGTTAATTTCAGTTTTCCCCTCATGAGTTAAAAACAATAGCTCCCAATTTCCCTGAGAATTTCCTAATTTATCAGGGTATAGACGTGTCCAGATAAAAGATGGAGAGTCTTTTCCAGCTGCTTTTTTGCTGCTCAGTGATACAGCTTCGAAAATGCTGAGGTCACGGGAAGAGATGACAGATGCACATGCACATGTGTGAGGTAACGTTTGGTAGGGCCACTCATCTGGGAACACGGAGTTCTGGCTTCTTCCTGCTAGTATTCTTGTGCAGTATCTAAACTGCTTAATGCAATTACAAAACTAAATTAATCAGTTTTGCTCCCTGACATCTAGTACAAAATGCATGACATTGTAACGGTTGCTGCAGCATATGAGCAGTAGGATGTACAACAGAGAAACGCATTGCTTCTGTGTGAGAGGCAGAATCCCATGCTATAGTGATTTTCAAAGGGGCGAGCAGCATCTTTCAACAGCCCCAGCTTTCTCTGGAGGAGGAATCAAGAGTTAGAGAAGAGGAAAGGGAGGGTACAATAATAGAATACAACCAGGGGGAAAATTTGGGAGCATAATGAGTTCCATCAAAACTAGTGGGACAAAATAGGTAAGATACCAAGAAAGTCCCTTCTTTTGGTAGAATAAAATTTTAGTAAATCAGAATTCTTACTGGAAAGTACCAAGTAGATATGGCATAAATGAATTTATAGCAACTGTAAGATACCATATTTTCACCAAGTTTAGAGGTAAAAAGTTGTACTGGGTCTAGCTGGGATGGGATTTATTTTCTTAATAGTAGCCCATATTGCACTGCGTTTTACATTTGTGACTAAAAGTGTTTATAACACACTAATGTTTTAACTGTTGCTGAGCAGTGATTGCACAGCATCAAGGCCTTTTCTGTTTCTCACTCTGCCCTCCTCAGCAAGAAGGCTGGGGGTAGGCAAGAGTTTGGGAGCAGACACAGCCAGGACAGCTGACCTCAGCTGACCAAAGGGATGTCCCAGACCATGTAACATCATGCTCAGCAATAAAACTGCGGAGTAGTCTTTCCAAAGTACCCATTGCTCAGAGGCTTGCTGGGCATTGGTCTGCTGGTGGGAGGTGGTAAGTGATTGACTCTGCACCACTTGTGGTTTTTTCCTCTCTCTCCTTCAGTTGTTAAACTGTCTTTATCTCAACCCACATGTTTTTCTTGCTTTTGCTCTTACAGTTCTTTCCCCCATCCCTCTGGGGGCAGGGGTTGCCAGCGAGCAGCTGGTGGGTGCTTAGTTGCTGGCTGGGGCGAACCCACCACAAAAGTGAAAGTGAGATGGGTTGAAAAGATAACATCCAAGATGGATTCTGTTAGAAAGGATATTAGTCTTGTGTGCTTCTACTGAGATGAGAAAGAATTTGCATAAAATTACTAATTTGAAGGAAGCTGATGGGGCAATGAAAATGGATCATACAGCACTGTAAAATGATAAAAAATAAGTTACTTGAAACAAACAGTGATGAAAAAAAGTCAGAGATAGTAGGAACAGCAAGTGTGGAACTGAAAGAAAGAAGGGGGAGAGGAATTCACACAGAATTTTTATTTTATTACAATCTTTCATTATAAAGAGATCTAATTTCATGCTGGTGTAAAATTAATGTAATTTCATTGAATCTCACTGAATTAGAATAAATTCACTGAAGTAGTGCAAAATCAGTTTGATGCTTTTAAAGAGCAATTTAATATATTAAGGACAAAAATATTTTTATTACTCCCATACTATAGTATGTATGTACACTATGTATCATACATGTAATACACATACATACTGTACGTACATATTATGTAGTAGATATACTAAATACACACATATGTAGTATGTATATAAATGTAGTGTGTATATATATAGTGTATATCTGTGTGTGTGTACATATTATATAAATAGTGTACATACAAAAAAAGCATATGTAGACAATAGCCAACTCCATCTTGTTTTTTTTTTTTGTTCAAAGACTTCTCATCTTGAGTAAATACATGGCAAATACTGTTCATCCACAGATTATGTAATAGTGAAGAGAGTGCATCTGTCTAGAGAAGGAGGATAAACTCTTCTTAAGAGAAACAAAGGGAAAAGGAAAGAGGAAGGGAAAATAATTTTGGTAATTACTCATTTACATATGGAGAAAATTCTTTCTTACCAAATGACTCATATGTGCTCCATTTTAAAAAAAAAAAGGTATGTACTATTTCTTGGTTGCCATATACTTCACTCAGTTAAATGACATTACTCTTCCATTAGGAGTTGATAATGGTTTCAGCAATAATTACCCATGTAACATACAGTATATTAGCAATAGAAATAAAAATAGGTCAAAAATCAACAAAAAACCCAGCTAATTGAGGAGAAATAAAACAGAAGATATATAAACCATTGATACTGGGTTTTGAACATTTTCCATTTTGTTAGTCGATCCTGTCTCCTGTATATCACTGCTACTCACAGATGCATATACACAGAACAGAGCAGACTGGAGAGTGACCTCCAGGCCAAAACACTTGCTGTAGTCAGTTGTTGCTGGGATGCTAGCTCTTAAGTTCTTCCACTGCCTTTTTGCTGAGCTCCAGTGCGCTTGCTACACTGGATCTTTCATGACTTATGGAAGGAGAAGGTAGCTAAAGTAATTCTCTGAGGCAACTTCCAGTGATCTCTGCAAAGGCACTTAGAAGTGTCTGATTCCTCATCTGAGGAGAGCCTTGCAACCCAGAGCACTCAAGCAGTATTAATGTCACCAATCTTTCTAAGAGCAAGACTCTGCTCAAGAAATTCCAGGCAATTTTTAGCCTCTGTCATTTTCAAATCAAGTAAATAAGTAATTCAATAGTTTTTCACTATAAATACCACAGTTAATATTAGTAACTTCTAATTATTAGATGTATCTATTCCATCTTATATCTAATCACTACAGCTATTTTTGACAGAGTAACTTCTCTGGTGTGGAGAATATGGTAGAGAAGTAAAGAACACTTTCATTTTTTGTTGTTTTAAAATACCTTTCAAATAAACAACTTTGGTCTCTTCCCATTTCTGCTTCCCAACATGAAAGTAAATTCCTTAAAATTGATATCAAAGAATCTGAACATGTGTTTATGTTTTTCAACAATGTTCTTCGTATTTAGTTTTAAGTACAACTATTTTTTCATCCAATTTGGCAACTGCAGCCCTGAGAGTCTGCAGCTGAGCTCTGAGGAGATATTTCAAGACTGCAAAGTTGAATATTGACAGTTCAGAATGACTTGACATTGAAAAATATCTGTAGGAAACAGGGGCCTTTACCTTGTGGAGGAATATTAGAGTGAGTTTTTTTTCTGGTACAATTTATTTAATTATTATTCAAATCAACTTACATCAACTAGTTTGGAAACATCTTTCTCTTAGTACTTATGTTCTCAGGCTAAAGAAGGTAAACACTACAGTGTCTCTTTTATGTAAACTCCTGCTGAGATTTTGTTATGGGATTTCTTTGTCTGGTTTTGTTTTGGTTTGTTTAGTTGTGGGGTATTTTTTATTATTATGGGAAGACTGTTTCAAAATATCTGTTCTCTATTTTCTGGTTTTAAGCATCTAACTGACCAGCCAACAGAAAATTTTTTCAGCATTCATAATAATCCACTTCTTCAAAACTAGAAACTTTGCCAAAAATATCTGCAATATATTTTAAGGATTATAAGGATCACTGGGATTTTGTCCCTTTGAGAATTAGGGAGCTATAACATCCCCTGCATCAAAGCAGCTGCTGGCATTTTCCAAGTGTAAGTGGTTCTTTAACTACAGAAAATCAATTTGCTTCAGATTTGTTTTCTTTCCACCCTTGTTTCCATTTCAGCATAATTCCTTTTGCAAAATAGCAATGATCTGTTTTTCAGTAGAAGTTAACACAGTTTTTGACTTATTTATATTTTATTGGGATTTTAGTAACTGTTTCATCAACATAGTATTCGGAAGTTCTAGATAAAATGTCTGTGAGCATTTCAAAGTATTTCACATACATTCTTTTCTCTTTTACCTACTTTTGATAACTTATTATCATCTATTCCCACTTATTATTCCCACTTGTATTTGGAAAATGGAGGATTATACTGTCAGACACAAACACTGAGATTTTGGCATTATGCAGCTAAATTCTGCCTTAAATATTTTGTTGTACATTCTTATTGCTTTGAGTTTTGCACCAGTATGTTGCAACTCAGATTTAGGACTACATTTTAAAAAAATCAGCAATTTGCACACATAAACAAATGGATAATTACTTAAGAATGCAACTTAATGAGTAGTGCTATTGCCAAAACAGACAAATAGAATTCTGCATGAGAGAACCAAAAAACAGAAGTTACTCAGGTATTATTCCACAAATGGGTAAATTACCTCCTGCTTTGTCCAGGTTAAATTTGAAGGGAGAAATATTCAGCTCTCACATGCTATCATGGAGAGTCTACAGCTATTACCTAGAGCTGCTATCTTGTTCTATGGGGCTGGTGGATGTAAGTCAACCATGTACACTGATGAAGTACATGGTTGACTTCGGCATGGCCTATAGGCCAGTGCACTAATGAAAAAGTATTAGATCATATCTGCAAAAAAATGTGCCACTCAGCTCTAAAGAAACACCCAACCCACACTGCAGAGCAGCTGGAACAGCAAGTACAAGCTCTTCAGGTTTGATCCCCTTTTCCAGCTCTTTTCTATAGAACAAAGCAGCCCAGCCACAGCCCCCTAACCCTTGAGGGCAGCAAATTTTGCATTTCTCAGCAGTGCTGAAAAGACTTGAGCTGACACTAACAAGCTGCACTGGATAATATGTAAAAGAAAAGTATGTTCCCAGTTGCATTTCTATGTTGAGTTCCTATATAATTTTTGCCCTTAAGAGTATCGCCTCAGTTTCTCATATATTTAAATCATGAGGATGGTCTCTCTCTCTTTCTTTCACAATATGCATTGTACTGACAGACTGGACCAATCCCATACTGAGATATCTAGGCATTATTTCAATATTACTCTTATCAGTACAAGCTGGAAGGAATCATCTTATTTTCGAAAATTATATAATTAAATCAGTCAGTCATACTTCTGTTAATAATTGGCTGGAGTAAAGATTATGACTTGTTCTCTTAAACAGGTGATTGACAACCACTGAAATTGCTCCTCAATATAAAACTAGAAAACTGAAGGAATATTTTCTTCCTTAAATTTGATAATATCACAGATAAAATTTTGCCCAATTTCTATAGCTGCAGAAACTGTGTCTACCTTCGGAAGTCCTTTGGATCTGTTTTTTACAGTTGCTACTGTCTTGCGCATGTTGAAAATGAACAGAATATTGCTAACAACAGTAAGGTCTAATTACGTTAACTCAAACATGAGTGCCATGTGATTTTTAACACAGATCTGACACTGACTCCACTGAAGCTCTCAGTTGCCCTGCTTTAGTTCCATCGTATAAGAAAAATATAGGCATATTGACGTTTTCTTTCACTGCCTCATTGTGCATTTTCTAACAACTCATTAAGTAATTAGCCTTTTTCAAAACCCTGAGTCTTAACCTACCTCTGTTCACACTGGCTTTTGTGAATTAGGCCATCAAAGAGCTTTTAAAAATCCCACCAAACTGGAATTTGCCTCCAAGTAATTAATTCTAAAAAAAAAAAAAAAAAAAAAAAAAGGCGGGGGTGTGTGTGTGAGAATCTTTGTAATCATTGCTGAATTCCTATTTCAAAGTACAAGCTTTGTCTAAGCACAGCTGCAAAGTTATTCATTAAAACTCCAAGTGCTTTCTAAGTAGTTTTAGTACTTCACTTTTTCACTTAACATAAATGTTAGAAAAAGTACATTACCTTTTTATACCTCATCTTAAATCTCTTTGAAGGCTAAAAGTGCTACTGCTGTGCAGATTTTTTTAACCACAATGTGCTTTTTTCAGTTTTTACTTTAATGCTTACTCTTTAGAAAACTTCATTCCATGTGTAAACTGTTGTAAAAATCTACTTATCTTAATCAATGTCATCACATTATTGCATTAATTTTAATATATTGTCAGTTTAAACTCTATTATCATTTTCATTTCATTACAGTGAAGCGTAGACAAAATATGGTTTACAATCTCTCTAAATCACCTTTGGAGACACTTTTTCAGACTAAATTAGAAACACATTGCACTACTAGATGAAGTCGTTTTCTTCTGGTTGTGTAGATCTACAAACCCATTTAAAACTGTCATGAGTGATATACAGCTGCCATTAGAAAAATCACTATGATTTTATAGGCATCTTCTGACACTAGCACTAACTTGTGAACTTTCTTAATAAACTCCCAAATGATGTTTCTTTGTATTTTGTACCATCATAGAGCATTCACAATTGAGGCTGAGAAAACAATTCACTCCAGACATAATTTTGTAATTTATTCACCAGTGAAATTATGTTTAATAAAAATTAAGTTTTAGTTAAAAATTTTGTTTTGTCCTAATACTATTTTTTCCTAGTTGTCTTTAGAGGTTACAATATCTGTCAGACAGAATTTTATTTTACATGATGTTCACTTTCTTTCCATTAATTTTCACTAACACTACTTTTTAATCATTCAGGTTTTCACGTATTTATATATATGTTTATATTATATATACACACAGTCTTCTGTGTAGTTATGTCTTAAATATGGGTAAATATGAATTAAAAAAAAAAATAGAGAAAAGCGAGGCAATGACTGAAATAGAACTTTTGGAAAACTTGAGTTTATAGATGTACTGACTTGTAAACTTCACTAGTCACTGTGAAAGCATCTTTAAAAGACTTTTTTTTTTTAATTATTTTATGTTCAAAAACATAAGACAGACAAAAGTGTGAATCATGTTCTACACAATAATCATAAGTATATGTGTGTGAATACATTCAAAGGCCGGAGAGGGCAGAGTTTGGGCTATAAGGATTACTTAGCCATTTTCATTTCATTCTTTGCTGTGCAACTTTATAATTTTTTCACAGAATTACAGAACAGCTGAGGTGGCAAGGCACATCTAGAGATCATCTCAGCCAAATTTCCTGCTTAGATCAGGGTCAACTAGAGCAAGTTACTCTGGGTTGTGTCCATTCAGGTTTTTAATATCTCTAAAAAGGAAGACCCCACAACCTGTCTGGGCAACCTGTGCCAGCACTCAGTCACCCTCACAGTGAAAAAGTGTTTCCTGCTGTTCAGAGGGAACCTCCTGTGTTTCAGTTTGCGCCCGTTGCCTCTGGTCCTGTCACTGGGCATCACTGGGCAGAGCCTGGCTCCCTCCTCTTTGCACCCTCCCTTCAGGTACTTATATACATTGATGAGATTTCCCCCCATAGGACAGTCCTATGCACCAGAGACAATGGATAGTGGGTATATGGGACGCTGTGTAAAAAATGAAACCATAAGAAAACACCACAATGAAAAAGCAATTTTATCTGGAGTGATAAGATTGCATGACAGATGATCTTGTAAAATATCTTTCTTTTATTAATTTTATGATGCTCTGGAGAAGAACATAAGAGAAACCATAAAAAACTACCACAGGAGTTATATGTTTTTCAGAATAAAGTACTACTGAAGAATGGTAAACATTTAAATGATCTTAATATGTATTCTGTTTTATAAAACAATGATTTTTAAAACAACTGGTTTATTCCTATGTTGTTTCTTCTGTCATTTTAATATATTTACACAAAATAGTATAGATTTAGTGAAATATTTAGGCAGCTGAAAATCTAACTTCTAAGTGCCAGGCTTCTGGGACTTTATTCACTTACCCAGACAAAGCAATGCAATGCTATCTGAGATGCCTTAAGGCATTCAGGACATCCACATGAGCCTGACAAGTGGGACACTGGACCAAGAAGAAAGCCACATCCTTCTGCGGAATAGCTGGAGGCCAGATGGCATACCTTAGGGCATCTCAGCAAGTACTAGATGCCCATGCTTAGCCAGCTGAATCCCCTTCTAAGATGCAATGCATTTTACCCTGTATAATGTTGGATGATGAATTCTATGCAGTTCTTGCACCTGGGAAATATGAACTTAAGGAAACAAGGCACATAGAAAGTTCATGCAACTCTGGGGCAAACAACAGATATACAGGAATTGCATTATTAGTTCATGACTTTAGGTTCAGATACCTCGTTTCAACCAAAAGTTCACTTTGCACTCTAGAGTTTACTTATTTGTTCATTTGTTTGTTTATGGGATCCAGTCACTATTCTTCCACTACTTTAGGTACTGAAGGTTTAGATGCAGTTGAGCTTTGCAATGAAATAAAACTCCAAAAGTACCCATCATGTTGTTTTCAGAGACTTTCCTTATGTTTGTCTACCTTCGTGAGTGGCCAGGTTTTGCCCAGGAAGTAGTTATGATCTGTGTGATTTACATGGTTACTTAATAACATTCGCATGGTTGTTACTATCAGTGGTATTTATGAAAAACCATAAACCATTAGAATGCATATGTAATTTTTCTTTGTAAGGCAAAGCAAATGCCTGTATTGTGTTTATGCGGCAAGGTTTTGGTACCAGGGAGGGAGGCTGCAGGGGTGGCTTCTATGAAAAGACACCAGGAGCTTTCCTCATGTCAGTCAGAGACAGTTCCAGCTGGCTCCAAGATGGACAACACACCACTGGCCAAAGATGAACCAACTGGTGATGCTGTTGGTGCCTCTGTGATAATGTATTTATTTAATGGGTTTTAATGGTACATTTTTTTAATGGTAAATTTTTTTAATGGATTTAATGGTACAAAGACTGCATAGCAGCTGAGAGAGAGGAATGAGAAAATGTGACAGAAACAGCCCTGCAGACCCCCAGGTCAGTGCAGAAGGAGGAGGAGATGCTCCAGTCTCCAGAGCAGAGATTCCCCTGCAGCCCGTGGTGATGAAGACCATGGTGAGGCAGGCTGTCCCCCTGCAGCCCAGGGAGGTCCACGGGGGAGCAGATCTCCACCTGCAGCCGGTGGAGGAATGCAATGCTGCAGCAGATGGATGTGCCGTGAAGAAAGCTGCAGCTTGTGGAGAGGAGACTATGGAGCCATCTCCTGGCAGGACCTGCAACACATGGAGAGGAGACCATGTAAAAGCAGATTTTCTGGCAGGACCTGTGGCCTGTGGGGTCCCACACTGGAGCATGCTGTTCCTGAAGGACAGCAGGTAGCTGTAATAAGGTTTAAATTTTCTTAATTAACAAATGAAATAATCATATCTAGGAAAACTAGTAAAATATTTAAAAGTTTCATAGTTCCAGTCAGCGTGTCATAGGTTGAAGCCTACCCAAAAGCACTGCTCAGATAAGTGAAACCTTGACTGCATCTGTGCAGCTTTAACTCGGTAGATGATTCCAGTAGGTTCTGGGAAAATGAAGAAGAGTAGATAATTTTTATGGGGGAAGCTTACCAAAAGCTCTGGACAACATCTGACATCTTTTAACAATTCAGGTACGTGTGGGAAAGAAAAAAGAAGCACAGATGAACTGTTGAAAACTTTACATCAAGATAACACATTTGGATTGGTAAATTAGAAAGTGATAGTAGCCCAGATAGCAACAGCTATGTGGCTTTAGATATAAAGTCAGACAGGTTGGCCTGGGGAGACGTGACCAAAAAGGCCAACTAAGTTAGGAAACAGTAAGTAGTGAAGACAACAGTTCTTTCATGGAAAAAGACTCACAGACATTCCAGCACTGTGAAGAAAGCTGAAACCAAGGAGGAACTGCTTATGCATGGAAGCCAGGCTTCCAGCCAGGACTCAAACACAGTGACTGGTCAGAAGTCAGTGTCTGGCTCACTTGGGTCTACAGGCTGGTTTAAACTGAACCAGAGGTGCTAGTGCCCAAATTATTGTGAGTGTGAAGAGTGCGTGTGTCTGTGGCAGGTACACCCACCTCAAGAACACTAGAAATTTCCTGGCCATTGAACCACAGCTCTCCCTAGTGACGACTGTCACATACGCACTTCAGTCGAAAGGCAAGGCCTTCAGACAATGAAACATTTTGGTTGAAAGAAACTTCTGTTAACCATATACAACCACAGATCAGATTCGACTAGGGTATAAATGGAGTCCCACCAGAGAATAAGTTGAGTCAGTCCTCCTCAGAGCAGTGAGTCTGTGGTTAGGAACTCTCCCCTTGGTTCAGGATACTGCCCAAGGTAACCCCTGCAGGTTCAGAGGCCTCATCATGTAGGTGAGGGATTGCACATTTTGGATCCTCACTTCTAAAGCTTAAGAATTCTTAAGTCACTCGTGTAATATTGATTCCATTTGGCATCTTGGACCTGTGGTTTACTGATCTTTGTCAATATTAAGTGATTTTGATTAGAA
Source organism: Aviceda cuculoides (assembly GCA_035590195.1). Taxonomy (NCBI): domain Eukaryota; kingdom Metazoa; phylum Chordata; class Aves; order Accipitriformes; family Accipitridae; genus Aviceda; species Aviceda cuculoides. The sequence goes on along the minus strand of JAVJGG010000008.1, from coordinate 10,463,779 downwards.
AAAATTTCATTCCTAGTTTATCACCTGTTGGACAATTTTAGTTGGAATAAAGTTTATTTTGAGTTTATCACCCACCCAATTTAATTTTGTAAGCCTCCATGACAGTGTCATAAAAAGGGAGCCTTAAAATAGTGTCATGGTTTAACTTCAGCCAGCAACTAAGCAGCATGCAGCTGCTCACTCAATTACCCCTGACACAGTGGGATGGGGGAGACAATTGGGAAAAAAGGTAAAACTCATAGATGGAGATAAGAACAGTTTAATAGGACAGAAATGAAGAGAATAATAATAATAATAATAATAATAATAATAATAATAATAATACAATAATAATAATAAAAGGATTGGAATATACAAAACAAGCGATGCACAATGCAATTGCTCACTACCCACCGATCAACGCCCAGTTAGTCCCCAAGCAGCGATCCTCCCACCCCCACTCCCCCCAGTTTATATACTGGGTGTGATATCCCATGGTATGGAATACCCCTTTGGACAGTTTGGGTCAGCTGTCCTGGCTATGTCCCCTCCCAACTTCTTGTGCCCCTCCAGTCTTCTTGCTGGCTGGGCATCAGAAGCTGAAAAATCCTTGAGTTAGTCTAAACACTACTTAGCAACAACTGAAAACATCAATGTTATCAACATTCTTCTCATACCTAACTCAAAAACATAACACTATACCAGCTACTAGGAAGAAAATTAACTCTATCCCAGCTGAAACCAGGACAAATAGAAATCACTGTCCACCCACTATACTAGTTCCACTTAAGAAATAAATTCTAGATTTTATCTCACCAAGTGGTGTGCTTCTGTCCAGGGTGCTCTCGCACCCTGAACTCTTCCATGACACAGTACTCTTTGGTTTTCTTTGTATTCAGGATAGTCTGCACATGCCTTCAGAATCACAAAGTGTTTCTCAGTGGTTCTTCCTTCATTTTGTGCAATTTCTGTCTTCATCAGAACCTTTCAGTAAGTCTGACCTGACTGCATGTGGACATTTACAGTGCAATAGAGTTAGTCCCCTGTGCTCCTGTTATAATCAGTGGAATCACTAGGTCATAGTTTGTCTGATTCTGAAGTATACATAGGCCAGAAAAAACAGTATTTTTTCAATAAGACAGTTACAGCCATATTATGGGACAAGGGCTGGTTAGTTTTTTGTTTGTTTTTAATTGCATTATGAGGAAAAACTGAATGAAGCAAAATGTAAGAAAAAGCAAATAAATATTGTGATTTTGGGACTTCCTTGGTGACTGCATTCTATTTTTAAATATCATTTTAAAGAACGGGTATGTGATTTCTTTTTCTATTGAACTCCCTAAACATCATAAACCCACATTTTTTATGACCTAACATTATTTCTCTATTTTTATAGCTATAAATCTGACCACAAAACAGCAGCATCAAAATCTTCTAATCCTGTGCTTCACTTTAGCAAAAAAACTTTTTTCCAAGCAACCTTTAGATTTCTCACGCAGTTGTAACCGTGTCAGGAGGACCAAATCAGACATGATTTCTAACCTATTTTAGGAATGACAAATTGCAACATTTAAAAGTAAAACATTCCTTTCATGTGTTTTTTGTTTTTTTTCAAGTTAATAACCTGAATCCAACATTACTCGAGCTCCTCATATCAAAGTCTAATATAGTCACTTAATGCATATTGTAACTCCAAGAAATACATTGAAATACCCCACCTCAATACCATATAATGAATTGAATCTACAAAATTATAAATTTTAGATGTGGATTTCTTTGGACAGTGAAATTTTTCACTGAAGACATGATACAAAACACACTGAAGGAAATGGGAAGTTTGCTTATTTGTTAAAATAGGTTTTGGATCATTCCTTCTGTCTAAAGAGTAAAAAATCAAGCCCAAAAGAAAGCAGTATTTCTGAAACAGAATGGTGTTTTTCATTTTGTAATACCAACTGACTGCTGCCATCTACTCAGAGATTATAAACTGTTTTGCTTATCCAGCGAAACTAACTCTTCAACTTCTCCATCCCTTTTAAGACAGTCATAGAAAGGAAGAAATTTATTCAGATAGATCTTTCTTGGCTGTTATTCAAAAATTCATTTCATTATATTCCTTCTTCTATCCCTTTGCAAAGTTATTGTTGGAATCTTCAACAACTGAGGGACAAAAGCACAGGCTAAGTCTTATAGTAATAGAGATATCTACAGTGTAACTATGATGTGGGGACACTGGATCATTAGTAGAAAGTTACTGGAAAGAATGCAAAAATTTCTGCACAGATTTTCCGACTGCTGAATAGATGTCATAGTTCAAGGCAATGAATGAACTATGATTATTGTGAGTAGGAGGATCAGTAGCCAGAACTCAAGTTTCTGTTTCTCCTGCCACTGACTTGCTCTTTCAAGGATCCTTCCTAAAGCAAAACTACCTTAAATTTTGAGAGACCTGAAGCACTGAACATGAACTTGCATAGATTATAGGCTACATAAAATCACAGTAGAATATGTTTTTAATTAATAATCTGTGCAATTACTGTGTGTATAAACTACTGCAAAATAACTATGCAGGCAATCCATGGTACTAATCCTCTTAGGTCCTCCTTAACCAACACAAGGTATCCTTCTGTTAAAAAGATGTCTGTCTTGCTGCCAACTAAAAATAACAAGAAAGAAATATGGCTGTGTGCTTCCTTGTATGCCAATAGCTCATTAAATGGGCATAAGTATTGGTCACAACCCGTGCTGGACAGACCAGGTAGGGGTCCTGGTGAGTTTGGAATTCCCTCAGGTTGAATTAAGGTAAAATGACACCAAATTATCAGTTGAATGTTTCATTTACAGCAGAAGCAGCCTGACTGTGGGAGGTGTAACAGCAGGTGGGGTGGGTTTCTCTCAAGAATTGGCATGAAATTACATCAGTAAACTGTGTAACACCTGCTAACCATATGACACCAAACACATACTACAAGCCTTGCCTATTTGGGGATCAATTCGGGGAAGAGAATGAGGCGAGCCCTCGTGTCGGGTGAGGGGGTTCCCAGACGACCCCCTTGCTTTCCAGACTCCCTCTCAGAGAGGAGCCCGGGGGTGGCGGGACCTGCTCCCAGTCCCACACTTGGTCAGCAGTTTTGTCTCTAAAGGGATGAGGTGGGGGGGGTTATGGGGAAAAAAAAGAAAGAGGAGAAAGCTCTCACTGGCTCTGGCTTTGGTGTTGCTCCTGACAGCCGAGGGCTCCAGAGGGCACGTGCACGTGGGGCTTCAGTTCGCGCCCTTTTATCATCTCCTGGCCCCTCCTTTGGGCAGGCATTTGAACTCATTAGGCTGATTAGGTGTCACGGGCGGTTTGTGCTTTCAGAACCTTTGGGAAATGGGTTGGTGGGCTTGGGGGTCATTTGGGGAGTGACTTTTCCCTCCCTGCCAGTATGACCGTTGTTTGATCTTTGACCATACACAGCGAGCTGCCCCGCTCAGCACGCACCCTTGGGCACAGCACAGCCCTCTGTGACCTGTTGCTGAGGTTTGGTGCTGATGGCTTCTTCACCTGTGGTTCCTGGCTCATTGTTATGCAGAACTTGGGCCACCACAATGTTTGAGACATTAACTCTTTCAGTCTCTCACAGTATTTGAACCAAATGGCCTATTTAAAGACATTAAGTCTTGTATCTTTTGCAAAACAGACTCAAAGGCTCCACAAGTGCGTAAAATCTTCCTCGTGACAGTCTGTAGACTGGCCTGTTACAGTACCATCAGTGAAGCAAACCACAGTGAGACCTACTGTCCTAAATTGCTTATAATTTTTCAAAGGCTATACTGAGAGTCTGTATTTTAAAGAGGAAGCTTAGGTCTGGTTTACATTTAGAAGCTGTGCATCATCTCATACCTCACATTTTAGAGTACCATCAAGATTTCTATTTCACCAAACTTTAGGCTGTTGATGGCATGTTAATAAGACATTTATGTAGACAAATTCAGTGAAGCAGTATCAGTGCTGTTTCTACAGTGTGATAACAGGAAAGGAAGAGAGATGTTTTACTGTTCTTCCTCTCATCAGTTATATCTCCCTTGTTCACTTTCATAGAATCATAGAATTCCCAAATTCTGTTTTTTAACATTTCTTAGAAAAAGTGGTATCAACTAATAAACTAGATCTCATGATACCTTGAAGACCAGTGAATAATCATACATAGATATGCCTGCTATATATAGTTATACATGTGTGAAGAAAGGTAAAAAATAAAACAAAATAGATTTAGTGTATCAACATTCAAAGGAAAGGAAATGCTGCTCTTAAAATTCCTGAAAAACTTGTGGGCTGATAATGTCTATGCATTTTGATGCAAAATTTAAATATATTTGCAGATTATTGTCACAAAAAGTATTTCCCTGTCTGCTGACCCTTTTGTCCACAACCTTCCGTCCTCTTCAACCACTATCTTCACAAATCCTTTTTCCCCCATCCATTCACTTAATCACAGACCTCTTAAAACTTCCAGTCCATTATTCTGTCAGACTTTGCTAGCTTCACTTGCCCTTCTGATTTTTTTGGCCAAGTCTTCCCTCAGTCTCCTGGTTTACACAGAAGATATACCTATATTAATGTATTTTCTTTCAGAATTGACTTTCAAAACTTTTTCTTTTTTTTTTTTTATTAAGATTTCGTTTAATTTCTTCTTGAATTTTACCAGTCGCTAGACAGATAAACATACGTTTCAAATTCCATTTCATCTCAGTGTGCAGTTTTTCCAGTTTTGGATTCCCACCTTTGATTCTGCACGGTTACGATTATTCTTTTGTTCTAATTCATGATCTATACACAAACCTGTATCTGTCCCATCTAAATAATTTCTCCTTTTTCACTTTGCAAATCTTGTAGAACAAACATACTTGTTTTCATATACAACTGATACTAAGTCATAGTAACAATTCTCATAGTCATCTTTGCTTATTGTTTTCTCTTTTGACTAAGTATCTGTTGTGTAGGAACAGGGGGATTGGGATGTGAGAGGAACCCCTGTGCAGATCCCGAGGGCGGGCAGTGAGGAAGGAGGGGGAGGAAGGGATGCCCCCCCAGCCCCTGGGGAGACGAGACGGCAGGCTGTCCCCCCCCAGCCCATGGAGGGGAGCAGGGGAGCAGATGCCCACCTGCAGCCTGGGGAGAGAG
>JAVJGG010000008.1:10437459-10449947 GCA_035590195.1 Aviceda cuculoides | reverse complement strand
AATTGGTGATGCCAAAAAAAAAAAAAAAAAAAAAAAAGAAAAAAGAGAACTTGTCAAAAAGTATAAAAAAAAGATATGCCCAAGAAAACACTTAAACACAGAGTTCATCCATCAAGTTTTCATCATCTGGTTTAGCTGTTTTTAGCAAAATGAATTATTTTTAGAAGTACTTTTTTATTTCCACTGGCTATCAGAGGTGGCGGTGGTAGTGGTGTGTGAAGTTTGAGGTAGACATTCTTTTTTTTTAAGATTAATTTTATAGCTGAGATTAAATCCTAATTCAGGAGGTAAAATTAACATGAATACTGCCAGGGCAGTCTGAAGGAGACTGAGCATGAGAAGGTGATGTGCTGAGAGGTGTGTCACAACTGCAAGCACCACCGGAATCTGGATATGGAAATATGGTGAAATGGCCTATATGCTTTATGTGATAAAATGTTATGCTCCATATCAAATATTGTCTTCATTTTTTTGTACATCACAGTATAAATATATAAGAGAATGTACAGGCAGCTTTAATTTTTCAGATTTTTTTTTGCATCTATAACTTGTTTAAGTCATTCCCTTAGAAGGGAACACAGGCTTTCTGTTAATTTTACTCAGCTTAAGATTTCATAGTTGACGGCAACTTTGATACTCACTTTCCTTTGAAGTATATCTCACTCTGCATCTAGTTGTACTTTTCTCAATGTGGGAATCTTCCATGTTTACTTTGGAGTTTAAAATGCATGATTCACTGAGCAGACACATCATACCAAGTAAAATGAATATGTAAAAAGCCTTTTTGAATGGTAAACAAATCAAAACCAACCAACCAACCACCCAAAAAAACCCCACCAAATAAAATCTAGCCTGTCATTATATGAGAAAACCTAGGAAAGTACGAAGTTTTAGACCAATGAAACCTATATGAAGGAAAGAAAAAGGAAGTTTCTGAAAACTAAGTAGAAACTGCTAGGAAAGAACTTTCTGTTTATTGATAGAGTAAAAATCATATGGACTTTATAAACAGAAGGTGATTTCTACACTAGCAAATTAAACAGGACAACAACAAAACAGTAGGATTGGAATGCACTTTAAAAGATCAGTAAAGTATCTTTGACCAGTGCCAACTAACAGTCTCACAAGCTATAGCAGAGCATGATTCAAAGAATACCACAGACTAGAAACTACACCTATTAGATAACACAGCCAAGGTCACCATATTAGGGAAGGGCAGGGAAGGAGAATTTAGTTTTACAGACAAGATCTGTGGCATATCAGCTGTCTGCAACGCCAAAGCATCAGCCTGTTTTATTTAAGAATACAGGCCCAGTCAGAAGGACCCATTAATTGATTTCTGTTCTTCATTAGGTTCTCATGGAAAACATTTGGGATTTAATTCATACTTGTGAACAACTTCAGAATGAGAAAGCCTCCCACTCGTGGTGCTCCCAGAAGTGGGAGCTTCAAAATGCAGAAAAGTAGGTGCTTTGAGACTCTGTCAGGAGGAGCACTCAAGAGCTTTTCTCAGTGGAGGGAAAGGGAGGTGGTTCTGTCACAGATCCAGTCACAGCTAGTTAACATGGTATGTGTTTGCATCTGGCAAGCTAATTCCTTTATATTTCCCTCCCATATGTATGTGTATGAATAAGTATGACTCCAGGCAGGTTTATTGGTGGTTCATGCTTTGTAAGATTTATCTTGTCCTCGTGGCCTTTTCTCTTCCAGAAAGCTTCTATTCAGCACCCCCCTGCTACCCATCCCTCCCCACCAATCTACCTAGGTAATGTTTTCCAGACCCCATAGTATTTCTCTTGCTTTCCTCTAGATTGTGTTCCACTTTTCCCCCCCTAATACTTTCTGTAAATGGCAATCATTATTCTGTACTGTTCCCTCAGGGTCCTTAGCAATGTCCTGTAGAAGGGAGCAACTGCTTTTTATTAGCACTTACTGTATAAACTCCCCAAATACTATTTCATGCTTTTTCTTTGTTTTCACAAATTGTTGTCTAATATTCACCCTTTTATCAGTCTAATCCCCAAATCCTTTTTGCATGCACTGTTCCAAGGAAGTTTTTCTATATTTGGTAAATTGGCATTCGATTTCTTCACTTTAAGCCTACCACTTACCTTTACTTTATTTCATGACTTCCCTTTGGGATGGTGACTTCAGTTTGTCAACAACATTTTGACTTCTGACAGCATTCTCAAAAGTGTTGATACCGTTTTTCAGGCTGACAGCCTTGGAAAATTTTAAATATGAATCCTTGGCATCATTCAACTTGAAAAATCCAAAGAAATGTGATATGGGGAATGCCCTACTGGAACTCCTCTCGAGATGCTCTTCCAGTTACATAGGAAGCTTTGATGATATCTCAAAGGTTATGCACCCATACAGTGTTGATTACACATCTTCCTTTGAAATTACTTGTTTATGAAAGCTTCATTTAGAAAAGATAAAAAATTTTAAGTCATCATACAGAAAGGATTATAAGGTTCTGACTGGTTCATTATGAACAAAAATTAGGAAGTATCTTTTGTAAACTAAAAATGTAGTCATATGTTTGATCTGCAGCCTAGTTGTGGTGATATTGCTCAATTTAGGGTTAAACATGACACATTGTCCTTTAAGGAGGAACACTACTTGATAGCCTCACTATGAAAGCCTGATTACTTTGTATAAACTATGCTTACTTTACTAACGATTATGCCCTTGAAGAGGGAACTAAAGACTGATAAAAGGAAACATCCTGCTGCAGAATGTGTGGAAGGTTGGATGATTGCCAAAGAAGCGTGAACTAGGAGAAAGGTAAAGGTGGCAGGAGAAGATCGTGACCTCTGACTTAATTCAAGGCTAGAAGAACTTGTCCCCCAAAGATACACTTGCAAGGAGCATGCACGGTAATTTACATAGCAAGTGAAGCTAATTTAAATATAACTGGCCAATAGTAGATGAGATGGTGACTACTAACCAATGAATGTAAATTTAGGTGAGTTTTTACTAATCATGTAACAGAATAAATACATCATTTTTCTTAGGTGTGGTGTGCTAGTGTTGTGGAGTTACCAGCTGGCACTCTTCTCTGTGCAGATATTAAATAAATGAGTATCTCGTTTCTGTGTGTAAGATTGGCCCATTGCATACCGGTACTGAACCCTGCTTGTGGGACACCAAACTTTCTGGTCAAAGAAGTGGAATTAAGAGAGTAAGCAGAAGTAAACAAGTAATGAATCCTTTTAAACATAGCCCATTTCAACTGAAATAAAATAAAACAGGAAAACATGTAATTATCTTCTTCCCCTGCATTAGACAAATGAGAAAATTAAGATTTTCATGAACATCTGTAATGTGCCTTTAAATATAATTCTCAGGTTTGCTGCATTTGAGCCATAAAACTACAATCATGGAAGCTTAGTTCTACAGCAAGCATTTAGTAGGAATTTTTGTTTGATTGATTATTTGTTATAAATTTCACCTTTTACAGGAATTTGCCAAAATAAAACTTTAAAATGTTAAGTAAAATTTTTTTCCACTAATCTGAAGCAAAAAATACGCTTATCCTCAGAATTAAATATTCAGAATTTAGATAAGTATTTGAGGAGATGGGAAGGTAAGCTCTATTTATGGGTGATTTCTTTTAAAGATATAATCTAACTTCTGGACCATGATACAATTTAAAGGGCAGCAGATACTATAGATGATAAAATTGAGGTGGCTTTTTCCTTAGCTTGCAAAAAAATATGATACATTGTCAAGAACATAATAGGAAAGCAAAAGCTGTTACTGTATCCTTGGACTCATACTTCACATTTTTGAAAATAACTTAATCTTTGTTCCTTCAAATTCATGCTTACTGAAATGATTATAAGAACTTTAGGCTAAAAATTAAGTAGTTTTACATTAGGTGTACAGCCTTAACACCTTTTAGCTGAAAATAATGTGCTTAGAGGTCTTGCTGAAAAGCAAATGTTAAAAGAAGACAGATAACAACAAATATTTCTAATGTTTAAGAATCAGCCCTTGCAAAAATCACATTTCTCTAAATAGTACTTCGGGGTTAATGGAATTACTGTTACATAAATTTTGTTTTTCCCAAAGGGAATATGCATATGTTTTCAGAGTCCAATTTTGTCCGACCAGGTTCTTTTAGATACTCCACACAGGGAGGGTTTAATGTTTTAAGACCAAATTTACTTATCTGAAGATACTTGATGCTTCACGTGATTTAGTAGAGTGATACAGCAATGTAGTGAAATCACAACAGAAGTGCTATATACCAGTTTTAATATGGAGTTAGATCATAATACAAACACGATTCCCATTATCAAAAAAGCTGTTGTAGTTTAACACCAGCCGGTAACTAAGCGCCACGCAGCTGCTCACTCACTTCTGCACGCCCTCCCTTCCCGCCCCATCCCCCCACCCCCAGTGGGATGGGGGAGAGAACTGGGAAAAAAAAAAAAGGTAAAACTCATGGGTTGAGATAAAAGCAGTTTAGTAGAACAGAAAGGAAGAAACTAAGAATGATAATAACAACAAAAATAAAATTACAGTAGTAGTGTCCTGTCTGTGTCCCCTCCTAACTTCTTGTGCCCCTACAGCCTTTTCACTGGCTGGGCATGAGAAGCTGAAAAATCCTTGACTTAGACTAAACACTGCTTAGCAACAACTGAAAGCATCAGTGTGTTATCAACATTCTTCTCATCCTAAATCCAAAACACAGCACTAGACCAGCTACTAGGAAGAATATTAACTCTATCCCAGCCAAAACCAGGACAGTAGCTTTACTACTTTCTTGGGAATGATGTTAATACTGCTGTTTTACAGCCATGATATTTAGGCTTGATGTGCATATGAAGGACTTTTATCTCAGTATTCATACTTCAGAGTTTCCCATTCATGCAGTTTTTACACATAAAATAAATATAGTTTTGACAGGATTTTGAGAATATGAATATCAGAGATTTATAGAATTAATTGATGCTGTTGAAGAGTGTGAATACTGTAAGTCTGACAATGAATTGGGCATTACTGTTATTCAGATGAGGAAAAAATGTTCAGGTTTTTTTAACTGGCTATAGCAAGTTTCTCATTCATTTATCTGGCAGACTGATGAATCTGAAGTAGGAACTATACTGTTTTAGTTATGTCAGTTTATGAACTGTATAAATTAATAGGATTGTAAGGTATTCTGCTTTTCATCACCCTTTGCATGAGCTTTTCGCTTCCCTCTCTCTAGACTATAAGAAGTGACAAAAATGATGCCTAAAATTTAATTAGACTCCTAACATGAGTTCCTGATTTAGGTACCGTATGTCATTTGAAACATGCTGCAATTACCTTTTTAACACAAAACCAAATACTTCTTTTTGTGTTTCTTGTAGTCAAATTTTTCCTCAGTTTTCTACATTTGCCTCCTTAAAAGCTATCCCATTTAGTGGTGTAAGCCAAAGGGTTTTCCCATTGTACTTCTGATAAGATACTAAATGGAAAAGTAATTCCCTTTCATAGAATCAAGGAAGTTACACACTTCACTGTAGTAGTTACCTCAGGGTTATCAATTCGTTTAAATAAGACATAAAGGGATTAGTCCTCTGGACAGTGATGATAAGTCTTGCTGGATGTAGCAGGCAAAGGAAATTAAATAGGAGGGTATGATGGGTTGACCTTGGCTGGCTGCCAGGTGCCCACCAAGCTGCTCTATTACTCTTCCTCCTCAGCAGGAGAGGGGAAGAAAATATGATCAAAAAGCTCATGGGTCAAGATAAGGACAGGGACATCACTCACCAATTACCGTCACAGGCAACACAGACTGAACTTGTAGAAATTAATGTAATTTATTGCCAGTTAATAACAGAGTGGGATAGTGAGAAATAAAAGCAAAACTAAAACCACCTTCCCCGCACCCCTCCTTCATCCCAGGCTCAACTCCTGACTCTTTCAACTCTTCCTGCCAAGTGGTGCAGGGGGATGGGGAATGGGGGTTGCGGTCAGTCTGTAACATGTTCTCCCTGCTGCTCCTTCCTCCTCAGACTGTTCCCCTGGTTCAGTGTGGGATCCCTCCTGTGAGACAGAGTCCTTCACAAACTGTTCCAATGTGGATCCTTCCCACAAGCTGCACTTTTTCAAGAACTGCTCCAACATGGGTCCTTTACATGGACTACAGTCCTTCAGGAATGGACTGCTCCAGCATTGGTCCCCCACAGGGTCACAGGTCCTGCCAGAAAACCTGCTCCTGTATGGGCTCCTTTCCATGAGTTGCAGCTCCTGCCAGGAGCCTGCTCCTGTGTGGGTTTTCCCCAGGCTGCAGCTTCCTTCAGGGCATATCCACCTGCTCCAGCGTGGGCTCCTCCACAGGCTGCAGTGTGGATTTCTTTACAACCGTGGACCTCCCTGGGCTGCAGGAGGACAGCCTGCCTCACCATGGTCATGACACCTGGTCACCGTGGACCTCCCACGGGCTGCAGGCGAATCTCTGCTCCAGCGCCTGGAGCATCTCCTCCCCTCCTTCTGCACTGACCTGGGGGTCTGCAGGGCTGTTTCTCTCACATGTTCTCACTCCTCTCCCTGGCTGCAGTTGCCCAGCAGTTTTTATCCTTTCTGAAATATGTTATCACCCAGCATTGCTGATGGGCTCATCTTTGGCCAGCAGCAGGTCCATCTTGGAGCTACTGGAACTGGCTTTGCCAAACATGGGAGCAGCTCCTGGTGTCTTCTCTCAGCACCTACCCCTGCAGCCCCCCCTGCTACTAAAACTTTGCCAGGTAAACTCAGTACTGAGGGTAAGTTGAAAGTAAAGACTTAGGAACAGTGGTAATATCATAAAGAATTATCACTATCATAAAGAATTTTTATACTGTAATGACTTCATTACAAAAGGGTGGAGCTTTTTGTTGTTTGGGGGGGTTTTTTTGTTTTGCTTTGTTGTGGGTTTGGGGTTTCTCTTGTAGAGGATTTTATTTCTGAAAATGCAGTATTTTGTATGACAATCTGAATGGCTAATTCTGTGGGTGTCTCTGCTTTATTAATTTCAAATATTTATATTTTTATAGCCCCCCCCCAAAATATAGACCATTAAGGAATTTAATACATCTTTTAACTGCTCAAAGAACTCCATGACATGAAGGTGTGTCTACTAAGTCAAAATTCTGTAAGCCTAAGTTCTAATTGTACCATATATCAATTTACACCAGATGAAACATGTCTTGACTGAGGTCATGTAGTGTTGTTCATTTCTTATATCTACAGGAATATTAAAAAGCTCTGTTAAAATTCCTTACTGTAGAGAATAGATTGAAATGCACACTTTTTCATATAAAGTCGTAAAGTGTTCTATTACGTTGAAGTTTAATTTTAGTGGAAGTAAAAGATGGTGGTATTTCAGTGCCTGTATTCATTCACTGCATTTTCAAATGAAGAGTTATTTAAAATACTTAGGATGTGCTAAGTGCTAAATTATATATTTTCTTGGTAGTTTTGAGAACAAATGAAGAGCTAATGAAAAGCTAAAAGTTATTCTCATCAGCTAAAGAATAGCTATACATTTATAAAATACTGTTAGGACCAAGTTACACCAGTGATTCCTGGTGCCAAGGGACTGTTTGGACAACTAGAGATTAAAAACCTACAAAAATTAATATATGCTTTGAATTCTGTTGGGGTTCATCAGCCCAACTGCTTAAAAACATGTTGTCTTGCCTAAATTATGCACTGTTCATAGATGCAGAATATTTTATTGGACCAACAAATACAGTTTGAAATAATAGATGAGTTTTTAGTTACTTGAAAAAATTACCATTTTTTTGAAGATTGTCAGGCACAGACAATTCAGACTGGATATCTACAGGCAATTGAATTGTCCTGTAGGTACATTCCAAGATTAGTTTTGAAAAAAATTGTTCTGACAGTTCATGAACTCAAGACTTCTGAGCAGAAATTTCTGTGGAGAACATCCATTGGCTTCTCTGCTGCTTTTGTGCAGCTGAAGTCATACAGCAGATTCCACCATCTAGTGCAGGAAATGTCCATCACTGGTATTGCTTTGACAGAGGAATCTAGTTTTATGTGTGAACCTGATAGAGTATGATTTATGTTAGCATGCCACAAAGAATACTGTAATTTTTTAACTCAATATTGGAAAATTCTGAGCATTCAGACTCATCAAAGTTCTACCAATGTTAGTAAATTACATCAATTATTTCACTGTCCATTATTATAAGTGCATATGTAGATGATGGCTTTATGACTTTGATCATTGTAATAATCCTAGTGCAACATGCTTGGTGAAATCACTAAAAAACTTTACTGACCCAGAAATTACCTGTGTTTTAGTCATTCACCAACTTTTGGGTTTTGCTGCAATAAACATATCTGCCATCCTCACTTTACATTTCTGCTTTAGGTTAAAGACGAAGACTTTCTATTTGCAGCTGCACTGGTGAACTAATCAATAAAGTGATCTCTCTTCTACCTTCTTCCATGTCTGTGTTTTACCTTCTACGTCAGGACAATCTAGCCCTGCTACAGATAGGTAGTCAAACTGATACATAACGGTATTCTTCCCAATGTCCAGGGACTGAAGAAATATTTTTCATTAATCATAGAATTTTTATAAACAAGAAAGTTAAATAGGTTACAGGTGTCCTTTGTGCTTCAACTGGGTGCCTTCAGTAACAACCAGTCACTGTGAATCATTTATTACATGTTTTAGTCCATATTCACATACTCTTTCTAAATGTAGCGTAGTGCTAACAGCCACAAGTGTTTCAATAAATCTTCAAACTATCCATGGAATGACATACTATTCAGTTTGGATAAAGAGATAAATCTTCTATACATAGTCTCCGCCCATTCAGTTACATAAAGAGAATATGTTTCACATGCTGCACATTTCACATAGGTTTCCTCAGAATGGTTGTCTTCTTGATTTAGTTATTAAGATAAATGTTGATTACAGATAAGTATTGGGTACATTAAACTCTTGTTTTGTATAATCTTATCTTCTGCTATAGTCATTATAAAGATGTAAGAGTGGTTTGGTTTTGCCCCCCCCCCTTCCTTTTTTCTAAAGTCTACTCTATTGTAGTGGGTATAGGTATCGAGATTTTGGTAGTATGGATTGCAGGGGTCACCTCTGTGAGAGGAAGTCAGTGGCTGCCCTGTGCCAGACACAATCCAAAATGGACCCACCACAGGGCCCATCTGAGCCCATTAGCCAAGATGGTGGTGCCTCTGCAGAAGCGTATTTAGGAAAGGCCGGGAAGCAATAAACAGGCAGAGGAGGAGGGGAAAAAAAGCAAAAAGAGTGAGAACCAGCAAAGGGAACACTAAGGTCAGAAGAGGAAGAAGGGGTGCTCCATGATGCCAGAGCAGATATTCCCCGTGCTGTCCATGGAAGAGACCAGGTTGGAACAGATATCCACACTGCTGTCCATGGAGGACCACATGGAGAAGCATCTGGGTATTCCTGAAGGAAATGCGGCCCATGGAGAGCACACAGTGGGGCAGAGGAAAGATGTGAGAAAAAAAGAAGTAGCAGAGAGAAACTTCCATGTACTGATCATACCCACTCCCCTCCCAGCCTCCCTGCACTATTCAGGAGGGAGGTAGAGGAGTCTGGAGTGAAGAAGCAAAGCGGAGCCTGGGAAAAGGTAGAGGACAGGTGTTGGTTTAATGTTTGTCTTTCTGTTTCTCACTACATGAATCTATTTTAACAGGTAGTAAATTAATTTGCCCCAGGTTGAGCCTTCTATGCCTGAGACAGTAATTGGTAAGCAACCTCCCTGTTGTTCTCTCAACCCACAAGATTTCTCCTTCTATTTTCTCTCCCCCTCTAGTTGAGTGTGCATCTGTGTGGGAGTTTGACTGCTAGCCAAGCCTAACCCACCACATCCAGAGACCATGACATTAAAAAGACAGTTAATCAATGATTGAGAAATTCATGTGGGAATTGGAATGTTCATAGAATCTGTCAAGTTTAAAACCAAGGAAATTTGAAAAAAAATTGTATTTCTCCAAACTCTTCCACTATAGATGTCTACCATGTTCCATGCTATTGTAAGAGGTGAAGCTATACGTGATCATAGATTAAGAATGCTTGCATACTCCTATCAATGTATTAGTTTTGAGTAATAAACTTCACTGTGACCACTGGGCTCACACATGCTTTTTATAGTAGGAAGTTTATTTTCTAACAGTGAAGAAAGTCTCCATGTTTCACTGAAGAGTTTTTTTGGTTTGGGTTGGGATTTTTTCCCTGGGGGATGTATGTCAGGGAGTAAAAGCAAAGGAAATATTAATTTTCTATAGTCAGCATCTACAAAACATTTAGTCTATTGCTATCATCAACCTCGTTGTTTAACTAGATTGCTTAAGTAGTTTTCCAGATGTTTAGTATTTTTTTTATTACCCACTCTTTTATGTTTTTCACAGGTTTTAACTAAATCATGAGTCTGGAATTGACTAGCATATAATTTGGAAAATTTCATTTTGGCATTTTAAGGTGGTATATCCCTTTCATGTGTTCAGAGGAAAGTACACATGAAAACAACACATCAACAAATTAAGAATACTTGTTGTGGATTTTTTTCAGTTAATAATTTTTTTACTGTATTTCCATTACCATAGAGCAAGCAAACATGTTGGCCTGCATGCATGCCTCCCTCCCTCCCTCTCTTTTACTCAATTCCTTCCTCCCACCTTCTTCCCTTCCTTCCATGTTATTAAAGACAAATCTATGTTAGTTTATTCAGAATGCATATAATCTATAAGAGAGCCAAAGGTAGCTCCTCTACCTTGGATTAATTCAGAATATTGGAAGGTTGTCTAACTGTACGGAAAGGTAATTTATATTTCATGTTTTAATTTACATTATAATTTGGAAAAGAATCAGATTGAGAAATATTGCCAACTTGGGCAAAATATAGTTTTCATTTACTGAACAGTTTTAAGTAAATACCAGCTGGTGTTTACCTTATCTGCTATCAATGAAACACTTTTGTCAGAATGGTCCCAAAGCTGAGTTAACCTAAATTCTCTCTGTAGTTACAGAGGGAGGGCAAGAAAGAGGGAGAGAACAAAGCTGCAGGGTTCCCAAAGTGAGTATATTTCCATCCTGAAATACAACCTAGACTACCATTCTAAACTTTTAAGATCCTAATGATAGGTGAGATTATACTAAAAGGCAGGCAATTTAATAGACAGATTTTCTTTGGAGCCTCAATCTGTTCTGAATATAGAATTCAGATCCTTTTAATATTACATATATTCTATAGCTATCTGAAGAAATATCTGGGGAAAAAAATATACTGCATACAACAATATATTATCCAGGATGGAATAAGAGAATACAATGCAAAATATCTTGACATTTACAGAAGTAACATTTAAGCTGAATATAAAGAATAATTACCAGGCCAAGACAATTATTTGTTGGAGGAGCAATTGCCTATGGTGCAAGCCTCAATACTTAGTTAAATTCAAATCATATTAAAATGTAACATTAAATGAAAGAATTTCTACTAAATGGTTACTAAAGCCATAGATACCTGAAAGCTCTATCATTCACAATCACTGCAAAATATGTATAAATTATTTGTATCATAATAGAGGTGGTGATTTTTATCATAAGCCTCAAAATAATGGTTGTTAACATCCCAAAAAGGATAAGAATGAGAGACAATACCCAAGGAAATTTTTAACCTTACATATAAATCATGTTACTTACAAATAAAATAAGTTATATCAGATGGAAACAGAGGAATTTTTTTAAGGCATCTTCCAGAGTACTTATTTTTACTATTTTTTGTCATACAATTCTGTTTTCAAGGTTTGAAAAATATGAATAAGTAGGAGTAAGTAATGAATTTGCTTTCTGAAAAAATAATTACTCTTAACAATTCTTCTCAAGATTTTTATAAATAATGCAACTGTCCTCAATTGTAATGCGGATTGAAACATCAAAAGACTATTACTGTATACTACAATTAACATGTTACTATGCCAGTTAGCATATTAATTATTATTCAGTAATTTATATTCTAATATAATTAAAACCAAATCTCTGTCTTGCAAACTGCCCTTCAGGTAGTTGTGGACCATTGTTAGATCATGCCTTAGCCTCCTCTATGCAAGACTGAAGACCAGCTGTCATGGTTTAACCCCAGCCAGCAACTAAGCACCATGCAGCCGCTCACTCACTTCACCCCCACCCAGTGGGGTGGGGGAGACAATCAGAAGGAAAAAGGTAAAACTCATGGGTTGAGATAAGAACAGTTTAATAGAACAGAAGGGAAGAAACTAATAATGATAATAATAGCAATAATAGAATGACAATACTAAAAATAGAATTGGAATATACAAAATAAGTGATGCACAATGCAATTGCTCACCACTGGCCGACCGATGCCCAGTTAGATCCCGAGCAGTGATCCCCCCAGGCCAACTCCCCCCAGTTTATATACTGGGCATGATGTCACATGGTATGGAATATCCCTTTGGCCAGTTTG
>JAVJGG010000008.1:10422016-10437359 GCA_035590195.1 Aviceda cuculoides | reverse complement strand
GCTGGGGGGGACAGCCTGCTGTCTCGTCTCCCCAGGGGCTGGGGGGGCATCCCCTCCTCCCCCGCCTTCCTCACTGCCCGCCCTCCCTCAGGATCTGCACAGGGGTTCCTCTCCCATCCCAATCCTCCACTCCCTGGGGGTTTCCCCTCAGAAATCTGTTCTCCTTGAGGCGCTACCGCCATAGCTGAGGGGCTCGGCCTGGGCCAGAGGTGGGTCCGGCTGGAGCCGGGGAAGTTTCCAGCAGCTTCTCACAGGAGCCGGCCCTGCAGCCCCTCACCCGCTACCAAAACCCCACCACACAAACCCAGAACAGGATGGCATTCATAGAGGTAAAAAACCTAACCAACTAAACAAAAGAAACCCCAAACCCGAAACAGAGTCAGAATAACTAAATGACAGCACTAGATAAATGTCTTATCGTTCTGGATCAGGAGCAATATGAAAATACAAACCAGACCGGGATGTCAAATTAGTCAAGGGCTTGAGGTGGGTCATTATGATTTCACATTTAGTACAAATTAGGTACAGTGGAAATGAACAAACTGGTATATCTTTAATGGTATAAAACTCGTCCATAATCCTCTTATGTGCATTTTCCACATAGTAGATATTTATCATTATCATTGCTAGTCTCATGAATGACATTCTTAGAAAAATAGCAAGAAGCTGAGAGTCCAGTTCGCTTTCACATCTTCCCCCTAATTGTCTGACTATCTTTCAAAGATAATGACATAAAAGTATAATATGATTTATTTCATTATTATTCTACCACTTCAGTGACACAGATTGCCAAGTCTCAGGATTTAAAGCTATATATAACCATGCTAAGTGACTGAGAATGTAGGTTATTTTAAATGCTAGGAAGAGGGACAATGTTGTACATTTGAAAACAAATTCTAATGACAATGTTTTTTAAATATATAAATAATTTGTAATGAAAGCGTTTAAATGAAAGTACTTAAGGTGGAATTAAAACATGAAAGTAAAAAATGAGTTGATTTATTAATTTGTCCAGTTTATAGATTACCCATTGATAAATTTATATTACTCAAATCCTTAGCCCAGATTTCATCTCACTTTAGCCACTTAAGAGAGGCAACCAAGGCAGGACCTTATTATTCAAAGCTCCATTTAAATCAAAATAAAGTGACTGGCACCTCCAAAGGGCAATTCAAAAAATGGATGAGGTAACCTACCCCTTAAAGTTGAAAGGTTTAACAAACATCAAACTGGCTCAGAGGCAGCTAGTACATAGGGGTTTTTTCCAATTTTTTAAAGATATTTGATATGAATTCCATCTACAAACAATGATGGTGTGGAGTGTTCACTTCTGGGTGAGAAAAAGAAATAAGAACAGATTCTGAGAATCATATCTAGGCCTTAACATAGGGGTATTTTTGTCTCTTGAAATGAGACCTTGCTATTTTTTCCCCATGTAGTTGAAAGTGTTATATAGCAGGTGAAGACTGGAGATATTGCATTAGGATAGCAAATGTGATATGCCTAAAAGTCACTGCATCAGATACCAACATAGATAACATAATTTAAGTGTCAATTTGCATTACACAAAGACCATGTCATGCTGTAAATCACTTACTGTACTGTTGTTTATCTAATCACACTGTAAAAAGAACTCCATGTACTAGAATATGGGTAACCACAATGCAAAGATGGTGTATAGGGAAAAGTGTATTTTTTAACAGCCCCAGAATTTCAGGACCCACATACTGTTGTCCCAGATTTTGTTGTTCTGAATGTCATCTCCACTTTGATGGCCTTTTTTGAATACTTTCTTTCCCAGCACACAATGATTTTTCTATTATCAGTCAGATGGACTGCATCCTTCACTCCAGATATTCCAGTCCTTTAAAGAAAATGATCCACTAGATCTGGCTTTTTGTAACCTTTCCCAAGTGTTGCAGAGCTCACAGACTCAAGGTGGAAAATAACCTTAGAGCCTGCAACTGTATTTGAGGTGCATATAATTTGTTATAATGCACATATTGCTCTATACAAAGTATGTCCAAGAGGAGTATATCACATCCATCTACAGTGATCTGCTTCAGAGAGGACAGGGAAAACAAGGAAACAGGAAGAAGGTAGACGTGTACCTTAGAATCATGGAATCATTTAGATCGGAAAAGACCCTCAAGATCATGAAGTCTAACCATCAACCATGCTAAAACATCACTAAATCATGTTACAGAGTACCTCGTCTATGCTCTTTTTGAATACCTCCAAGGATGGTGACTCAACCACTTCCCTGGCAGCCTATTCCAATGTATGACAACCCTCTTGGTAAAGAAATTTTTCCTAATATCTGACCTAAATCTCCCTTGCCTCAACTTGAGGCCATTTCCTCTTGTCCCACCTCCAGCCACCTGACGGAAGAGACCAGCACTCACCTCACTACAACCCCTCTTCAGGTAGTTGTACAGAGTTATGAGGTCTCCCCTCAGCCTCCTCTTCTCCAGACTAAACAGCCCCAGTTCCCTCAGCTGCTCCTCATAAGACTTGTGCTCCAGGCCCCTCACCAACCTTCTACTGCAGTTCCATATTCTGACATGATGGGTGGAAAGTGAGGAAGCTAAAAACAAAGCAAACTTTTCTTAAGCGGTGTCAAAATGGGTAGAGATTATTCCTGAGAACTCATAATTTCTAGAACCTCACCAAGGTCCAAAACCTGCAAGGAAGCCTGATAAAAACTATGTGACTCTAAGTGCTTTGGTGAATTCTGAGTTAAGGATTTGAAGACAATAAGGCTATAAAGCATCATTCAGATGTTTTAAAAGCAAAGCATGCTATCACACATTTTATTGATGCAGTTTGCAAGCGGCACCAGCAAGTTGCTCTTTATCAGAGGGCATTTAAAAGAGCATGTCCTTTTGAGACTGTGGATAGTTATTTTATCTATCCTGTCAGAAGGAAAAACTGCTCAACTTAGGTGGTTTAAATGAAATCAGGTTTGAAGTAGTTTATTGATTTATTAATGACATGTAACTAATTGGCAATCCATGAACTGTATATTCAGAATCAACATCCTTAATACAACAGATAAATCACAATTATAGATAAAATAGGAGATGCTAATAAACACCTACAACTTTATAAACAGCCTTGTAGAGCTAATCCTGTGAAGGTCTAGCCCTGGCACATACACATACAGCCCCTGGATGTAGGGATTGCTATCACCACTTCCCCACTTTTGCATGCCCGTCTGCCATTCTTGATGCATGTAATGATGAGGAGGCATCTTGAGAGGTGTCCCTGTGCCCTGAGGTGGGCTCCCTGTGTCTTGCCCCCACTCCACCAGCCCACTGCTGGGTGCTGGCTGCTCCCAGCACTCCACAGAGGGGGCTATGCTGCTTGGTCTGGGCAGGGATCAGGGTGCCCTGTGGACACTGTCAGCAGGGTCAGACCCCCTCTGACAGCTGCTGCTTTCTCTCCACCGTCTTTCCCTACGTCACAAATGTCCATGCTTCCTTGGTACATCTTTTAAGACTGACCTCTTCAGAAGTGTCTGTCATTTCCTGGTTGCTGTTTAATCCTGCTGATGGTTGTCTTCCTCTCTAACACGATCATTTCAGGCACAAACCCTCTCAGACAGTTTTGTGCGTCCCATACATGCACACAGCCCTGGTTACACTCGCATACTTGACAGCTGCTGCTAAGTGAGCCATTCGCCAGTGGTGGGGTACGTGGGTGCCTGCACAGCAGCCCTTTTCCTTCATGTGAATATTTCCTTTCACAGTCAGGGAAGGTTTGATGGGGGCCAGCAGGACTTACTTAGGTAGCAGTTACGCTTAGCTTGAGAATGCTTTCTCACAAAGTAAAAGTAAAACAATGTTTTACCAGAAAAGGAACTAACAAGAACTAATTGTCTCTTAAACAGGTAACAAGTAGGTTTTCTTTCATATATATTTGTATGTTGTTTTTCCCTCATCCCTGTTCCCTTGCTTGCTTATATGGGTAAGTGAAAATTGTCCTGAGGGACCTATTCTCTAGTTTCCGTTGGTTGTTGCCATGATACGTCTGCAATATATTTTTTCTTTGTAATTATGTCTTTTCTTTCCAGTATGTTCAGTGATTAGATAGTAGAGATACAAAAGCTACTATTGCAGTCATGTATTCTTTTCAATGAACTTGATTCATTACAAGAGAGTAATGAAATGATTGACAACTGATTTTAGATGTGTTTATACTGTCTGGTCACTGTGTTTCAGCCTAAAGCTCTGGTCCCTAGGTCCTTTGCACCGGACTTATGTTAGTTTGTCCCTGTACATTCATTTTTAGTAAACCAGAAAGCTTCCTTCAGGAGAAAATAAAAAAGCAATTATGAAAATTTTTTGCTCCCTACAAACAATCTGGACAGTGAAAGAGCTAGTTTAACACTTCCCACCCAATCTTCCAAACCATTTCACTTCCAGCAGTATAAGGCATCACAGGACACTTCCCTTTTTCCATAAAACACCCCCATGAACACAACTCACACATTGTATCTGTGAATATGTCTGTATGCATTCTGTAAAAATGCTATTCCTGCAGGCTGCAGTGCATCCTACTTATTATTCAGCTGGCTGGTTAGTTTGTTAACCTCTTGTTAACATGTATAAAAATGTGATAATGACTGAAAGGCCCAGAGACATTACTAGGACTCTGAGAAGAGAAAGTTGTTCACTTTTATGTGCTTGGATCATAGCCAGAAGACAGTGTCAAAAAAAAAAAAAAAAAGTTTATTTAACTTAAAAAAACACCCTAAGTGGGGCATATGAAGGCTCACAATGAAATTTGTTGTTCTGATGCATCTCAGCACACGTTCACATACTTATCTGAGCTGTGCTGGCTTCTAGAAGTTTAGGCACATGATTCAACATGCAGACCCTTACTTTGGCAGATATCCTAAATTTGACTAAATTTGGCTGTTAGAATTTATGGATAAATCCCACTCACTTTGTCTCAGTGTGTTTTAATCCTTTAGACTAAATCTTTTAGGGAGAGAGAAGCAATATTGTCCTGTATTTTTGTGTGTTTTGTATTAAAAAATATTCATATTTATATTTTTAGTAGTATACTTCCTTTTCTCTGTAGGTATTCATGGGACTCTTTGCACACTTTTCCCTCCCCTGGGGAGAAGTATGGGTCATCTTCTCAGGCCAAATGGCTAAGGACTGAAAGCCTCCTGGAGGGCTCAAGTCTGAAGCAGCATAATTCTCAAGAAAGTGTAGGAGGACAGCAGATGAAAGGAAAATATAATTTATGTCAAGGGAAGTTGGTTCTTAGGCTTAAGAACAGCCTTCCATACCTGACTCTGTGGTAAACTAATTAGAGTCATAAAATTACTGAGGTTGGAAGGGATCTCTGGAGATCATCTAGTCCAACCGTCCTGGTCAGAGAAGGGTTAGCTAGGATAGGTTGCTCGGGTTGCTGGACAACGGTCATGTCCTGGCAGTGTTTGACTGGCTCCAGGAATGGATATTCCACCAGCTGTTCCAAGGCTTGACTAAACCCATTGTGATATTTTTTTCTTTTATATTTAACAGAATTTCCTGTAGATAATTTTGTGACTATTCCCTCTTGTCCTGTCACTGGACACCTCTGAGAAGAATCTGACTTTGTCTTCTTTACTCCACCCCATCAGGCATTTATGCACATTGATTCAGTCCCCCCTGATTCTTCTCTTCTCCAAGTTGAACAGTCCCAGCTCTCTCAGCCTCTCCACATATGACAGGTGCTCCAATATTTTATCATCTTTGCTGTCCTTTGCTGGACTTGTGCAAAGTACATGTCATGTACTGGTAATCCCAGAACTGGATAAAGTACTCCAAATATGTCTCATCAGAGCTGAGAAAAGAGGAAGAATCACCTTCCTCGACCTGCTGGCACTCCTAGTGCAGCCAAGGAAGAAGGGTCGTTGCTCTTCTTTGCTACAAAGGCCCATGGCTGGCTCATGTTCTACTTGCTGTCCACTATAGCCCCAGACCCTGTTCTCAAAGCTGCTTTTCAGTCGGTCAGCCCTCAACTTGTACTACTGCATGAGTTTATTCTTTCCCAGGGGCAGGACTTCACATTTGCAATTTTTTAATTTCCTGAGGTTCCTCTTGGCCTATTTCTCTAGCCTGTTGAGGTCTGTCTGAAGGGCAGCACAATCATTAGGTCTATCAGACTCTCCTCCTAGTTTGGTATCATCTGCAGACTTGCTGAGGGTGCATTTTGTCCCTACATTCAGATCATTAATGAAGATGTTGAACAGATGCTTGCTTTCCTGCTCATTGGGATGGACTGTTCTTGAGCTTAGGGAAGATGATCCTTGAAAATCAACCAGCTGTCCCGATCTCTCTTCTCTCCAGGACCCTCTCCCTTAGGATTCTTCCAGGCAGGTCCCTAAACAGGCCAAAGTCTACTCTCCTGAAGTCCAGGGTTGTGATCCTGCTATTTGCCTTGTTTCCTCCTCTCAGGATCCTGACCTTCACCATTCCATGGTCACTTTAGCCAAAGCTGCATCCAAGCTTAATTTTCCTGACCAGTTCCTTGTTTGTAAGAGTCAGTTCCAGCAGAGTGTCTCCCTTTGTCAGTTCCTTAATCCCTTGTGTCAAGAAGTTGTCAACAATGTGCTCCACAAACACGCTGCTTTGCTTACAGCCTGCTGTGTTGGTCTTCCAGCAGATTTTTGGATCAAGCCACCCATGAGGACGAGGACATGAGGCTTCTGCCAGCTGTACAAAGAAGGCCACATCTACCTTTCCTTCTTTGTGCTGGGTCTGGCTGGGATGGAGTTAATTTTCTTCATAGTAGCCTGTTATGGTGTGATGTTTTGTGTATATGATCAAAACAGTGTTGGTAACACACCCATGTTTTAGTTGTTGCTGAGCAGTGCTTACACAGCATCAAGGCCTTCTCTGCTTCTTACACTGCCCCCCAGTGATCAGGCTGGGGTTGCACAAGAAGTAGGGATGAGACATAACCAGGACAACTGACCCAAAATGACCAAAGGGATACTCCATGCCATATAGAGTCATCTCCAGCTGTAAAAACCAGAAGGAAGGAGGGTTTTGTGTAGGTAGTCATTGCTTAGGGACTGTCTGGGTATCAGTCTACTATGGGAAGTAGTGAGTGATTGCCTTTTCATCACTTGTTTTGTTTGGTTTTCTCCTTTCTTTCCTCTTCCTCTTTCCTTCACTTATTAATCTATTTTTATCTTGACCCACAAGTTTTGGGATCTTTTGCTCTTCCTATTCTCTCCCCCATCCTGCTGGGAGTAGGTGGAGTTTGTGAGTAGCTGGGTAGGGCTTAGCTGCCAGCCAGGGTTGAACCACTACATTCTTGACTTAATTAGTGAAGGAAAATACACTCACAGAGGTTAATGGAACTGCAGAAGCAAAGCCAAATGTCTAATTTACATGTATGCGGAGAAGGGATTGAGTGTATTTGTTATATTGTGTGTGAGTATGGAAGGGATTCATTTCTGTTAGCAGAATTTAGAAAGGGGTTGGTTAGTTTGCTCATCTGGGGGAAAAGTGTAAAAGGGGGTTTATGAACATCTAGATATGGTTCTTGTCATTCAGAGACCTCATTCTCTGACCATGAGGACTCAGACATTGTGTCCTGTTCTGTTGTTGCTTGCCTTGACCTAAATGACTGCTAACAATATTATGCACTAAGCTCCCTCTCTGGAGCTGTTAATCGCAATGGTGGAAGGCTAGGATCTGTCGTTTAGGACCTGAATAATCCTACCTTGCTGAAATTAATTTGGATAGAATAGCGAGTTAGCCTCATCAAACAAACTGTTCCTGTTAACAGCAAAACATGGAGACTGATGCCATCATCTTGATTTTGGAGTTCAGCCTGTTCAACAAGCTGGCTGAAATTAGCACTCAACTTTAATCTTGCAAAAGTTTAGGGTCTATTTGAAAAATACGTGTGATACTTATCCACTTAAGTGTGTATATAAGAGAAACATAGGATAGTTCAGGGTACATACAGCTACTCTCACCCTGGAGATTCTGGATGCTGATGCCTTGAAGACTCTGATAGAAGGAGAACCTCCCATTCTGTTCCCAGTGCCAGCCTACTCCCATGGGAGAGAGTAAACTGAAATTTAGGTCATAATAACCTCAGTTGCTTCTGTCCCAGTAATTTTGCAGAGTCTTAAAATATAAAAGATTGAGTCTCTTCCAGGCAATGAAACAATAAACCCATGGAAGATGTTATGTTCAGAGCCAACCAAATAAAAGTCCTCCCAGAACTAAGGAATTACTTTGGGAGAAGGCATTACAACCTTCCAGATCCAGTATACCTCTAGTGGACTTCCCTACACCAAATGATTTTTTACTGCATAGTAGGAGTCCAAAATTGCCACGGGACTGTCAGGTAGTCTCACTAAAAGAATGGATTACTAAAACATGGTAAGCTCACTGAGCTTTTAGTAGAGGACTTCAAATATGGCCCACCATATGCTAAAATTTCTGGATGCATGCAATCCAGGGCCTTGAAGTAAGTACTGCAACACTAAGCACACGTTTACAAAACCTTCTAGAAAGCAAAATTTACATTCCATGAATAACTTCCACTACAGAGTCATTGTGACCTCCTGACGGTGGACTGCTCAAATCCTACAGCAAAAATCTAACACCTTGGATACAAATCAACTGCTTAAATGCAGGTACCTAGGGCCACTTAAAAAACTCTAAGGCATCCTAGACATCCACATGTCACTGCCAGATGCAACACATGATTTATGAGACACCTCTACTGCAGATAGAGGCCAGGCATGTGTCTAAATATACACATCTCCAAATGACACTAGAGAGCTACATTTTAGCAGCTACATTGAGCTCCATCATTTAACTCTCATCCAAGGAGTTTTGTCCACCTGTGATTCATGGAGTCATCTGAATGCAGCACAGCTGTGTGACCACATCTAATTTTAATAAGAAAATGAATTGTTAATATGTGGGAGCATAAGAAAGCTAAAGCCTTTCAGGATAAGTGAAAACACAGACAAAAGTATAACTGTTCAGATAGTAATAGCAGCTCCAGTATTCAAGATAATAATCACTGCCATGGAAAGGTATAAAACCCTAAAGAGAAAAAAAAAATTACATTTGAAAAGAAAATCAGAAGGTAGCAACTAAGGAGCAATGAGGATTAGACCAATTTGAGCAGTGATAGAGGCTGACCATCACTCTGCTAATTGAAGACTTTGGTCAGCAAAGATGTATTAGGAGCATCACTTGTGTGGTGAGTGTAGTAATGCTTTGCATAGTAACTGTTAGTCCTGTGTGGTCTTATTCCTAGTCCTTTTGCTCTTAAATTGTGTGTATCCTGCTTTCAGGGTACTTTTATACTGTTCAAGTTTTGTAAACAGAAGGATCTAAAGGGAGGATTATAGCAAGTGATGTGATCATCTCCTCTTGTCACTTTTGTTCAGAGATCTTTTACCACACAGAGAGACAATAGGTCTTGAATCACAACAGGTGGATCAACCCCTGGACCAAGAGTTACATGTGAGATTCATCTCTGCAATCAGTCATCTACATTTACAAAGGCCCATAGGACCATGTAGCAAGAAAGAGGTTCTCACACGAGATATAAATAGCAATTGGTGTCCATAAACATGTTTCTGTATTATGAAGTACGCAGATACACTGATGTGTTGTGCATGGAATACATAAGCAGGGGAAAAAGAGTTTGTGGCGTATTACCTAGCAAGAAAAGTTTTACAGGGGAAATTTTACAGCAGTATTATCTGGTAAGGAAAGAAGTTTTGACTTCTTAAGGTATATATTATGATTTTTAATAGCTTACATTGATCAATAGCCTGTGTAACAAGCACAGCTGCAGTGGATAAAACTACTGATTAGCAATATTCAACTATAAACTAAACCTTAGTAGTAGATCACTACCGTAATAAGATAACTGTGAGTTAAGTATGGTAAAGACAGTGGGTACTTCTAACAAATACAACGTCAAGTTGTCATAGAAATACTGGCAGTCTAGTGTTATGGTTATGACAGGCAATCCCCAAATCCTGAAAGTCCACACTCATGGCATAAAGCATCCAGGGGCATCCTGCCTCATGTGTCAAGGTGCCCTGGAAAGGACGCTTTGCAGTAGTTGATTCTCAGCCGTCGGAGTCTTCAGTGTTCTACTGATCCTGCCTGGATAATCTTTTGTGTTGTCTTTTATCCCCTCCAGACACTATGGCTTGTGCCTTTCTGTTCCTTAGATCCTCATTTTTCCAGACTGATTGTTAATTGTTTCTGCTAGCCTACTTCCCAACTCCAGTTACTGTGTCCTCTGGTCACTGTGTCCTTGTTCTGAAGCTGTTTCTCTGGAGGAGTTGGTACTCCAAAACTGACTCGGAGATAATCTTGCCTTTTGTGCTTGTTCTGCAGCTTTCTTAACTGCACTGTTATTTCATTTCCTATGTTTTATTCTGTTTCCTATGTATTTATTGTGTTAAAACAGAATTTTGTTACTTCAAAAATTCTGTTGTCGTTTATAGTTATTCTAAGGGCGTATAGCTATGTTAGGTCAGTGATTTGGTGGCTCTTTGTCATACCAAAAATTATGACAAATAATATTTGCACAGGCAAAGCAAAATTATATCAAAGCCCATTTTTGTTTAACAGCTCTGTCCCCACCATAGTATTTAGTGACATCATGCTAAAGGTTGACATCTCAGCTCAGGGTTCCTTTCCTTGGCTACAGACCTGAGAACTCTCTGTTTTTCTCAAATTTCTTCTTCCAGAATGAAAAATTATTTAGCACAGTGGCTACTGGGAGCTAAAGAGGTCTGTGGGGTCAAAGAACTGTAGAGCAGATATCATGCCAGACTTATCCCAAATAATAAGTCACCAGACTGCTTCACAGGGTGCAAGACCTGGACATAAAAAGTCAATATTAGCCTACTTGATCTAGGAATCAATGTTCAGTTGGTCTTGATATAGTTTCTAGTGTAAACTATAACTTAAGTTATAGTTTATGCTATATAATTACACTTACATAAGTATAACTTAAGTTATGCTGTATGCTTCCATCCTCAAGTCCAGATCTTCCTAACATGTAAAAAGTAATGTATTATGACAATTTTTAAAGTAGTTTTTAATAATTTTTATCTCAGTACAATCTAATAGGTCACTACATCTTATACTCTTCACATGGAAAAAAAGAAAGTAGGATTATCCTAACTTGCAGATGGAAAGGGACATAACATAATTTGACTAATGTTACAGAGAATGAATATTAGATTCAAGAACTACAGGCAGATCTGCAAGTGTATTTGCTCAAAGAAGAACCACACACTTTTAATAGTCCTAAAGACCCTTGGACATCATCTATCCCTGATGGAAAGGCAGCGTGCTTGATTTAATAAGGAATTTGTGCAGAAAATACAGCAGTGGCTGGTGACTATCAGCCCTCAGATTAAAATTGGACAGTGTAGACACAGGTGCAGCAGGCATAGCTCTTTGTAAAGAACAAGATACAGCAAATTGCTAGTACTTCAGCATGCCCTACCTGCAGTAGCTTCAACTCTGATTTGCTCTGTTTCTAAATAAATGTGTAAATATGCTGTGAAAATATGATCCATAAGTCTTAGGCCTTTTTCACTTTCCTGTAGTTTTATCAAAATTTTCCAGATTGTTTAAAAGGTGATGACTACTACGTATTATGTTTAAAGGGAGATCACTTTCCCCTGATGTCACACATCGTGCAAACAGTCTAGTTTTGCCCTTTCAGCTTACTGTAGTTGTATTCCAGAGACTCTTGGCAATGCATCCTGAGTTTATCCAGGGAGTAACAGTCTCAGGTAGTCTAGTACATCCAAATTAACTTTTACATTCCCTTTTCAGGTATAAAACTTCAGTGGGATGACTTGGCCATGGTCAACATTAGATTTGTCAGTGAAAAAATCCATTCATGCAATTAAATCTTTTATTTTAAGTTGTTTGGTTTCACTTAAGTACTTCTGAGCTGTTACACAAGTTTAAGTCTAAGTATGTAACCACCTGTAACACAGTATGTGAGAAGCACATATTGTACAAAAGGAAAAGCAATATACTAATACCGCTGTCAGAGTCCAGTTATATCAGAAAGCATTGTGGATAACTAAGTTTGCTAAAGTGTGAAGGTTAGGTTCTACTTATTGGACTACAGAACTCTTTTCACAATATTCAAAGTGCAGGCATGTCTGTCTTTTTCATTTTCCCAGAACAGTTTGAACTATCCACTTCAGTTTTTCTTTGATTTGTAAGGGCTAGGGTTTTTTTGTTTGTTTGTTTGTTTGTTTGTCTTGTTTTTAATTCTTAAAATGTTTTAAAATATGTGATTTTTTTTTAATTGAATAGAAAAAATTGTGGTTTAACTCAGACATTTGCTGTGAAGAAAAGAATTCGCATTTTAGTGCCTACAGCTGTCTTAAGTTTCCAGTAATTTGTAATGGTAAAGAAAATATCTCAACATCTGTTTCAAGGTAATCATGTAACTTAGTGGGAGGTAACAGACATTCACAGTAGTATCAGATCCTGGGTTTAAATATTTAAAAATAAGAATTGAAGTTGGGATTTTTTTGGCAATAAATTTAAGTTTGAAATATTCTACCAAGTAGGATGTTTTTCTATGTCTGTTTCCAAAAATAAATTTCCATCTGTTTAAGTGCTCAAACATATTGTTATTCTCTGGAGTGACTTTTAAGGCATTATACAGCATTTTTTTCCTATATTGCACATATTTATATTTATTAGTATCTGTTGAAGTAATGAAATTTTCATATACTGCTTTCAAATAATTCTTTATGATTTTGCAGGCAGATAGGGAATTTCAGATATTTCTTGGTGTTAATAAAGTACAAGATTTCTTTTCTTGTAGCATTGGATTAATCTTAAAAAAAAAAAAATCTGTAACCTCTAAATGTCATGTTTTCTAGTTTATTTTAAGTCAAGTATGTTGGAAAGCATATACAACCCTTTACAAGGCCACACATTTTTATAAACTACTCTAAATAAGATACCTTCCAAAGCACAACAAATATGAAATGGAACTTGTTGATCTTATGCTGAACACGACTGAGCTTACTCCAGCAAACCAGATGGAATTTTGACCTTGTACAGTGTTCTCTCTGATTCACCATGTACTTTCACAATTGGAAACAGTTGTGAATTGTTCTATTCTTTTGCTAATAGGGAACAATTCCCATTATCAAGAAAGACAAAATACTGCAAGTTCTGAAGGTCGCTGCATCTTAAAAATGCTTTGAAGGTGCACAAGAACTGTGTGCAGAGGTGTAGTACTCTGTACCAACCATCTACTTGGTGAGTAAGAGAAGGTATTGCCACACACAAGCTACACACTGTTGAAAAAACACATTTTTTCTAGAGCAGCAGGAGAAAATCTTGTATACCATCTGCCTTCTAAGATGTGTGAAGGGAATTTCACATGACAGAACACGAGTGACTTAACAGATTACCATTATTTTTTTCACCCAATAAATTATTGTTTAGTCAGTGAGCTCACAATGACCATGGTAACTTCTCTGACATATAAGATTTATTCACTTATTTATTTACTTGCTTATTTATTTTGGCAAAGGAAATGTTCTGTCCTTATTTTCTAGAATGTTTTTTTAAAAATCAAACCCAAAGCAAAATAAGACACAGATTTATCAAACACTGAAAAATACTTTAAACTTGAGTACAATAAAGAAACTTGCTTAACTCAGCTGTGATACTTAATTGTCATATTGACTTTCTGAAGAACTGTAAATAACTGTAGGAAATAATATGCATCCTGCACTTGCAATTCTCAGAATGAATGAGTTCAATAGAAGGGAATTTTTTGTGTAACCCATTAAATAGTACCAAAAATGATGAATGTTACTTCACAAATTTTCCCATAAACTTGGAGAATGTAGAGTTAAGAGTTCTATGCATATTTTCATTAAAATCTTGGAATGTCAAAAAGCTAGAGAAAGAGACAAAATATGTTTTTCATTAGTTTTGGCAGTTACTTTGAGCATAAGTATTCCAATTAGGGCATGATGGCAAAAAAAATAGCTTTACCATTTGATCTTTTCTTTTTGGGGGTGTTTTGCTGTTATAATTGCTGGTAATAATACAAGTTTGAAACATTCTTCATAAAAGCAAAAGATCTAAATTTCAACTTGCATAATGATTCACATAAGAGCTCCATTTATGGACAGTTTAACACTGTGAATCATTAATCACTTTGACAAATTACAACACAACTCTATCAGATTTCCTGTGATGGACTTCCAACAGATGTCTAATTAGAAACTGAAAGTGAATTCAGATTAAACCAGTACTTGGCATATGTATAGTATCAAATCATTATTTATTGAGATAAACACTTTCTCGGGGGCAAGAAAAAATATTGCCATTTTTCTCCATTTACAATTTCCAAGTAAAGAAAGAACACTTAAATAATGCATACCCACAGCCTTAGTTACTATGGAATATTTTAGAGATGTAAGTGAAATATTCTATAGCATTCTTGTCAAAATTATGCTGCAGGGACAATTAAAATTCTTCTATTTCATAATTTTCAAACTTTTAAATGTATGTTTTAACATTAAAAAATAAGAGAACTCTGATGAAACAAAACCTCACATCCTTCATTACATAAGTATTGATTGATTATTTTATTAACATATGATGTCCTACACACTTGTAGGTCACTAAACATGTAATGTAACGTAATACTAAACAAAATGTAATTTGTCTAACATTTGATTTAATATCTTCTTTTTGTCAACAGTTAGTATATTTTCCTTGTAAATTAAGATATTCTTCTTGCAATCTTACACTACTATAACACAGCAAATTTTCCAGACACTGTAACTGACCTAATGTATCATTTCTGCACATAGAAAACTTAACACAGCAGTGGTTAGTACCCAGATACTCTCTTTTCATCATCAGACATAGCATATTTTTGAGCTTGATCTTGTCACATGAAAGCCAAGAGCAGGTTTATCAGTGGATGCAGAAATCATGCCTAGAATTTGTCACCTTTGCTACTTGAATCTTTAATTACTTAAATAGTTTTTAGGGACAGAGTCACAAAAGTAATCGTGAATTCCAGTCCCACAGCAACATTAGTTCATAACAATTTTGAACACTTGCCTTTGTTGCATAAAGGTTTAGTTCAAGCTAAGTTACTTTAGGCCCCATCTACATTAAACTGTAGTTTGGAACAGAGATATGGTTTTGAAGAAATTCTCCTGATCATCCCATGGTACTCATTGGTTGGTTTTTTGAAGAAGTTTAAATGAGGTTTGATGAAGGTGAATGATTATCGTTTCCTTTCTTGGGGGGGGGGGCGGGGG
>JAVJGG010000008.1:10396110-10407824 GCA_035590195.1 Aviceda cuculoides | reverse complement strand
TCGGTTATACCAAGTGCTTCCCAGGAAACTTAGAAATTTCTATAGAGTTTTTCCATAACTTAGTATACTTGTAGTCAACTGTATTATTATTTGCATGTGCTTTGCAGACAGTGTATTTATCACTGGCAATCCAAAAGAACCTGTACTCCTGTTGCTTTAATAAACTGCACTATTCATTAAAATCTAGCCGTGATAGTTTGTTGAAAGCGACCAAACTTCTTAAGTCCCGACATTCTAGTTCGTTGAATGTGACTAAACTGAAAGTACAGTGCACTATTAGTGCATCCGTAATCATGATAGTTCAATATATTGAATGCGACCGGACTTATAGTGCTGAATTGGGCATCTCCCAGAATCTAAGCCTAGCTTCCCCCAGCCCCTCTGATATCTGAGGACAAGTTGAAATGCAAGTGGGTTTATTTTCTGCCAAACTTTGTTATGCTTTAGCGCAACACCCCGTGATTATAAAACAGATTCAGAAATCTTGAGCACAATTTATGACCTTTTGCATGTGTGTACAAACAATGCACAGGAAGACTTTCCAGATGGCTGATACAGTTTACTGCATTTAGATGCCAATTTAATGGACAAACACTTAGTTTTTAAATTTGAAGTGTAAAGTCTCTGAAATTAGGCAATATATTTTGTAAGTGGGAAGTTCAAAGCGTGGTCAGTCATTCAGTTATGTAGTCTCTGCATGTACCTTAAAGTATACCCACCTATTTGATTTTTTTTTTCAGAAATGTAAATAAGCATTACAATATTTTAAATTAAATGCATTTTTTAAGCATGAAGCTTGCATTGAAATAATTTATACCAAAATTACTTTTGAAGATCAGTTGTTCATCACCTCAAGAGATGAAGAAGACCACTTGAGGTGTTCCTGAGCAGTTATAGAATCTTTCTGGTGATATTGAATCACTATTAAGTAGAACAAGTAAGTTGTTCCCTTATAGCTGTACCACTTCAATTATTACATGTGTTGTTCCACACAATTTTTTTTGTAGGTGTTTGTGCCATAATAGGAATACCTTATAACTCTATAAAAACTCTATAATCTTCACCCTCAAACATCAACCATACATTTTGACTTAAATAGTTCTTTGTTGAACAAAACTGATTTTAAACACGAGCATAAAAACTTTTTCAAATTTAGCTTAAATAAATATTTTTAACATAATTTCCAGCATTACATATATTTAAGTTGGATTCATAACTGTAAAATGACCTGCATTTTGTGCTGATGATAAATGAGAAACACAGTTTCACTATATCCACTTGTGCACACTGTGTTGTTCCAAACATAAACCTGGAAATTAATAAATTGATACAAAAATGCTTGCTATATAATGCTCACAATCAAAAGTGAAGCGCTTCTAACAGGGAATGATGACAGAAGCCATTTTCCATAAAGCTGGAGATATGCCAACAACCATTTTGATATCTTTTTATATCACATTTTGATATTACACTGAGGAGCAATTTACTTTACAAATAATCTTCAGGTAACAAGACATGAAAGTATTACAAACCACCAACAAAGATCTCAAGCATGTCCTTGTATATATTAACTACCTTTTTGTTTTTCATTACAGCAGATGGAAGTTTTGTTCTTAAAAAAAGCCCTAACTCTAGGGAGTTGTCATTATACCTGCAAATAAAATGCTGTCTTAATTGTGATTTTCCTGTTTATTCTTGTATTTCCAATAAAATATAATTAACATAAAACTAAAATAAGTTACTAATACCTATTTAATTATATTTCTATGTGAATTTAAAATCAAATGCAGCACAAGTGTAGCACAAAGACAATAGTACTTATAACGTCCTGCTTTACAGTTTATTCAGATTGTAATTTCAATTTCATTTTAATTTCAATTTAATTGAATAGATTAGTTGCACTGAATAATGAATATAGTAATTGATACATCCAGTGTTCATTTGTCTAGTTCGAATGTTATGAAACTTTGGAGAGAAAACAATAAAAAATAAATCTTTCACACTGAACATTATAGGCAAATTTATTAAGTGTTTTCCTTAATTTCTGTATGAGATATATGGGCTCCTCAATAACATGCATTTGCAGTGACTATATTATAACCGTACATTGATTTTATATCCATCATGTGAGTTGCACAAAAATTAAGTTTCGCAAAGCCACACATAGCTCCAACAAATACTTGATTCTATAGAAATACATAAAAATACATACAAATTGGGGGATGACAGGCTGGAGAGCACCCTGTAGAAAGACATCTGGGGGTTTGTGTTGATGGCAAATTGAATATGTGTCAACAGTGTGCCCTCGCAGCCAAAAGGGCCAACTATGTCCTGGGGTGCACCCAGCACAGCCCAGCTAGCCAGTCGAGGGAGGTGACTTTCCCACTCCACACTGCGCTGGTGCAGCCCCACCTCGAGTACTGTGTGCAGTTTTGGGCGCCTCAATATAAGAAGGACATCAAACTATTGGAGTGTGCCCAGAAGAGGGCAATCAAGATGGTGAAATGTCTCAAAGGCAAGATTTACGAGGAGCTGCTGAGGTCACGTGGCTTGCTCAGCACGGAGAAGAGAAGGCTGATGAGGTGTGCCCTGATCCCAGTCTACACATTTCTTAAGGGAGGCAGCGGAGGGGGAGGTGCTGATCTCCTCCCTCTGGTGACCAGCGATAGGACACGAGGCTATGGAATGAAGATGCATCAGGGGAAGTTCAGACTGGACATTAGGAAATGTTCTTCACTGAGGGGGTGGTCAGTCACTAGAACAGGCTCCCTGGGGAAGTGGTCACAGCACCAAGCCTGTCAGAGTTCAAGGAGCATGTGGACAACGCTCTTAGTTATATGGTTTAGTTTTAGGTAGTCCTGCGAGGAGCAGGGAGTTGGACCTGATGGTCCTTATAGGTCCCTTCCAACTCAAGATATTCTATGATTCTATGATAAATATATATGGGTGAAGTTAATGTCTACTCCTAAACTGAAAAAAAAAAGATAACCAGTGATCAGTCCCTGGGGCCTAGTGGTAGTTAGACTTCTTTCTGTGCTGCTATGGCACAGCCCCTTCTATGTCAAACTACTCAAGGAATGAGTTATTTGGGAGCAATCTAAAACTGAGCCAGGAAGCAGTCTAACAAGTAATCAAGGCTAATTATCAGGGATGCAGTACAAGAGCTCATTCACTCAACATCCTTCATTTAGCAATATTGGCGTATGCAATGAGACCACAGTAAATTAGGTACCTACTTTCATTTCATGTTAGAGTATTAAGTATTTCTAAGGGTGCTCCTAGCTGAGTGGGGCTGAGTCTTCTAAAAGCCAACAGAAGGTAACACTAAATCAGTTGTCTATGTCTTCTTTTGTTCTGAATTGTGCACAGTGTCGGGAATACATGGCTGCTATGCTCCATTTGGAGTGAAGGTTATGCATCATTGAAGTTACAGTTAGAGGTTGGAGTTTTCAAGACTGAACTGGACAAAGCTCTGAACAACCCGCTCTGAATTCAGTGCTGTGCAGGAGGTTGGACTAGGTGATCTCCTGACTTACCTTCCAGCTTGAATGATTCCATGGTTCTATTAAACAGTCATCTAAAAGAAAAAATATATATTTATGTATTACTGGGTTTTGCAATAATTTGTTTTTAAAATGAGATGGAATACAAGTAGAAAAATACTATAATGAAAAGTTCATGTCATTTGCAGGCATAATTAACTGAATTTGGCATTTGTTATTATTTGTAATCAACAAAGTAATTCACAGTTCAATAATGATGGGGTTTGGAAAGGAGCTTTAATTTGTTATCTTCCAAAATAAATTAAAAGAAAAGAAGAAGAAATATTGCAAAAATTGATATTTGATCATTATATGTAACACGATGTATTATATATTTCTCCATTTATGTGTATATGTAAATAATATTATCTGTAATATTCCCTAATTTAAATTCTTTTGGTTAATGAGAAAACTCAAAATTAAAGGCATATCTAAACCTATAAAATCTAATTATTAAAAAGAATAAAAGAGAGAGGATACTTCACAATCATAAAAATCGAACAAACTTTTGTGATAAATCAACAAAGATCTTGACTATAAATAACTCCAATCATGCTTGTTTCATCATTTGTATATTGATGTGATGCAAGTGTTCATGGATCTTTTGAATCAACACTAGCTGGAATACAGCTGTGAATCCAACTCCTTCAATTTCGCTTGGTTGATACATACCCCTTTTTACTTAATTTTTTGTCCTGCTTTATTCTACTTTATTTAGACAAGAGTGAATGAAATAGTTTCTTCAATTAATGTTTTGAGTCTAAGATCAAATATAACTGTGAGAAAGTCTGCTTTAAAAGGTCAGACCAAACATACCAGCTTATGTTTTTGTACCTTTATTGTTACAACAGTAGCCAATGGGAAAATAAGTAAGGGTCAAGTGGTAGACAAATCTAGTCTAGAAGTGACAGCCGCTTCTACATTTATACAAGTTGTCTGTAACGCACAGACTTAGAAGTCACCTTAGAAGGTCTGACCTTTTTCTTTTGTTTTTCATTTGCTTGCTTCATTGTTCATCTTGTTTTATTTATTTTGAATACCCATTCTGGTCAAAAGACTAGCAAAGGCAATAGAGTGAAGATAAGGACACAAGAAAAAGGCCAGGACACAGGCTGAATGAAGAATCCTGGGATGGAGAATATTGACAGAAGGTGGGATGAAGGATCTTACACTATTTAGGCCAGGCAACTGAGACCTGACTGTGAAAAAGGAATACATTGGAAGCAGAAAGCAGTCAAAGATTTGGTCAGCAGATACAGAAAAAGAGATTCTGACTCACTGGCCAGTTTCGTAAGACTGCAGGTTGCTGACTGGGACTAGTAAATACATAGAATACTAAGGGTTATTTAGAAGACACAGGGTTGGACCACAAGGGAGCTGTCAGAAGGAAGATAGAAGACATGTGGCAAAACATATGGCCACAAAAGATGTGTCAATATGTAAAGGTATGTGGAAGGAGAGAGCCTCTGCTCCTTTAAGGGTGTCTGGTCAAAGATGTTTTCAGTGAGAAAAGGGATAATGAGAAAGGAGGAAAACCATACACAAGAATGTACAGAGACAAACCTGGTTGGCAAACAATGAAAGAGTGATGAGAACCAAACTTAGCCAGCCAAACAAATTGATAAGGTATGCTGAATGTGGGAGTGTTTATTTCAGTAAGATTATCAGATTGACAACCTTGTCAAATGGGACACCAAGGAAAAGGGGGAAACCACAAACAAAATCTTTTGAAGCATAGACCTGACAGAAAAACATAAAAAAGTCAAGAAGCAAACCTTTGTCAGTGTCGTGCTTTAAGCCCATCTGGCAACAAAGGAACAAGAGGCTGCTCACTCACTCCTCTCCCTCCAGCCCCAGAAGGATAAGGAGAAGAAAATATAAAGAAATGCTCATGGATTGAGACAAGGACAGGGAAGGATCACTCACTACTTATGGTAATGGGCAAAAGATAGACTCAACTTGGGGGAAAAAACAAAATCGATTTAATTTACTACCAATCAAATCAAACCAGGATAATGAGAAATAAACCCAAGCCTCAGCACACCTTCCCCCCACCCGTCCCTCCTTCCTGGGTCCAACCCCACTCCTGGTTCTCTCTCCCTCCTCCCACCAGTGGCGCTTGGGGACAGGGAATGGGGGTTGGGGTCAGTCCCTCAGACCTTGTCTCTGCCGCTCCTTCCTCCTCAGGAGGAGGACTCCGCACTCCTCCCCCGCTCCACCGTGAGGTCCCTTCACCAGCTTCTCCAATGTTAGTCCTTCCCACGGGCTGAAGTTCTTCCTGAACTTCCCAGGCATGTGTCCTTTCCACGGGCTGATCTTCAGTCACACGCTGCCCTGGTGCGGGCTTTCCCGTGGAGTCCCGGCCATCTTGGGGGGCCTCCACTCCACCATTCACCTTCATGGGCTGCAGGGGGACAGCCTGCCATCTCACCTGCAGGGGCATCAGCCTCCTCAAGCGCCCCTGCTCCCCATCCTTCCTCACTGCCCGCCCTCGGTATCTGCACAGGGGTTCCTCTCCCATCCCAATCCCCGACTCACTGGGGGTTTCCCCTCAGAAATCTGTTCTCCCCGAGGCGCTACCGTCATTGCTGAGGGGCTCGGCCTGGGCCAGAGGTGGGTCCGGCTGGGAGCTGGGGGAGCTTCCAGCAGCTTCGAGCAGGAACCGTCCCTGCGGCCCCTAACCCAATACCAAAACCCTGCCACACAAACCCAAAATAGTAGGAAAATTGGTCCTTGACCTTTGTCTGGTGCTTAGAAAGCTGAGTATAACAATGGAGAACAGGGGAAGATATTAGAAAGTCTATATGCACAGTACTTTTAACTGAAGGGAATAATCCTTGGGAATATGGAATAATTTAACAAGTTGAATGAAAAGTGTTAATATTGTAATTAGATTAATGATAAGTGTTTGTTGTATTTTGATTAGACTGTTAAAACATTACTTAAACTGTCAATAAATTCTTGTGTCTGCATAAAAGATGAGTTCCTTTTTTGCCCATAATAATATCTCGAGTGTTATAAAAGTTGATTCAGGTACACATGTACAGCCTCACATTATTTTGTACAGGTTTATGTATGTCTTGTAAAGACTGAAAAAGAGTGTGATTGGTCTTTAAACTCTCAGAATCACAGCAGAAACAGATAAAATATTTATGTGTCTCTGAGAGCCTGGAAGAACATACTAGATAAAAGTATATTTATGCCATCTAGTTTAGGAGTCTGTCTTAGTTTTTTTGAAGTTACTTACGAGGTATGGAATACGGGATTTGTTTCTATGTTACACATTCAGATATGCACCCTAGTTTTGTGTACACTGGCATCTGAATGCAGAACTCCTCCTTCTCTGCATATGGTTTTCTTTGGAAAAAAAGGCCAGGTGCATAATATGGAGTCAACTGTTATGTTCTCTAGCAGTCCACTACTCTGGGTGATCAGATCAGACTCTGTTCCAGAGCTTTGATGCTGCATTGTGCTCAAGTAGCATCTATTTCTCTGCAGCAATTAAATAGAGAGCATATGCTCCTAACTTAGAAGTGAAACAACGTGCCTAGAGATATTTATGCTAAAAGTTCTTCTGTTTTCCTATTCTGCTGTCAGTAACATTATGAGTTGTTACGCTAACAAAACAGGAAGTCAAATCCATGGAAAAATGTCAAAATCTATTTAAGGGAGAAGTTGTTTACAGAAAAGGGTTAAAACAACTTAGAAGCAAGATATACTAGCATTTCTGAATTGCTTGAAAGAATAAGAATTTTTAGAGGCATTCCAGGACAAAGCTTCAAAAAAGAGCATGGAGAAAAAACGGTGGGAACTTTTTAAACCAATTCAATTTAATGAAGCACACTAATCCAATAATTCAATGTAACAATTTGTGCTGACATAGCCAGGTGTGATGTATCATACACAGAAAGCTTCATAAAGATACATCATTTTCCACAGGTGTTTAAAACTCAATGTGATACTAATTAATGATTATGATTCAATCAGTTGGTATGCTACAGGAGGGTGGAGAAGCAAACCTGTATATCCCATTAGGTAATGGGCAGTTTGTACACACATCGTTCTGTATAACTTTAAAATGAAAATAGGAAAACAAAACACATCAGCAAGATGTAGAATATGACACTTTGTAACATTGTCAGTTTGCGTTTTGAAGATAGCAGTCATGTTTTCAGACAAATGCAAAACAAACAATAATTTAAAAAATGTATTGAATTGCACTTCATATTTCCGGCACCTATTCAGAACAAGGATCTATGACTCAAAATTGTAATTTATCCAATTCCAATCATTCCGATGTCTGTGAATATACACTTTTGAATCTCATGCCCACTGCCATTAATGTCACAGGATCCCAGATACAATATGTAACTATTGGTGTTGCTTAGTGAGCAAAATGCCACATTATAATGTGGGTTGTTTGTTCTTTTTGTTTTGTTTTGTTTTGTTTTCCTTTGGATGTTTTCATTTTCAGTTATTCATTGAGCTTGGGACTCATCTCTCCTAACTTCAGGCCCATGATAGTTTACAGCTGAACTAGTCACCTCAAAGTCCTATACAGTCAATGGAGAGGAACAGAGCAGTACATGTGCTCTGTAATTTCTGTATGAGAATGGTTTAGTAGTCACTATATGATGCTTATATCATAACAGCAAAGGTCAGATAGATATAATGCACAATTAAATGTGTAAAAGACAGACATTTTGAATGACAGACTATTCCTCTTGGCTGATCCCATAACTTGTTTGTTTCTGCTATGCTGTCTAGTGTTTTTTTGTAGGACTGTTCAGAAGTCTTTTGGAACTGTCTAATCTATACTTTTAAATAGAAATGCTGTTTCTTCTATTTTAAACCTTTAAAGAATTTTTAAAGCAAGAAAGGTAATATCAAATTTGTTGTTAAGCATGAATTTGCAGATAAAAAGGTGGCATGCACAGGTATTGTTGTTTCCTTTTGGAGGCCTGAAATAATAAAAAGCACAGTATCTTTAAGCAAAAAATGTGTTTTCTTGCATGTCTCCCTATATGGTGCAGTTTTCCATCAGATGTTTCTCCACTCATTATTGATTACTAGGACTGTATAAGAGTTCTCAATGAGACATCAAATGCCGTTTTCTGCACTTCAGATACTTTAGCTGATCAGAACTGACTTCACCAGACACATTAAAAAGACAGTGGTTGAATTCCATCCAAAAGCTCCCTTCATTCACATGGAAAGATCTCAGTAATTTCAATGTGAGACTTCTGTCTCATTCTAGGGAGCACTGAACAGCTATAGAGAAGACTGTAGGGTAGTGAAGAAGTGAAATCAATGGAAAAGCTGATGCAGCTTTTAGCAGGGGTAGATTTTAGCCATAGAGGAGTAAAAAAGGAAGCCTTTTTTTTGTTTTTTTTTTTCTTTTCTCTTTCAGCAGATATGGGAAATTGTGTTCTGTCTTGTTTCTACCTTCAGACAGTAAAAGCTGTATATATATCTTTTCTCTTGATTTCTTAGGCAAATTTAAAGCTGTACTAGATATGTGGGATCATTGAGATGTGCATCACCAGAACAGAATAAGAAATAAGATTTCAAGAGATTGAAGATGTCTTTGGTTTTAAATGAAAGCAGTCATTAATATCTCTATATTCTGGAAATAAACGGAGGAAAAAAAAGGTCTTTTTTTTTTTTTTTTTAAACTGATAGGCAGTATTATACAAAATGGATTTTAAACTATAGAGAGGGAGGAAACAAAGGGGGAGGAAGACTTCCTGATGTAATTCTTTAGTTGCCTCAGGAAGGATTGTGCTATGATAGGAAATACACTGAATAAATGTATCTAAATATCTGTTAAGAATTTCAAAGGTTTCATCTTCTGACTGTGCTAATAATTAATCATATGGGAATTCTTTTTCTTCCTTCTTTTCTGTGTTATTAATTATAGGAAGATATTAATGTATTTTTGAGGTGCTGCTAGGGAAGCACTGGAACTGTCTGTACACTATCACAATTTATGAGAAATACAAACCGCATAATTAACTGTACCTAAGTATAATTTTTTAGAGGGGAGAATTAACAAAAATTATACTTTTATTCATGCAGTGTGTGCTATTTATTCAAATGCGTTTTGCGGTATTCAGACATTTCTAAGGGTTTTGCCTCTGAAAATTACAAACTATACTCTGAATGTCATCTTAACTTAGACATTTAACTGCTAAATTGGCATACCTGTATTTTCTGTAGTTAGCCCTGTAAGGGACAGGTGTCAGACATTTATCTTAAACATTTCTTGGTACCTAGGAAACCATGAGACTGTATAAACATTTTTGGCATAAAGGAAACCACAAGGATAGAGCAGAGCCTTGTGGTCTACCTGTACCCCGACAACGATACCCACAGCCTGGCACAATCTGTCAGAATCTCAATGGCGCAGGCGCAAGAAGTGTTCGGTGGGTATTCGCGGAGACACGCGCATTAGAGTGGAGACACCACACGATCGTTGTGTGAGTCTCTATTACCTTGACTACTCAAGTTAGAACTGGGCAGAGATTTGGGGGACTTGGACTGCATAAAAAGGGCACCATTGGGAACAGAAGCAGGGAGACCTCAGTCACCAGGCCAACCTGCAGGGAGACCCCCCACCACCCAGCTGAGAAGACCAGGACACCGGCAGTCAACAGGACCAACAGAACATTGCTGGATCCTAGGGTGGTGATACCTTTTACCTCTGTCTCTGTCTCTGTCTCTCTTCCACTTTGTTCTTCCTTTTCTCTTTGTGGCCAGCACCTTATTTTGCTCTTTCTCTTTCTTGCTGCATTTATCTTGCTTGTGTACATAGTTTGATGTTGTTAGTCATTCACAGAGTTTTAAGTTTCACGTTGAACTATTTTGTTAAGATCAGATAAACTTCTCCCCTCCCCTTTCCCTTCGATTCTGTGACTCACTTGGCAGACAGCAATTTCTTGAGTTATCGCACAATTGTTTTGATTTTGTTTATATTTGTGCTCAATAAACAATTTGATCGGTCATTTGGCATCGTTTTGCCTTAATCTACTCCGAGGGGATTTTGAGCTTTCCACAACCTCCCGCACTACCCAGGGTAGTGTGCTGGTTGGGTTGTGACAAGCCTCAGAATTCTAAAATAAGTGAGCAGATGTTGAACTTAAAGTACACATGTAAATTTAACAAGGTTAATGAATAATAGGGTAATTTAGCACATACTGCATTCTTTGTAAATAACTGCTGAATCTTACCATGTTCTGTTTCTCCTTCCTTTGCTTTGTTTTTACTTAATCTAAAATATTCCTGATCAAATTAAGAATTGCATTTAAACAAATACAACTCTTTAAAGATATATTTAATTGTAACTAACTTCAAAATTAAGTGCCTGTTTCACTATATCTTGAATAAGACCATTAGTCAGGGTCTGAGCTACAAATTTTGGAAAAAAAATTAGTGTTGTTATACTTAGTCTAAAAACTAACCTGAATTAAAAGGGGTGTGTGTGTTAATAGTGTTGCAATTTTAATAAACCAATAATTCTTTATTACCAATAATAAACTTTCATTGAAAATTAAGTCCCATGGCTCCATGAAAGAGTAATCTTTCAGTTAGCAAATAGGTAGTTAGGATACAATAGTTATTTCAGCACCACTGTGTGGTAATCGATCTTTTTGCTGTGACAACTTATGGATTAATGTTTTATCAAGGTAAAAAGATAAGGGTCTGGGAACTCTATGAAGAAAGCCTATATTTCAATTATAGTGCATAATAATGTGAATGTCTTTTTCTTAAATCAACTTTTACTGAAAAAAAAAAAAAATCAACCTTTTTCCCTTCCATATGAAATGAAGAAGTGCAAAAATCTGAAGCTCTGAAAGAAAATGTTTTGTACAGGTATTGGATGAAAAAGACAGCTATGATGAGAGCTTGCTTGCAATTTAAATATGTGTGCATTTCAAAATTTAATGTTAATTGTGTTTTTCTGTGAAAAAGAAAAAGCATAGCACAACTCAGATTGTAGCAACATAGTACAAAGTATAGGAATTAAGAGCACTGAATGAAAAAAATCACAAAATGATCTACTGTTGTCTTAGATAAGACAGTTTTGAGACAGTGTCGTGGTTTAACCCCAGCCAGCAACTAAGCACCACGCAGCCACTCACTCACTCCCCCCCACAGTGGGATGGGGGAGGA
>JAVJGG010000008.1:10312130-10331654 GCA_035590195.1 Aviceda cuculoides | reverse complement strand
CTCCAAACCACCTGTTTGAGTCGGGGGGCCGGGGGGGGGGATCAAAACAACTTAGTTAAAAAAAAATTTTGAAACTCCTTCAGATGTAAAATACAGGTCATAAAAACTAACCTGATTTTAATTCTTGACTGATGTCAAATCTACAATTGGATCTCTCTGGCTTCATTGTAGTTTTTTTTCCCTGTCCTTTCATATTTGATCTATTCTTTAAGATGACATTCTGGG
Organism: Aviceda cuculoides; assembly: GCA_035590195.1. Classification (NCBI taxonomy): domain Eukaryota; kingdom Metazoa; phylum Chordata; class Aves; order Accipitriformes; family Accipitridae; genus Aviceda; species Aviceda cuculoides. The sequence continues at coordinate 10,331,429 of JAVJGG010000008.1, read as the reverse complement.
ATATAGTTCAAAAAATGCTAGCGTTTACTATATACAGCTTTATATTATTCTAATATGTACTGTGCACTTCTCAGAAGAAATAAAAAAGTATGGTTTCTGTTCCCAATTGTTTTGCATCTCACTATAAATATGCAAACTTTTCAAGAAGACAATGAAAGAAGGGGATTAGAAAAAGAATTCAGAAAATGTGGCATGACACGAACACTTTAGCTCAGGTTATTGCTGTATTTCTGAGAAATGCAGTTGCAGAGGAATTCCACAAATGAAAATGAAATCTTTATACTGCATTACAACACAATATGTGTGTTTCACTGTATATGAACAAAAAATGAGGAACATTCAGAGTTTTTGCAGGAGAAATTGAGTCATAGATAGCATCCTTACTGAAGTAAAAGGAGGATATGTCTATACTTCTGGCTAGGAAAATTGGGAGGATGCAATCCCATCACTCCTATTTAGTTTAAATATTGCTGCTGTTTCTTCTTCAAAAATGCTACAAACCCAATTTTGTATGTCTCAGAGAAACTGAAAACCAGAGTTTACTCCTTTCTGTTCATTCTTGAAGCTTAAAAAAACCCCAAACAAACAAAAACAAACAAACAACCCTGAAGATAATAAGCATTTTATTTCAAAACTTGTTATTTTATAATTTCCTAACTTAAAAAAAAAATGCAGTATGTCATTGGAATACAAAAAAATAAAAGAGTAATAAAAACATAGAAATGGAAATTACAGGCATAGGGGACTGAGACTTTTTTTCCTGATAAAGCTTCAGAAATCCCAGTACTAGCAAACAGACTCTGGTTGCTACAGAAGTTGTCAGTATTCTGGAAAAACTGCAGCTGTACTTTGAGTCCCACAGACAGCTAACTTCTGACAGCTGTGAATGGTTCTTTGTAAATGTAGACTTCTCTCTTTGACTCAAAGCTGAGCTTCTGGAAAAGCTCCAAAACAGCCACTCTTGTGTGGCTGAAAAATGCTCTAAATGCACGGTAGGAGACGGCATGGCAGACTAGGCATATCTAAACGTGCGTAAAACCTGCCAGTGCTCTATCTTTCTTTCCCCATATAGAAATTGCAAGTTGTGTGTTTTGCATTTCCTGTACACTTAAAACTGCGGAATGTCAGTAGGTAAAAGGAATATCATAGAAATGCAGGGTCAAAACCACATTGCAACAGAGTGCTACGGAGTTAATGTAAATGATAACTTAGGTCTCAAGTACCGAAGCACCCTGTCAGAAAAATAACTGCAAAATGTTTAAAGATGTTAGAAACAAAAATTACTTTTTTAACAGCATGATCAATTCAGCTGAAATAGAATTTGATTCAACAGTATCTTTTCAATCATTATATACTCAATAACAACTAAAATTGGTGAGATTTCAACTGTTTTCTTGGTAAGGAATGTATTTAAAAAACTGTCCTTTATCCTGAATTTTCCTTTTCTAACCCCACAATCTTTCAGTTTAGGAAGCCGAATGATCATATGCTCTGATTTATTTTTCCCTATCTTGGGAATGACACACTTACTTACAGCATTCTTAGCAATTACTATGATGATGCCACCTCAATCATCATTTAGGCAATCTGCACACCCAGATTCTCCAAGGTATTCAGACACTGAACATCTACTGATTTCAAATATGTTTTCAAAAAGCCGTTAGACACATAACTGCGGTCCTCAGTGGTCCTTATCTCCTTTTCAAATGCCTCCACTTTATCTAGATTCATTGTCACAAAATGGCGAGTGATACTCCACTCACAGTTACTACAGGTATATTCAATTCTTTATTGTATGTAACTTACAGAATTATCAAAATACCCAAACTCTATGCGCATGCACCCTTACATGATGCATGTGTGAAAACCTCATCTAAAAGGGCAGATTTTGCTTTACTGTTATGGGGTCAGGAGAGTGTAGAAAAATTACGCCTATATTCACATACCCTGAATGTAGGCAAAGAGTAAATGCAGCCACTATATCTTGGGGAACTGTTTGATCACTTTTCCTTTGTACTTGTGTGGTATCTTAAAGAAGGCAGATGAGTAAGGAACGATGCATTACTACTGAGTAGCAAGGCACACCCACAAAAAAAGACAGTTATACTCATAGATATACTATAGGAGAGTTATACATAGGAGATATATATTCATATGCTGTCCTATACATACATGCAGACACACACATATATAAGCATATAGAAGAGTTACACCTTTAGAACCTTCATATGCACTCTGCCATCTGCAGAGCCACTCCTCTTCGTATTTCTCTTGAACTGATGCTGCAAGCATTTTCCTCCCTAATCATGCACCTGTATCAGTTTTCAGTGGAGAATAACCTTATACAGGGGTCAGATTGACCTTAATAATATGTGAGAAAAGCAGATTCAATACTGCCTTTGAAATACGATGTGACCATAGGCTATATGAAACAAAGGCAAGTGTTTGTATTTGCCCTTGTATTGTTACTTTCTCATATCTGCAATATAGAAAATATTGAAAGAGAATAGGAGGGTATACCCCAGGAAAAAAATGCATTGAAGAGTTAAAATCATCCTGCTTTAGTACAATTCATTAAGACTCTTTCAGTATTTTTCAGCATGTATTAGATATTCCAGAATGTATTCAGAATTTTTCAGTATGTATTAACTAGCTGATTTCAAAGAACTGTATTATCCTCATCACAAAATTCACAGAGGAGCAGAAAATTCCATGCTGTGAAACTGAATTCTGAAGTCTTATTCAGTTAAAAGTTTTGGCAATTACAGTCTGGTGCATTTACGTATCCTGGCATTTTAATGGAGAGCTTCTTGCAAAACAAGTGATCAGCTGGAAACATATAATACCACACAATAGACTTCATCCCTATCTCAAAGTTCATCTCACATTAGTCTTTAGAGTCTCTGGAACTGGTTTCTATTTGCATGAGAATATTCCAGAGTCTGGTAATTATGATCATTTATTCTCCACAGAAAAAGTAAGATAGGCATGTGGGGTGGAAGAAAAGAAAATACTCTCTGAGCATTCTATTCTGATGGAACCGAAGAGGATTTTTCCCTTGATTGCAAAGTTATCTTTTCCAGATATTTGTAATCTCTTTACTGCTTACCAATATATTTTTAAACTTGAAAATATAACGGCAAGCACTGACCTTTAGTTATTGAGTCACTTCACATCTTTGGTGAAAAAGTCACCTTTTAAAAAGTTAAAGTTAAGTTAACTTTTTAAAACAGTGTTGTCAGTGTGTGGAGGATCTAGCCAATATTGATAACCACTATGCTACGCATTGCAGCTTCATACTTTTTATATTGGTTAATTTAAATCACTGAAAAAGTACTCTGATCTTGTTCATTTAGAATTTGAAAAGCTCATGCCGAACTACTATATGAACAAATTGAATACTACAGTCAGTGACAAAAAGGCATTCCTGGAGTGGAATGCCAGGCTAAGGCTGCTCAGATCTTTTGAAAGATTATTAACTGACTACTATAAGTCAAAAAAAAAAGATCTGTAAACAAGACAAATAAGACAAATGAAATAGAGTAAAAATATTAAAGGCTTAGGTCCATAAATGGATTCATAAAATATAAAAGCCTAGCCTGCTGTGCTCAGAGCTTTCTCTGACTGGGAAGAAGTGATTTTGAAACCTGTCAGTTTGAAGAGACCATTAAACTCCTGTTATCAGGTTCCTTGGTCAAAATTTCTTATCACTGAACTTCTGTATGAAAGGAGTAGTCTCACCACATTTTACAATACAATAGCATGCTGTGAGGGGTATACTCTTCCTGGAATGTTCCTTGAACGATGTATTTGGGACAGCTGAGCCAAACAGTCTGGTTTTAATGATCTGTAAAACCAATAATTTGCTATCAGATTACACTGGTGTTCAGACACACAGAGTTGGAAAGAAAAAAATAAATTAAAAAACCACAATATATTAACTTAAGCATAGAAAATATATTTTATACAATAAAATAAATATAGGATTTGGGGCAGAATCAAGTAATATTAGATGTTTTACAAAGAAAGCAGAAAATTGCCACAATCAACAGACTAACATCAAGAGAATAACAAGAAGAAACAAAGTAAAATCCCTGTTAGCAGTTTTAAGAATATTGTAAGGTATCAAAAAAAGCCCCAGAATTCTCCAGGCAAAGCTCCTTCATACTAACTTATAGCATTTACACTGAAAATGCTGCAGGCCAGTACTAAAGCCAGTGCCTTCATATGGCAGCTGTTTTTAACTGTTTTTCAAAAAACAGTTTTATACGTGATAAAAATGTAGGGTTAACCTAACATTAGGTATTTCCAACATCCTTAGTATCAGTAAAAGTGTCGTTATCTGGTACCAGTATAAGTGCCATTATCTGGTTAAGTTGTTGATGGTTGACGTCAGGACAAGGTAGCTGTGATGAGTCATAACGTTAAGGCTGGAAAGAGGAGATATTCCTCACGTTCTGAATTGGTATAAGCATTGTAATGGTTATTACTTTCTTGTTGGAGCATATATGTTAAAGGATATGACAGGGAAAGACCTCTTACAAGACCTTTCTGTGGTAGATATTAGGATGTAGATGCTACATGCAAGTATGGCAAGTGACTCATGCTAAGGAGTTTTATTAAGTATTTGACAAGAGATGGCTTCTGATTGTCCATGCTCCAAACCCAAATAGCCTGCAGAAAAGTTAGTAGGTCAGGAAACAGCACTGGAAAAAACTCAGCAGCATGATAGACAAAGTTGCTTTTAAGACCTACAACATTTCAGCAACCAACTGTGAATTTCTCGTGTGCACTGTTTTTCTTTTGGGAGCTGTGAAGGAGGAATGTAAGGCTAATTAACTCTTGAACAAGCTTGTCCTGAATTATAACACATCATGGAACATTTTGATATAGGTTAATAATAAAGATTTCTGTTAGCAGTCTGACTCAGTCAAACAATTTTTGTCTGCTTCAGAATCTTTTGTCCCTCAGATTTCTTAATTAATTCATCTGTTTTATGATTAAAGACTTGCCACAGACACAACCTCAAACTCAGATTTCTCATTACTAACTTTTAAAGAACATCACATAATAGTGTAGATCTTTCATGTAAGCTGCTTCTCTTGATTTCCAAACCTGAAGTTAGCAGCATGGATGCTTACTCATTTTTAGTGAGTTCTGGCATCATCAAAAATAGGTTCTTGAACTTGAGTTCTTCCCATCTAGCTTTCAGCACTTAAATGAGCCTTTAAATTATCTTAGATCCCTACTTTCCTTGAGGGACAAAGGGACATAGTCAACTGAAAGAAATAGCTATGTTGAGAGCATGATTCAGTTCTTAAGGAGGCTTTTAACACCTGTTTACCATTAAGTACAGAGGGAGCCAAGAGCAAATGAGCTTAAAAAAGGCTCGAGTACCTATTTGCTGTGCTTAAATTTTTCCAGTAAGAACAGCTAGTCTCCCACAGGATCTGTTTCTTGCCTCTTCACGGCCAGATGTCACAGAAATACTCTTCTGAGCAGAACTGTTCTGAATTATATTCTGATGTACCTGAAGTCCATCTCAGCCCCCTTTTAGTATGCAAGTCCCTGAACTTATCCACAGGTTTAACTCAAGTTATTATTTAATGTATTTCTTAGTTCATTGAGGTTTTAACTTTGTAGTCTGTTGTTATCAACAAACTTTTACTGAAACGTTTGTAAATATGAGAGAGTAAACACCATCGATAATAGTAAACACCATGTCATAGTTTAACCCCAGCCAGCAGCTGAGCACCGCGCAGCCGCTCGCTCACCCCTGCACCCCCCCAAGGGGATGGGGGAGAGAATCAAAAAAAAGTAAAACTCATGGGTTGAGATAAATGCAGTTTAATAGGGCAGAAGGGAAGAATATATTAATGATAATAATAATAATAATAAAATGACAACAATAATAATAACTATAAAAGAATTGGAATATACAAAAGAAGTGATGCACAATGCAATGGCTCACCACTTGCTGACAGATGTCCAGTTAGTTCCCCAGCAGCAAGCTGCCTCCCCAGCCAACTCCCTCCAGTTTCTATACTGGGCATGACGTCCCATGGTCTGGAATACCCCATTAGCCAGTTTGGGTCAGCTGCCCTGCCCTCCCCTCCCAGCTTCTTGTGCCCCTCCAGCCTTCTTGCTGGCTGGGCAGGAGAAGCTGGAAAATCCTTGACTTAGTCTAAGCACTGCTTAGCAACAACTGAAAACATCAGGGTGTTATCAACATTCTTCTCATACTGAACTCAAAACACAGCACTAGACCAGCTACTAGGAAGAAGATTAACTCTATCCCAGCCAAAACCAGGACACATCACATGATGCATTTTCTCAGGTGTTAATTTATCTAATGTATGTCAGATGTTTAAGCAAACACTCTTTAAAGCTTTCGAAGTCTGTAAATTAACAGCTTTAATTAACAGTTTAATTCATGAACCCTACTGAAAGGATTCTATCTGTAGTGGAAAAGTATTCAAGGCACTAACTAACTTTTGCAGGCATGCAAATGATGAAGCAAAACTGTATGGCATCTCCAGAGCTATCACTTATACTTCAGGCATGCAAATTTTATTCCTACTTGAAAAAAAGGAAAATAAAATTATACAATAAATAGTGATAAATAATTTGAAGTAAAAAAAGATTTTACTTATCTTTAAACAGTTTAAAAGTTCTGTATTACTGGTTTGACTGTACACTGAAATCATGTTCTGAAAAGCAGAACTCAGAAAGAGGAACAGACTGGTGAGTGAGGAACCTGTAAGTAGTTTATGTTTAAATCTCAACCTGCACATACATGGGGCATATTATCATGGACAGGATTGGGAAATGGGGTGAATGTCACCTACTACAACTACTTTGAAAGAGTAAAAATATGAACTTTTGATGAAGAAGTACCAAAAAGAAAAGTGAAGTCTCTCTGCTCACAGATTCTGTTACTGGGGCTTCCATTTTTCTGGACTAATATCAGTGGAGTGAAATGCTACCCATAATGTCAGAATTTGGTCCAGAGTGAAACAAGATTTATCTAAGTTAGTAAATTCTGCAATAAAACATGAAGATAATTTGATTAGAAAAACAAAAGCAAAATAAATTGTAGCAATATGGTTATGCCTCAAAATCTGAAAGTATTAATAAAATTTAAAAAATCATAACTACTATTTAATAAATCTTAGAAAAAGAAACCAAAACCAGATGGAAGCACATCAAAATAGTGCGTGCTAGATAAATAAGAGAATGTTCATTTACTGTTCAGCAACTATATGATAATGCAACATGAATTCATGAAACAAGGGAGTTTTGGCAAGATGAAAATATTTATTAGTTTTTTCTCTACATAAGTAATAGATACGATATTTAAAAATAAACTCTTTATTTGAAAGACTATGGTGTAAGCAGCAGCATATGATGAATGACTAGGGATTACATACTTGTGATATCTACAAGGCTCAGAAGGTTTTTTGTGATAGCACTAGATTCCTCCAGCTAAGAATCTGGAGTGAACATACGTATGGGACACGCAATTCAATTAAATCAGTTTTTTCAAAAGCAAAAATAGAAAATAAACCATGTATGTTTTATAGTAGCATTTTGGGTGTTAGTGTAGCAAATTAAATTATGTGGTAGTCAGCAGTCATTACTGATAAATCATGTGGCAGTCATTGTTCTGGATATCCTGCCAAATCTGCAAATTTAATTGGCGAGACTGATGACAGCATTTTTATGTTTTTTTATGATTTCCTTTCAGCATAACAAAGACAATTATTCCATTTTATCTTGCATGTGAAGGCTAACCATTTAGCTCTATTAACAGTATGCAAACAAAAAAATGCAGGTTTAAAATATTATTAAGAACAGTGGAATATGTAATGAAAGAAAATAAAATACGAATTAACAGAAGACTCTTTTTTTTAAACATAATTTGTTGACTAAATAGGAATTGCTATGATAAGAAAACATAAGCATAAAGCAAGGAAATTGATTTTCTTATTATGGCATCCACACGACATTTTAATCCATTGTCCTGGTTTCAGCTGGAATAGAGTTAGTTTTCTTCTAGTAGCTGGTGTGTTTTGGATTGTTTTGGGTTCAGTATGCGAAGAATGTTGATAACACCCTGATGTTTTCAGTTGTTGCTCAGTAGTGTTTAGTCTAAAATCAAGGACTTTTCAGCTTCTCAAGCCCAGCCGGTGAGAAAGCTGGAGGGGCACAAGAAGCTGGCACAGGACACAGCCAGGGCTCCTGACCCAAACTGGCCAACGGGGTATTCTATACCATGGGACGTCATGCCCAGTATATAAACTGGGGGTAAAGCTGGCCAGGGGCCACTGCTTGGGGACTAACAGGGCATTGGTTGGCAAGTGGTGAGCGATTGCATTGTGTATCATTTCTTTTGTATATTCCAATTCTTTCTTTTTTTTTTCTCCATGTCCTATTAAACTGTCTTTATCTCAAGCCATGAGTTTTACTTTTTCTCCCGATTCTTTCCCTCATCCTGCTGAGGTGGGGAGGGGGTGAGTGAGCAGCTGTGTGGTGCTTGGTTGGCAGCTGGGGTAAAACCATGACATCCATGTATAATAGCAAAAAAGGAAACAAACAAAAATCCCCACTTCTGGCTACACAGGTCTGCTATCACATCATTAATGCTAACAGCAATGTTTCACAATCCATATGTTCATCCACATCAATTTAACAGAATAACAAATGAAAAATATGTATTATTATAGATATAAGTACATAAAATAAACTTGGTCATACAGAAATTTTCATGTGCACTTGCTAGTGACCACATGAACTATTTTTTGAAAGAGAACTTGTTTCCTGTAATATTAACTTTTTTAAAAGTACTTTTGCTGATGGAATTCTGAATTTTGACACAATATCTGCCTCATGATTAGTAGCACTATATTTCCCAAAAAGTCCCACCCAGGTCAGTAAGACTACAGATGAGTATAAATATATGTTAATCTCTTTACAGTTATATATAGGTATCTCTGGTTCTAATACATTGACTTACCATTAACCAACTATGTATTAAGCCCACTTGATTTTAGATGTCAGCTCAGTCACTAAGCTAAATGCATTATGCCACCACGATCAGTACAGAGGGACATGTATTTAGACCAGACTTCAAGTCACATAAGGATAATCATCCTTTGGAGAGGCCCATCTGACATCATTATCTATAGGACAGTGTTTAAGATTAATTGGCCCTGATTTAGACATCATGCATGGTTGCCTAGTAAGACTATTTCAAAACACAGTACCTGTCTGCCTTTAAAAACTAAGTTTTGTTTTAGAAAGCTATGTAAAATATTTCTTGCTTTCCCTGCAATGGTTGGGAAATCATTCAAGTGGCAGGAATTAATTTCATTTAGCACTGCATAGATGCATTTCAGAAGTAGGCAGCATTTTGTAAAGGCAGACAGCTTCCTAACAAAGCTTGAAGCTTGCAGAAACTACATAGGCTTCAGAATGCTAAAGTTTATCTTAGGCAAGACAGACTTCACGATTTAGGTACTGATACTGTTATTTATTAAACTTCTCTGTTGCAACACATTTGCATTAAAAAAATGGATTGAAGCAAGACATAAAAGGATATTAAACATTTCCAACCTTTTACTATATTAAGAGTTAGATTCATTTTCCGGATGAGATATTGGAGAGGGAGCTCTGAGAAATGAATTGAATTCATTCAATAAAGTATTCCATATTCCATATGCCACATTTCAGTTAACTGATCTCATTTTGCTTCAGTTCCTGAAATGAAGACTGGGGATAATATTTCCTTTCACCTCTCCTTCATCTGCTTTTACTATTTTGGCTGCAAATTTCCAGGTACCCAAGTACAATTAAGTAACTTCACACTATTCAGTTACCACTGGATTTCAATAGGACTGATAGACACTCTTACTCCAACTGATTTTCCTCCAAGTCATGGGTTGTAATATGGCAATATGTATTGATACTATCTGATTAGATAGCTCTAATGGAGAATCCAGCTGCCATTTGCAACTACTATGTATCACCATAACCGCAATAAACGTAGTAAAATGCCACGTGGCTTTCTACTTAAGCTCTGTAGAATGTTTGTATTCCTCAGGGACATGTATAGAAATCTAGAGCTGAAACTCCATTAAATCATAAATTTGATACCACTTCTATGCAGAAATAAACTGCTCATTAGCATTTTTTTCTTCTGAAGACTCTAACTCTATATTTCTCTTTAACAGAGGGTGTGAAAGGTGCTCGTTGTATTACAACTAGCGATAGATTAAGACTTAAACAATGCCTACAGGGCATTTTAATATCTTAACTAAGGTGTATCATATAGTTATTATGACTTTTTTCTTTTTATTCAATGTATTATATTTTTAGTGTCTTGCAAGATATCTGTATACTTAATACAGGTAACTTGCAATACAGAAGCTTTTATTACATATATCACTACCATTTTTCACTTAAACTAATAACTTCACTGGTAAACTAATAAAACACTGGTATTATTCAGTTATTTTACTGATAATAAAACACAAGCAGATTCTTACTTGTGTTTTCCACTGGTCTATAGTAACGGTTAAAGTCCCTTTCTCACAAATCATGTTCTACTTCATTTTGAATAGTAAAGCACCAGTCCTGCTCCTTCCATTGCCTATTGTATAGAAATTTAAATTGATTATCAGTCACAGCAATTAGTAAGTTAACAGAATAGAGAAAGAAAAGGCCAGTTGTTACATACCACTTCTCTTTTTATGCATTACCATAAAAATTGTAATCAATAAAGATGCTCAAGCTAGCCTGATCCCAGCCTGTGGGTCAAAGAATATGGGACCACACCACAATGTCTTTAAAGATGGATTTTCAGTTTTGTAATAAATTTGTCTCACAGCTTTCTTGATCTGCCAACACTCAGTCTTAACTGACCAGATATATTTAAATTTAATTTAATTTAAAATGGAGAAGTGAAAATCCAATCCCGATAACAGATTATCATATCTGTCTTGATACAAGTTGCTTTAGCTTTGACTTTCAGTCAGTTTACTTCCAAAGACCCAGTAACATGAAGTGGACAAGGTTGACTAAGAATAACAAGCTATGGTTCATGAATTCATTCATCAGTTCATGAGTTTTCGGTGCAGTGGACTTGTAACTCTCTCACCTTTGGGTTAAAAGACTGTAAACTCAAATTTTAAACCAAGACCATGACTCTCTTAAAACCAGTAGAGACATTCCAACAAAATTATGTTGCTAGTAAATACCTTTAAAATGAAACCTCTTTCCCTAGTCTCAAATTCTTAAGACTATATGTGACACAAATGTCCAGCAGTAAAATGTTTAACAGTGCTGACATCTCCAAAATAGAATTCTTGTTCTCTACAAGTTCAAAACAAGTAAGCTCAGAATTACAGTTTCAGGATTACTGACTGCAGGTTCAGAAAAGCAGCTTTTCTGTAGTCACGGTTCGAACATTATTGAGAAGGACAAAAGCTTGCTTGTTTGTTTGTTTGTTTAAGTAAAGGTCTGTATTTTGAAAAAGAGAAGGCATTGCTCAAGAACTCCCAGTTTCCAGACAGTATCAGTATAATCCAGCTCTCAGTGTTGTACACGCTACCCTTTAATGTTACAGAAAGTAATTATTTAATCCTCTGAGGTGTCTGTTCAAGTATCTTGCTTGTTTTAACTGAAAGAATATATCGGCACACCTCTTTGCATTTTTCCTTTTCTTTAGAAATATTATTAATAATAAATTATTATAGAATCATATATTATAATAGAATATAATTTTATATTGATCTATAATATTACTATATATTAGATAATATAATAACATAATATTTTATAGATATTATAATAATGTATATAATTATATAGTTATTTTAACATAATATCTGGGTTTTTTTGCTTATCATTTATTATTGTTGTTGTTGTTGTTATTTAAAAAGCTCTCATGTCATAATGGCTGCTGACTTTGATTAAACAACTGGCCCACTAGAATAATATTTGCATAACATTTAATAACAACTTCATTATGAAAAGAATTATGGTATAAACCAAATTATTTCATATTACTAATGATCTATTTAAACATTAATTGTAAGGGCTAGATGGCTGTACAATCTGTCAAAGGCCTTTAATTCTTGAAGCATTCAATTTATCAGGATGTTCTAGAGAAGCTAATCACAATGCACGTTTCTTCATCACTCTGACATATATAATTAATAAAAAGTTTACTAGCTGAAAATCCATTTTTATACCGAACTGTATGAATAATTTTAAAATTATAATAAATTTACCAAATAGAAAACTTTAAACTGACATGTTCCTAGAAGATTTTTTTGCATTTTATATATATAACTATGTACTATCAACAAGATTACTCTAAGACCATGTTAACAGCCAGAGTTTTTTAAAATTTGTTTTGAAATCTAACTGCACAATCATGAATCTATTAATACGTCTTCTTCAGTAATGTGCAAGACGGTTGTCAAACAACTCTCAAAATCACAACGAAAGTTTCCTACCACGTTTCCTATGCCTCCGGCTCAATTTCTCTTCTGCTCCTGCAGGGAATGTTTTCAGGAGGCATTTTCCTGCACAGAGGTGCAGACAGGGACACCTTGTGGCAGCAACTGATGAAAACTTCCCCAGCCAGAAGACCTGGAGGAGTCACCAGCAGCCTGAAATCCAGATCACGCTGAAGAGCCAGAACACCCTACTTCAGTTCATTGTGAGTCCACTTACTGACAAACCAAACCAAACCAAACCAAACCAAAACAAAACAAACCGTCCCTCATTTCCTTTTAAGACAACATTACATAGTTATAGTGCCTATTGGGTAGAATGATTAAATAATAGATTGATTTTTAGTTATCACTCTGTAAATAAAGCTTCATATTTGTCTTAAAGACCAAACTGCCTCATTAAGAATCAGCCTATTCTATGTTATTAAGTGAATGCATGCATATAAGTATGTGAAACTAACTTGTATTATGTTTATATTTTGTAAATATACGTTTAAACAGAAGATGTAGAAATCCATGAGACTGGATTTGGGTTTTAGAAATCAGATGAGGATTTACTTTTTTTTTTTAATTTTTATAAATTATTGTGTGTGCAGATAGGTTGTCTTAAATAACACTTTAAAAAAATAAAACAACTGGTTATTCTCAGGCAAAATTGTTTAAATGATAAAACATAAAGCTAAGCACCTGTATCCACTTATAGTCACACAGGGCTAATTTTACAAATATATATATATGCTCCTACCTATCATTTACAGTGTCTAGATGCAGTATTCAGAAACCTTTGAGACTGCCAAAGTTCTTGCCAGGCACCTTCATGTGCCTCAAGGATCCACATTCCTTGCTGTGTATTTTATTGCCAATAACATTTAACTAGACAGCAATATTTTCACAGACATTAGGAATCACATTAGTGCTGTTATTAATGAGTTACTTGGAAATCTGATTTATATATAATCACCGATTTTCAATTTTTAGCTTCCCCTGCTTATTTTGCTTGTGAGGAACAGTTCAATAGACATTGTCATGGGGTGCTTAACTCCCCCAAAGTGAACAGGAAAAAGAGAGGTCAGTGTCTAAGTCTGAGGGTGAGTATACTCACTGTACTCAAATTTCTGTTAACGAATCTGGAGTAAAAATTTTAACCCAGCTCCTTTTATTGAATGTTTTAACCATTAAGACAGAAAACATTTGGTAATTCTCTGAGTTTCTCCTGTTAAATCTGTTTTACTTACTGTACGAAAATTAAAGCAGAAAGAAGAGTAACCTAAGAAATTGTACCTTAGTGTTACCCCTGTGTGTAAGAACATGAATAAACCTCTGTATAATTCCTATCCTACAATTTCCACCATAAAAATTAAGAAGCTACCCCAGAAGAAGTGTTCAGATCCACATGAAATCAGAATCCTTTTATTTCAGTTATTATAGATAGATTTAGATACCTAATATTAGACATATTTGGTGTAATATAATTTTAATTATTTGATAATCCTAAGTATAGCAAGGAGATAAGAGAGATGAAAAGTTAAATCTAATGTATAATGACAGAAAAGTTTAGGAAATTTTAGAGATTTTTTTTTTTCCCTGTATGTCACTTAATCCACGCCATGTCCTATCAAAAATGCTGAAAGTTTAGGTTGTATTTTTGGATGAATGGAACAGAGTTGAATAGAATTTTCATAAGAAGTAGTAATAGGAAGCATAGGAACATAGAGCTGGAAGGGACTATCTAAATTTCTACATCCTCACAGTTGTGGGTTACCATATACTAGATAAGTAGGAAAAAAAAAAAAGTCTACAGAACTTTTACTCTAGATGGTAGTAACCACTTTCCAATACTGACTAAAAAACCTTTCATTTTGCAGTAAAGACCAAAAGCCAGACCTCTAATGGTCCTTAGGGAAAAAGAAATAAAAGGGGGAAGAAGGGGAACAAGGGTACCGCTAATGGTCTACTGAGGCCCCTGCAATAGGACGAAAGATGATAGAAATTGTTTGCAGAATGTTCTCTGAAATAAAACGTGTCCCACTTTACAAAGTAGAACAAAAGAAAGAAAGAAAGAAATTAACAGAACTCAGAATCTAAATTATACAATAAGGGGAGAAAACATCCTTCCTGACCTGAGAGTCTGCAGTAAGCCCTGAGGCAGAGAACAGGTACAATATAAATGTAGAATAACCATATTCCTTGTTCTTCAAAAAGCCCTTTCCTTCCCAACTCGGCACAAATGTCACTTTCCTAACAGGAACTGTCCCATCCAATTACACATTTTTTTCTGTAAGCTTTTCAAGTTCTATCTTAAAACAACATTGGTTTATTGGCCTGATTACCTATTTGGAAGACCTTTCCAGTATCTCACTTCTCAGACGATCAGTAAATTTCTTCACATTTCTAGGCTACATAATCAATATGGAAGTATGTGATGGCATGCCAACATCACTCTTTAGTTCAAATGCTTTCTGTCTTTTTTAGTATTTAACTAAAAATGCATCTGTAAGGAAACACATGCCCTTTCAATATCTGTTTGGCTATGTATGCCTTTTAAAAAAAAATATATATATCTCTTCTGTAGACACATTTCCTATACCCTAATGACACTAGTTTCTTTCAGATCTGTAAATTTCATTTTAAGATCTTCTTTGAATGTATGACTAGAACCATGCATAATACAACAGAAACTCATGAGAAACCACATCCTTTATAATAGTATTAACACTTTCCCACCTACTAGGACAATCCTGCCTAATACATCATAGAATCACATTTCTCTTTCCCCTTTATAACAGTACTTCTTTTATAATGGCAACATACAGTCACTTGCTGATTGACCACTACCTGCAGATTTTTAGAAGTTTGTATAAAATTGGATCTTCCCAGTTCACAGTAAGTTTTTGTTCATGACCTTGTAGATTGCATTATTCCATTTCACACCATTCCTGTCAGTCCAGGCCAAAACAAAAATAATACATAGATATACATGAATTAAGTTAATAAATATTGACTTGTTAAAATATTGACAGTAACATTAAATATGTAAATATTTACATCGTGTATATACATTTGCATATATATTTATCTTGACAGAAACAGACACATATCTAAATATAGATATAGATAGATAGATATGTATGTATGTATATGTGTATATATACATATATGTGTATATATACAAGTCTTCTTGTCTGATTATCTGGTTCTCAGCAAGACCTCTAGTTTTCTATGGTCTACAAACTCTGTCCAGACCCACTTACCTTATATCCTGAAATCAGTGTTAAGTGTATTATAAAGGACTGGGCTCAAAATTGGTCACCAAGAAACTCCACTAATGACTTCCATCCATTCAGATAACTCCCCTCTCAACATTACGTACTGTTCCCTTCTCCAGGGTTCTTGGAAATTTTGGACTTGCTCACTTCTGGACTTGCATTTCTCATGTTGATCCTTTCAGCACTCTAGGACAGAAATTTTCTGGACCAAATGCTTGTGCCACACAGTACCAGATATGCTGATGATGCGATTTCGCTTGCCCTATTCCTACTTCCATTATATATAAAAATTTGCATATACAGTCTTACCAGAAACAGAGGCAAATTTTCCAGTAACTATTTAGTCCAGGCCTACTTTATTCTTAATGTCCACCATCCCTTAACATCCATCCCGCTTCTTAAGTTCTCATTTTACTTACAGAGCTTAAGAAGTTTTTACTATGTTTCAGTTTTCTGTGCAAGTTTTGGTTTAACAAGGTTTCTGACCATTCTCATTTTGGTTTTATACCTTCTAATTATTGATGCAGATTCCTCCTTGCTAATCAGTATCTCTTTTCCATTCTTTATAGTTTTTGTGCTTACCCCTAATAACTTGCTTAAGGTTTTTACCTTCTGGGAATTCTTTTTCATCCCTGTTGTTTGGGGTTTTTTTTGTTTCTTCCCCTCTCCCCCAGTGTAAACATTCAATAGTGTTTGCATTTTTTTACATAAAGTAGTATCATGCTGTATCTGAACTCTAATTCTGGTGCTCCTCACTCAAGACTCTCTCATTAAACTTTTTTGTTTCTCATTTTGCCTTTCTGAAACACTGGACTGCAGTCAGAGATCCTCCACATTTTTCTGTCTTGAAACTTCATATGAAGTGGAAAAGCTCAAAACCACCAGATTTAAGATTATTTTCTATCAGTTTTTCCTGCGGATACTATCATTCACTAAACTTAAGTCTAAGTTACCCTTGCCTCTTTCTTGCTCAGTGACTGTTCCATAGAGGAAGCCATCCTCTGTCATGTTGAAATTCATATAATCCCCAACATCATTGGTTGCATTTTTTTCTGATATTTGCCCGTGAGAAAACACACAAATTTGCATAATCACAGAGTATCAATTTTTACTTTTCTTCCTGTATTTGTAGGCATTATTATTCAGATCAAATCTGTACCAGCAGATTCATAATATATTGCATCCCCATGGAGGTTTTTTCCTACCCTTTGCTCAACAATTTTTCATTCAGGAAGACACTGTCTCATCTTCACCCTCAAATTTCACTTCTTTATTGCACTATTGCTTTCCTCCTTAACAGTTTGTAGTGCATTAACATGAAATCATTTCACCTCCTTTTTTGTCTTTCTTAAACAGGGTGTATCCTTCAGTTCCAATATGTTTCACTTACAACTTTGATACCTCCATGTTCTTGTTTTCCCATAATGTCTGGTTCCACGTGCTATATCAAGTGTTCCTGCTACTCTTATTGATTGAAGTACTATATAGAAAGGGGGTAGACCTGTACAGTCACAAGCTGTTGTAGATATCATCCTTGTATTCATCATATCCTTTTGTTTATCTATCTTTTCTGTTGTTCCATCCTCATTCACATCCCTCTATCTGTATTCCATAAGAGGATAATACGAGTTACTTCCAACTTTCCTCTGGAGTTTTTCAGTTTGAAGGTTTTTAGGATCTCCTGGTTTAATGAAAGGCAGATGAAAGATAAATTAGCAAAAGGCAACACACTGTAGCAATAAAGTCCTCTTTATTTCTCATAAATTTAGCAGCATTTATTGTTTGATGTTCATGTGCTCAGGTTTATAATGACAGTTTTAGTTTAAATATTCAGATACAACTTTCCACTATAAGGAATACTTTCAGATTATGTAGACTCCATTCAAATGGAGTCTAATTCCTTACTGATTTCAGTAAGGAATACAGAGCTGTGCCTTCTCATGCTAGTCATGCATAGTGAAATAAATATTCTGCAAAACTCTACAGGATTTTAAGGTATTTTGCTAAAAATATAATGTTAATCAGAACAAGAATGAATGGAACAGCAGCATGATAGTTGTACACTAATATCTATTTAAACCTCGTGTGTGCTACTAAAATAATCTAGCAGTCTAACAACTTGGAAGTAAGATTTTATTAAATCGGATTTTCTATTCATTATACTTTTTAATATCTCATTAGCACAGGACCAGAATAATTAAACTGAAACATATGTACAATACTGACTTTTACATAATAGTTTTTAACATGATTTCAGGTTTATGAAATGTAAACTTTTCCAAAACAGTTTCATTGAAAGAGTTAAGCTCAGCCTGGCTGCCAAGGTTATTTAAAATATCTTTCTCTCTTATGAATAAAAAAGTATTTATGTGTGCCTAATTTTGTGCGCCAGAGAGAAAAATAGCATAGAAACACAGATAGATGCTATAAATATGACAGGCCTTAAAAATGCAAACATATATGCATAAAATCCCATATATTCAAAATACAGAATTATTAATTCAAAACAAAAATGTTTTTCAAAAATAGTGAGCTCATACGAAACTCCTGTAAAACATCCCTATTCACTATCTGTGAATTTTTTTTATTCCACTGTCATCATATATTTCATATGGAATATTAGAAAACCTTTAAAGGGTGTGTGTGTGGGGAGGAGAGGGGCGGATTGCCTAGTATGGTTTGGTATTATTTCCCTGACTAAAAGTACTATCTTGGAACTCAGTCTAAAGCCATGCAAAACCTTCCACTAAATCAACGGGTTTTGCATCAAACCAGGAATGTCAGAGATTCTTTAATAACAGAAGTAAGTACTTTGTCCTACTGAGAAGCTTTCCAAAAGCTTCTACAAGTTCAGAAATATTACCTGGTTTATATAAGAAAGTTGTCTTCCATCCAGACACCAGATCTTGCTTATTTCAGGCCTAGGGAAAGGGGATTTGAGTCACACTCCTTTTACGTTTGCAGAGAGAAGAATACACCTCTTGGGGAAGGCTGAGCATTAGGTAAAAGGTGGTTCTTTACCATCAACCTCGGGTTTAGCATGTTGGGATGTTAAGATATGAGTTAACAGAGTCTGCTGAAGATATAGATGTGATGAATTCACATATCATATGCAGAGCATCCTTCCCTCTTCAGTGTTTAGACTCGCACAAGAAAACCTGTGAAGGCACAACTACGTCTAGCTCTATCTTTGAGTTAAGGCTGGATTCCAACCTCTGTGCTGTGCACATCGCATGTACTTGATGCGTTCCTGCAATTAAATTACTTTTTTTTTTTTTCTGTAGATCAGCCAAATACGTCATTTCGCGGAAAACAAAAACCTAAAGCTAAACGTAAAAACCAGCACCACCGCTACAGCCGGCTCAGCGCAGAAACCCCCCTCTAGGCTCCGCAGGCGAAGGGAACACCGGCGGTTCTCCCAACCGGCAACAACGAGAGCGCAGCCAGCGCGGCCCCGCCGGCTCCGTCTCTCCCGCGGCGGCCACCCCCGCCCCCCCGCCAGGCCAGGCCGG
>JAVJGG010000008.1:10279516-10301734 GCA_035590195.1 Aviceda cuculoides | reverse complement strand
TTCTTTTCTTTTCTTTTCTTTTCTTTTCTTTTCTTTTCTTTTCTTTTCTTTTCTTTTCTTTTCTTTTCTTCTTTTTTCTTCTTTCTTCTTTTCTTTTTTCTTCTTTTCTTTTTTCTTCTTTCTTCTCTTTTCTTTTTGCCTTGCCTTTCCTCTTTTCTTTTTTCTTTTCTTCCCTCTCCTCTCCTCTCCTCTCCTCTCCTCTCCTCTCCTCTCCTCTCCTCATCACACCATTTCTATATTACATACTTTATGCCCATCTTTGATAAAATGAGCTGACTTTCAACTGGTTAATCCCAGAAGATATACCCTGTAATTTCTAGACATTCTTACACACTGCTTGAAACACCAGATGCTATGTCAGTCCCATCACCAATTAAAAGTCTGACATAAATGCAGCTTCCACTTTTATACTTCTAGAGCCCAAATTCTCACACTTTTTTTTTTTTTTAGATTTACCTGCCATTATTTCAATGGTCACTTAAGGTTGTAAAAACATGTTCTGTTGATTCCATATACTGCAGTATTTAATTTCTGAATGTTTTCCTAAGTTTACACTTTTTATCAAGCTTATACCTAATTGTCAGGAGTATTCCTGTTAGGAAAACATACTAGATATGGTGGTACCTTTTCTGATATCACATAATAATTTAACTCTTAAAGTAATATAACAAAATTAATGGTAAAATAGCATTAAAAAAATGAGCTCTTCACCCATGGAAAACACAATTTAGCAAATACATCTGGAAAGGCAGGAACAGCTAATCACGGTTGTTGGTAAAATATGAAGGTAACATCCTGGTTCTGTAAGTTGTTTAGACTTTTGTTTAGCTGGAGCTAAAATGTCTGACCAGTGTATTGTGTGTTTCTTACAGAAACTTAAGAGTCTACTTAATGCATATGGTTCCCTCTCAGGGGGCAGAGTCCATTAAGGCACTACCTCCTGAAGGACAGGGTAAACAAGAGCTCCTTCATTTTTAGAGGGCAGGTTCTTTATATTGCTCAGTGTCTCCAGGGAACCTGAATAGCCTTTCATTAGGTTAAAGACTGGCATACTGAAATGCGACGTCTCCAGCCGTTAGAGAAGGGGGCCAGAATCTTTGGTTGCCTTATGCAGAACTGAACACTATTGGCACTACTGGCATTAAACGAGAAAAGTGGGGAGAGAATAGAGAGTGAATGGCAGACACAATTCCATAGCTGTCAGCCTTCAAATGGTCTTCACGTTTCTATTGATTATTTGATAGTACAAGTAGGGATCTTGTACCTCCTTTCTTCAGCATCCATTTACTCTGGAAAATGTAGAACCTCAGGCTAAGGAGTGATAAGAAGATGGAGGAGCAGACGAGTGAGGCGGATCTGTGAAAGGAGTGGGCAGGATAGCAGCGCTCTGAACAGGGCAGCCGTACTACGTGGTCACCTACGTCAACCCAACCCTTCCCAACCTTTCTTTGTGCTGTGCGCTGATGAAATGAGAGCACATAGATCTTGCAGTCCAGCAGTACTGTCTTACAGATTTGTGTTTACCCATCTGTGTATAAATACTACCCTAATATAAATATCACGACTGTGTACAATTTATATTGCTTTTTTCTGTTCATTATTCAGCTACATGTCAGAGTACCTCGCAGTATGATAATACCCCAGAAATAGTGAGCACAGTTATGCTTTAGAATAATTGTTTATTCTTAAAACACTGAACAGAACAGAATTAGGAAACAAAAAGAGGTACACTTAGGTCCTAGTAACCAGAGGCATTTAGATAATTGAATATACAAACAAATAAAGTGTAATGAAGTTTGTAATTAAATGGTTATCAAATTAACTATTTAAGTTACAGCTAATGGGCCACATTTTGCTTCTGGTTGTGTGAGTACAAAACTGGATTCCATTGACTTAAGGAAGTTACAAAACATTTACCTTACTCTTATGAGTTTGGCTTTTTGTCATTGAAATAAGCCATTCTCTTAGCATTTCTCTTTTGTAAAGTAAAAAATTCGAATACAGTAATGATAAACGTTTGTAGTTCTGCTATGTACCTCCAAAATTAATTACTTCTATTTCCAATCTGCTGACAAATTAACTGAACATTAATGTAGTATAGGACTCTCAAATTTATCTTGGAACCATACTGTCCTGATTGTATCAAAAGTTGAGTTTACATCCACATCTACAGATATGGTTCTTGAGAATGATTGACCATATGAACTGATAACATACCTTTATTTAAATCTGTGGGCTTGGTCCTGAAACCTTGAATTAGATGAAATAACTATTGACAAAAATCATTCCCTTTGTGGTGTTTTTGCCATGGAAGATGCAACCACTTGTACTGCAATTTTGCAGCCTCACAATTACAGTATTTTAAAATTTTGCATAAAACTATAGACCATGTCAAACATAAATGAATTTTTTTTTCTTTTTGGAGACATGATTGCTATTGTATATCATGACATGGTTCTGGTCGACCTTCCAAAAACATATCTAGAGTGGGGTAAAATAAAAAGTGGAAATAATAATTGTCTAGTTTGATATTTCATGTAATAAAACATTTGCTTCTCATAATTTCAACAGTATATCTGATTTTGTGAACATTAGTTTAGCAACACCTTCTGGTAATTTTGTACCAATACTGTGGCAAAAAGTTTATATTCCTATTTGGGAAAGGGGACAAAGTGTGTGATTGCTGTTGTCAGAGACATCATATCAACTTTATAAAAAATACTTTTAAATAGAAGTACTAAGTTAGATTCTTAAAATAGAACTTGAAAGCTGACAATCTAGTACAGCCTTCTAATTTCTGAAAACAAAGTTTAATTACCAAGAAGTTTATTATTTTAACCATCTATTTTTTTTTGCCATCCATATTTTAAAAAAGAAATATATATAAGTGTATATATATGGAAGTGTATGTATACATATATATGTACAAGTATGCATATAGGTGTACATATGTATGCATACAATTATATTTATCTATATTTCTTTAATTAGCATTGTCTTTACTGTGATGTAAGAATATTTCCATTTGTGTTTTGAAAGCTTTTAGGCTGGGAATGAAGCAAAAGTGCTTCATATAGCATATGGAGCATATAAATGCTATATCCACAGAGTCACCAAAAAGTCACTCCAGTCCTACAAAATTTCAGCCTAGCTAATATACTAATATAAATGTTGTTTTGGGGTTGCTAGGAACAGAAGTTCAGGCCCAAACCCAGTTTGCAACTGGCTGAATATAGATTGAGGGGCATTAATATTCCTGCACCTTGAAACTCTACCTATTACATTTGAAGTAGCATCACCTAACAGGAGTGGCCTGAATTTAACTTTGCTGTAACTTCATTACAATAGCAATTAGTTTGTCCAGTCAAATGGATAAATAAATCATACCAAATGTGCTTATGAAAATGAAACCAGTTCTTACAAGGCTCTCACTATATCTGAATTTAGGTTTAAAATAATAAATTCATAAATGTATTTAATTATACAATAATTATTACATGACAAAGATTTGTTCTCTTTCTAAATGCTGAACTTAGGTCAACTATTCAGTTTTTTAGTCACAACTATAATAAAGCTGATAGTCCCAATGGCAGTTGCTTTCTGCTAAAATTAGAGCAGGGTTGTTCACAGTATTGATACTCTTCAGCTATGATAGTTTTTTCTTTGTAAATTCTATTTTAAAATTTATAATGGTTAATGGTACTCTGTGCCATGGTCTAGTGGGCATGGATGACGGTTGGACTTGATGGTCTTGTAGGTCCTTTCCATCCTAAATGATTCTATGATTCTATGATTCTAAATGCTTTTTCAGGTTGTCAGTTTATTAAGTTGAATCAAATATGTCATTATATTTCTCTAAAATTTACTAGTCATCAAATTTTAAATAGTTTTCATATAGGGTTTTTTTTGTCATTCATAGAACTATTTATAAGTGGTATAAAGATGTGGTTACATGAGTTTATGCGTAGTTACATACAGTACTGCACATCCAGTTAGACTTTATCTGGTAATTTATAGCAAACCCAAATATATAGGTTACAGTATGTTTCACATTAAGCTCAAAATTCAAGAATATGTACATTTTTCTTTTTTTAAATTTATAATAAATGCCAACATTAAGATCAAAGAACTTGAACCATATATTTTCAAAGAATGAATATTCTGCTGAATCATTTCTTCTCAAGCATAAATATCTTCCTTTAGTGATGATGAGAAGTGCATCAAAGGAAAAATTGGCTAATCAGTATATTTGATGTTTTTGAAGTGAATGAAAATTCTCCCATCGATTTTGCTTTTCAAAAGTATGGAATGTCTTTACAGTTTATCTTATGTTTTTGTCTCTTCCTGTTAGAGACTGTTTATTGGCTTACTGTGCACAGGGAAAATACTTGCTGGAAAGGTGTTTCAAATCTCAATCAGTTATAACATCCCTATCAGTTGTAAGTTTGGTTGTTTCTAAAGATTGTTTTCTTTCCTCAGTAATTTAATTATGCTTGGTGTTTTAAGGGTGGATATTTTCAGTTTATTTCCATCCAAAGATAGCATGCAATGTAGTCAGTACTGGTTGTGGAAATGTTTTAAAATTATTATACATTGATGGGTTCATAAAGTTTATAACGTTAATGTTTAAAAACATTTTAACTCTTTGAAATGGAGTTAACAGTTATACATTTTCTATTTTAATTTTAATTTTATGTTTGCTTGTCTTATTCTTTTTTCCTATGCATTACTGAATCAAACTGCCTGCCTTTGTTTTGAAGCCTGCTTTTTTATTTTATTTTAAGTATGGAGCACAATTGTGGGCAGAGGGATCTAAGCTATTGTTCTTAAGAGTGTGTGTTTTCTGTTAAAGAAAAATATTGTACTCTCTTAGATAGCTATTGATTTTCTAAGCAGAATCAAATGGGCTACATTTCTCCCTTCCTTCTCTCTCCATTCTTACACTGTGAGGCAGTGAAGAGGCATAAGTGTTTGCTTTTGTAGCTCTGATAGCTGGAGTAAGACCTTAAGCAAAATCATCGTCAATGGCAGAGGGAATTATGTTTTATGTAGGGAATTTTTTAAAAGTTCTGTCTATAGCATCATTAGTGTAAATCTGTAACATGAATACATACATTCATAAACATATATTTATATGTATGTATATCTGAGGCACCAGATAGTGCAGAATGAAGCTTTTTTTTTTTTGTTGTAGTTGATTTTTTTAAATGTCTCAAAAAGAGGAACTGTCTTATAAGTAGAAAATGCTTATATAATGAAGCTTTTCAGCAGAGTAATTTAAGTGGTAAAATGAACTCCTTATCGACAATTTCTGATTGGGTCTGAAATGTTTCTTTTTACCTTTTTGGCATGGCAGGTAATAGCTACCAACAAGTAAGTAGCGATGTACCATAGTATCACGTTGAACAGTATAAACTATTAGGTTTATTGTGCAATATATTACTTAATAAGTTTTAAATGGTAGAAGACTACTAATAACATATTGTACTAACTTGTACATCAACTCTTCCTTAACAATTTTTTCCTAAAGAATAAGAAGTTGCTACTCTTTTGAGAAAAGTTGTTTCTATAAATATGAAAAGTAGTTAAAATAATGATTCTAAATTCACCAATTTTTAGAAATGTCATTGAATGTATTTATAATGATTAATAATTTTTCATCCATACGTAATTTTATACAATGAATGTGTTCTATAATTTTCAGTATATTTTATATACTGAATGTTATCTGTAATTAAATATTTCTTACAAATTCTTGGATTACTAAGAAGTTTTTGTTAGATTTGGTTAGCATCAGAGGTTTAATTATGGAGGAAAAAAGCATCCTCTGATCATTTTGTCTTCATAATATTTATCTTAGGAACAATTGTCCAAATGAAACAGATTTATTTTACAGTATTTTAAAATATGTGTTAGTTTTACCTCATTTGCTATTTGAATGTTTGAGAATTATTTACTGCTCTATGTAATCATCTATGGTGGAATATCAAAAATTCCAAACTTCGGCCTAATCAATACTATGTAATTTGAACTTACATAGTGAAACTATTTTTCTTTTGTGTTTGTCTTATACTTAATTACCCTTACCTCCTGCTCTGTGTGTTGCTGTAAGGCCTCACAAATGTTCATTTAAAACATTAAAGCTCGATATTACTTCACAACCCTAACAGAAAAATAATTTAACACAGCAATGAAGACAAAAGTTCAAAGGTAGATTTTTATTCTCTGACTATTTCCACATGTGAATAATTTGATTGATGTGAGTAGTCCTGTCAGGTTGAGTCAGAATTTTTTGTGTAACATACTTTTATGTTTGGAGAAAAGGAATTCAAATACATGTCTGACACATGCAGGCTTAAATCAGTCCTTAGTCTGAGTTCTGGTTTCCTTGATGGAGAATTAAGTGTTTCTGAGCATATTAGGATGATGATTACTGTTACCAAAGTCTTTTCTTCCTTTAAAAGGGGAACTTTCTGTTCCCTTCTGTTCCCTCAGTGTTCATGTAGACAATATGCAATTAGGTGTGTGTATCAGAGAGCATTTTGATATGCTTAGAAAGGCCTGAGGACCTTGAAATCTAATACAAGTTCAATTTCTGAAATGCTTACTTTTTGTTTTCCTGTATTTTGTTTTTAATTGAATGTTACCAGCTTGAAAAGGTTATTCATAATATTGTTTAAGCCTAATGGCAGAAAGGTACTAGGAGGGTTAATGAATATTTTTATTTATTCAGAGATTTGAACTGTAAAGCCATATATAGAAGATAAATAGTTATAGATGCTGAATGTCTTCATTTTGTCTTGTCTTCTAAAAAAGTTAGATTTTTTTTATTTCAACAGGGGTTACAAGATTTGAATGAAATATAAAGATGTTAAATAGCTGTCATCCAAAGGCTTCAATAAGAATCGTTGTAATTATTGGTGGTGGTGGTGTCATTGAACTTTGAAAAATCAGGTCATGTTTATTTTTGGGACTTGTTGTGTTTTTAGGAGGTGAGTGAACAGTGGCTAAGAGGCCTTGCAACCTCTCCATGTTACAACTAGCTAAATGACTGCAATGATGAAAGAGGAGCCCTTTTTAGTGAATTCATGTCTTTGGGAATATGGTCAATTTATATTTATCTCTGCATTTTAAATATCTAAAAGATAAATATTGGCAAAACTATTTCTTAATACTGAGAAGAATGTCATTATTTGCAGGGCAGAGACTCTGAAAGCAAGGATTGTTACCAAAAGCAAACACAATGATTTAATTTCTGTTGTCCAAATGTAGAGAAGCAAAAGTTAAAACATACAGAATATAGAGTATTGAATACTTAGAATATTACAAAATCTTAAACTTGTAAGCATCCTTTTTAAATACTTACAACCTTTTAACCCTTAATATGAGGTTCTTGCATATAAAGGGAGTTTTAGCAGGGCAGCACAGTCGAAGAGGGGCAGGTATTTTGTTTTATTTTATATAACCTTAGAAAAATCCTTTTGGTCAGCTTAATTTTTTTTTTTTTTTCTCATTACACAGGAGTCAAAATTCTTCATGTCAGAGTTGGAAATTATGGTGTCACAAAATGTCTCAGAGCCTGGACAAATAATCATTCAGCAGCAGCATTAAAATTGCTACAGCAAACTGAAATTTGAAATTAAGATATGTTGTTCTGTGATCATGGGAGATATTTGTGAGAGTACTTTGTTGACAACTAATTGTCAATAATGGCCTGTATTCTTCTAACACCTTTCTTCCCAAAGGATCCTAAAGTGCCTTACAAAATTAGGGCCTGTTCCTGCCCTGATTGAAGTCAATGGGAGCACTGCCAATGGGAACAGCACTGGGCACTTAAGAAGCTAATAAAAGCTGCATTCAGACATCACTTCTGCCACTGAAATGTGTAACTGTTCAACTTACACAGCAATACTCCCCAGTGGTTTAAGACAGGAAGTGAATATTATCATATACAGATTACAATTTTTAAAAAGAAAATATAATTTTAAAAGGATATGTGGTCCAAATATTAGTGTCAATAGCCCAGCTTTTGGTTAAGATTTCTGTTTGAGACTTCATCCAAACACATTTTTGTATTTTTTTCCGCAGACTGGAACATTAGTTCCAGAAGTTCTAATGACTGATATCACTTTCATTATTCATATTTTGTGTACACAGATTTTGGAGCTCAGATTTGCATTTTTTATGCAATAATATAAATATAAAATAATTTCAGAAAAATATAACATGGAATTACAAGAAATCTTCTATATATATACCCTTTTGCTGATTATTTTTTAATTGCTACCTTAGGAAAGCTTGATATTACAATCAGTATCTGGCATGTATTTCCATAGTCTTTCATTTTACCTATTAATCTGATTGCTGTGATATTTCAAGGACAGGATTTGATGTTTGTATACCTGAGATGCCAGTGGAAAGCAAGCCTTACACCATGTATTCTGATATTTTTGTTTATTTTTAATATACGGCCTTTCATATAAAATTTTACATCTATAAAAACATTAAGTGACATGCACTGATGAAAAAAAAAAAAGTGGGGACTAATGCAGATATTTGTAATGCTATGAGAAGGCCTGAACTGTTTTTCACTCAGCATTTTTTCCTAATCATTCATGTTGGTGAATGAAGAAATAATTAAATTATTTAACATTTTTAAAATTATTACTATTTAACAAATGAAAGAGGAAAACTTTCAAAACACCATAAAAAGTTCCTTAGCTGTTGGACTGTTCTGTTTGACTCTAGTTAGATGCTTTAAGATGGGACTGAAAAATAAGCAGCTCCAAGAGTAACTAACCGTCACAACAACCTACCTAGTAGAATATGTAGCAACTGAAGTCTTTGAATCGGATGGTGTATACTTGCTGTATATTCCAAAAAGAAGTTCAAGATTACAGGGCTAGGTAAATTCAACACCAATCTTATTGAATCCTTCTAGTCTTATTGAATCCCTCTAGTCTTATTGAATAAATATTTATTAAAACCTTTGGCAAAATCACAGAAGATGCAGCTTTACATTTTTGACTTGTACAAGATAAAAATACTTTGTATAGTTCATTGAAATACTGTATTTACCTTATTAAAAATGAAAAACAAATATAATCCCAATTTTTAAAGAATGTTCTTTTTCATGCTGGATACCTGGATAAAATATTTATGGTGTAATTGAATTCCCTTCACCATCCCAGAACAGAAGGTTTAGAAGGTAGTTCATAAAAGGGTTTTTCAGAGAAATCACAGCATACTATATGCATCTGTTATATAGGTATGGCTTTCAAGTAATTTTGAATGTGCTAGAGGAAGGTGCTCTGTTAGAACTTAATTCATTGGTAGATCTAAATGTCTCCATCTACTAGAAACACAATATTTTACAGCCTTTTATAACAATAAGAACCTGGAAATATATGAATTACTAAGTCTGTGCTGGATGAACAAATGCCATGTTTTCTTACCTACATTTCTGGCTAGAAAATCCACATCTTCCCCAATAAGACTTTGGCATAAGTAAAAATGATTTGACATAACTGTTCCAGAAAGCTACAGACAGATATGTAAAACAGCCACTGAAGTTAACAGCCAATTCTTTTCATTTTCTTTCATACGTGTTTTCAATAAAAGTATTATATTCTTAATATTTTTAATTAAGTCATTATTATGTCAAAACCAAATTTTATAGGTTATAATGTAATAAAAGACATATTAAGGTTGATATTTCACTATCTCTTTTACACACACAAAAAAAGCAATGAAGAAGTAACTATGCCTGTGCTGATGACAGGCCAGGAGGAATTTAGCACTTAGTCAAAAATAGGAATAGATTTTATCCTTAGGATGGGATTAGTATGTGATCTCATGGTCACTTAACAGGTTTCCCATTAGATCTTCCCTAAGGCCTGTTCTTGCAGTCCTTAGTCAGGCAAAACACCCAAAGAAACCAGTGCACTTTTCCTTAAAAGAGAAGTTTTCAATCTCTTCTGTAGACTTCAGATTATTTAATTCATACACAATTATATAATAAATAAAGGGCTAAATGTCAGTTACTAAAAAAAAAATTAAGATTAAGTCTTATGCCTTTAAGGATTTGGGCCTAAATGACTAATGCAATACTAAGATCATATATCCATCTTGTGTTAGAAATAAATTAGCTATTGTCAAATTCTGCATTCTTTGCCAATTTCCATCTTGCTCAGCAAAGCATTGTAGGATCCGACCTTTAAAATCTTTTGTATTGTATTTCTTCGCTAATAAATATTTTGTAAGACTTTACTGGGTACTACAATACTTTTTTTCTTTTCATTAATTTCCATTAAACATGTTTTTATTGGCATACAGGAAACATGAACTTTGTGTTAGAAAGTGAGGTGAAAATAGCACTTTTTTTTTTTGGACATGCTCAATATAAAAAAAAACCCAAACAAACCCAAAACACTCTTTTCCTGAGAAAGTACTATTTTTCAGATGTATTTTAGAATTTGTTAAATAAAAATCTTCCTGACAAACAAAACATGACTATGCCTAAAATAAAAACAAAACCAAACATTCAACTTACTTAGTTTTATATTGAACTAAAACCTTTGTCAAAAGTGAATATTGCTTACTATATGGATGTATATCACCAACCTTGCTCCAACAAAACCCCAACAAAACCTGTCAGTAAACAAGTGGTTGATCTAAACTGCTAGAAACTGTTGCATTCAGCTATCTTACAGAATGTATCACTTTATACTCTTAAGTTTAATTAATATACCATAGTAATTAAGAGTATTAAATGCACATTTTCATACACAGTCATCTCATAATTGCAGCCTATATCAACAGATTTTTACCAATGCATTATATTGTTTAGGTTTCAAAATACTTTAATTAATTAATAATTAAATAATCCTTTAAGTTTTATTTTAATAGATCTTTAAAAAGCCATACTAAAAAAAAAAAAAAAAGAAGTCAATGTTATTTCACAGAATGGTTTTAAATGTGTTATTGTCAAATAGAATGTATATTTAAAGTGCAGTTCTATAGCAAAAATAACACTTTTAATAGTTAATATATTGCTGATATTTAGACTAGCATCCTCTGAACAGTATGAGTAATTTTACTTTCAGAAATTTAATAATATCACCAAGACCTACTTATGGGTGTAAAATTGTTCATATGTCTAAGCATTTGCAGGACTGAGCCTTCAATTTTTGATTGTTTGATCAACTGGAAAAAATCTACTGAGTATTCACTGGAGCTTTTGACCTCATAAAATTGGTTCATGTATTTTCATCTGACGCTTTGTACATTATCCTTCAATGAACAGTAAAGAAGGCAAATAACAAATAATATTAATACCTCAGAAATGCAGTGAGATACTTAACAGAATAATCCAAAACCTGTCTTTAGATTGATAATATTTATCTTTGAAGTATTAAACATTAAGCATTAGAAACATTAGAGAACATCATATATTATATACATAACTTTATAACTATAGACACATATTTCTATGTATACTTTTAATTTATACAGCATCATAGGTGTATATGATATCTATGTATGCTCAAATATGTATATAAAAGTCTTATGTACTTTAAAACACATTAGACCTAAATTATGCAGCAAAGTGCCACCTTAATGTATCTGAGAATTTAACTGAATTCTGTTACAATGTTAGTTTATTAAATGGTGTCAGATAATTTTCATTGTTACTGGTATATTTCTGGGGAAGAAAAAAAAGCAGCTGGAATACATAATGAAGACTCTTTTCATTCTGTCAGAGGAGCACTATTGCTGTGGTGCTTAGGCAATTCACAAGAGAAGAGGTTTTTGCAATATGATGCTCCTGCGGTGCATTGAGGCATGAAGCAACACGAGAGGTAGATGGAACTGAAGAATGTCATACGAAGAAATGCTACATCACAGGAAACATTCTCAAGGGGAAGACAGCTGTTGTTATGAACTACCAAAGCCAGCAGCAGGGTGTTCTTTTCTTTCAAGGCTTTAGAAGCCCGAGATGGCTTTTCCTTCTCCTTCCCTCTGCCGTCTGTCCTCCTGCCTCTCAAAGGAGGTCTGCTGTGTTGGGTAGCTTTCATCGTGGCAGGCACTGAACCATGAGGGTTCTGCCTTTCATTGCCCTCTCTTTTGCCCTTCAGTCCCTATCCAGGACTGGGCATCACAGCGTCAAAGAAAAACTCTCATGCTTAAAAAAACAGTGGGGGTTGGACTAAAGAGAAATGACAAGCAGACAAGCTGAGAACCTACTGAAATGGCTGAAAATGGATACTGTTTGTAGGGAGATGCATTTATAATTGTGTGCCTATGTTTACGGAAGTGACGTTAGAGATGTCCTCAACTTAGTACAATTGTTAATTATATGGTTATTAAGTTTAGACACAGTGGTCTCAGATTTTCAGGGATGGAGTAGGGGATGGAGATGACAAAGAGGAAAACTGAAGTAGCGATAACATTGACTATCTTTATTAGACCAAATGTGAGTCCATAATTACATACACATAACTCCCTTAACTTTAGTAGGCTTGTTTTGCTTAAATCAAACTATAAGTGTGATTAGCTGGGAGTATGCTTTAATTTCTGTATGTATTTTTATATATATACATATACAAAAAATACATGTATAGATTTCCACACTGTGTTTTTTTACAGGATTGTAACAAAAAAGTGGCCTAAAATTTTCATGCTAAAAAACCTTGATAGCTGTAATATCCAGGTTGTATAATCTACAAATGATTTGTATAATGATTTCCTGTGATGATTAGTATACAAATTGTGGCCTTGATTTTTCCGCATCTTGTACTGATGAACTCGGTTGACATTTCTGTCTGGCAGTTACTCCTGGTTTAGATCAGACTAAGTGAAAGGGCGTGCAAAGGATGTGTCCAGAGTGCATTAGTCTGCTTCTTGAGGTGAAGAACTTCATGATAATGAAGAATACCTTTAAATTAGATTTATATTCTAGTTCTGGGAAACCTAATTTGGGCTATTGTCACTTATTTAGCATACAACATTGTTCAAAAGCAACTGACACAAAGGTCATGTAAAGCAGACATAAAAATTCATAGCATAATGGAGTTGAGGTTCTGATGGGCTCTTTTTCAGTGCAGCTACATATAATTGAGAATGACAAGCAAAACTCAAAAATCTGAAACCGACAGCCATATGATAATAATACCATCAGGACTAATATTTTCTCATGGATTTACCTCATTGAAGCAGTTGTCAATATTTAAACACCAGAGATACTTCTTCATCATAATGTTTTCATTTCTGCAAATTTTTTAGAAAACAATATCTGCATTAATCTAGACATTATGTAGAGGGAATAAAAGTATTCTTAGTTGTATTCAAATTTTTCAAATATTGTTTCTATCCCAAATTTGAAGGTGCAGAGCTATATCATACTTAAAAATTAATTTTTAGGGGTCTTTGAGCTTCTCATATTAGGATCAGGACTGACTTTTATAAAGAGCTTTTTTATTATTATTATTTTTAATTTAAATGCATTCTATTAAGATATTGTAATACTGAATGTCAAAATAATTCTGTGGTTACCCAGATTTAAAGACATAATATATGATCTCCAGCAAAGCAATATCCTGAGAGTTGCTAATTAAGGATCTTTTATACTCTAGAAAAATCTTCTAGATAACTGTTTCAATAGCTTTATTCTCTTGTCGTTATTACACAGTGTTTCTACTGCTTTCATACATTTGTTGGTATCTGCCAAGCAGAACCAAATTTAGTCTGAAGCCTGGAGGAAGATAGAAGGAAAATATATCAGGTATATGGATGATAATTCAGAGAAAATAAAAGTGTTGGAAATTTTATGCTCATATGTTTGGTTGCATGACATATGTGCCAAATTTTGCATACACCCATTATGCACAAATGCAGATGTCAAAGTTCACATCAACAAACGAAAGCTGTATATGCAATATTACACCCAGATTTTTGTATCTGTCTTTTAATATTACCCATACAGCAGGTTATGTAGGAAAATTGACCCAACTAACAGAAAAATTTTAGGGCACTTGGAAAATCTGGTATTACAATTCTGATGATTTGTAAATATAATCAAAAAAATACTTTTCTACATATTTTCTGACTTTAATAGAACATCAGGTCTTCACTGCACTTACATCTTGCTGTGAGACTTTTGATAATTACAAAGCTTTCCATCTGTATAACAAGAATTGTATATACATTAAAAATAATTTCTAACTGTATTACCCCTCCAAACTTTTAATTATCACTAAATTGGAAATGTTTTATTTTTCAGTTATCATTTTATTTCCTTTATAAATTTTTTATTTTTTATAGACTTTACTACTTAATTAGTTCTAATGAAGAAAGTAATTTTATTCTCACCTCTATACTTTACAGTTGATTTTCATGGTATCATATGTACTTGTTGAATTTTCTTTTTTTCTATGTTAGTTAGACCTGCTGCATCGCACAAACATACGAATGCTCTATTGTTTTGGTTCTAAAAGTGTACCAGCAAAGATGTACTTTCTCTCTTAGATGTATATAGCAGCCTGCTTTTTGTCTAGCTGTCCTAAAACATTCTTACTCACAGTCCCTTTACAATTCAACCATTGCAAAATGAAAAGAAAATCCTGTCTTATTAAAATTATCAGACCTATGTTAAGTCAGGCTTTCCCAAGCTGTTCTAAGTAGTGGTACTGTAGGCAATATATGGTTAGAAATGACACTGGTCTGAAGAAAAAGTGGTGCGTGAATTCTCAGTATATTCTAAAACATTTGTGGTTATGTATCGTAAGCCGTATGCATTTCTGTGATTACAAATTATCATTTGTTATAATATTTCATTGCAAGTTAGATGTGCACTTTATATTAATTTCAGGGTAAATTATTTGTTCTGATCAGCGTGAGCTGATCGGAGTCATAGATCCAAACTGACTTTATTTGAAGCCTTTATGATGTTATTCACTACTCATTGTGGAGATGGTCTAACCTTAATGCATGAGTTCACTTCCTTCTTATTTTAAAACTACATTAGTTCAGTACATAAAGTCATATTAAGTAGAATAGACTGTGCTCAGTAGATCCATTCTGCAAATAAAATTATTTACTTAATAAAACCTGAATCTTTAACCTTAAACTAAAGGCATGAAGAGCTCTTAAATTTCTTTCAGAGGAAGAATGGTTAGGTTTCTTTTTTAATTGTTATTGCTTTTTTTCAAATCACAGAACAACTCATAGAAGCTGAATATTAATAAGGACATTCTTGGAGACTTTAGGAGTGTAACAACTTTGAATCACTCCAAATAATACACACAGAAAGTTTAATGTGTTTTTTATTCAATAACAAAGCACCTTTAGTCAATAAATGGGAGACGATTTTCCTTTTCAAGTTTTCAATTTTAAGTCAAGAAAACACTTGTGGAAGTCACAAACTGTCTTTCATGCAGTAGTGAGTATATTGGGGATTGTTTTTACTGTCTAACAATCGAGTATATTAAAAACTGGGTAACAGACCTATTCTCGTCCTATTCCATACATTAAAAGTGTTCCATTCGCAATGAAATAGTGTCTTAAGGAATCATCAACACTGCCATATACACAGTAAAATGCCTTCCCTGATGTGTGAGATGTATTAAACTTGTGAAGGCTGGTGCTCCCTTGCATCTGTTGAAATAACTAGTTGTCAGTCACTATGGAGATTGGAGAAAAAAAAGCCCCTTGGTGATATAACTCCTCCCATCTTTCTCCCACACATGCACACACATGCATTCATAAACATATAACCATATTCCCACAAACAAAAAATAAATGGTGTGCTATTTCTGCTATTTCATACAAACTAGTACTGCTTAAAAAAAAAAAAAGACAAAACCCAAAACCACCCCCCACCCCCCCCCACAACACAAGAAATCCCACAAACCAACTTTATTTTTTTATTTCTACAACTCTGGACACTGCCATGTGGAAAGATTGCTAAAACTCTGAAATTATTAGAGGAAAAAATATTCTGAATATTTTAAACTATATTAGAATTACATTTTTTCATTAAAGATGGAATAACTATAGATATCTGAAATATATGGAACTATTTTAAAATGTGTATAATTATCAGAAAACTTTTAAATGAACTTTTGTTTTTTCTTTTGATAATTCTGTTGATATACTGTCTATGCCAAGGTGCCTCAGTGCTGCTATCACAATGCTGTCACCTGACAGACATTTAAGCTACCTCATCCAAAATGATGTCTTAAAATATTTATTCTTGCTTGAGACACTTCTGAGGGCAATAAGGGAACATAATGAAACATTTTAACTTTGGTATGGCATAACTATTTTGTGATAAGTTTGTAGATCAAATTTCAGGATGCTGACATTTAACATGTTCCCCTGTGTAACCTGCTGAGCCATTTGCACTACTATTGATGGTTTTATCTAAAAAAACCCCTTTAATCAGTGGCATCAATTTACTTTCCAGAGCACCTAATTATCTAATGTTCAAAGCACACATGAATAGTAATTTAAGAGTTTCATCCTAAAAGTATTGATAAACTGAATAACAAAAATGACTGGCTGGCCTCGTAGACTTGATTTACAATTAAAAAAAAAGTAAATATAGCAGATTCAGAGAAGTAGAAGTAGCAAGACAATATGTCAGGAAGTCTTGAAAACTTAAACTTACTATGGGAGTAGAAATAGCTCTTAGGTTATAGTATTGATTTTTATTGGAATATTTGTAATGAAAAGAGGAAACAGGAACTTATCATTAAGAAAAGTATTCCTATTAAAACCATTCTGAAATACTAAAATAATCTGTAGTAGTAGGTAGTGTGCATTTGCATTAGTCTGTGTGCAGCCCATTGAGTGAGGGATTTTGAGCTAAAAATCTGATGTGAATTTTGCATATATTCTAGTCATTTTGTGCTTGACAGCAGAAGTGTGGTGAACAGAATCAGAGAAACCTCATTATTTTCTAAACAGACTAGGTGATACGTTGGAAGGATTATTCTAGAGAAGAATACAGATTTATTTTGCAGTGACTGAGACAGATGAATTCAGTTACATCTTATTAACCTCTAATTCTTACAATTTTATGATCAGTTCTTATGTAGTCCTTTTCAGTGCAATGGAAACTTGTCTTCTGAAGACTGTAAGGTTCAGTATTTTAGACTCAATTTGAAAATTTGTATATAATATTTCCTGGTATTACAGCATTGCATTTTAGGCTGAATTCCATTTCCTCCAGTTATCTCAGAATCCTCCCATCCATTTAATACTTAGACATTATTTCCATCTGATAACTAGCTAAATGTTAGGGGTTTTTTTCTTCTTTTTTTTAATTTTTTTTTATTTGTTTTGATTTTTTCTTATTACTCA
Organism: Aviceda cuculoides; assembly: GCA_035590195.1. Taxonomy (NCBI): domain Eukaryota; kingdom Metazoa; phylum Chordata; class Aves; order Accipitriformes; family Accipitridae; genus Aviceda; species Aviceda cuculoides. Next base: position 10,284,370 of record JAVJGG010000008.1, on the reverse strand, counting down.
CACATAGTTTAGTCACACAGACTAACTTCAAGCAACTAGCATAAATTCCTAAACTGTAAGGCTCATTGTTTGTATCATCTGGAAGCTAGAAAGTAGAGAGTTGCTAGATTCTGTAATCTTCCAGGGACTTAATCTCAGTCATTCTCCAATCTATCTTTTTGAGGACGAATGCACAGAAGAGATGCAGGGTGAATCAGGTAATGTTTGCCTCAGTAATGCGTGAAATTTTTAAAATACAGAATTATGTAACTAAAAGTGGGAGCTGAATGTAATTTCTGTCAGGCTGTCTGCTGGTACTACTGTTTCACTGAATTTTTTAGCCTTCTCTTTTCCTACAAATGTAGTTACCAGGAAACAGGCCTTTTTATGCAAGAAATACTTATGTCAAGAAAGCAACTTTTTCCTGAGAAGTATGGCTATTGCAAAAAGGCTCGTTTTGAAAGTACAATTTTCAAGAAAAGGGCTTTCTCACACAAGAGGTACAGAGAAAAGAACATAAGTGTTCTTCTGATTTTATTACAATATTTGAAGTTTCACTTCGGTTAAATGCAGGTTGATATCAAATGTCATCAGCTTCCATTATGACTTTGATGCCCTTCCTTGATGTAAGACTAGAAAATGCTTGACAGATACTTCCCATGGAAATTAGAAGCTAAGGCATTGTGAAAGGTATCACCTCTGCACCTAAATATTATTTCCAAAGAAAAATAATTGAATACTTAAAAAAGTGAAAAGTTTCTTAACACTGTATATCACCTGACAGCACTTGGGATCTTTCACAAAGTTTTAGATCAGGTCAAGGAGGCAAATGACACATGTGTTACCGGGTATTTTTCCTGCAGTGCCTAGCATCATGACCATGAACAAGAGAATACATCCATAACTATCGTGCTACTTCTGTCTGGGGTGTGTGTGATAGCAATCACCAGAAACAATAGCCCTGCTGCCATAAGGCTGCTAAAGCAGAAAAAAGGTTTTGAATGGATAAAATCTTTCTTTTCTGACCCAACATTCATATCTACTATATGTATTTAGTTTTGTATGGAGCATGGTCTTTTTTGCAAGAATAGGGGTGTGTTTTCAGAAGTGTTTAGTTTCTTTTTCAAATGATCTTTTTCAAAGTATTTCATGGATGACTTTGTGTCATGACTTGATTCACCATTTATTGATATCTGTGTAAGTCAGGAATAGCTACTGTGAAGTGTTACAGTGGCACAAAGCCACAGTTCTCTAGGAGAGAAGCATTAGACTGTATCTCTTGGTTCATCATGTCATAGTGTAATGATGAACCAAATAATAACTTCTGTTATTAGAATGACTTCTATTATTCTAATAGATTTCTAATAGTTACTTCTAGTAACTTCTATTGTTGTAACAGTAACTTCTAAACCCCATGTTTTGCACATTGTTCCCTAAACTTCCTGTTATTTTATAATACAATTTAGTGTTTCAATTATATAAAGAAACCCCTCAATTCAGTTCACCTTTAAACATTTTCCTGATAAAGTACCACAATGTCCCTACCCAGGAACAAGTATGTTTACTGGTGAGATACAGCTCCAAAAAGATGCTGATTTACACTGAAATGATTCAGAAATAGATAATTTCGGTGTTCTGAATGGAAGTCTTGTGGTTTTCAGGACTTTTTTCCCAGATTCAGAACAGACTAGACTAGGCTAGACTAGAACATTTCAGTTGGAAGGAAGCTACAACAATCATCTAGTCCAAGTGCCTGACCACTTCAGGGCTGACCAAAAGTTAAAGCATGTTATTAAGGGCATTGTCCAAATGCCGCTTAAACACTGACAGGCTTGGGGCATTGACCACCTCTCTAGGAAGCCTGTTGCAGTGTTTGACCACCCTCTTGGTAAAGAAATGCCTCCTCACATCAAGTCTAATGTCAAGAAACAGCTCTAATGCCACATAGCTATTAACATAATCTATCATGTTAATTTCATTTTTTTCTTAATTTTCTAAATTTCATTAAATGACAACTTAAATGCAAAAAATTCTTTCTTCTTTCATGAAGTACTGTCATTATTATGTGTTTCAAGCACACGCTACAGATCTTAATGTTTAATATTATAATATGCTTAACCGATCTTCATTTCCTAACATCCTGGTGGAGTTTACTCTCCCAAATCTTAAATCACCATGCTGACAAACAGGTTCTTTATTTTCCTTCTCCAACTATTTTAAGTCTTTATTGTTTTTAAATTAACTTAGTGTAATATTCTTGTGATCATGGTTTTATTTTCCCATAGGAAGATAAAGAAATGGATTGACATCTGATGGTGCTCAAGATAAAGGTAGAGAGGTTTGGGGTTTTTTTGTTGATATTAATTCTGTTTTGCTTTTGTTTTATTCCATTAACCTCATTTGGCTAAAAATAAGAACCTAAGTCATAACTCTGGAATTTACTAGTAACAATAGTACTGAACTAGGTAAAAAATAAGAATGTTCAAGAATAAGAAAGAAAATATTGGGTACAGTACAAAGAACTATTCTTATATCTCACAGAAAATATTTTAAGTATCAAACAAAAGCAAAACCAGGGAACACTACTTAGAGGTCTACTGACCTACCTACCTTTGTATCATTAACATGAACATCTCAAAAGAGCTAGCTATCTTAATTAGGCTTATGCAAAATCTACATTAGGCTTATATGCTATTGTTAACGATGAGATGTAACAATAAGGCTGGAAACAAAATTGTAGTTAATTAGCAAGGAAAGAACAAGCAAAGGAATGTTCACTTTAACAAATATTGTAAGTAGAGGTTAAAACTACCTCAAAAAATAACTGCATCTTGAAATACAATGCAATTTTTGTTTTTTATTCTTCTTCAGAACTCTACATTTCACATTAAATGGTCTTCCTCAGGCTTAAATAACAGTAAAAATGCAAAAAAAATCAGCTGATCCTAAACAATTAAATTATCTTTACCTCAGAGGTACCCAATGGACAATATGGTAAAAAACAGTTAACCCCAACTGTTAACCTGTCCCCTACTTCTCTTTCAATCAATTTTTATGAGATTACTAAACCAGCTAAAAGCAGTGAACCTAGCCAAACTGGGGAAAAGCAAGCCAAGCTTACAAAGAAAATGATACTGTTATGGAAAAAAACCCCCAGAAATACCAGAAAATATATGACCTATCCACTCTGAGGAATAAAATAAGATATGTGAAGGCATTTGAAGGTCTTCAGTGTATTATGTATGTAGCCAAATGCTATTCAGTTAGTATTGTAAAATAGATAATATTTTTATAAGTTTCTTTTTTTTTATTAAATCCAGGGAATTTTCCTTATTAGATAGGGTTAATAACTATCTTTTAATCATAAACTAGAGGATAGATGCTTAAAACTACAAGAAATTTGGGTCTGTGATACGGAAAACTCAAAAACACTGAAAGAAAAATGTGGTTTTCTGTTTTAGCAGCAATCTATTTTGTCTTTACAACTGGATATTCCATTGGCTATATGTGGAAAAGTAACACTTGCAAACTCAAAATTTAACGTACTTTTAAATCATGTGCGCATATACAAATATTTCATCCAGAAATCTCCTATAGAATATACTAGTAAAGTAAAAATAATAACATGCAAATACGTCTAGTGTGTGTATTTCAGGTAAGCAGGACAAATTCAATAGAAATACGAGTGAATAGATTGTAGAAAAAATTAATTTACAGCTCTAGGGTATAATATCTAACATGTCTGGGAAGACATTTAAATAATTGCATTGGGAAGAAAAAAAAAATGTCTGTATCAACCTTCCTTGGGGAAAAATATAAGAGAGAGGGATACATATGAGGAAATTGATTTAAAGATCCATTTCATCCTCTGCTTCTGGAACAAAGGGTCCTGTGAGCATATCACCATATCTGGCAAACTGATATAAGGATCTATAAGATATGATGCCTTGTATATTCATAAGATATGTAGAGTGGCAATGTGTGTCTATATAGTTCAACCATACCTAGAGATAGATTATTCTTACATCATAAATTCAGAAACATGAACAAAAGCCTAGGAAATTCTTTCCTTGCTATCTGCCAACTGATTAACAGCACAACAGAACTGCATCTGCATCTCACTTGCATCTCTAGGCATAGACACCACCACCATTGTGTTAGGAGCTCTATAAAACAATTCCTGCCCCAGATAGCTTGAAGGATAAATCAAGAGATGGAGGACAAATAAGGCAATAAAAATCCACAAGATGAACAGTCATTTTTATTTTACAATTTTTATTTTTTTTTACTTATATGAGGCTTTAAAAGAGAACACAATATTAGCACTGCAAATGATCACACGTTTCAGAACCCGTGAAACCTAAATGTAATGTAGGTAATGGTGTAATTCCAATCCTAATGCTATTGTTTGGGCTTCTCTGTGGAGAACAAACAAACAAAATCCCTATATCCATTATTTACCTTTTTACACTGACAAATGAAAGCACAAAGGGGAAAGAAAGCATAGCTTAAAGTCAACAATGAGAAAACTCAGTAATCTTTAGTTAATCAGATCCAATCCTAATTTACATAGTTGTCCAATTTAGGGTCTTGTTTGAGGAATTAAGTAAAACTTTGGGAATATGTGTAGAATTAATTTTGTCCAATGAAAAGTGGCCTTTGGGAAGTACTTCTTTGCCTAATCATTGCAGACTTGCTTATTTCTGCAAGTTTTAGAAAAAGAATATATCAGAGCATTATTGGATATGTTGGAAAAAGCTACCTGACATTTTCTTTAGCCTGTATTTCTGTGATAAATACACATTAGCCCTTTGGTTCATAGCCACGAAAGGAAAAGTTTAGGAGAGAACAACTGTAATTTAGCATAAAGAGTAA
>JAVJGG010000008.1:10232006-10271555 GCA_035590195.1 Aviceda cuculoides | reverse complement strand
TGCTACTTGTGATGCAGACACAGACTTGGAAAGAGCTGTTTTATGCCATCACATCCTCTGCTCTTGTTGTCTCCTCCTTTTTGGATATACACATCTCCTTCCTACAGCATAGATGTACAGCCAGAAATTCAGATGGCTGAATATTAAATGGGCTTTGTAGTTAACTTGTGTAACAGAGCTAGGGTGTACTGCCTCCTTTCCTAAATTCTGGTCAACAGGAGTATGTAAAGCAACAGAGCATTTAGATTCCACTTGTCTTGCAGGGGATTAGCCATAAATTGCCACCCCCCCACCACCCCACCCCCCCTTTTTTTTTTTAATGCTCTAAGAGCTGTTATTTTTTATAGGACAGGAAGAATTTTAGTTTTTCAGGACTGCAAGCTCACATAGAGCTTTGCAAGAATAAAATCTATTTTGTTTTGTCTATTAAAAAGTAGAAAACTTGACCCTGTAAGTTTGAAAGATTTCTTTTCAAGTAATTTAGTTACAGCTCCATGTAGTATAGTTTCTTCAAAAAAAGAAAGCATTTGTGCTTGTGCAAAATCATCCGTGCGGTATAAATGGATGTTAATTGGGATGATACTATGTAGCTGTTCAGCACCAAGGATGTAAAATAGAAACAAAATAGAACTGTATGGAATGGAGGATTCCACTCCTGACTGTAACATGGACAATGTCTGCTGCACTGTGGAGTTGCTGCTCTGCCACTTCTGATTTTTTTAGAAGGAACAGACTGTATTTTTCCATCATTCAAACAGGAAATCTACCAGTCCATTTTTTTATCTGCTGTTCCTACATGGCAGGATAGCAACAGCATCATAGAGATCATTAGGCCATAGAACCTTTCTTCAAACAATTAAATACTTACTGTGGAAGCAGAGACTCTCACTGCTGTGTAGGTAGAGGCGAATGTTTGCGTGTAAAGGCTCAGGAGGCTGTTCTAAACTTAAGTCACCACTGGGACTATTTGTGTTCTTCAGCTCTCTTCCTGCTGTTATCTTCAAATATTATTACTGTTTATGTTTTTTATGACATTCATGAACTAGAATGTAATAATGGTAGGTATTGTAAGAGTTCAGGAGAAAACTTAAAATGCAATCTTCTGAGGCCAGTAAGGAGTAGATATGTTATACTGGGAAAACAGCCATATCTTTGGATGGGTCATATTGTGTTTTACACTTGTTTTCTGAAATATCAAGCTTTTGAAGAGAATTCTGGAGACCCTTCATTTAATCCTGAAATGGGTATAGTACTACTTGCCAACAATAATACTGAGATATGATCAGGGTGGTACTGACATGCATTAGCTTTAGCCACTTAGATAAGAGGTGTTTTAAAAAGGCTTAGAGTTAACATCAATGATATAAATTGTATTATTTTATTTACCTGTTTCTTTTCATTGCCAACAAGGTCAAATTAGGCTAGATTTTAAGAACTGTTTCATGAATTTTCAGACTGCACTGTTAGTGGGTTTGGTACATTTATACATGAAGCTGTGTCTGCAGTTTTTAAGGCCTTAGCCCTATGATCCACATTATAAACATACACTTTGTCTTTGTATACAGATTCTAAGAAAAAAGATAACCTTCTTCAAGAGCTGTAATGTGTGGAGTTGGTATCTGGCGTTAGATATTGAAATGGTTTTCTACTTTTCTGGTTGACTTGTATAAATAGAAGCATAAAGTTTGCTTACTCTTGCTGCCTCTGTGATATCAAGTAATTTGGCATATTTGCAGCAGATCACTATATTTGAGCAGACATGAGTGCTTCATTATACGTGATTTGGAATATTTATTTCAGATTAGATTTAGTCTGGTCTCAGACTAAAGCAACTTTACTGTCCTTGTGGTTTTAAGTTTCCTGAAGTGAAAAAGCAATTAGTGCGTTATAGAGATGCACTTGCCATTTGAACCTATTGTACATCTTGAGCATTAGAACTTTTTTGGATATGGAGCTTCTAGTTGCAGAGGTAATGTTCAGATGAAAAAAAATAGTCAAACTTTCGATTTCAGGTACTTTTCAGCTGTTTTTTCTATCATAGTATTCTCATCCTTAATGAATGTGAGCAATTTGATCCACTTGAAAGTGTGAAGACACAAAACTGAAGCCCCAGGACCCTGGATGTGCTTCTGAATGCTCTAGCAGCAGCTACGTATGTGAACCGACTGACCCTAGGGTCCAGGCATGATAAGATTAGTCGTCTCCTGTGTTATGGTCACGTGCTTGTGGTTGGATTCAGTGCCTAGAGGCTTCTGAATGGTTAAGACAGATTTCTAACCCAGGCAGGGTGCTGCTGACTGAATTGTATACGATCAAACGAGGAAAAAGCCTTATAAGCCTTGCACTTGCCCTCAATATGTGTTTTCCAGTGGAGTGTATATATTATGGTGATGCATCTTAATCTCCTTCACTCTTAAACACTACTAACTTGGCTACTTCAAAACACTTGAGAAACAAACTTCTTTAATAATCTGTTTGTAGAGTAGAGGTTTCAAAGTTGAATAGCTATCTTTACTTCGTTAAGGCAATAGCCAGCAATGGTCTATTTCAAGTTCTGCTCTTTAGTGCTGTGGGATTGCTGGTGATTAGCTTGATTTCATAAACCTTAAATTGGTTCTGTGTATGGGAGAGCTACAAGTCCCATTTATAGTATCTTTCCTTAGAACAAAAACAATGTGAGAGAAATTGTTTTGCTGTCAGAGGTATCAGTGTGAGATGCATGCTTTATATTTTTAATCCCCTTTTATTAGCTTTTACTAATTGATATCTTTAAGACCATCTTTTCATGATTACTTTTCCTGGATGGCTTTACTTTTTCCACTGTAACAAGAATAAAACCTTTTTTCTCTCAGGTAATTCTCTAGCCAGCAAGAAACCATTGAATGTCTTAGTGAAAGAGTCTTTATATGTCTGTATGTGAGTAGCTTTTTTTCATTAAACTGGTGCATATCTAGATACTATAAATGTCATCTGGATTCTTAAAGTTGTCAAAAATGAATAGTTTGTTTCTTCTTGCTGTCTGAAATTTATCTGACAAAATGAAGTTCAACATAAAGCACAGATAGGTAATGAAAACAGCTATTGTCCAGGTAGAAAATCTGTGATTAATTAGGTGGGCAGCATCTGGATATGACCACAATCTATTTGCAAAGGGCTGTAAATAGCATCAAAGATTTGTGAGCATTAGGTCTGTGGACAGCAGGAAATATTTGAAAGCCAAAGTAGGATCAAATGTTGGGGTAAAAATCATGGTTATAGCTAACCACAAATCAAGTAAGAGCCATTAGAACGTTGTTTGTTATCCTGTGGTTGGATGTAAATTCTCAATATTGCTCCTCTGATTTGTAAAGCAAATGAGGGTTAGGCTGCAACTTTGAAGACACGAGAGATATTAAAGTAAGACAAGGAGGCTACACTATCTTCGTTGTGCTCTGCCTTTGGAAGTTTTCTCAAGATGTCTCTTGGTCTGCAAGTATAGGCATGGTTCCTCACTGTTGAACAGTTTATTTTGTTTCCGCTGCAGGACATGCACCACTGAACTTGCACTTTTGTTTGTACACGTTAAGTACCTCACACAGTAAAATGCTTAAAAAGCTAGCTGTGTGGTGTAATTTGTTTGCTGTTCTGTTAGAATGGTATGAAGCACGTACATTTTGGTTCCCTCACGGATCAGCAAAGCTGATATAAATTCCTGGATATCTGTATCATTCTTCTCATTGACAAATGGCTCCGGTGAATGAGGTGTGTATTTGCTGGGAATCCCACCAGGAGAGGGGATGTACTGGCATGTGCTAGCTATTACTCTCTAGCAGTCATAAAATCTTCATTGGTGTCTCATGTAATGCCTGTCACAGACAGATAGCAATGGAACGAATAATCTTCATCTAACTGTAGGAGTTAAATCTCTAAGTTCATATGTGAAGGTCAAACGTTGTCACAGCAGCCAGAGAAAACCAGTATTGTTATCCTCAGCTTCTTCACATGTTGAGGAGAGAACTGTCTAGCCAATCTCTAGGCAGCCTTGCTTAGACTCGGGGGGAAAAAAGCCCCCAAAAAACTAGGCTCATCCCTAGTGGAGAGGAGAGAGGTATATCAAAGACAAGAAACAGGAGTTGGGGTGGAAGTGGCAGAAACTGGCTCTCTGGGAAAGGAATGTAAGTCCACTAATGCAAACTGTAATTCTGAAAGATGAGGAGCCAGAGCTTTCAGATGCCAAAGCAATACATGCTTTCTTGTTACTAATCTAATGTACCTCCTGTGTAGAGGGAAAGGATTACATGTGCAGCACCTCTGTGAGTTCCAGTTGAGTGAAATTAGTAAATTTGGGACTTTCATAGTTAGTATCTCTTGTGATGCCCTCTTTATCCAAGCTTCTTTTTACAAGTTCTAAACGGGGAGCCTAGAACATGAACACTAAACTAAAGCAATACTGCACATGTTTAATGACTTATTTAACCCTTCCGGTCCAATCTCATAAATGACTTTGTGGATAAACTGGTTTCTTCTGGAGTGTGTCACATATGCATATGACATGCATTGCCATAGAGCCCCATAGAGCGAGCTGCACAATTTTGTTGCAGCTAAGTACTTTACCCATTCTGGTGTAGAATTCTGTTAAGATCTGATTTTACTAATGTTTATGTTAAATTTTATCCTACAGTTTTTACCTAGGTTAAAGTGCCTGATCTGAGATGATTATCATTTGTATGTCAAAATTGTTTTTTAATATTCTCTCCTTAATATTGTGCATGAAATGTTTTTAATCACAGTGAGAAATTTGGAAGATTCAAATTGCTCAAACAGGGCTTGAAACTCTGTGTCAAGTATATATTCTAATATTTGTGTTTGTTTTTTCATTAACTAACTTTATTGCTCCTCATTCAATTTTCTGATTTACTTCTTTGAATTTGTGTGTGTTTGGGGTATGTGAAGGTATATTCGCTACTTGCTGTGAGTTTGAGCCATTAGAAACAGAATACACTAACATTAAGTTGCACATGGAAATGAAGGGAGGGGTATAGATCATCTGTGGGGTACAGTTCTGAGTGAATGGAGTGGTACTAGTGGTATAAAGGGACATACTTTAAAGTTTATAATTTTCTTTCTCAGCTGTATACTTACGTAGCCATTACTTGGGAAAAAAAACCCAACCCTTGACTTTATTTTTACAGTGTTGCTTGGTTATAAAAGAGGTAGGAGTCGTTAGACATAAATACTCATCTGGAGAAAATGAGCAGTGGGCTATTCTTGCCAAACATCCTTGGCCTTTTTTACCATTTAAAATTTTGAGTTTATTGTTTTAAAGTAGTTTTTTCATTTCTGTGAGGTGTCCATGATACAAATTTGGCTTTGAAAAAAGATGCTCAAGGCTTTCTTTAGAAAAAGAAATCTGGTATTGGAAGAATAAAAGCATATTTGCTTTATGTTTGTTTTAGTTTAAAGATGGTGTGGCTTTTAATAGTAGTGCATAAATGAAACCTTAATTCTTGAAGGTATAAATATAGATGTCTACATCTAGCCAGTTTTAATCAAGTTTACTGCTTGGTCTACAATGACTAGGTCTCGTAAAACTGACAGATATAAATGGAACTAATAAGAGAAAAGAAAGAACCATTGCTAGTTAGTGGTGCAACTTCAAACAGAAAATACAAAAAGGAAGTGATCCAGATCATCTTACAAGATGTCCAGTGGAAATAGTTGAAAACTGGTATTTTATTTTGATAATCATTCTCTTTTGTGGTTTCATGTTTCTTTGTATCATTTCATGGTATTTTCACTTTCCTTCTTTTGGAGGAGGCAAAGATAGAAGAGGGACTTGGGTAAGGAAAATAGGAAAAAGAAGAGGAGAAAGGTTTATCTTTGACACATTCAGAAGCTTTTAATGCTTTCTCTTCAAAAACATTCTTAAAGTAAATGCCTTGTATTTGTGTGCTTGGAAATGACTTCCAGAAGGATTGGCTTTGCAGTCTTTCTGAGGGCTGGGATTAGGGTGACGTCGTGGCTTAACCCCAGCCAGCAACTAAGCATCATGCAGCTGCGCACTCATCCCCCCAACCCCCTCAGTGGGATGGGGGAGACAATCGGGGAAAAAAAAAGTCAAATTCGTGGGTTGAGATTAGAACAGTTTAGTAGAACAGAGAAGAAGAAACTAATAATGATAATGATAACAAAACTAAAATAACAACAACAACAATAATAAATAATAATAATAAAGGATTGGAATATACAAGTGATGCACAATGCAATTGCTCACCACCTGCTGACCGATGCCCAGCCGAGGCAGTGGCCCCCAGCCAGCTTTCCCCTGGTTTATATACTGGGCATGATGTCACATGGTATGGAATAAATATCCCTTTGGCCAGTTTGGGTCAGCTGTCCTGGCTGTATCCCCTCCCAACTTCTTGTGCCCCTCCAGCCTTCTTGCTGGCTGGGCATCAGAAGCTGAAAAATCCTTGACTTTATACTAAACACTACTTAGCAACAACTGAAAACATCAGGGTGTTATCAAACATTCTTCTCATACTCAACCCAAAACATAGGACTATACCAGCTACTAGGAAGCAAATTAACTCTATCCCAGCTGAAACCAGGACACCGCCTAAGGAACCTGAAGGTCCACAAGTCCATGCGACCTGATGAGAAGCATCCGCAGCTCCTGGGAGAACTGGCAGATGAAGTGGCTAAGCCACTGTCCATCACATCTGAGTAGTCATGGCAGTCTGGGGAAGTTCCTGCTGATTGGAAAAAGGGACACATAAACCCCATTTTTAAAAAGGGAAAAAAGGAAGACCTGGAGAACTACAGGCCAGTCAGTTTCACCTCTGTGCCCTGCAAGATCATGGAGCAGATCCTCCTGGAAACTATGCTAAGGCACATGGAAAACAGAGAGATGATTGGTGACAGCCAACATGACTTCATTAAGGGCAAATAGTGCCTGAGAAATTTGGAGTCTTTCTATGATGGGGTTACAGTACTGGTGGATAATGGACAAGTGACTGATGTAATCTACCTGGATTTGTGCAAAGCATTTGACACTGTCCTGCACAACATCCTTGTCTCTAAATTGGAGAGACATGAATTTGATGGATGGACCACTTGGTGGATAAGGAATTGCCTGGATGATTGCTCTCAAAGAGCTGCAGTCAGCAGCTCGATGCCCAAGTGGAGAGCAGTGATGAGTGGCGTTTCTCAGAGACTGGTGCTATTTAACATCTCTGTTGGTTACATAGACAATGGGATTGAGTGCATCCTCAGCAAGTTTGCCAACGACAACAAGCTGTGTGGTGCGGTCGACATGCTGGGGGGAAGGGATGCAATCCAGAGGGACCTTGACAGGCTTGAGAGGTGGGCCCGTGTGAACCTCATGAAGTTCAACAAGGTCAAGCATAAGGTCATGCGCCTGGTTCACAGCAATCCCAAGCACAAATAAAGGCTGGGTGATGAGTGGATTGAGAGCAGCCCTGGGGAGAAGGACTTGGGGGTGTTGGTTGACAAGAAGCTCAACATGACCTGGCCATGTGCATTTGCAGCCCAGAAAGCCAACTGTATCCTGGGCTGCATCAAAAGAAGTGTGACCAGCAGGTCAAGGGAGGTGATTCTCCCCCTCTACTCCACACTCATGAGACCCACTTGGAATACTGCATTCAGCTGTGGGGCCCCAACATAAGAAGGACATGAACCTACTGGAGCGAGTCCAGAGGAGGGCCACAAAGATGATCAGAGGGGGCTGCAGCACCTCTCCTATGAAGACAGGCTAAGAGATTTGGGATTGTTCAGCCTGAAGAAGAGAATGCTCCAGGGAGACATTACAGCAGCCTTCCAGTACCTAAAGGGGGCCTACAAGTAAGCTGGAGAGGGACTTTTTACAAGGGCATGTAGTGATAGGGCAAGGGGACAAGGAGTAATGGCTTTAAACTGAAAGAGGGTAGGTTTAGGTTAGAGATAAGGAAGAAGTTCTCCACGGTGAGGGTGGTGAGGCACTGGCACAGGTTGCCCAGAGAAGTTGTGGCTGCCCCATCCCTGGCAGTGTTCAAGGCCAGGTTAGATGGGGCTTTGAGCAACCTGGTCTAGTGGAAGGTGTCCCTGCCCATAGCAAAGGCGTTGGAACTAGGTGATCTTTCAAAGACCCTTCCAACCCAAACCATTCTATGATTCTATGATTCTATGAACTTTGTGGTGTGTTGACCCTGCCTGGATGCCAGATGCCCACCAAGCCGCTCTATCACTCCCTCTCCTCAGCAGAATAGGGAGAAAATACAATGGGAATCTTGTGAGTCAAGGTAAAGACAGGGAGATTATTCACCAATTTCCATTACAGACAAAACAGTCTTGACTTAGGGAAATGGATTTAATTTATTGCAAATTAATAATATTGCTCTCCTGCGTGGGGTCTCTATGGGCTACAGCTTCTTTCAGGGCAGATCAACCTGCTCTAGCATGGGGTCCCCATAGGCTGCAGTGTGGATATCTGCGTCACCACGGTCTTTTCCATGGGCTGCAGGGGAATCTGTTCTCTGCCCCCTGGAGCACCTCCTCCTGTTCCTTCTTATCTGGCTGTGGTGGCTGAAGGGATTTTTCTTTCATATTTTCTCACTCCTCTCTTCTGGCTGCTGTTGCACAGCAGTTTTTACCCTTTCTTAGATATCTTATCAGAGAGGTGCCACCAACATCACTGATGGGCTCGTCTTTGTCCAGCAGTGGGTCCATCTTGGAGTAGTGTGAAACTGGCTCTGTCTGACATGGGGACAGCTTCTGGTGTCTTCTCATAGAAGCCACCCCTGAAGCCCCCCCCCCTACCAAAACCTTGCCATGTGACCCCAATACAATCTTGGAGGAGGAGACAGGGAGCTGCCCCTCTCTGGCTGTACCTCTGGCCTAGCCTCAGCCCAGCACCAGGGGGAAGGGGGATAAACACCAAGCAGGAGGTAAAAGAGCCATTTAAGAGCAGATTTGCATAAGAAGAAATCAATATAGGTATTATATATATATATACACACACTTGAGAGAACTGAAATTGCTCTCTTTTTATTAGGAATAAAAATAAGTCCGATCTATTTTTATGAAAGAACTTGATTGATTTACAGAAGAACGATATAATGAGGTGGTTTGCAATAGCTATTACTCATAAGCTTTCAGAATTTCTTTTGCTTAGCATTGGGATAATTGCCATGTTCTTTAATTTATTAAAAAACAACAACAACAATAAGCTGCTGTATGTTCTTGCTATATTTGTATTTTGATGCAGATGCAACCTTTTTCCTTTCACTTTTATTCAAACAAATTCCACTTGAAAACACCAAAACATGAACCTGACCGAAATGTTACTAAGTTACATTTTAAAAAGTTAAAAGGTTATCACAGCTTTTAACCTTATTTTAAAGTTTCAGTCCCACTTGCTGTTCTCTATTACTTCATAACAGCATTACAAAGCTCAGAGAAAGCTGTCTAGCAGTTTAACTTATCAACTACAGCTACATTTCATCAGCAAAGCAGCTCACAGTGGTCTGGACACACTGTGCATTTAGACCATTTTTTTGTTTGTTTTCAGCTGACTTACTAGATGAGTTATCCAAACACTGGGGAGAGAGTTTTCTTTTAATGTCTTAAATGAATATTATTCAAATATTGAAGGAAACAGATTTGTTTACTTAACATACAAAAGCACTTAATCTCTCTGAATAATTACTCCTGTGTTTTCCTGTACATTAAATATCACAGCAAGTGATTTTGCAGAACAGTTAAATGTGAATCATTCAATCCAGTAGCTAACTATTTGATTTGAAGCTCTATGACCTCAACTACCACTCTAAAACACTTTTTACCACTTACATAAAGAAGAGGTAATTGTTTATTCCCTCCAAGTGTTCAGTCCAGGCTGGAGAAGTGAATAATGGAGTTAGTAATTTCTGTGTTTTGAAAAGAGATGCCTTGGAAGAGATTTTTGTAAAGGTCTAAACTGCTGTTTCCTGTATGTAGATTAAAAAATGGAGAAGTATTTTTCACAGGAGAAAATTAGCCAACTAAGTTCTCTGCTATAATGCTATGTAAAGACCTGTTATGAACAAAAGACTCTTTTAAGGACTGTAATGACCACATAATCAGTACAGCATAATTTGTGCATTATTTTCATAATAGAGGCTTTCAGCAAAGAAATTAGGTTGATCAAAGTCAGATAGCATTTCTGGGTACATTCTCAAAATGAAAGTAAAGAAACCCAGTACAATTTAACTTAACTCATTAATTGACTCACTTGAAAAATGATGGAAGAAATACTTAAAACATCATCTTTGGGTACACTGTGGATTTATCATCAAAAATACAGAAACTATTTATCAACTTGACACAAAAATGCAAATAGTAATGCCAAGTAATTTTTATTTAATGAGAAAAATGCACTTAATTTTATCTGTACAGGAAGTAAAGAATATGAAAATTGTAAAGGTGAAAAATCTTTGAATTTATAAGAACAATAATCAATATTACAAAGTCACGTAAGGTTTCAGCAGAGTTAATTACTGCAGAAAACAAGAAGACTTTCTTTTACAAATAGTTAAGGATGCATATGAAAGAATCAAAATAAATTACCATGTTGAAAAGGCTAAATCTAATCCAATTTTTCTGAGCCATGAGAGAGTTTTCGCAGCATACTACAGGGATTCATGTTGGGACCACTGCTGTTCCTTCAAATAAACTATTAAATAAGTGATATTTGAAGATAAAGTATTCTCAAAATAAATAATTTGGAATTTTAAGCTAAAAAAAGAAAGATAATTCTAAAGCTTGAGATCTATGGGCATGCATGAAGCCGTAGCAAAACACCATGAGCAGTAACTAACATTCATTTCTTATTCATTGTCTTAAACATTCTGCAACTTTGATGTTAAAGGAATATGGTGAAAGCACGTTTTAAACACATTGATGATATATAGGAAAACCAAACTATGTGTCTGAAATGAGGTTTACATATTTGTAGTTTTGGTGGTGTGTCTGATGTACACAGTTTACTATATTTATGAGAGCTCAATAACTGGTTTCTCAGATGGGATAAAACTGAAGACTGGGGCAAAAAGCAAAGAAAAACCCAGTCTGTTTTGCCCTAATAAAGCGTATATTTCATTTTCAGGGTTTTATTTCCTTTTAAATATAGAATTAGGTTATTTTCTTAATAGAATTTTGAAACAAATTGTTGGTGGTTTCTTGCCACCTAATTTTAGTCACCTTGTTGAAGAGTCTAAGTTAGAAGCACTACATGGAATCCAAAATGTCTAATTCATGCGTCTAACTTGGACTTGCCAGATGGTCTGATTTGATGGTCAGTATGTGTTAGGTTACTGTACCAGAGTGCTGACAGACAGTGAAAAGTCATATATGTTCAGCTTCCAGAAGTTGCAGAATCTGCTTCTGCACAGGCAATCGGGAAAAAAGAAAGCACAGATCAACAACTATAGTATTACTCTAAACACATATTTAACAATTTAACCTCAGATTTTCACATAGGTTTTTGAATGGGGATACATATTGCTGTTTATGAATTAATATTGGAAGTACTTTTGGAAGATAATGCAAGTAAGCAAAAGCCTAAAAGGCAGATTCAGTAAAACATTTGGTGTAAGATTCTCCTCTGTGAGTTTAAGAAATCCACAATGTCAATATGACACAGTTATTCAGGCTCTTTTATGTCCAATGGAGGGAAACATACTTTTAAAGGGCACAATTCATTTAACTTCAGTTATCTACTACAGGATGAAATTAATCACACTCCAAAACAGCCTTTTCTTTCCACCAACTAAACTAAAAGAAGAAAGGGAACTCTAACTGATTCATTCTGGTTAAGACTTCTACAAAGGAGACTTTAGTGTCTGGATTAAATTTCATAAACATATATCTTTAGTGCTATTTGAGATGATCTTGGGTACCTGAGATTGGCTACTCAAGCTGGCAGATAAACCACAGGACTTCTGCCCTTATGAACTACCCACTGGAAACCAAACAATATATTCAAAGACATCTTAAATGGCACTAAATATATGAGTTTAAGCAAATGAATTTAGCTTTCAAAAACAGTTTCAAAGACAAAAATTGAAAAGGTGAGTTAAATAAAAAGATGAGATCATGGCAGAAGTGAAAAAGCCAGGAATTGCCATGCTTCTTAAGTATTTTGCATGCTACATTTTTATGTGATAATGAGTCAGAAGGCAAATACCACATTCCTTAGATCATCAAGGAGATGAACATCTCCTGGGAGCATTCCATAAACTGAAGATAAAACCAAATCCCTAGGGTTGCCATTACAGAATGGCTGTGTAAGTGGGCCTCAGAGCTATGTAAGACATTAAGCTCAAGTGAACCTTTTTGTTGTTGTTGATGTGGTTTGTGTGGGTGTATGCGTGTGGGGTTTTTTCCTATACTGGTGATTCTGGGAATTGAAATATGTACAATCTGAATAGTCATCTAAATTCTTTTGTGCTCAGTAGATAGCTACGGGTAAATAAAAGGTGCAATTCATTTGGCAATCTGGCTTGCTAAACAGCTCTTTCCAGCCCTTCATTGGCATTGGTCATTACAATCCCTCTGGCAGGCACGAGAAATAGCTTCAACACAGGAGCTGTGTTTGGCTTCCTTATGAGCTGTAGGGTTACTCTACACCAGGCATAAGCAAGGATTAAATTAGTTTCATGAGAACTTAGACTGAAAATCTGGGGGAGGGAAACAAAAAAAAAATTCATTGTGATACAGAGATTAGTCTCTCAAAGATCCTTAAAAATAATTGAATCTACCACAATTCTAAGTAGGAAAAAAAAGTGCTTAAGAATATATGCTAGGGAACATTCTTGATTTATCAGAAAGACAAACCTAAAATTGTATCTTTTTTTATGCTTTAAGTTCTATAACAGTTGAGCTAAAGTTAAACATAGTAAAATATATGTGAGAGGCTGATTATAGTGCATTGATTGCTCTGATATCTGCATAGATAGGTGATTATTCTTACAAGTGTTATATAAGAAGACTACAGAAATTTGTCATTAAAATCAAAACTCCAAAAAGAAAAATAGTTCTGGCATCTTAAAATCATATTCCTTGTTCTGCAAAGCTGCTCTTTATAGCATTTTTATTTTCATATAATCTCTTAAAAGAACTCAATATTAAATATATCTATGTTTTAGTTTACTTTTGGCATTTGAAATGTACATGTCATCATGTCTTGGTATTATCAAGTATTACTATGTTAGAATGGTCTAAAGAAAAACAAGTATGCAAGTATATATATTTTAACAGTGAGTTTTTAAATAGAATATGTCTCTAACTTAAATTAAACATCAGAATTAACTTGAATTAAAGTTTAGAAGAAGTATGTTCTAGATTTTATTTGAATCTTTGGCAGTCTTTTCTAAAACATTTCCATCATTTCACTAGTATTGATTGAATAAGTTATGTCACCAGGACTGCTCACATATGTTTACTCAGTTACTGAGTGCTGGATAAGCACGAGGAACACCACATAAGTCCTTTAAACAAACTTCTTTTGACTCTGGTTATTCTGAATTTCATATCAGCACATAAGAACATGTATTTTCCATGAAAATAAACATAAAAGATTAGTTAGCATGTAATTGGAGACAGAAATCTGGGTGGATGCAACCAGCTCAAATTTGGAAAACAAAACAAAACAGTAACAAAGAATCTTGTGTTGGGTAAGAGATTGAACTGGTTCATGAACTTCCTGTACTGTACCTCTATATAATAGAATTTTATATGTGACTTCTAGAAGATGAAAATTGAGCTTCTGACCTGGATTCATTTTATCTAACTTAGTATCCCTAATTATATTCCTACATTTTGGGAAGATGAATACAGGCCCAGCAGGCTTCCCTAAATAAACAGAGTATTTGCAGACCTTTAAAAATGTTCCAGGTATATAGAACTTCATAGAGGATCATCTTCATTTGTAGTATTTTATGCTTTCATTTAAATATGACTGCTTTACTTTGAAACTTTGATGATATGTATAGTTTATCCCATGGTGCCAATAACATAAGAGATCCTATCTAAAAAAATCCTCAAAATAAAGCGACCACTATTTCCACTTCACACTAAAAGACAATTTTCTTTCTCAGTGAAAGCAACAGTTATAATTTTATATTGTTTTTAGACTTTAACAATAATGCTTAAATGTTTGTTGTTCATTAAAGTTATATAAAATATTTAGACTAAGAATTGATCTTTGATTAGTATGATTAGAAATATATCTTTGACAATTACTACCCATTTAATTAAATTTATAAACCATTTAGTGTAAACAATTTTAATTTTGTTTCAAGTTTCCTTTTTAAGGAAAATACCTAAAATACCAAAGCAAATATCATATTGAGATTTATCTTGTATTGGTATTTTTAACTTAATCAACTAACTTGTAGTTTCATCAAAAGTCTAAGATGTGAGTGTAAGAAATTCTATTTTTTTAAGATTGATATTGATTGGGTTTATGTTGTGTTTTCATTAATTATCATCATACCACATATTACCTAATATAATATTTATAACACTGAAATAACAGCATTATAATTTACTGGGTAAACTCAATTATCTTTTAGAAATATTATTATAATGCAAGCTTTATTCTTATTTTCTGAAACTTCTCCAGAGTTTTGATAATAAAGAAATTACAGTAATGTTTCAGTAAGATTTACTTACTAATTATTTTAATACTTTTGGCTGTACAGTTGGTTTTGCTTAGGGTTTTTTTTAATTAAAAAATTAACTATTTTTCTATTTAGTTTTAATCAGTTTTCGATCAGATCTATCTCAGAACACAAACTTTGTTAGTATTTAATGTACATTCAAGGTCAATCCACCTCCCTTAACACATAACATAGGTTCTTGGCATTGTCTCCAGGAAGCTATATAAATCACAATTTACAACACTGGGATCAAGAGTCAATAAAACAATACAATATATAAATTCAGTTTGCTCTTCTGATTTTTTTATGTGCTTCTTCAAAATCTCAAACAAAAAAAATGCAAAACACTTTTGGAAAAACTTTATGTTTTTCTACCATGACCATTGATTGTATTTCTAAACAGATTTTTGTTCAATACATATTTTTCATCTGAACTGATAAGGACATAAATGGTTTTGTGCTCTTGTCTTGATTAAGATGTCATAGATGGATTCATGAGAGACTTGTTTACCTACACAGCTTGCAAACTTACAGATGTCAGGAAAAGTTGTTAAGAAAAGGGTAAAAAACATGGACAGCTTGGGCTGATGCAGCTTTAGTCAATGTTAGGTGATATGGTAAATCAAGTATGGTCTTCTTTTATGAATGTATTTTACTTTTAAATGCACATCTTTATAAAATAACTGGATCTGAACACAAGACCTTTCTCATTTCCAGCATGTTAATATCATGTTTTATGTTGTGCACTGGTTAGCACAAATCCTTCTCCTATACTCATTTGAGTTGATTGTTTTCCTTACAACAATGACTATACAACATCTATACATAGTGATACAAAATCCAGTCAGCTATAGGCTCGAAGAAAGAACCACTGGGTCCAGATAAAACTCATTGTTACCATCATTATTGAGATGAGCTGATTTATCTTGTCTGATTCTTTTTTCTGAAAGTTTTAATTACGATGTAAACCAGACTTGCTTCTATAGTAAAAACTAATCCTTAACATTTTCAAAAACTATATATTAAAATATGCAAAATGATTTTTTCTTAATCTAAACTTTTAAAATTGTCTTTCTCCAAAAGCCGTTATAGAAGTGACTTTTTTGAAATGTCTCTGATGATTAACTCCAAGCATGGGTCAAAACAATTTCCTTGACTGGACTCTCATCATCTTATCAGCATAGTACAGCTCACATGCAGACTGAAACTGCTTTACTGTCTACACTGCCTACATGCAGACACACAAACACAAACAGCACCAGCAGCCTTATACTATTTCCCTTTCTGGCTCAAGATGAAGGTCCGTTAGGGCAAAATCTGTCATTATGTACAATGTGGATTTCGGGTGCCCCGAAAGCCATCTCTTCCCCAGGCTGAACAAAACCCAGTCTCTCAATCTCTTCTCACAGGGCAAGTGCTCCAGCCCTGACCATCCTAGTGGCTTCCTCTGGAGCTGCCCAGTTTATCAGTGTCTTTCATGTATTGCAAACCCCAGAACTGGATGCAGATGTGGTCTAATGAGTGCCATGTAGAAGGGGATAATCACTGATCAACTGTCTGTGCTTCTGTCAATACAAGATCAAATGCTGCTGGTCTTCATTGCTGCTAGGCCATGCTGCTGACCTTCTTTAAGCCTACTGTCCCCAGGAGCCCCCAAGTACATTTCTGTAGAGCTGAGTCCCAGGCATTAAGTTCTCACCCTGAACTTTCCAGAACTTCCACTCATTTGCCTTTGTGTTTGTTGAATTTCACAAGGTTCCCATGGCCCATTCATCTGCCTAGGTCCCTCTGTATGGCAGTCCTGCCCTCCATTTTATCAGCTGTACTTCCAGAGTGTTATCATCCACAAATCTGATGATGGTGCTTCCTGTCTTCTCCTCCAGCTCCTTCATAAACAGGAACTAAACACGGTATGTGCCAGTATAGACCACCAAGGAACTCAATTTTTAACCAGCCTCCAGTAACCTCTAGCCTTTGAACCTGATGATACAGCCAGTTTTTTACCTATCTCATATTCCGTCCACCAGGACCATACAAAGTGGATGCAAGGATGGTATGGGAGACCACGCTGAAAGCCTTGCTAAAGTTAAGGTAGAAAAATTCTGCTGCTCTTCCCTTATGTACAGATCTAGTCATTCATCACAGAAGGCAATCAATCAGGCTTGTTGTGCATGATGATAAATCCATGCTGGCTACTCCCAGTCACCTTCTTCCCATTCATGTGCTCCAAAATGGCTTCTGCAAAGGCTTGCTGCCTGATTTTCTAGGGACAAAAGTGCAAAACTATGTTTTGTAAAGCTGCAGAATTTTGAACTAAGTCTAATACATTTACGTGATTTTGAATGATATCTGAAAGACAAAATTGCAATTCCTTAATTCCACAGAGGACATTGGAAAGAACCTCTGCATTATGCTGAGAAAACCCATTTGTGAAATTCTAAAAAGAAGAGATAAAAACATATTCTACTAGATTGACTAAGCATAGTTAACAAAACATAAACACAGTCAGATTCTAAAGCAGTCATGGTAAGATCAGTTTTACCAAGTCTGAGCCTGTTTTAGTATCGGGAGCAGTGTCAGCAAGCTATATATGTGCAACTTTAACATTTGTATGGAAATACAGATCACTAGATTATGGTATTATTTAAATACATTATAACCTTCTAAAAGAACCAGAGGCTGTCTTTTTTGAATGCTTTTTATAATGCATTTCCATTTTATATGGAAAGAACTAGTAATGAAGAATTTAACTTTGTATTATCACACCTGTAAACATCAGTGATCTGAAAAAGATAGAAAACTTCATGGGCCTAGTAGCATTTGGAAACTGTGCTTCCACAGTAACATTGGGCATAAATTTAATTAGAAGAAGACATATGCTGATTTAAAACAGCAATGCCATATTCAGAAGTTGAAATTCGAAAGAGCTTTAGACATATAAAAATTTAATATAGAGTGGATGAAGACAGGGTTTCTTCCTGTAGATAGCTGAGATTACTGACTATAATACATTGTGCTGGATTTATGTTTTAGGCAATAGAAATTCTAATACAAATTTAAAAAGAAAAATGTCTCAAAACAGCCTCTTTCTCCAATTTAAAAGAAATCAGACACCTTTTAGTGAATAAAGGCTGTCCGCAAAAAAGTGGTGACTCCGGCTAGCATAGAAAGCTGATCACCCAGGCAAAGAGTCTGACAAATCTTTTTTCATGTAGCACTGGAGTACTAACTTAATATGAGCTGATGCATAACATGACAAATTGCTTTCAACTTGCTTCTGTATAGGTACCAGAGCTGGGAAAAAATAAATCATTTTCATATACTCACACCCAGGTTGGCTCACCAAAATCCCACAGAACTTCAGGAAGCAGCAGCTGAGGAAGGCATCTTTCTTAATGTAGCAGAGAGCAAAACGTTAGTTGTGGGTACATATAGCCTGATGTCCCAGCTACCTGAGTTCCTCTACCTATTTGTTCCATTGTGTTAAATGTTCTCCAAAGTTACATTTCTTCTCCAGAATAAATTACATTCTTGTTTACTTATCTTTAACAGTTTTAGTTCCTTAAATATTTTCTCCCTTTCTGATCAAAATACCGTCTACTTAGACTACAGCAGCATCAATGACATACTAGTATGAACCAGACTGCATGTTGTACACAACGCAACAGGGGGAAACAATGTCTCCCCAAAAGAATTTTTGAACATGTGAAGAAATGTACAGTCTGCTTTACTGCTCTGGCAAGTCTCAAGATTCTTATAAACTGCGGAAATACACTTGGCAGGTCACCTTCCCAAAATTATTCCTGTTGTCTTCTGTTCCTCTGGACTTCACTGGAGTCTTCCAGGGCTTCTGTTCCTTTTTAACTAATAACCAGAGTGAATCTACTCTGGAGATACTTCTCTCTGATTCCCATTCCAACACAACTTTAGAGGAACTTTTCTTAATGTATGTTTGCAAGTCTTCTGTAGTGCTATTAATATTCTGCTATCCCTGTTTTCAATTTTCTTAAGAGCTTCTTCTTATTTTCCTGAAAGCCATGCATTATTTTTTCTAAACATATTTATTCCATTGCCTCTCCAGATTTATTTTCAAGATTGCTAACTCAGTAGTGGATACTTTCAAAATTTCCCCCCCGATACAGATGCAAATTTCCAGTTATTTGCTAGTACAATCATACAATTTTGCTTTCTTGGCAGATAACAGGTAAACTCCAAAATTCCTGTATTTTATGGATCTTTCCTACTTTTCTACAAACTTCTAAATTTTTATTCATTCTGTAATATCACTAATTTTGGCATTGCACTGACTTGTAAAGCTGATTGCAAATTCAACAGAAATTTATATAATATTTTGTTTGTTTCTTTGTTTGTTTAGAGCTACTGTTCCGTTAATTTTCTACTGAAGTGTTATCAGTTATTGCTATTAAGAAATCCTTTAAGTAAGCATTCCCACTATCCTCCTCTTTGCCATGCTGCTCACACTCTGCTGGTGCCTGGAAAATATTGCTTCTTTTTCTGTCTGGAGAGTTTTTCATCCGGTACTACAGTCTGGGCAACGCTATTTGGTATTCTCTACAGACTCAGACTTTAATGATGGAATATAGTTTTCTAAACATAACATCGTAGTTTTCTTGTTTGAGTCCATCCAGGATTTCCAAGACATCAGCATAAAGCTGATAAAATGACCTGAAATTTGCAGAAGATTGGGGCTCTTCTGGAGTGACAGATGGAAGTGAGTTGGGATACCTTGACATATCTAAAACTGTATTATGTTCCTAAGTTTAGGCTGCTGAATCATACTCTGAGCTCTCCACATCTTTCTTCCTCTTGTGCGTTATTTTGGATTTCAAATTGATAATGACAAAGCTTTGTCTGATCTCCATAAACTTCATTATGCAGTGGATGATTTCCTTGCTTGAAAAATACTGATCAGGATCACATTCCTATTTTTTATTTCAACAGTTATATACCTTATTAGTCTGCCAGATTTATAGGGTTATTTCTTCTGGAAAATTTAAAAACTTCTTTCAGATTTCTTTGACTGTCTTTAAAGTGCAATGTGCTATAATGGGTGTTAAGGGATGTTACAAGCAGCAGCCACCTCCAGCAGCTCCAGGGCCTGTGGACTCCTCCTGCCTGGTTGCTGGAGCCCAGCCCTGAGACCCAGGTTTCTGGAGAAACTGTTGCTTTCCTGTTTCCAGATTCAACCAGTAGCAAAACTGAGTGTGTATTCCAGAAACACACACAGAGAGGACACGGACAGTCACACAGCTGTCCACGGAGAAACCGCTGCCTCCAGCAGCACCCACCTACAGGACTGAGGCCAGACAGAGGCCCAGCCGGCCACGTCCCCTCCTCCTCTGGGGCCGGCGGAGGCAGAAGGTCACTGCTGCAGCACACACCGCACTCGCCGGGCTCACATGCACAGTCACCGATCCCCCGATCATTGGCACAAGCCCTCTGCCCACCTGACAACCTTGCCCAGTCACAGGTGTCCTACTTGCCAGCTCATCCAGCTTGAAGTTTGCCAGCAAACACCCCCACACACACTCACTTTGGGGAAGACACAAACATTCACTCCCAGCAGCCAGCACCAGGCACACGGGCTGTGACCCACAGTCCAGCTCCAGCCCCTGGCACTGAGCTCCTCACTCACCTCAGTCACCCCCAGTCATCCCCAGTCCCCCCAGTAGCTGGTTTTCAGTGTACACACCATTCCCACCCCAGTGGCTGGGGCTGAGACCCCACTCGCTCTGGTAGCTGGCAGTGGGACACCTACTCACTCCAGCAGCTGGCACCACAGGCTGGGGACACCTACATCCTACCGTGACTCCAGCAGCTGGCACCAAGCCCACTAACTCTGGTCACACCAGCAGCTGGCGTTGAGTCCTTGCAGCACTCACATGCATGGGAAAGAAAGGGAGATTTAATAAGATAGGACAGACTATGTTTCGGTTATTGCCTCCCCCCTTTCCTTATCATCCCAATTTGACAAGATAGTGGATCAGATGACCTGAAATAAACATTCTCACACTTTGCACACCCTTATCAATTAGTGTAACTGACCAGGTTTGGTTCTTGTCATTGTGAGGGCATGCACTGGAGAACCCTACAATACATCTCTCCTTCCCGGTCTCCATGTAGCACACAGAGATGAAGCCCTGAAGGGAACTCCAACTAATAGAAGTGGCAGAAGACGGCGTTTATTCTCATAGAGCTCTTTGGCAGTGTAACAGGATTGTGTGGATGCAGCATGGTCAATGGATGGAAACAGATGGCTTTTAAAAAAAATCCAGTAGGACTACAGCTATTTGCTTAGACTTAGCTAAAACGAATCTTCCCCTAAAAAATTTTAAAGACAACTACTCTCTACCCTTTGATCATATCCAAAACTTCTTCAACTGGGGGAAAAAGGGAACCTAAAGTTTAAAAATAAGTTCAGTGCCTAAGTTCAATACATGGGTCCCATCCTCTGCCCCTATATGTTATAATGCAAGTAGGATTAGTTCTATTAAAGATAGAAAATAAGTTTCTTTGATTTTTCCTATGAATTTCTTACAGACTTTCATAATTTTTGAATATTCTCTCCAAAGGGGAGAATTTGGCTCAATGTAGCAAGCAGCAGTTTTCGAAAAAAAAAAAGAAATCTGCAGTTATGAAGAGTACAAATACTTTGCAGTTTAACATAGCTGAAATACAGTTAGCCTGGACATGCTATGACTGAATCCAGATATTCATGGAAGAAGACAAGTTAAAGCCATCCTAAAAACCTATTCCTTCATGAATGGTATGTTTGTTTAACTTAATTGTGGGGTAGAAATTGTTTAAGGAAACAGTTCTGAGACTGTTAAGTTGTAATAAGATAAAGAAAATGTTTTCTCATTTTTACAGAATAATAAAAAGATGTGACTTATAGTGTAGTACCAACTACCAATCACAATTAGTTTTCCAAATAAGATCCATGCTAACAATTTGTAAGGAGTAATAACAAGACTTCTCATTCATACAGCATCATCCTTATATTAATTCCCCCCAAAATCCTAGAATTCTCTGGAAAGTAACAACTAACCCTCTTTACGGATGTGGCACTGATACCTAGAGAAGTTAATTGGTTTGCCTCAGGATATACAGTCAGTAGCAGAAGTAACATTGATTCAGTTTCTAGTCTATAGCGATACTACATTGCCATCTTCCTCTCCTGATCAAAAGTCTCTCTTTGAGCAAACTTCCACCTTATCTGTATTTTGAATTTTCAGGATAGTTCAAACACTGAACAACAGGTACTCTAGCTACATACATGCTACTAAATGAAAGAATACCAAGAAACTCGGGAGCCTGACTGCCCACTCTACTTAGTTGGGCCTCTCCAGCTTGGCCATTCCAACATAAATCTCAAGCAGTAGGGATGCCAGACAGGCTTTACCACTTGACCTTGGGTCCCTAAAAATTATGTTGATACTATATGGGAACAGCCAAAAGTCTGCATGCTGCTGCTGTTAAAAGCTGCATCCAAATGGAGCAAAAGTATTTGCAATGTGTTCCTGGTTTACGTTACAGCAGTCCTTTTTTGTGCTGTCAGGATTTCCCTTCCATGGGTACCATGTTGTGTGTTTGCGTAACTAGAAGTTGGTGTGCATCTGGCTCTTGCTCTTGCATGGGCTTGGAAAGTAAGCAGGATACATCCCATCATGAAGGAACCTGTAAGTGGTTCTTGGTCCACCACCTCAGGCACATTTTAATTGTATTATTTTAGAGAAGTAATGCAATGGACATAATGGTCATTGATCTAAAATGTGTCTGATAGTTTCAACAAATGCAGATAAATGTTTCTGGGAGTGCCTGTACTGCAATTATCTCTCAGAGCAAGATTAAGTTATAAGAATTGTAATGTTATATGTGGGACTATTGTTGCCAGCCTGGGAATCCAGAACCTGGAATCTATTATAATCTCACATTTTCAGTAAATCCATTTCTTGCTTTTTTGATGGCAGTAAAAAGTTTGAAAATGTGAGACATAAAAAACTCAGTTTTATTTTCGGAGATGTAGTCTTTGAAATACTAACTGCTTCATATCTTTTAACAGGATATTATTTCTATGACTTCCTAACCATGAGGAAGAACATAAAAAGTAAACTTAGTGCATGACATAGAGACAACATTACCTCCTAATTGTGGGTAAAAATACCAGGTTTGGGGTTTCTACTGTCGCTGCTGAGCATAAGACTCACAATTGCTTTCACATGTAGTTGTTTTTCCTGTTTCTGCAACCTGAAGCAGATCTGGGCCTGAAGCAGGTTCTTAAAGATCTATGCTGTAGTGTGCAAACAGTGTGGAGAGAAAGAATTTAAATTTAACTTCTGAAGTACAAAATGCCAATTTTTTTGAGGAGGAAAAAAAAAATCAGTGAAACAAACCAGTAAGAATTCTCCAGACTACAAACAGTTGCTTGGAATCTTATTAAAGGAAAACTAGTGAGAAACAGATAGTAAAGAACTAGTAGACTGGATCTGAAGTTATTTCTTATAATAATTTGATCCTGCAAAAAATGGTTTTGATTCTTTCCATAGAATGGTTTTTGCACAAATTCTTTTTGATTGCATTATGAAATGTAAAAGGAAGACTTGTACTGGAGACAAGATAAGGGAGTCATAAACAGCCTGAAGTCAGAGGCAAGACTTTGTGATTTCAATGGATATTAGATTAAGCTCATTCAAGAGGGGGAAAAATGGAAGATTTTAAAAGCAACAGGGAGGGAATGGTATGGTTATATTAATTTGATACCTTTCTATACCTAGATAGTGATTTGTTATTGAAACATATCAGAAAGACAGGCAATATTATTTTAAACATTGTAAGTCATGGAAAAATTCCCATAACTTTAGGATATCTATTCCAGCTTTAATTGCTTTCACTGTGAAAGGTTTACATTTTGTTCCTAGTACAAGCTCTGCTTACTTCAGCTGGAGGCCATTACTCTTTATAATGCTTTCCCTGATAATTAAAAAAGATCCTTCCATCTTCAACAGAAACCTCCTTGTACAGAGGTCTATCCTACCTACTATAAATAGATCCTCTAACTACTCTGTATATAGTGCACATAACATAGTAATTCTTTCAAGCTTCTTTTTGATAAGTAGATAATGCTCCTGTTTTTAGGCCTTCTCAACTGTGTTTAATTTTTTTTACAGCTTTCTTAAAACACAGACGTATGGTACTCAAATAATGACTTAATCAATGCTGTATACCATTTCACTGCTTAGTATTTCTCTTTTTATTAGGAAAATTACATATCCGATATTTTTGGTACAGGAAACTTACTGTAGCCTCATATTAATCTGGTGATGAACAATGATAAAACATCCTAGTCAGACTGAATTTGACCAGATTAATTACTTTACAAGATGCCTATCCACTCTTCATAAACACAGATAGATTTTTGCCAGACAATGTGAGACACTGATATTTATTAATTTGTTTTTAATTTTAAATATAAATTAACCTTTTCACCTATTCACATCCCCCAATCAGTAAAAAAAACCTTACACAATAGAAATCACAGATATATTTCACATATATAACTGAAATGGGTAGGTATAAAAAAAATACTTGCAAGCATAAATCAGTTTCTAACTGGTGGGATGATAAAGAAATTTTCCCTATGAGTAAATTACTCAGTAATTGTCTAATTGGGATTTGTATACAGCTGGTACCAGCTAGAGGCAGGAGACAAAATAAGAAAACAATGTATCAGCTAATTAGTATTCTAGTTTTATGAAACGATATGCCAAAATTTAACTGGAAGAGGGAAGTTAATCAAAGTCCTCCTGAGACTTTATAAGCAGACAGGCATTTTGCTGTTTAAGCCTGCTCTGCAAGCCAGAAGCAGAGCTGGTGTCCTAAAAGAACATTTCCTCTTCATGGCAGACCAGGGCTTCAGCATGTTACAACACAGTTACCCCTATGCTGCTTTTCATTTAAAAAAACCCCAACAAACAAACAAAAAAGTTTTAATGCTGGTAGTACTTTCTTTCTCTTCCGGGTAAATGGAATGCGACCAAGGACTTACCCTTTTCTTCTTGCTCTGCTTAAAATGTCTGTTTTCTCTGATGACTGTAATCATGGTATTCACATTTGCATTTTATCCTTTGATCTGACTAGAATTCTTTAGCAGCATTTTATACAGTGAGAGTCATTTGCAGAGTCTAATCACTTCATGATATGTTACAACACAAGTATTTCTTTTCTAAAGATTTTATCTGACATCTTCAAAGTGTAATATCCATTCTCTTGGGTAGCTTTCATTAGCTAAATTTTGAGAGCTTGAAAAAAGTTCATGAAGAAAGTGTGTCTGTTCTGACTACAGAATCATACTGGAATTGAAATTGTTCCTAATTCCATTGATGCTAGTTTAACAAAATCAAATCTAATCTTCAAAACAAATGTTTTTATTTGTTAAAATATATATTGATGCACATTGATCTATCTATCTTTTTGCCATACCATTACAGAAGCTACATCTGCACAGCAGCTGAAAGGCACTAGTCCTAGCATTGTTCAAAAGTTTGGTGAATTTCTAAACTCTCATTATGCTCATCCATAATGCCCTTGTATACTGACTGAATCTGATTTCAAGGAGAATCACATGCAACTGTATCTCTCCATTGTCAGCTGCAATACATTCATTTACATACTGTCAATGCCTAAATTTAGGTGTCTAAATGTACATTTCTATAGGTGAACTGCATATCCAATTGCCTAATACAATCAAAGGAGATTGAGGGCCTTATTTGTTGCAATTGTAATCTGAGATACTCTAATATCCAAGATGGTTGGATAAAAAAATTTCCAGATTGCTATGGGTAGTGGGTTGACCTTGGCCAGCTGCCAGATCCCCACCCAGCTGCTCTCTCGCTCTCCCTCCTCAACAGGACAAAGGGAGAAAATAAGATGAAAAATCTCATTGTTTGAGATAAAGACAGGGACATAACTTACAAATTATTGTCATGGGCAAAGCGGACTTAACTTGGGGAAAATTAATTTAATTCATTGTCAATTAAAATAGATTTGGAATTTGAGAAACAAAGACAAAAACTAAAACACCTCCCCCCCAAGCCACCCATTTTTCCCAGGCTCAGCTTCACTCTTTACTCCCTACTCCCCTACACCCTTGCCCCGAGTGGGACTGGTGAGGTGGGGAACAGGTGGTTACAGTCAGCACGTAACTGTTCCTCTCTGCCGCTCCCTCCTCCTCCCACTTTTCCCTGTCTCCATTGCAGTTCCCCTACATGGTCTGGAGTCCTTCAGGATAAATTTGCTCCAGCATTGGTCCTCCATGGGTCACAGTGTGGATATCTACACAGTGCGTTAGTCTCCACAGGCTGCAGTGAAATATCTGACCGTCTCCATGGGCTGCAGTACCTGTCAGGAGAACCTGCTTCAGCATGGGCTCTCAACAGCTGGCAGTTCCTTCATGAAATAATGACCTGTTCCAGTGTGGGGTCCTCCACAACTGCAGTGAGGATATCTGCGCTGGTGGGGCCCTGTCCATGGGCTGAAGGGGAATATCTGCTCTGCAGTCTGGAGCATCCCCTTCCCCTCCTTCTTCTCTGATCTTGGTGTTCACAAGGTTGTTTCTCACACATGTGGTGGTTTTTTTTCCCCCTCATTCCTCACTGCCTGTGCAGCATTTGGCCTTTTCTTTAATACACTTTCCCCAAGGCACCACCAGCTTGGCTGATGGGCTCAGCTGTGTCCTGCAGTGGGTCCACTGCAGCCAGCTGGAATTGGCTGTGTTTTGGCAGCCCCTTCTTACAGAGACCATCCCTGCAGCCCACCCCCACCTAAACCTTGCCATCTACTCCCAATATAATATGTACAGACCACTGCATCAAGCTTCTACTCAACACAGTCAATGGAGTCTACAGAGCCTTTGGATGATAAAATGTAGGTGTCTCATTTAGCTGAATAGCTCTCTACACTTGATAACTGATTCATTCACCTAAGCACAGGCACTTAATACCTTCCTGGAGTCCTTAGGGTATTCCTGGCTGATATGCAGATGCTGCTCTGAAAAGATGTGGGTCTCCTCTAAGTCCTGTGTGAGATTTGCCAGCCTCTTGCAGGTTAGGGAAATACGATGTCTCAGATGACAGTGAGGGACCGACCACTGATTGTATTGAACAGAGATTCAATTTGTTTGCCTACATGCAGACATTTAGTGCCATCTGCTATGTCTCAGGATATCTAAACATCTGGACAGGCTGGCAGACATGGCTCAGAATGACAGCAACCTTGCATTATTTTGGAGAGACAGTTGGAAGCCAGGTGGGATAGCCCAGAAAAACTCTAGGCATTGCTATTCAGGCAAATGAATCCTATCATGATTGTAAGAGCAGGCAGAATCAGTTGTGTAAACATAATAATTTAATTTTGCCTAAATTTTCTCATCATCATCAGCTAACTGAATCACCTAAAGCCATTTCTGACCCTTTTGATATCCAAGGCATTTTTATGGGACTTGCAGATATTCTACAGGACCCACAGGAAACTCATCACATTCCAGGAGGCAGGAGGAAGGCAGACAGGACATGCTGAGCCATGTAGACCCTTGTAGGCAATGGAGTACTTCCTTATATTAAATTTAACCCATCTTTTTTGTAGGACAACCATATGTTGTCCTCAATGCCTCATTGATGTTGCAGTCAAATATAAAACAGAAGGTGGACTAGCCACCCTGCTCTCATTCTCTTTTTCATTGTTTTACCTCAATCCTGCAAAACTCCCCTGTGATCCAAGATTGTTGTGCAGCCGTGAAGGTCAGCACAGTTTTAGATGTTCCTCTGGTGTAATGAATAAACACAGCTGAATTAATAGAGCTAAATCAATTAAACTGGATTTAGACAACTGACTCAATTTCTGATTTCTAAACGCTGCTATGTATACATTGCCAACACTCAGTGTATTTATACTTCATATTTCATATTTTACTGATGTGCAGCTTCGTGAATATAGTGATCATCTCATGTAAGGCAATAAAAACATAAAAGCTATGTTCATCTGTATCTGTAGTAGTTCTATTTCTGCTTGTCCATTTATCTACAGAGATAACAACAATTAGCACTTCCATAGAAAAATATTCTTGAACTAAACCCATAATTGTAATCAGTGTGAAAGAACCGGATGAATAAACCCTGAAATAGTACAAACACAGCCTCTCTTTTTATTCTTTTTATATAAAATTATTTTTATCCTCATATTTGTGGTCACTGGCATGATGCCATATGATTTTTACTGATATTATTATCAATGTGCGCATGCAAGACTTTTGCAGTGCAGTTGGGTACAGGCACAACTTCTTTCCCAGTGATTAACTTCTATATCTCCTAAAGAAGAGAAATTATGAAACTCTTAAGACAGTAAAGAGTACTTTAGAAAATTTATTTTTATTTTTTTTTTAATTAGACATCTCACATTCCTATACGTCTCTAAAGCACGCTCTTTAATTTGGTGTACAACATTTTGGGCACATTTATGGTGGGTTTGGTTTTGAAATTAGCAATTACTAATATTTTGTAAGGAAAATGTCAAAAGCAACTTTGTCTCTCTAGTTTTGGTTCTAAGAAAGAATTCTGAAGAAAAAAAATACTATTAAGAAATAAATTTTTTTTAGCCTTTTCATCTCCTCAAGTCCTTGATTACAGGAAATACAATGATTTTTTTTTTTCTGAAATTATTTTTTACTTAGACTTCCTTCACAGAAGCTTTGTGTGTGTGTGTTTGGCAGCAAAAAGGGAAAATTCACTGAAACCAAACTAATATAAGGTCTCACCTTGTTTGTGTTCTCTGTGCAAAATGGCTTTATTAATGCTTCAGCTGATTTCAGTCAAATCAGATGCACTGGTGAAAGTCTTGAGTCCATTTACATTCTTACAGCTTCATGGAAATATGTGATTCAGTAGCACTCAGTCGATTTAGGTGCCACAGCTACAAGATGCTGCAATGCAAGGCTATCCTTAATAGCCACCAAAAATCCATGAAGGACAGGACACATTGTAAAGTATCCTAACCATTGAGTAATTTTCTGTATGATGTTGCAGGTTTCTAGTTCTGTTTAGGGAAGAAAACTTGGATGGAGAAAAACATCATTTAAGGCTGATTCTCTAAAGACAAAAGACATTTATCAGTTCTGTCATGGGTTTTTCTTACAACCATTGGCCAAACGGACTGGCAGTATGAATATTTGGATATTTCACTGTGCCTTATAATATGTAGTCCTTTGGTCCCAGATAATTTTATATCATCTATTTAAATCTTTCTTTTTTTGTCTCTGGTTTGGGTTTCCTCATATTTTGTTATTTGTTGGTTTTTAACATTCATTACTTCCAGTGACAATGAAATGACTTTTTTTTTACTTTTAGGGTTTACCACATTTGCATACAAATGTTACACAAGAATTTCTCTATTGTCAACAGACATGCAGTATATATGAAAACAAAAAAGCCCACATTTTCATTTAAAAATCTAATTCAATGCTAGTATAATCTTAGGCAATCTACATATATATGTAGCATAAACTTTGTTGCTGTACATAGGGAATGGGATTCAACTAATCTATATAGGTGTATACTTTAATGTGAGCAGATAACTCTCCAAATTCCACTGAGTCTATTGATCATGGTGAGATAGTTTTCTTAGGCAGGGTAGAGCTTTCTATAGGCATCTTATACCATTTAAGACGCTTGTGACAGCTCACCTGAATTTAACTGCCACTTCAGAAAGACACAGGTAGTCCTGTGTTGTATCTGACAAGTGCATGTGGATGTCTCAGATGCCTTTGAGCACTTTGTTTAGGAAACTGCCTTATTCTCCTTAACTGCTTTGCTAACAATGGAAGTTTAGACACGCAGCCTGCACACAGGCATCAAAATTTAGCTACCTAGACTTGACCCCACCTCCTTTATGGTGGGCACTGGAATCCCATCTATAACAGGAGCAAGTGTTACACTTGAAATGCTATTGTGGGCTAAAAGGGTCACACTATGAATATAGAGTTCAGAATTTTCTGCAAGTCAGAATTGTCTATTTAGGACAGAAAAGCCTCATTAATAATAAAATTGTCTTCTTATAAAAGAAAACTTCCTAGTATCTATTTCCTCTCCTTGGTTTTGCACTTATCCCAGTGTCACCCTGACCCTAAGGCTGCTGGGAGCTGTGGGGTGCCCATGGTGGGTGGACCCCCCTTGGACTGTGCCTCCAACAAAGGGCAGTTGTGTCCCTCCACTCCTGGGGTCTTCCAGGCCACTGCCCCCAGATGAGCAGCAGCTCCCACCAAGAGAACAGTCACTTGAGAGTGGGGTGGAGAGTGGGGGGAACCAGCTCCAACCACCAAAGACTGCCCCTGTTCCTGAAAGAGACCTGCTCTGCTCCTGCTCCTGCTCCTGCTCCTGCTCCTGTCCCCATCCCTGCCGGGACATGTCCACTGCTGGGGGCTTCAGTGGGTTGGGGTGGGTGAGGAGTAGGAGGGCACAAGAAATGCAAGAAACACCAGATATGAAGTATTTCTAGTTATTTCATTTTTAGTAAATAGCCACTCTCATGTACAGAACTATTTTGTTCAACAAAGGTCCTCTTGTTCTTGTAGGAATACAAGAAAAAAACACATGGTCTTGAGGTAGATGAAAAAAACCTCAAGTGACAATAGAGCCCAGTGAATAGGGAACTAGAGAGAGTCAGCCTGAAAACCTCGATCTATTCCTGTCTGTGCCATTTATCTCCTTTATATAGCAAAAAAGGATTCTGCATTTAAGTACTGAAGTTAGAGTATATATAATCATGAGAAACAGCCTACATAAAGACTCCTCCAGAAAGTGTTTTCAAGCAACTGAACAGAGTTTAGGTTGCTGACACAGGAGTGTAAAATTAGATTGCTAAAACATATGGTGTGAATATATTTATCAACTTTCAGGTTTGCTGCTTTCCCTTAATTTTTAGTGGAGTCATTAATGGCTTCTATTCCTTGGAGCATATGAAGCTAAACCTATGTATGTTTTATTTGTCTAATATGGGACTGAAGTTGAATCTAGGGATCCAAATTCCATGCTGCAGGCCTGGGAACACCTCAGCAGCTGGTAATCTGATGGGCATCTCAGCCCAATGAGCACCATATTATTTTTTAGGATGGAACATTTGTTACTACCCATTTGCCACTGTTTTGACAATGCCAAGCACGTCAGTGTTAGCTATACCTAAGCAAATTATGAGTATTCTGTGTAAATCACCAAAGGGCCTCGCATTTTCAGAAGATATCCAATGGTGCTGAAAGGCTCAGGCTTTTGTAATATTAATACTAGAAATTTCTAGTGCACTTGGAATAATAGGTGATTTAATTCAGCTGCATCTTTTTACAAAGCTCTTTTTTTTTTTTTTTTTTTTTACAACTGAAAACATTTTCAGGAAATACTCAGTTCCCACATGAGCCTGGGAGAATTCAAGCGCAAATATCCTGGGACTGTTCTGATTACCAGATTAGTAATTGAGCAAGTTGAAATCAGTCTTAATACTAAAGCTTTTTCATTGTGATTAATATACTTCAAGATACATTTGTTAAAATGAATGTGAAGAAAAGAGGTATGACTAGCACTGTGTAACTGGATTATTTAGCACAGAGGAAAAATGTAGTCCTTAGTCTTTGCTTTCTGTATTATCTCTTAATTTTATCCAATATCTGCTTCATGATCATAGGATCAAAAGCTACAACACATGTATTCCTATTGGCAGGAAACCATCTCCTCCATGACTTAAGAAAAGATCCATAAAATCATAGAACCCATTTGGGTTAGAAAAGTCCTTTAAGATCAGCAAGTCCAACTATTCACCTAACACTGACAAGTCCCACTAAACCATGTCCCTAAGTGCCACATCTACACATCTTTTAAATATCTCCAGCGATAGTGACTGCACCACTTCCCTGGGCAGCCTGTTCCAATGCCTGACAACCCTTTCAGGGAAGAAATTTCTCCTAATATCTGATCTAAACCTCCCCTGGTGCAACTTGAGGCTGTTTCCTCTCATCCTATCACTTGTTACTTGGGAGAAGAGACTGATATCCACCTTGCTATGGCCTCCTGTCAGGTAGTTGTAGAGAGCGATCAGGTCTCCCCTCAGCCTCCTTTTCTCCAGACCAAACAACCCCAGTTTCCTCAGCTGCTCCTCATCAGACAGAAGACATAATTTTCCTGTAATCTCAGGTCTTGAAAATCTTGAAAATATGCAAAGATGAAGATCCTACAACCAATTTGGGTAACATGTTCTATTGCCTTGGCAACTTCTTAGTGAAAAATTTTTTCCTAACGATTTGAACTTGATCAGACTCATGGCCAGTGCCCTTGTGTATCTCCTAACACTATGAGAAGAGGTGAACTGCAGTGTGTGGAATATCTTATTTTTGTCTACAACTACCTAAAGTGAAGGTATAACACAATGGAGGTAGAGTCTTCTTGGGGACGCACAGTGATACGATGAAATGCAACAGCACAAGCTGCAGCAAGGTAACTTCAGATTATATAGTAAGAAGAATGAAGGCAGTCGAACACTAGAACAGAACGTCCAGAGAGGTTGTGGAGTGTCCACCCTTGGAGATATTCAGAACTCCACTGGACACAGCCCTGTGCAGCCTGAAATAAGTTGTCCATGAGCTATCTAATCCAGATGACCTGTCCTTCCAACCAAAATTATGCTGTGATTTTATTTGCCTGTTTTGTAGCTATAGCACGTTAAATAAATTTGATGACAAATGTACCTTGGTTTACTTAGGCATGATTCATTTAAATTAAGTTTGGATGTCTACAGCTAGATGTTTACATTAGATCTAATCAGCCTAAGTTCTCTTTACATTTAACAGAACAAAGCTGTTCTGCCTTAAAATCCTACTTGCCTTAATGTGGTTATTCAAAGCATTTTCTGATAACTAGAAGATTTTTAGCTTAGAAGCTCAATTCAGTTGTCTAGTGCTATTTGAAAAACCTTTAGAAACTGGAATACCCTCATAGATTAGAGGAGGCTAAACATCTTTTGGAGAACTAGGTGAAAACGTACCAGAGTACCCTAGTATAAGGTTGAATAATACTATTTGCCACCAAATTTTGAGATATACCTAAAACAATGACCTGTGAAATTATTTGTTGAACATGCATCCTCTCAAATACATTTTAAAATTATTATTTGAACTTCACTTCTGAGGCTCTAGCATGATTTTTCATTGCAAGATTTTCAGTGCTGTTCAAAAATAAAGCAATTTCCAATACACTATCTACTTTAACAGATCTTTATTTTACTTTTATGGGCATTTATCATTACTGACTGATATAGAGAGAGCAAACTTCAACAGGAATATTTCCTCTAGTTAAAGCTACTCAGTAGTAGGAAAAAATGTTTAAATAGTTCAGCATACTTCTCAGCAAAAGAGCTTTTAAAATATCTTTTGAAAAATCTTTGTACTTATGGCCCTTTAGTGACTAGGAATCAACTACAGACAACTTTTCAGCTTCTAGAAAAAATCACCTTAAAACTTCATTAAATATTTATATTTGTCTGCCTGCCTTTTAAGCATTTTGTGAATAGGCAAAAGCAATCCTGAAGATTTTCTTTCCACTGAACAATTTTGTACAAGAACTTCTCATATATTTTTATAGCAAAAAAAAATATTAAAAGGCTGAAAAGCTGGAGCATACTAGGCAACTATTGCTCACAGTGTCTATATACTTGTAAATTATCTCAAACCCTCTTCTTTAATCTGGATATATATTCATCAGAATTAAAAAAAGAAAAGAATAAGTCTTGCTTGCTGTTTTGAATTATACACCAATGAATATTTGTGAAATCATATCAAACTATTTCTTTTAAAAATGTAAAAGATGAAAGACCAATATATTAATTCTATAATGAAATTATGTGAACCTCAATGGAAAGAATTTAATATAATTTTATCACATATGATTCTGAAAAACAAATTTCTAGGTGATAAAATTGTTGGTCTCATCTGCTTGTGTTTGTTTTTTTTTCAAATGGTTACATTACTCAGTGTTCAGTATACATCTATTTTCAAAAGGATATTTACTGAAGTATTGTAGCTGTGGCACCAAAACTGTTCAAAATACTGTAGATTCAGTTTTAAATGGCTGAGTTTTTCTTTTGTTTTAAGAAAAGAAGTAAAAACACCCACCAAAACACACACACAAGACTGTCCAAAACTGAATTTTAAACTCACAGAAAATGCTGAACATAAATTACTCAGCTGTAGGTGCAAAAACACCTAGCCAGACACAATGCTGTTAATACGAAAACTCATTGCAACTAAAGAAGTAAAATGTTGATTAACTGTAACCTTAGAAACCCACCCACATCTTCCTACATTTCCCCAGCTCAGCTACCTACAGAAACAAGCAGATCACAAGTAGACCCTCCCATAATCATCAACACATTTCCCTTTTCATTCCATCACTCCCCCATAATCTGAAGTTTCATTTGTGTTTGTGTAACAGCAATTCCTTAAAAAATTATTCATAGGCAAAGATATGCCTATGCCATGAGAACTACAGCTAGTTAAATGCCAGATTTATTATGTGTAGTCCAATAGAATTATATAATGTGAATAAGCCCAGTATTTGATCCTGTTACTACCTAATTATTCCTAATTCTTTCATCTTCTCTATATGCCTATTTTTTTGTCTTTCTAATGTTTATCTCAATTGTTTTAACTGACCTGTGACAAGATACAAAAGTCATAGCAATGATTACATGTCAGACTCAATTAACCCCCTTTTGAATATGTATTTCTGGTTTAATTTTCAGTGTTTTGCCCACTTCTTTAGGAATATTTTTATTACAAATTCTATTTATTAGCTTGTATTTATTGTTTTCTATGAAGACAAAACTTGGGGAACACAGTCCAAAGAAAAGATGATCTTCATAAATCACAGCATGACTTTTGGAGAACAAAACTATTTGACCATTTAAGTCATCCAATGCTGTTATTAAAACTGAGCAAAATCTACAGATACTTAGCTGACACAGATCTCTGATATTTATTATTAGAGTTTTCTCTGACTACTTAGATCACTTTTCACTCCACTGTGTCAGACACTGCATAGAAGGGTTTAAGCCAACTCTCTCAGCCTTCTTTCCACAGCTTTTCATTTGCAGTGTTACACATACTTGATTTTCAATTTTTTCATTGCTCAAAACTATTTACAGAAGAAATACTGAAAAAGATACCAAGAGTGATTCATTGTTCAAACACAAATTCCAGAAGATTTTATATTTCTCTTCAGTTACTCTTCTATGATCTTCAGGGTGCAAGTCCAAGATCAATGACTCTCAGTGAAAAGGAAAATTCACCCTTTCAAGGACCACATACACTCAAATGTTTAATCATTGATTAAATATTGATTAGAAATTAATCAAATTAGTTTTTAAAAGATTCCTAGGCTTGGTCAACACAAACTTTGTATTACTGAATAATATTGGTATATGTAATGTTTGTAGTGAATATTAGTCAGTGGTACCAAACCAACCTTCATATTAGTCTCTGTTCTGTCAGTATAACATTCTACATATAGAACTTGTGCTAACAATAACAGTCATCATGCAGTGTAAAGAATCAAAACCAAATGTAACATGAATACTGTTGTTTAATTTTAATATAGCAATTTCATCTAGAATATTATTTCACCTGTCATAATGTATAAAGACTATTGTATATTGTAAAGTATTGAACAACTACCAGAAGCCTCTAACAGAGGCATGGGAAATCAAAATTGTTTGTTTTCTTTGTATAAAAGATGTTTAATCGTGTTAGGCAGGGAGGAGGAAAATTTAAGGGATATTACTCAGTTAATAAGTTCCCATCAAAGTTTTAGTTTAGCAACATTCACCTATAAAAAACTAAACATACTAGATACTGACTTTGGGGGAGAAATACCATTGATACTTGACTATTGAGTGATTTTTTTGTTTGTTTCAGAAGGAAAATAGAGCAATAATAGAGTAAGAAAACATCTTACGTTTTCTTATTAATTTAATCAAGAACATTAAACCATTGATGTTTAATGTAATTGGGAATTTAAATTTAGAGGTTTTGATTTGCTTCCCATCTCTTTTAGTATTTTATTTCACAAAGGAATGAATACAGATATTTGTGAAATGGTAACTGGCCAATAAACAACTGATTACTGCAATCATTTCTCTTCCTACATGGCAATTAAATCTACTGGTTATACTGATAAAACTGAATACCTACTGAGGGACAAAGGGAGAAGAAATGACTTTATTATTCTAACTACACCAGTAAATAAAAAAATATAACTTTTGCAGAGTGATTATGAGTGCAGAAATGTCTCTGATTTTTGAATGACATTCTTAGCAAACTGATGGAGCTGCATTCTCATTTTGGAGAGTAACAGAATAAGGCCTTGTTTGGTGGAAGGGGCTTATAAAAATACTGCATATTGATAAACCACGATGAATAATTAAAAATATGTTTAGACCTAAAAGAAAACCAACTACCTCTTATACTATAGGCTAAACGTAGGTATGCAGGAAGATACAGCAGAATAACTTGTGTCCTGTAAATCCATATTTTAGTTTACCTTATGGTCCTGCACATGATGAGAAGCAAAAGAAAAATTAGTATTTTCCAAATTATAATGGTGAAAGTCAGCATGTAGAGAAAGTAAATGAGTGTTATATAAAGTAAAATCTTCTAATACTGTGGCAAAAGAGGTAGTAGTATGAATAAAATATGAATTAAATAGATGTCATCTCCCAGTGGCAGAGATTAACCACCACTGCACCTCTTTCCAGCACACTAAACTTTAATTGGTGAGGGCAACAGTGCCTTTGAACTTTTAACAGCAGGCACTTGAACACATTAATAAGGTAACTGACACTTGAATTCAAAAGCTTTGCCTCATGTTGTAAAACAGGCTTTGAGCTTTAATAATTTTTCGTCCAAACCTCTTTTCCACACAATGTTGAAGAAAAGACATGAACTGTGAAACCACCAGTTATATGAAGAAAAAAAAAGCTCCAAAACAATAATCCGTTTTAAACTACTAAGTTCTCTTCCCTATCCAGAACCTGATGATGATATAAAAAAATCCAACACCAACCCCAAACGACCCAAACACTTTTTCATTGGTGTTTATTGTATTTCTTTCTGGTTCATTTGTTCACATGACAGGACTAAAAGCAATCCAAATGATACCTCCGCTGAAAAGTCAGTGTGAACCTCTGTTGCAGTGGCAGGGCAGTCATCATCGAACCCCCCTCAGGATTCTAGCATGAATGTTTCTCTGCTTACTTTCTTTTGAACTTGGTCCTGCAGTTTCTGATGTGCTCGAATCTTTAGTTGTAAATAAATAAATAAATAAATAAATAAATTGACATTTACTCAATTTTACTCTTTAATTCTGCGCCCTTTGTGAAGGTCAGGTCATTCGGATCTTTTCTGATCAAGTGTTTCTTTCACTGCCTTTCTCCATTACAAAATCAAGAGACTATTTATATATACCTTCTTCTCATAAACCCAAGGTTTATCTTGGAAGTATGTACTCTTTTGTTTCCACCTTTAGTCCATCTCAGGATCTATAGGTATAATCAGAAGATACTTCACATGAACACTCAAGTATAAGATACTTTTAGGCTGGTATGTTTGCAGGGATTTACTGTTCATATGTTTTTCTCCTGTTTTCTCCCTTCCTTCCTTTGTGAATTCTGCAGCTATGACAAACAGTTTTAGTGACTCTCTGTATCTAGAATTATATATGCAAAAAGTCTAATAATGCCATTATCTTTGTAAATATTGAACTCTAATGCGGAGTTCTTCTGTCAAAGCTAACCTTCATGGTAGAGAGATCCCTATGTCACACATATATATCTGAGGTATTTTTAATATAGCCATGGTAATTTATCCAGCTTTCAATTTAACACAAGAGAATCACAGAAGGGCTGAGATTAGGAAGGATCTTGAGATCATCTAGTCTAACCTCCCTGCTCAAAGCACAGTCAGCTGGCTGT
The DNA here is from genome assembly GCA_035590195.1 of Aviceda cuculoides. Taxonomy (NCBI): domain Eukaryota; kingdom Metazoa; phylum Chordata; class Aves; order Accipitriformes; family Accipitridae; genus Aviceda; species Aviceda cuculoides. Next base: position 10,233,804 of record JAVJGG010000008.1, on the reverse strand, counting down.
TCAGGGCCATGTCCAGTCAGGTTTGTATATCTCCAGGAATGGGAACACTAATATGGACAATCTGTTCCAGTGTTTGGCCACTCTTACATAAAAAAAAACCAAAAAACCAAAAAAACCAAAAAACCAACACCTTACATTTAAGTGAAATTTACTGTGTTTCAGTTTCTGTTCATTGCCTCTTGTCCTGTCACTGGGTGCCACTAGGAAGAATCTGTATCTCTTTTTCACTCATTCAAATCAGGTATTTCCGGAAAATAAAATCACATTTTTTTCAGTATAGCTTCCATAACAGTGAAAGAGCAGATTTCAGTAATAAAATATTTGTTTATGGAACAGTTAATGAACTCTCTTAATTTTTTTTTTTTTTTTCTGCTGCTTATCTGCGCTTATCACTGAAGGAACTTTTGCAGATTTCTGCTAATGGTATTCATTAGTTTCCTAGTCAGTCTTCAACTAGGCTTTAAATCATCCAATTAACTGCAAAACTATGCTTAATATATTACCTGAGCTTCAGTTAGCTTTCAGAGTGACACTGAGGTATGACATTTCTGTTAATACAGTCTGGGTATCATGTAATCTATCCTGTAGAAGAACAGAGAGCAGAGATCCTCAGGAAACTGCCTCTGAAACAGGTAGCATATAACCATGCTGCACTGGTCTGTGGCTGACCTATTTCACAGTGGGCTAAAGGGACTAGACTGCAACGAGAATCTGAACTAGTCAGTCTGTAGAGCACAGCATAGATGCTTCAGCTTGACTGGGGCTAGTTCTGGGATTTCTAATGCACCAGTATAATGTCTGGCACAGCTATAGAAAGATTTTGATAGCTGCACAGAGATAAGGGAACAGTAAAAAAGAAACCCCAAACCAAAACTCACCCTAGATTTGTTCTGTCATCTGGATGCAGTGTTCAGAAGTGCTCACCTTTGACCAAACTCTGCCTGAATTGAATTCTATGGCAATAGTAAACACTTCTGAAAACATCACCTTCAAAAATGGAAGTAATCTCAAGTGAGGCTTTGCTGATTATGGCAACTATGTGAAATAATGAATGCTTGGTGCTTTTGATGAAGCTCTCTTTTAATGCAGTGAGTGTAATCTTCATCCTGCTGAATTTAATAGCCATGTGCTATTGATTATAGTGGAACTGGGATTTCATCCTCTGTCACAATGGAGTAATCTCATATGTATCAACTCCAGAGTCTTTTATGGCTAAATGGCAAGAACTAATACTACTATGCTGTTGTTTCCTTTAAAATCTCATAAGCAGATACAGTAGATAAAAGCAGGTGCAATAAAGAAGTAGGAATACTGGGAAAAAGAACAGGAAAAAAAAGAAAACAGAAAGTTTCTTAGACCATCAAGTTTTCTAGACTCCTGTTTTCCTTTTTTTGTTACTGATTCGTTAGAATCGTTTAGGTTGGAAAACACCTTTAAGATCATCAAGTCCAACTATTCACCTAACACTGACAAGTCCACCACTAAACCATGTCCCTAAGTGCCACATCTACACATCTTTTAAATACCTCCAGTGATGGTGGCTGCACCACTTCCCTGGGCAGCCTGTTCCAATGCTTGACAACCCTTTCAGGGAAGAAATTTCTCCTAATATCCAATCTAAACCTCCCCTGGTGCAACTTGAGGCTGTTTCTTCTCATTCTGTCATTTGTTACTTGGGAGAAGAGACTGACACCCACCTTGCTAGGACCTCCTGTCAGGCAGTTGTAGAGAGCGATCAGGTCTCCCCTCAGCCTCCTCTTCTCCAGACTAACCAGCCCCAGCTCCCTCAGCCGCTCCT